>OY796684.1:34028059-34686305 GCA_963680715.1 Tetragnatha montana
TTAAACAAGTTCGGGCAGTAATAGCCAACACCTCTGTCAGTTCATCAGCACTCCTTCAGGCTCGTTATGAATCAAAACGAGCGAAAAAAAAAACCTCGATGCCTCCGAGTAAATAAAGTTCTTGCTTTCCAAAATCTCATCTCCATAGTTTGCCATTTCTTAAGAAATCTCGGATTCTCGGCCAAAAGAAAGCAAACTGAATTTCCAAGCAGCTGCCGAGATGGCTAACAAACTGAATTGAGGATCTCGCGCTTAGAAATGACTGAGTTGTGGTGGAAAGTGCGCGGCCATGTATTTTTGACTCTTCTGTTAATACGGATCTATGGGTTGGGGGGCTCTTTGATTTCGAACTGCAGATTGGCAACCCGGAATCACCAGAATCGCCTTCTTGGCATCTCTGGAGAGCAGGGATTGTGATGGGATACTTCTTTTTAACTAACTTTGCGGCTCAGAATCAAATATGACCTTAGGTTATTAGGTTGAAGCCTTACAAACCGTCTGAGGTGTAAGAAAATTTTTTACTGCTTTTCTACCAGTCATATCTTTATTTTCCCATTTTATAAGTATGCACACGGCTGTATTCACACCTAACCTGACCTAAGGTTAACCTGGAATCAAGCTTTTTTGCGAACTCTGGTTGGCTAGAAACTGGTTTTCCTTCTATAGCTACCAATTAGAGGTTTGGATTGCAGGTTAAGCTTAGGTTTGGTTAGTAGTGAATACGGGCGCTGAGGTGTTCGGGTTAAAAGGATGAGCCTTTTG
Organism: Tetragnatha montana; assembly: GCA_963680715.1. Classification (NCBI taxonomy): domain Eukaryota; kingdom Metazoa; phylum Arthropoda; class Arachnida; order Araneae; family Tetragnathidae; genus Tetragnatha; species Tetragnatha montana. Next base: position 34,028,822 of record OY796684.1, read on the forward strand.
AGTGTACTATTCACATTTTGTTTCGTGTCGTAAATTGATGGGAATAAAACTCCTTTTAAAAAAAGTAAAACGGAATAAATGAGCTATCATAAAATTTTCATGGGTATCAGAATATTAGAGTACTCTGATACCCATTCTCTGTAGAAGATTCTCGTGTAAAAATGACCCAAAAAGTTAATAATTTGTAAATTGTATTGTAACTAAATTTTCATTGGAAATTTAAACAATGACACATGAATAAATACAAGAACTGCAAAAGCAAAGTGATCGCAAATATTTCTAATAATTTCATGAAATCGTCTATAGATAAGAGCATAATATATTCTGATAAAAAACACCCAAATACTCTGGAAATCTTGTTGGAAATTTTGTTAATAGATTTGGTTGAAAAAGACAAAACTCCAGAAAAATTAATTTCATTGTCTGGTAAAGAAATAATTAACATGCAGATAATTTTAAACCCATTCTAGTCATAAAAGAAGTTAAAATCTTGGACATAAATATTTTTCATTTATAACACTGATTTTCGTAAAATAAAAATTTCACAATAAGTGACACAAAAACTAAATTTATTATTTTACCATCAGCCATCTAAATAATAAGCCCCACCTGATATGCTTCATTTCTTAACCATCTCTAATTTATCGTTATTTTTACTTTAACTAATGTATTTCAGATTTTTTAGAAATACTCGTATTAAAGGAAATTTAAAGGAAAGGAAAAGGGTCAGGCGTGCATTAATGATTATTACGCCCAAAGTATCCAGTATCCTAAGTATCCAAGTTTACTCTCCATAAAGTTTTAGCGCCTCTTAAAAACAAAAGTATAAATCCAGACTTTACTCATGTACTTAGGAAATGAAAGCCATTGTTAACGGAGTTGTTAAATTTTGGACCTTTTCTTACAAGTAACTCATTTAAAATAACTGCATCTTAACTTATATGTAATTACTCAAGCAAAATGTTAAAAAATTATAATTTTATATAAACTCATAACAAATCTTGATCAAAAATATATACGATTCCAAAAAAAGAAAAGTACTTCCTACCCTGAAATAGATTGTTTATTCAAAATTTCGTTTAGTTTTATCATAGTAGGAATGAACTTAATGGATCTTGAAGTATGTCAAGTCTTTCAAACTATCTTATAACGTTTTCAATAACTACGATATTTTAAGCAGACATTAAAGGAATATCGATTTGTATATCCTCTGAGTGTTTACTTGATTTAAGCTGATTGAAAATGATTGTTTAAAAGTTTGACAAGTATTAAGTAATTATTTTACGTTCCTTTAAAGTTTATTTAGAAGCGAGTATACTTGTTTTATATGTACGTGCGATATTTACAAATACTAGTACTTTTTTTTCATAATAAACGAGTAAATGATGCATTTGGATTTATAATAGTTCAATTGAATCAGATACATGATGAACACCACTTTTTTCAAAAATGAGTTATTGGTGTCCTGGGATTCTGTAGGGGTAAACGCACATTTTAGTGTAGAAACAATAAAAATAACGTGATTTTTAAGTAATTTTGCAAAGTGTTAAATTTTAGCTTTTGTTCAGAAATACAAGTCAAGCGACGGCTTGACTGGCTTCTGCACTAAACTGCGACGAATTTCGTTCATGCCGTCTCATCTGCAGCTTGTTTTTGGGGTTGCTGTTTCTTATTTATTACATACAAATAGTACCTGCGAATGCAAAAGCACATTTCTTAGAGGTTTGGTACAACAGGTTATAGTAATAACCATATTTTTTAAAGATTTTGTACAAATCTCAAGACTAAAACCGTTTTGGTAATAAAATTTTAAAAAATTTCATGCTTTTAACCATTTATTACATCCATTGGATCGAGATTTTGGATCCATGAATCATTTTATTAAATGGGACATTGAAATCTGAACCCAAGATCAGAATATTGAACTGATTTTGAAGGCTTTTAGAGCAAAATCATTTTACTGTCCACAAAGTTACATCTAAACACTATCTAACTTCAAAGATTTTTGAAAACATTTTTAATTTGCTGACCACTATTTTTGAGCGTAGGGTTGAAATCATTTAAAAAAATAAGTAGTTATACATCTTATAACCAAAAGAGAAAAATGAGAACTATATAATAACTTCATCGGTTAGTATTTAATGAGAAAATGTCTATTTTCAACTAATATTAAATTTTTATTTTCAAATCCTTAAAAAATTAGAGGCAAGCTTTGAAAGTATGTTTGTACACTCTGTTTAATGCAGAAACCTGTCAAACACAAAAATTTCAATATTTTTTTTTTTGCAAAAAAGAAGATTGTTAAAAAATATTTGTTTGTATAATATTAAAATATGGTCTACTTTAAGGAAAAATTACTAAACAGTAAACACCTATTCAAAAATGTAGTAAGCTCCTATACAGTTTTTCTCTGTTTTTTTAGATGTTTCTGAAATAAACGATTCATTTATAATATCCTTAACTCAATGTGCTTTTTAGGGGGAATAGGCACATTTTAAATATTACTCAACTTTATAAATTAACAAATAAATTTTTATCTACAGGTATAATAGGGCGACAGTTGCAGAGTCAGAGCAGCTATAGAATCCTCAAATTCCTTAACTCCGGTATACGAGAAAGATTTAAGCATTTTCTATGGACAAATAGGAAAATTCTGATTTAATGCAGGTAAAGTTTTCTTATTTATGTGTCTCCAATTTACACTACTGATTGCCTCGTGTTTAGTACAGTGGTCTTCCACTTATTTTATAGTATTAATACGTTTACAGTCCTGTAGAAAATAAAGCACGTAGGTGCACGTCAACCAATTCTGGCAGTTCCGTCTGGAGATTAAGGCTCCTATTATCACGGAATGTTATCAAATGTCTCCCCCCTTTTCATTCATGAAATCAATTCTTAATGAACCCCTTCCACCCAATCCCAACAGAAGTAATGCTTTAAATATAGCTCCGAAACCCACTCTTGAACTACGAACCCAGCCTAGTGGTTTTGATTTAATGAAGCTCCAGTCTACTTCAATCAGCTCAAGTGCAGTCGATCTGCAAATGCACAGCAATCATCCAAAAGAACTGGAAACCCGCGTCTATATGCCATTCATCACCAACAGCAGCTCGAATATGTAATTAGGGAGGCACAGGGACAATAGGGAATGAAAAATGGCAAATTTCATTCATTTTTGTATCTCTGGAAGTTCATAGCGTGTGTTTTGTTTGGAACTTAGCGTGTGGTTGTTGGGGAGAGGTACCCTGACTTGAATCGGCCTTGGATTCTACTCAGTTTTTGCTGAATGGAGTAAGCTTGTTGAAACTATCTATAGTTCCACTTTCTTCTGGACATTCGAACGTGAATTGAATAAAGTTCCAACTCATTTTCAGTTGCTTTTAGATTTTACCAATCAAAGTTTTCGCTAAAATTGCGATTCAATATACTATAATCAAATTACTATAAACCAAAAACTTTTCCAATATTAATTCGCCTTTTTGGCAAATGCAATTACTGATTACATGTATGTAAGACTATTAATTTTGTGTGATATAAATAATAATTAAATAGGGTATTTCAAAAAGAAGAGCGGGCTCTTTATTAATAGAATTTCCTAATAATTGTTTAAAACCTTTTTTTACCGAGATAAGAGTTTAAAAGCTGATACTGATAGTTTTCTATTCAACTTACATTCAGTGTAACAACTAAGTCAATATTGTGTAACATTAAAACTTTCGCTCTTAGTAAAATTGTGTGCTTTAATGCTTATCTATTCGACACTTAAAACAAGGTATCATTATGTTTTCAAAAATTTCTGAGTTAAAATATATTTAACACTTTTCAGATTCAGATTTTTATGCTCCAAATCTTTCCGATAAATCATTAAATAGTATTCAGAAGATTTCACTGTCTACCCTAGATATTGACTTAGTGTGAATGACATTTTATAATTTGGTGGATACATCCAAGGATTTAGGATTTTTTATTTTATCGGTGCGTGATCTTCTTTTTGCACTAATTTCCCTTTCTCTTTGCAAACATTCGTCGGTAAACACTGATAAACGCTTTTGAAGAATTTCATTGGTTATTAACTGGTGGTAAGAAACGGGAAGCGGAAAAAAGGAACAGTTGGTAATTTTTGAAGTCCTCAAGTCTTTAATGCTGGGTAAATATTTGCCAAGGGTTTATTGTTTTAGGATGATGAAAAGTATAAAATCCCGCTTAAAATGTTTAAGGGAATCAATTTTTCAGAAAATCAATTTTCAGAGAATTTCACAACTTGTTTAATGATTATGTTTCATTTTTTAATCTTGTTCTCCTTTTTGTATCCAAAAATAGTTTTTCATAAGAAATTAGCTTATATTTATTAAAGGCTAATTTACACGTTTCTCAATATTATTCATTAATTCATTATATTAATTTGTGTTTTTACCGTTATAAGTTAGAAGGCTTGAACACTCTGGTAGTCTCAAGAAGCTGCATACATCTTACTTTATAGACGTAAATATTGGTATGAAATTTTTACAGCTCTGTGAAAATACGTGCACATGAGATAGATTTAATCTTTACTGGTAATGTATGATATGAAAAATGTGATTTAAATAAAATGAGTATGAAGCTATAGGCTACTACTATTGAAGAAATTTTATTGCAGTTATTCAAAGGTGAATTTAATTTGGGCCAAAATCTGTGCTATCATTGATGATTCCTTATAAATTTAATTAAATTTTAAGGTCTTAGAAGTCCTTGTATAAAACATAAATGGTACTTTTTGTTTCTGCGTTATTTATTTTAAATTAATGTTTTATTTTTACTATTAGTATTTAAATTTTCACTGATTATAATTAGTATTAGGATAGTAACCGTTTTAGTTTATCTATAGTTTTCATCATAATAAAATTAAGTAATACTTGTTATCAATGTTTTTAAAAATATAGTTTAACATAATATATAGTATTAGTTATTTTCACTATAATATTACGCTAAAATAATGCAGTTAAATAAGCAAATTCAGGTATTACTTGGCATTTCTCTTTTATACATGTTTTCTTATACCACAATAGGCTTCAAAGCAACCCAAATAACGCAACCCAAAAGTTTAACTACAGTTTTAGAAATTAAATTAAATTAAATTAAGAATTTTAATTCAGTTATGTTTCTTCTACTTGTTTTATGACTGAATGCAAACGCAGGAAATGAATTTAGACTTTAGCAAATTTAAACTGTTGCAATTAAATCCAACAAAGTTTGTATAATCTTATTCAAATACAAGGAAAATATAAAGCTTGACTTAATTAACTCTATTACTTTGTTCTTCCTAATTATTGACGCAAAATAAATCTGCATTCAATATTTTGGGAAGTCTTGGTTTGCCACGTTTAGAACCGCATAGAAGGATCTAGACAAAAAAAAATCCCTAAAATACTTGAACCTAATATAAAAAAATATGGATACTTATTTTTAGCTAGAAAATATTGCGACAGATTTCGCAAAAAAGCCCAGTCCCAGAGGGGCTTAAGCTTTTTAGGTTCCTCCCCACCAAACTAACTATGCAAAGTCGCATTCTAGCAAGCATGCATGAGAAGACAAGCTTAAAAAGGACCCTCCCTCCAGAAAGCACCTAATGATTGAAACCTTTTTGGAGCAGACATCCGTTCCAATGCGACGCCTTCAATGAAGGGGCGAGTATAAAGGCGAAGCCAAGAAACCATTTGATTCGCTCGCTGAAAAGCAAGCCCAGATCGCCGCATTGGCATTTGCAAATATTTATGGAAAATTCGTTATCTTCGCATTCACGGCGACATGGCCCGGGGTGGAGAAAACGGTTTTTACGAGTTCAATTCGCGAAATTAACCGCGGAGGCTTTTAGAAGGGCTTAGACGTATTAGGAGACATTTGGATTTGCAATGCAAAGGGGAGGAATCTGGTGGGGCTGAACTGTAGTTTCATACAAAAGTGGTATCAATCGTCAAAAAATTAAGGGTATGTCCAAGGATGCTTTTTTGTGTGAATGAACATGTTTTGCAGGGTTACGGGTAAGCTTTTTAAATGTCTCTCCAGTTTTGTTTGTTCTCTCTATGAGTTTGACTTCCATAAGGTTTTCTGGTTTAAAATTTACAACGTAAAATCTGAAATTATTTTTATACTAAATATTGCAGTTGTGGCCGGCACAATTTGGTCAAATACACCCCTTGTATCATTTAACCTTTCTAACCAACCAAATATTGCAGATATGAATTATTACTGCAAACATCAAACTATTTCCAACTGCGATTTGATTTTGTGTAGCAGTTATTTTATTAGTACAACTAGAACACAGAACAGGAAAAATATTCAAAAATAGAATAACGTAGTAATTGAGATTGATAATAAATAGTTTATATCAACTAAATTAATAGATCGTACAAATTCTTGACCTCTGAACCACCTCTATATACAACGCTTTCATTTATCTCTAAATTCTACAAATTTCTTTGAATTCACTGGAAAATCTAATTGTATTCACAGCTCGAAATAAACATATTTCCATTACTAAGTTGCACAGTAAGAAAATGAAATGAGAAATCATCCATTTAATTATTTGATTTCTCATACTAAAGTGTTTGATAGCGCGACAAACGTTTCACTGCCAAGAATTGTTCCTTCATATTTTTTAAAGGGTGATGCGTCCCATTAATTGAAATGGAACAAAACCGAAGCAAAAAAGCGTCAGACATTGCCCCATTCATCATTTTCCTTGTTTGACACTTGACAGAAAAGAAATATTTGAGAAGTGATGGATTTTCGACAGAATTCTGTTTCCAAAGATAAACGATCCCAAAGAGCTTGAAAAGCGCAATAACTACTCAAGATCACATTTCCTATCAAAATTTACAGTTTATTTTATTACTACTCATTTTAAAAAACAACCGAGTTCGAATCAATAGAAATAATCAATTTTAATCATTTAGTTTCCTTAGAAAACGAATTCATCTTTTTAAAGGTCATAGTCTGTGAGCTATTTTGATTAAAAATTTATAAAAACTTTTATAAAAACATCTTAGGAACACATACATGCAAAAAATATTGGTAAATTTACTTTTAAGAAATTCAGAAAATAAAAATTGTGTGTTTAGGGTAAAAAGACATTTTTATGGTTTTCTTTGGTAAAATTTGAAAACTATCCTCACATAATATTTTACAAAGTTAGTGTTATTTTAGAGATAATTATAAAAACTATCGTGTTAGTAAATAGTAACGTGCAGGATTTAAATATTTGACTATTGCAGAAAAACTTTGCTTTTCTGTATGTAATGCTGATTTAAAAACTTTTAAAAGTTAGTTTCTTATTTATCAAAAAAAGTGTTACTTCTTTGTTCTTATTCTTTCCATTTGAAAATAAAATATGTTTTGTTTAACTTCCCCATTTGGACATTTAACAAGAGAAAACATGTTGAACTTGTTATGGTCAAAAGTTTGACCAGTTTGGGATTCATCGATCATGCATTTCTTCTCACTTGATATAAGCGGACTGGCGAATACTATTTTTTAAGTCAGTCGAGGCTTGACGCTATAATTTATTTTCGCTCGTAGTACTTAATCTTGCGAAGGGGTTAATACTTTAATATAGTTGAGAACTTCGGGAAGATCAATAAACTCGATCAACGTTGTGTAAAAATATTTGTCTCACCCTTGTAACGCTGTCAGTTTAATCTTAAGAGCTAGTTGATGACTTCGTCCGCCGAGAAGTGCCCTTTTTCCGTATAATTTTTCATGGCACAGAGAAATGAAAGTATCCGGAGAAAAACTGCCGACCCATCCATTTCGTCCCATTTCATCTTCTAATGGTCAGTAATTGATCACCTTAAGAAAGCAAAAAGGACATTCATAAAGAATAAAAACACGGAAGAATGAACTTGGTGAGGAGAAATATGTTTCTGGATTTGACTTCTCACGGAAATTACTTTTGAAACCACCAGAAAACTCCCCGAGAGCGAATGAAATTTCATTTTCAGAATCGATGTCACTAAGGTTTCTTGAAATTTCACCTGGAAATGGGAGATATCTCTTCATTCTTTAAGACATAAACTAATGACTCCTTCACTATCTCTCAGTTTCTATCCGGTGTTCCATACAAGTGATGCATCAAGTGTCAATCCTACTTATCTTCGACGGCTGCCTTTATGTTCGTTTGGAGTTAACTAAAGTACTTCTTTGGGAGAAAAATTATTAACTATTACATTATTAAAGACCTTAGAGCTTAGTTAAATGAAGCATATTCTGGTTTACTTTTTCTTGTTTCGCTCTTTTGTTTTATAATTGAACATTTTAATGAAACAGTATAAGGACACACATTTGTGCTAAGTGTGGAGTTTCTAATACGAGTGTTTCATTGAAAATAAGACATGTGGGAAAGTTTTCTATTTAGTGTTTCTAAATTTGAGGAAGGATTTCTGTTAGAAAAAAACTATCTGCATATTTTTGTTTATTTTTCGTCTATTTATAAGAGTTTCAGTGGGCTATAAAGAATAAAAAAGCTATTTTAAGTTATTTTATGTAAAATTACTTATTTTATGTAATGTATACTGGTATTTTTTTTGTCCCTGCTTCTTCATTCATTAAGTTCACTCTACATTTTCCCGAATTTTTCCCTAAAGTTTCATAAACACTTTGAAATTTTAACCAGTCCAATAAAAATATGGCTATATAATTTCTCATATTAAAGGAATTTCTAAGCATTTTGAGAAAAAAATTTCGAATAACATTAAAAATGTACCTCGTGTCAATTGAGCAAGGTAATGCTGCGTATGAGCCTTTATCCCAGGGCTCCTTTCTATCCCAAAATATTTGCTTTGCCACTTTTGGTCACAAAAAAGCATCCGCAAAGCAACGGACTATAAAATATAAGGCGGTCGATACTTTTCGTCCGAAGATAAAAAATAACATTATATCTCAACACGAAAAAAACTCCAACTACCGGTCACACGGCTATTGTTCGCTTTTAACGTATTCCTTTCACTTGGAGTTTAGCATTCAGGCTGGCCTACAAATCCTTCCCGATGGGTACTAAAAATCGGGCTTAAGAAGGCTTTTTGGGCTTTGCGATCTTTGCAGAGGAATGGGAATTTATTTGGATACTAATGCCTCATAGTTCGGACTGGGATTCCTTTTGCCTAAAAAGGAATTCATGTCTGTGTTGTCTCACCCTCGATTAGGATTTACTTTTTACTGTAGTTTAAATTAAGACACATCTTTCTAAACTTATTTTGTTCTCAAGCAGTGTAAAGGATTTATCCAAAGGTTATTCCAATACTTAACTGTGTACGTATTTTGTAAAATACTTGTATCAAATTATGTTTAGTAGGTCATCATTATTTCAATATAAAAGGTTGCGTTCACCTTTAATCTGGACTAAAAATACTACTGATATTCAAAGTTATAAGGACTCCCTAGGTTTTGCAATTGTACCTAAGAAATATAAATGTTTAACTGCTATCCCTATTTTCCTTTGAATTTGAATTTCACAAAAATATTTTTTATTTGTTCACTCATACATTTCTGAATTAAATTTTAGATTTATGTCCAATCTATGTTTTTAAAACTCCAAAACTACATCCCATAGAAAATTTATGGAATTTTATCAAACTAAAATTATAATGAATTTTTGGAGAAATTTAAACTCGTTAAGCTTAAAACATTAAGAAAGTTTAATACCTTTTAATTTGAGATACTTTAAAGTAAGTCTGAAGATAATTGAAAAAATACTTAAAGAAGCAATCTTTCAAAATGCCTTTTACAGTTTAAAAATCTTTAATTGTTCCTTTTATGTCTGATATAATTAATTCATTAATCGTTGTTTCAATTTAATTTCTGTCTTTTTTACTTACAATTTAATTACTCGTAAGATTATTACAAATCGAAGCACCTAAGAGATGTCGTTTTCTATTTTAAATTCTGCTCCAAAATGTGATTACTTAAGTGTTTACTCTTTTCATTCACTTAAACACATTATTGTCTTTTGTAAAGGTATACCAGGTATTTAATGCATCTAGATTCTCATATATAATTATTAGGGTGGCCCTTATTTTTCAAAGTCGGAATTTTTTTGGGCACCCCCCCTAATTTTTTTCCTTTTGCCATGAAATGAAAGTGTGCAAAAGGATTTTCCGATATTTTAATATTAACCCGTGCCGCACGGCGGTTGAAGTTTGAATCCCATAGCGCGCCATAGTAACTATGGCTTATAGTAAGGGAATAGCTTGTCCGCTCTCTTCCTCTAGATCAGAATGAAGAAAAGATGAAATACGAGTCACAAAATGAGCATGTGTGATGAAGATGTTTGTTAAAATCCATGAAAACTTGGTAAATTTGATAATTTTAGCATAACTTATAGTTAGGAAAATTCGCTATTCATCAGACACCACCAGTTCCCACACTGGATGGGTTAATGGTACTGACAATATTTTGGAACACTATGCGGACCGAGAGCTTACGCATTTCACATGTCGCTATCGCATATACTAAGAAGAGGTGTTAGAGCAATAACTGCCCAAATTAAAATAAGTCCAGAAGTGATCTTTGTTAAAAAAAAAAATAAGGGAACGATGGAATGGTATCAATAAGGAAGACGGTGAAAAATGTTTGATGGAAATATCAATCAATTATAAATTTTGAGCACTACTTATTATATTGTTAATGCCCTAAAAAAAGAACGAAAACACGATTATAAAGAGGTAATTGAATTGTGTGTAATTTTTATGGGGAAATTCAGAAACATTATTTAAAATTAGACCACTAGCTCTATATCATGCCAGATGGATGGCTAAAGCCATCTATTCCATGAAAATGTTCAAGTTTAGATTGGTTGGTTCACTTTTTTATGGTGAAAGGTCCATAGCAGGACATATTGCGCCAGACACAAGACTTAAAAAATCCTTTTAAGTGGGAAAAATCCTTTGTTATTCATGTTTAAAAACCGTTTGGCTTTAAAAGAACAGAAATTGAAAGGTTTAAAAAAAAAACTGTTTATTTCTTGTGAAGATCTATGTGATAGCATGGATAGAAAGTACCCATCAGCCATCCGTGTTAAATGATTTAAAATTATTACAGGCTTTAAAGAAATATTTAATAAATTTAATATTAAAAAAATATTTCTTTGGTTGATGTGACGAAATTTGTCAATCATTTGTTGTACCTTAATGAAGAATATGCATTCCATCCATTTTTTAATGAAAATGTCGATGTGGAATCAAAAAAGCGCATAATCAAGAATTTCAAACGTGATACTCTTATTACTGCAAGAAAATGCATCTTTTATTTTATCCTAATGAAGTTGTCCACTTCAGTTTACTTAAAATATCTTATTGGGATTTTTTAACTTAGCCATAAATATTATTTTTGATTATCTTAGGAATATTCACACATAAAAATTTTACTATACCTAATTACGGATTGATTCCTTATTTTTCAGGGAAAAATTGAGGACTTTATTTCCCAAAAAACTTTAATTTTATTAAGAGATTGAACGTTGATATTAGATTCTTTAACATCAATCCAGAACTTTGGAATGATGACTTTTCATATCTAAATACCAGAGACATTTCAGAATTTGACTGCTGTCAATGACACAGTTGAAAGGGGTGTAAAACTAATTCGAAATTTAAATGTACTTCTCACAATAGATGAGGAGCAGAAACAGTACCTTTTGCAATGTGTTGAAGGGAAAACAATACCCCGATTGCAAAATTTCTACTTTTAAGCGTAAATTTGAATAATTGGTCCTAAAAGTGAATAAAGCCTTTATTTCAGTTTTAAGATATTACATAGAATTTAATAAATGTTATAGATATATAGAATATGTTCTATTGAAAATGTGTATAAAATAGTAAACGGATTTTTTAAAATTATTGTACCTAAAAGTGTAGTTATTGTTTTGTGTTATGCTATGTGAAATAATTTTATTGGATGTTTTTACAATTTATTTTCACGAATTACCTTTTTATTAAATTTATTGCTTTTATCTACTAATAATATTTTTAGGTAGTATTTTCATCTTCCTTACCCTTAATAATTCTGAAATTGTTAAAATCAATTGTCATTCTGAAGTTCAGGAAACGAGCGGAGAAGCTATTCCCACATTAAGCCACAGTTACTATGGCGCGCTATGGGATTCAAACTTCAACCGCCGTGCGGCACGGGTTAATATTAAAATATAGGAAAATCCTTTTGCACACTTTCATTTCATGGCAAAAGGAAAAAAATTAGGGGGGGTGCCCAAAAAAATATTGAAATTTTTTTTTCTCCATTATAATAAGGGCCACCCTAATAATTATAGGCAATAGTAGGGGAAAAGGGGGTATATTACGTAATTTATTTTTCTTACAAAAAGTTAAAAGTTAGAGCCTAGAAAATGCACAAAATCATAGTTCGTGAATTTATAAAGCAGGGTACAAAAATTATCACAAATAAAAATATGTTTCACGAAACGCAATGAGAAGTATTTTATCCTACGTGGCAGGTAATCATCTTATCCATACCTTCATTACCACAAATAAAATAGTCGAACTTGAGTTCCTACTGGATTTAAAAATTAGTAAATTTTATTTACCCTTTTCTGTTTAAAAAAATTAAAACTTTTAAGGTTGGCTTGCTATAAATTAAAAAACCTTTTGACAAGAAGAAACATCTAATTGGATTTTACTTTTGTTGAAGCAAAAAATAACGTTTCGTTCGAGAATGTATCTGATCTAAGTGTAATAAACACATTAAAAAACTATATTACTAAGAATGCTATGTTTTTCTAATTCCGAGGGTAATATCCAAGTTGTATTTAAATTCCTCATAAACTTAATGAAATTCTGTTTAAGAATAAAGCATTTCGTTCCTCGTTTCAAGTAAGAGAAAGCAAGTTTTTATTTCCATTCGAGTTGCGGTTTTTGTTTCAAATATTTCGCAACAAAGACAAAACATCCAAAACTAAAGAGGAAAGTGTTTCGCCCAGCAGAGTTTCGCAACAAAAGAACCGGAAAAGCCTACTTCTCAAGCAGGAAACACTCCCGCGTCTCACAACATTATCAATTAATTATTCGGAGGAATAAAGAGTTTTTAAAGTCATTAAAACAGTTGGTTAGCGCTCCACGACAAACGGCCCACGAAATGTAAACGATTCCTAACGCGTTTTATAGCGGCACCTATATTTCTGCGCGTTTGCGTAATTTTTACCGTCCGCTCCCCAAATTCCCCTCTGGCACGCAAAACCTCAGATGTCTACTTTAATTTGCTCCCTCTTTAAACAGATTTTAATTTTTTAAAGGTCACGCATTCAACAACCCAAGTGGAGCAGAAGTTTGGCAAAAACAGCCGGGGAAAAAATGACTCTAATTATCTCGAAATAATGCGCCCAACAGATTAGGCCGCGTTCCTCACGGCATCTTAAACAACGGCGGCAGGTAGATGTAAACGCTAATAAACGGCCGGCCGGCCCGCTTGATATTCATGGCCATGCCTCAAAACCACTCTGCGCGGACCCCTCCAAATCGCAGGGGAAGCAAAATGTTTTCGGCTCTGATTTGAATTGGAGGTTATAAATAATGCACTGGTCGCAAAACTTCACACGGTTTGGGATGCAAAGGAGCACCTCCGCGGTAATGACTGGGCTAGGAGATGGATTCTTACGCTAATTCAAACACTGCACTTAGTCTCCAGACATGGATCTCTCGAGTGTGGTGGAAGCTGGGCTTTTTTGCCCCGCGTTCCTTCCAGCGTTTGATTAGAATTAATTAATAGCAATTATCGATGCCTGGAGACATGGGATTGTTATCATTATCTCGCTTTAGAAGGCTTTTGTTCTTTAGCATGAAAGGTAGGCTGATTTAAATCAGGAAATGGGGATACCAAACTTTGGTATAGAACTAGAGATTTCTAGTAATAACTTGGTACAATGAAAAAAGTTTCTAATTTTAATTTAAAATAAAAATTCTAAATTTATGCGGCTCTGAAAAAGCGGTTCCACTAAAATCAATTTGCTTTATAGTTTAAATTGTTAACAACTTGTATATCTTCTAAAACACTAATGAAGCAGAAAAATAATACGACGCTCTTTTTCTGTGCATATAACTTTTCTTATAATGAGATATTGTTATCGGTAATCCCCACCACATAGTTATATTTAATTACATATAGGCGTTATAAACAATGCAACTTGGATAATTCAATGCTGAAGAGACCCACAAAAACTTCTAATTAAAATTTATTTAACAAAACGTTCTGACCAAGAAAAATCTTCGAATTATCCTTGACTTTGATTCAACTTGCCCCGTACGAAGCAAAAATGCCCATTCTTTGAAATTTATATCTTAAAATATCGATAATAAAAATTTTACTATTACTTTAAAATTACATCGTGTTAAATTATTTGAAAACCTAACATTATTCCTAGGAATATTTGATGGTATTGAAAATTACTAGAGTTAAACAAGCGTGAGTGTCTGTTTGCTTTAAAAACCGCAGGTATTATCAATTGAAAATCATTGGCCATTTTAAATAACCGTTCCTGAAAACCTTCGCGAAATTCAGGGAACCCCAGAGAGTATCGAACACTTGTAGTTCAGAAATCAATATCGCAATTATATGCTGTACTTCTTGATGATTTCCTCAGTGTTTTTAGTCTTGTGATTCCCTAGATCCGTTCGCGGTACATTAAGCCAGCTATTTTATCCGGTAGATTTAGCGTAATTGATCCATCTGTTCCTGTAGTTCATACATTCAGTTCATACTTGGAGTGGATCTTTTAAGACATAATGAGTTTTGAAACGAACCTTTCTGATGACCTTTACGCTTAAGAATTTCAATGTATTTTGCTTTAGATTAATTTAAAACATCCTTTGATGTTTGGAATATGGGTATAAAACTATTTTGCTTCAAAGAAAAGTTAAAGTACTGTTTGTATTTATACTTCAACTGCTTATTTTTACTTAACTTTATGTTTAAACTCCAAATTGCCGTACTTTACTTTCTGTGTCTTTGATTCTCAAGTAAGTTATCTTATTTACTTTCACACTTAAGAACTATGAGCCTATTACCTGTAATCTGAGTAAATTCTTGATTTGTAAAACTAAATAATTTAAACTTGAATAACCATAAAATGTTTGGACCTCTTGAACAAAACATGCGGATTCAATTTTGCTGATGTATCAAAAAATTACTATTTATTTACGCCTATTATAAATCATAATTGTTTACATATCAATTTTCAATTTTATTTACCGTCCCTTATAATGGATTTTACCTTTAAATCAACACTTCATGTAAATTTTGAACTTATAGGTATTGTTAGCTTAAATCAATGGTTTCCTTTAAAAGAAGTTAATATTCCGAGATCAAAAAGGCAATAATCTAAAACTATAATCATAACGTAACAAGAAATTCCAATATTTTTCAGAAGAACAAAACAAGCTAATTTTCACTTTCTACATACAAAATTTTACTTGTTGGTTATTGAGGTATCTGATTAAAAATGCATAACAATTATTTTGATTGTATTATTTGATGTAATTGTTTTTAGCTTAGAAAAATAGATAAACTACATGCGATTACATTATTTCTATAAAAAACTAATACCACACTCTGTAAATATGTTCTTATGTTTGAATTTGCGTAAATTTCAAAGATCTATTTATTTATTTCAAAGATCTATATATTTGTTCAAGGTGACGAAATTCCATGAACTGTTATTTCAAAAAAAAAAAACTCTTCTTATTCCGAAATTTACAAGTAAATTAAACCTCGCAGATATTTTCCACTAATGTATCATGGAGGGAACCCATCCTTCCCTGGCTGACATAAATACCAATGAGCGGAAAATGAGCGGTCTCCATTGAATCCTCCCGGAGCCCCCTTTATTTTGAACCGAATAAAGGTGAGCAATAACCGCTTCGGCACCACAGTCTGGCACAAAACCCCATTAAAGAAACCCGACACGGCGAGGTAATGTCAAAACAAAATTTCCCACTGTTCTCCGGGCTTCATCTTTCCGCCATTTGCAGCGGAGACCTTCATCTCCAGCGAGCGGGCGGTTTTTCTTCGTTTATCCGATCCGTCGAGTTGGTATAGGGATAGCCAGCACATTGAACATCTACCCTTTTTGTAGCTAGTGTGGTCCTCTTCTTTTACCATGATTCTGATGGTGGATTCTATACGGTCACGAAGCCTCGCGCTTACCCGAACCCATTCTGCAAGCCAGATCCAACAACCTAGTCTGTCCCTAAAACAAAGATTTCCCCTCCCCATAAGTATAAATAACCAGAAATAAAATTAGAAGGAATCATCCATAATGTAAACATTTTAACTGAAAATTTATCCTGTAACTACCATTGTTTTAAAAGTTTTTCCAATTATGTCCAACAGCCAAGCCCTTTATTTTCTACTTCTATCACCAAAACAAAAGATTTCTTCCGTAAATATTGAATTGAAAAGAATTGGAAGGGTTTTCGTATTACACAACGTGAAGCATTTTCACTCAAATTTGTTTTTCTGAAACTACCGAAAAATAGAGTTAAAAATTGTATTTTCCCCGAAAAATAGCGAAATCAACGCAAACAAAAAACAAAAGACGGATAATTGTTCTTCGCTGAATGACTTATCCTCTCGTGTAGGAATTTTTTTTCTGACTTTTTCCGATCATTTTACTGGGGTAGATAAAGAGGGTGAGAATGGAAGAGAGAGAAGAGAGAGTAGAGGAAGAAGTGTGAGAAGGAAGAGAGACGAGAGATAATAGAGATGGTGGGAAGAGAAAATAGATGGAGAGATGAGAAAGAATAGATGGAAAGATGAGAGAGAATAGAGGGAGAGTTGAGAGAGAATAGAGTTAGAAAAGAGAGAAAAAGGGAGAGAAGAGAGAATGAAAGAGGGAGATAAGATAGGATAGAGGGAGAGATGATGGGAAGGAAGAGAGGTGCGAGATAATAGAGAGGTTGAGAAGAGAAAATAGATGGAGGGATAAGAAAGAATAGATGGAAAGATGAGAGAGAATAGATGGAAAGATGAAAGAGAATAGATGGAAAGATGAAGGAGAATAGAGGGAGAGTTGAGAGAGAATAGAGTTAGAAAAGAGAGAAAAGGGAGAGAAGAGAGAATGAAAGAGAGATATAAGATCGGATAGACGGAGAGATGATAGGAAGGAAGAGAGGTGCGAGATAATAGAGAGGTTGAGAAGAGAAAA
Source organism: Tetragnatha montana (assembly GCA_963680715.1). Taxonomy (NCBI): domain Eukaryota; kingdom Metazoa; phylum Arthropoda; class Arachnida; order Araneae; family Tetragnathidae; genus Tetragnatha; species Tetragnatha montana. The sequence goes on from OY796684.1 coordinate 34,046,001, forward strand.
TAGATGGAGAGATAAGAAAGAATAGATGGAAAGATGAGAGAGAATAGATGGAAAGATGAGAGAGAATAGATGGAAAGATGAGAGAGAATAGATGGAAAGATGAAGGAGAATAGAGGGAGAGTTGAGAGAGAATAGAGTTAGAAAAGAGAGAAAAAGAAGAGAAGAGAGAATGAAAGAGAGATATAAGATCGGATAGACGGAGAGATGATAGGAAGGAAGAGAGGTGCGAGATAATAGAGAGGTTGAGAAGAGAAAATAGATGGAGAGATAAGAAAGAATAGATGGAAAGATGAGGGAGAATAGATGGAAAGATGAAGGAGAATAGATGGAAAGATGAAGGAGAATAGAGGGAGAGTTGAGAGAGAATAGAGTTAGAAAAGAGAGAGAAGAGAGAATGAAAGAGAGATATAAGATCGGATAGACGGAGAGATGATAGGAAGGAAGAGAGGTGCGAGATAATAGAGAGGTTGAGAAGAGAAAATAGATGGAGAGATAAGAAAGAATAGATGGAAAGATGAGAGAGAATAGATGGAAAGATGAAGGAGAATAGAGGGAGAGTTGATAGAGAATAGGGGTAGAAAACAGAGAAAAAGGGAGATGAGAGAGAGAATTGAGGGAGGAAAGGAGAGAAGAGAGGGAGAGAAGGGAGAAAGAAAGAGAGGGGAGAGAAGAGAGAAACAGATGAGAGATAATAGAGGGAGAAAGGAAGAGAGAGGAAAAAAGAGAGAAAAGGAAAATGAGATTATTCTACTCCAAATTCCACCCACCTACTGTATTTCTTTTTCCTCTCCCCACCCTCGGTTGCCCCACCGAAGCGCTCCCTGTATAAAATCCCTCCTCTGATCCGATCCCTTGACGAAATTCCTTTTTCATCCCCCGATGTCATTTAGAACAGTGGCGGCGCCCTGCAATTTCAGTCGGGACGATCTGCCTCCCGAGCGGGTTATTGGAGGGGAAGATTGCGACGGGGAGGCGAGTGGAGGCCGAGAGTCCTTCCTTTCTGTCCGGCTACAGACGGCGGAGTTTCAAAATATCCCTCCCTCCTGAAATTGTGTAATTAGACATGTCCTATGGTGAATACTGGTAATGAGGTTGCCGCCATCTTCAGCCGAGCCAGATTTCTATATTTTCTAAGTCATAAACCGTTTTTTTTTCCTTTGTCTCCTTTTTAGCGTTATGAAATCGAGGCAATGGTGGGTTTAGGATTGAGAAATGAAATAAAACTTATATCACCGTTAAAACTTTTGAACATCTTGGTGATGAAATAAATCCCAGTTTATGACGACTTCAACATTCAATTCAAAATCTTACATCTACTTCATTTTGTTTCAAAGCTCACATGGTATTTTTATCAATGCTTAATCACAATATGTATTCTTCCCTTGAATAAAAGGGTCTTACTTTTGGTATTGAGCGGATCCTAACAATCGAATTACGTACTTTATAATGAGATTAATAACTGAATAAAAAGATGTCTAGAAAAAAGGATGAAGATATTTCAATTTGGGGTTGTTTAAATAATTAACTAATCAGTATATTCAGTAAAGATAACCCATAAGTTAGTTAAACATATTAAGTTAATTAAAGTTGTATGCATGATAAAAATACCTGAACTTCTCTTCTTTGCGTTTGAAGGGGTTCCAATTAATTAAAAAACTATTGCATAAAGTAAAGTTTAATCAATCCATCATTATTTGGAGGAAAAAATAGACATTTTCGCATCCTGTATTGGTTTTTACGACCCAATACAAATGAAATAGCTATCCCCCAATTAAATATCATTAACACAAAATGATGTAACCCATTAAAAAGCCATCTTTGAATATGAAAATTTACTTTAATCTTTCTCAATCCAAACCGATCCCATTCTTAAGCAGGCCTTTCACTCGATCCCCCGCAGCAGCCTGCCCCAATAAAAGACTTGTTTCACACGCTGAAATGAGTCGAATTCCAAATCACCTCGATCCGCCGAAATGCCCTCAATCTATTTAGCCAGGCCCTCTCCGCCATGTATTATTCGCGAGGAAAGAATAGCGTCATTTCTTTCCCTCTTTTGAAGATCCTTCGCAATTAAGAAGCGGACACGGTTCGCAAGACAAATTGAAATGACAAATTGCTTGGAGGTTAGGCGAGATCAAATGCCGCCCTCTCCTCAGGAATGAATAAGGAAAGGCTCTCTTCTTCAATTACCAGATTTGCTACTTCTCCGACGGAATGAAACCTTTCGAAAAACGGACAGTTTCGACTCGGGTGTCTTTCCTAGCGGAAGAAATGTTTTGCTTTCTTCGCTTCGGACACCGGGTGGAAAAAAAACACAAGTTTTGTTTTGTACCTATGTTTCTTTGTTTCGGCCTAACAGATATTTCCTGTTGCTGTAAGAGCTTGTATGTTGGTGAACTAAATAAAAGCATGTTCAGGAGGGGGCCTGAAGCGAAGGGGTATAAGTGAAAATGAGTGAAAAGTAATACTAATGCGTGGTGGATATAATTATTGTAAATACTAAAAATATTAAATGAATAGACTTCTCACTGACATTAGATATCACTGACATTAGATTGCCTTTGAATGCCGAAAGTGAAACTTCTTATCAAGAACCCACATCGGAGTAACTACATTACGACGGCTGTATTCACCGCTAACCTGACTCAAAGATTAATCTAGAATCAAGCTTTTTCGCCAAACTCTGATGGGATTAAATGAAACTTGCTTTCCTTCTTAAACTATCAATTAGAGGTTTTGATTCCAGGTTAGAGTTAGAGTAAAACTATTAAAATTAGCAAATATACCTCTTATACAGAAATTATACCACAGTGTCTCTTTAGCTACCCCTTGGCTTTTAATCCTCTTGTATCAAAGGAATGTTGAGTTTTTTCTATTGAATGAAAAGGAACTATATCTTAAATATACCTAGAGAAATAACCCTAATGGAATAAATTTATCTTTTGCTGTAGATAAAAGCTCTAATGAGTCAATTTCAAAATTTTAGAAATTTGTCTTAGTCAATAGTCTTAAAATTTAATACAGCTTAAAGTTCTTGAAAATTGTTAGAAAAATGTATAAAAAATTTCAAATTCATGAGGGGAAACATTACAATGGGAATAACTACAATAAGATTGAAATATGTTGAATTTCCCTCACACCAAGAATGGCAAGTAACTATACGTCACATTTTTACGCCTTTTTTTTAACTGCTATTGAGAAATATTGTTTTTCTTTTTATATCTGGGATAATAAAGAGCCTATATTTGATTCGGCGCACAAAAAAATCTTTAAGGAATCCTAATTTAAGGAATAAGTGCCAAGATTTAATATTATACAAAATTCATCCATTGCTAGCAACAATTCTTTAGGAGGGTTGCCCTTTTGTGCATTTGGCAAGATCGGGCCAATTTTATAGCTTTAAAACTCGTGGCATCTTCTTATTCAATATGAAATATTTTAATTTCTGTCTTAGACGTTTCAGTATTCTAAAGAATCATTCGCTAAAAATAAAAGATTTTTTATTTCCTTCAAAGTATGAACGCATACATGAGATTTTTCACTCAATCTCTCCATTCGTTTTTATTACCCTTGACGTAACACAAAGATTGGGCTACTCAAAATACCGTTCGCTGAAGAAAATGTGGCAGAAAAATATCAACAGGGCCCCCCTGTGGTTTGCAATGGATCCCGCGGGGAAGCTCTTATCACTTGTTTTAGGACAAAGCCCACTAGTGGTTGGGTACTTACTACTGATAGTCCACTTTTTGTTACAAAGCATCGAGTATTGTGAGGATTTTTTTAAACAGTTTTCCAGCTACCTCAACGCTGAGTAAAAATAAACAGAAAGTTGAGGAAAAGAGAATAGTCTAATCCAGGGAAAATGTCCTTAGCTTTATAGTCAAAAAATTTGAACGTGGACTACATTTTTATCAGAAAATGTAGAGAGATGGTCTATTTTTCACTTACGCGTATGAAAGAAAAATGAATCAATGCATTATGTGTATAAACTGTGCAATGAAACCGATAAATTTAATGTTAGATATACTATTTAGTAAGGAAGATGTGTGTACTTAGACCTAGGATCACACTACCTTATTTGTATTCTAGTTTTGTTACTCAACTGGGTGAGAAGCAACATCAATATCCATGTTAGCAACCATTTTCAAACCAGTCATCAGAATGATGTGGCTTTTTATTCATGTAAATAGTTTATATTATAATATATTATAAGGTTATATATATATGGATATATTGTAAGTTTTCTCTTTGAGAATTCAATGTCAAGGAGATCGCCCATCAAACACACCCACTGGTAGAAAAGGACCATTAATACATTTGAGTATCATTTAAAATATCATCTCCATTTAGAAATCTTCCTATCTGTTTTCTGCCTTTCGTTTTTTCTAAATTTATCGGGTAATTTAAGACAAGCAAAACACACAAAAGCATTTTTGGTCAATTTTCACCGGCGTGAAAGTCACCATCCCTGTAACCGTTTCTTCAACTTAAAAGCGAGTCATCTCAACTCAGATTTGAGAATGGTGCTGTGACAAAAATAGGCTCATTGCCAGACTTAAACATTAAAGACTCCTTTTCTTCGATTAAAATAGAGCGAATATGCTAAAGAGACCCACTCCCTTATCTGGGGCCTGTGAGAGCTTTTTGCCCCCTCAATTTTCCCCCTCTGTCTCGAAAACGCAGGCGCTTCTGGTGCGACCATTCAAAAGCAATGATTAAAACGAAGATGACAACCAACAAAAGAAATTTTTGTTTACCGTCCCGATAAGTAAATAAATACTTTCGAAAGGCTCGCTTTTTTCCATAGAGGTAGTATTTTGAGGTAGTAACTTACTACGGTAACCCAACATACCAACATGGTAAGTTGCAAAAGGAAATCCGTACTATGTAAAATGCCATAGACGGGTAGATATCGCTCTCTTTATCTGTCTTTCAGAAATATAATTGGGAAAAAAACTCACAATTTCTTAAAAATCCCTGTCAAATCCTACCATGACAAAATAATTTCCCTATCTATGTTTGGTTTTTCTTTGTGATAATTTTAAAACACCTTGGATTTGAAAAGAACAACTTCCAACTTGTTTTTTTGGTTTTCTTCATCTTACGTTATATGAACCCCCTAATTCAATTTCTGGATTATTTATAGTAGTGTTTTATAAGACACATGTTGTTTTAATAATAAATAATAACTTATTTTCTTATTTAAGGACTGAAATTACAAAAAGAACTCTTGCCACCTTTTTTTTAACACTTCACCTTGCCTTATTGACGACAATTTCAAACAATTTCGTCAGACGTTAATTTAAGCTATCAATATTGAACGGGGAGAGGGTTGTTCAGTGATACTTTTTACTTGAACTAGTACTCAATTTATGGTGTTTCATTGAGAGGAAAATTGTGAACTGTGTAAACTTTAGTTCGTAAAATGTATAATAATTTTAAAAATACTAGTAAGAGGAGGAAGTGTGAAAAAATTGACTTAGTAGATACAATTTTAAATGTGCCCAGGTTCAATTCCGTTACCTATACCGTTAAATATCGCCAAGATGTTTTGGTCACCAAATATTCATAAAAACCATAACTTTTATGGTTGTCAATGGTTATGTCATGGGAAATGTGATGCTAGGCCATTATTAATAATGCCCGGATTTATCACATAGCCCGTAACAGATATACCTTCCACCTTTATGTTTTATTTAGTTGGTTTATCTAGTATTTTGGCAATATTTCTAATCTTTTACAGCCAAAACAGCTTGGTGACATTTAACGTAACAGAAATTTAACCTATGCCTATTTTAAGGTTTTTCTTTTTATGATTTTTTTGATTAAATGAATTGATTATCCTTTACGAGATCATAAAACCTATAGTTGATTGCATAAGATGGCCACGGTTGCTCCAAAGGGTGAAGACATTCCAAGTTCTCTCTATATGTATTGCCCCTAAGGCTTTTCTAGACTCCCTCCTCCTTTTTCTGCAGATCCGGCTTTGGGGAGTGTTATGCATGAAGAGGTGCTCCCCATCCGACTGGAGTGTCGAGTTTTTTACTTCTCAAATGTGTTTTGTTCTTTCGTGGCGGAGGAAAAGAACTTTCATTTTCTGAACCCAAAGAATGAGCAAAAATTATTCTTAAAATATCTCTTTGACTTGAAATTCTGAATTTCAATTGATTCGGATGGTTATCTTGATTTCATTCTCTCTGAGACTGGGGATTAGGAGTTTTAAAAGGGGGTCTACCCCCTTTCAAGGGTATTTTCATATTATCAGGAGGGGAATATAGTCCCTGAAAAAGGTTTACCTATAAAGTATCGAATTGAATAAAAATACCGAATAAGAGAGTAGCTATACTTGCTAGACACTTTTAAAGATCCCCTTTAACCACGTATTCGTTAGGTGTCCAATTTAGGTATTAGAAAGTGTAACGATACTGCCAGTAAAACTGTTTTCTTGGTCACTTTTATGGTATTACTATCTAAAAACACTTTCTATTAAAACAAAGAAATTTTCATAGTGTAATATAGATGTTTATGTTTATCAGCGTTCCCTGTATACTTTCTGTTAAGTTCCGGAAAACTGGGTATACTAACGTTATTTAAGTAACTGTGAATTCTGCTATTAGTTAACCAAAATCAAATTTTTGTTTATATCTCATACAGAAATACACTAAACACTATATTAACCAGGATTGGATACCATTCTTCACTCCCCCTTTCTACTGTTTTATATTTTTGTCCTTTTGTATTTTTAAATATTTGGTATAAACATATACTAAAGTAGTAATGTCCGATTGAATACCTGAAAAATTGACTTTTGCACTTAAAACCCTATTACAAGCATTGAAACCGAAATCTTCCAGACTTTTCAATCCAACCTTCATTGCGTCAACCTTTTTGATCAATACTTGGACACCAAAAAAGAAAACCCGAAGTTTAGTTTATTCTAACCTGAATAGACCGGCAGATCTTTAGTTTAATGCTTAAAAGCTTTTAGCTCCCCAACGTAATATCGAATTATGCACACAACAAAATAAATGCTGAAAGCCGCAATATACAACCCTTTAACAGATTAATTCCGATAAATAAAAAGCCGAAAGGGCTTTGAGGATAATTTGACCTAAGCCAGTAATTCACTTGAATTGATCCCAACTCGATATTTTTTACCGACCATTGAAGAAAACCTGTTATCTCTCTAATTATCTGAGAAGGGACGGTTCCAGAGGAAAAAGCTTTGGAACGTGCTAGAAAGGGTCTAAAAATAACTTATTTTTATCTTCGCTCCATTCCGGACTAAATCTTCGCTCCTTCTAGGTCAGTGAGGACACAGCGAAAGAAAAACTTGACAGTTCTTACAAGGCAATGCCCCTCCCCGCCAAAAGAGAAGGCAAAAAATTACATATAAAATAGCTTTTCGAACAGCAATCACGAAAAAATACGAAGCTTCTTTTAATTTTTTTCCTCGCTCTTTAGTTTTCCTACGTGGTAGGAAAGCTAAGTTTTTATTTACTCTTTCGACAAAACTCTAGTGAAACATACAAAAACTTGAAAACATTTTTCTTCCTCCACCTTGTGTTCTAATATTGGTAAATAATGTTGTGTCTCTTTTTATCCGAGAAATGTTTGGCTGCGTGTTTCACCCAAGCGATTTCGAAGTTGGAGGGACCCGATTCCTTTTGATAAGCAAGTTGTTGCTGGGATTTCAACTCGTCCTTGGAGATCTTTTCTCACCTCTTTTAATGGAACTCCATATGATAATTTTTAAATGCTATTGCAGAAGTTGTTGTTTATACTCAACTTTCATTAGCAGTAAATATCATGGTGTAGTTAAATTTACTGGGTGATTCAAAAGTCTGTTTCACGACTTTTATTTGGAACCAACGTCTCTTAAATTCATGAAAGTGAGGTGTACCCCTAGGTAAGTGACCATGCTGAATCCATTGGGACCACTTATAGTTCCCCTAGCAGCGAAATAAGAAAGTTAAAAAAATAATTATAAACTAAAGGAGATAGAACGAATACTTCAGTTAGAAAATTGTTTACAATATGATGACAAACGCACAGAAAAAAGTTTCATGAATATATCTTAAATATTCGAGGAGATATTTGCATGTAAACATAGCACTTTTTCAGGCCTCAAAAAAAGGAAAAAGTTCGCAAATTTGTAAGTCTCTTTGATTTTTAATAATTATAATTTGTCTTTATTAAAACTTTAAAAAGAGTGAAAGTACCAGAAAAACTCTTATTTTTGTCATTTTCAAATTTATTTTACCTATTTTTGAGTAAAATTCTTATTTTACTTATTGTTGCGTTCAATTTTTACTTACTTACTTTTCAAACTTTTTTTTTGTTAGTAAGAGCAATAGATAAATCTTGAGAAAAAGTAAAAAGAAAGTTTTCTTACCATTTCACATAATACATATAACTAATTCGTTAACCCACAATCCATCCCCTCGAACCTTTAAGTTCAACATAAATAATTGGTAGCCTTCTTAAATTTTGTATAAAATATCTGTGTGTAATACACTACATTTAAAACAGTTTCAAAAAGCATCCAGAGGAAATATATTTAAAACTAAATTATCTCTTATTAAATTAAAATAAAAATTTCAATCCCTCGCTTTAAACTTTCATCACCTTTCTTTAAATTTTATTTCACTTATTAAAGAGTATCCGTGACATTTAAACTGTTAGCAATAAATCTTATAAACGTGCTTGAGAGTTCTAAAACAGAAAGTGAACCATTATAAAAGCAAATGATTACTCACGCACGAAATGCATAAACGGCTTGTTTCTTAATTTTCACTTAACATCGAACCCTCCAGAGTTCAGTTTTAAAAGGTGAAGGAAGGCTCTGTGTGCTTTTCGGTGAGAATATCTACACCGGTAACTAAAAGTAATCTTCCCTTTAAAGCTGTACTTTTATTTGCATAGTTGATTCTCTATTAAAAAGAAGCCTTCTATAGCTGAGCAAACAGTTTTCCGGCGCTGTGGACTTTTTGATAGGAAAATTAACGAGTGTAAAGTGTTATTTTGTTTCGGAAAGGAAAAATGAAACGATTGAATAAAATTTGCAGGTTTTGTTTAGGATTAAGTAAAAAAGTTGTGTAAATAAAAGAGAGATTTGTGTGGACTTTTAGAAGAACTATTTAAATAAAGTAAGCGTTTAGTCTAAGAGGTGATTAGAATTGAATTAGCCCTGTTAAAGAATTGGGGGGAAAGTTGTATTGTTTGGAGAAATAAGGTGAATAGAATTGGAGTAGGATAAGTGGAATGGTCTCTAAGAATATTCATTGCGTGAAAAAGGTTACAGTAATTTATTTTTATTAGAGGGTGTATTAATGTAGAATATGAGTTTAAATTTCAATAATACGTCCACAGCGTCTAAATTATAGAATAAAAACTAAATCAGTATGTAATTCAGGGCTCTAATTTCATATGGTAAGTTTATTATGCCCCTTTCAAACTTATTGTAATAAAACCTGGATTACATATATCAATCCAATTACTTTCAAGCTTATCAAGACGTATGCGTATAAAGAAAGTTTAGTTTTAATGGGGATAAATTTCTTTTATTTTACATTTTTTATAAATTAACTTAGTTAAGATTAGAAAGCATTTTAAGTAGTAACAACAAAAAATCTTTACCTTTGTGACTGTTATAGTTTTTTTTAGGTATCAATCCAATTACTTCAAGTTTATCAAGAAGTATATAAAGACAGTTTTAATGTTGATTAAATAACTCTTATAAATTAACCTGGTGGAAATTTAAAAATATTACAAGTAACCACACAAAATCTTTATCCCTAAAACTACCATTAACAAGATACTATTTATAACTAAATTTCCTCTATTACCTATGAATCTTCGTCCCTCTTAGTATAAAACTTAGAGCACTTAAGTCTCTTTCATTTCGAGAAATTTCAAAAGAGAAACTCTCCGCTGAGAGGGAAAGAATCCGAAAGCTCCGAGAAACATTCTTTCCACAAATCACAGCTAAACAAAAATGAAGATATCCATCCAGCGCGCAATTTCTATCAGCAGCGCTACCCCAAATAGCTGCCATAAATCAACTTCTCAATGCAGCCCAATGGAAAGTAAAGGAAGTGTGTATAAATGAGAGCCCCAGTACACGTCAAATAAATATGATATTCTGACTGGACACATACAAATAAAAGGGACTGCGAACAATGAATAACAAGCATGGGGGAACGGCTCTATCTGTTGCGGAGGGGATGTCTGCTGGTTGAAGAAGCTTAAAACGTTTCTCGGATTCACTTGCCAACACTGGTTTTGTAGCTGAAGTATTTCAGGTTGATTTCTTATGAAATTGATGTCTGAATTCAAATATGGCATTAGTTTTTCTTTATCATGTCTAATTTTTTTGTGTAGCATGCATTTAAAAATTTAAAAAACAACGAAAATATTCTAAATATTTTCAACCATAAATATGGAGATATTTATGGTTGATTTCTCGGTAATTATGAATCTGCTAACAAAATTTCTGTATATCATTCATCCTTTTGAGCTACACTTGTTTAATGTCGGGAAGTTTATTTTATGTTTTGAAATTCAAACCCGTAATACTTAAAAACTATCAACCGATAGTATAAAAATTGAACTTAGTTGAACTCAAAGTTTTTTTTATTCTTCATTACTCAAGACAATTTCTAATTCTCTGTAACATGACAAAATAATATTTAAGGAATTTCATGTAACATCTGTGTATTGTTACACAAATGAGAGAAGTTTTAAAAGTTTTTTATTATCTTTCAGATTATTGTCGTTGGGGATAAATCTCTGCTGCATCTAAAAACTGGTGAAAATAGGAGATTAGTGTCGGGTACAAACTACTTAAGACCGAGCTTTGCCCTATTTTAAAACAGCTGGCTTCATTTGACTGATTATTTTGAAAAGAAGATATAGATCCCCCTGGTAAGGATGTGATTTCTATTTAAACCTATACTTACTAATATGACCCCAATCTGAAAACCAATCCCCTACAACTTTAACATCGAAATGTGCTATTATACGTGTCCTCTCCTATTTCTTCATTAAGTGTGTTACCCCTCATATAAAGAACTGTCGGTTGCACTGACACTATAAAGGTGCGTGATGTGACTGGTATCACTCTTAAGTATGTGTGTGAGAACGTGGTAAATCTAAGGTGACTGCTTTTCAACGACCTTTTGAGCACTTAATGTAGAAAGTTTTATCATTAACCAGTCTTTTTTAGAAATTTCCCACGGACTTCGCACTTTATGATTGTTTTACGTTTAACCCTTTCCTTTCTGATGATGACAGTTTTTCGACCCACCTACTCTACGGTTACAAATAATTTTTCATTAACTAACTCAAATAGATTGTCTATCTCTATATTCAACTTCAAAATAATTTTTAATTTTATACATTTTTTTTTTTATGGTTTTTCTAAGTTCCCTTTTTTACATAAATTATGAAATGTACATGAAGGTATTTTCTAAAACTACAATTTAGGATGTTCGATTCATTGCATTTTTTTTTATGAATCACATTACTTGATACTTGAGCTTGAAACTATTTCGTTATAAAAATGGTTGAACTCTTCTAATTAATTTGAGATGGTGCTAGTTGCTCCATTATAATGAAGACCTGCACACAATATTCTAACTTATTCAAAGGTAATTAATAATAAAGTATAAGATTTTAAAGCAAAAACTTCCCTTGGCGTTTTCCAATGCAATAACGGAATGATCGCTCCTTCAATGAAGCACTTCAGAATAACAACAGCATTAGTTTAAAAATTCAAATTTTGATACGAGTATAGATTTAGGTTTTTTCTTTTATAGTTGCTTAAGTCAAAAGTTTAAGAATTAGGCTGTAGGCAAATATGCCTTCACCATAGGAACAACACGGGCGCTGTACTGAAAAACTTCAACTAAAATAAGCTTGATGGACTTATGCCATTTTCATTCTTAGCAGCTCAATTGGACATTGCATGAAGCTCAAAACAGATGCTCAATTTGCCGCGAAATCTTTAAATTCACGATCCAAATCCGCAAGGAATAAGTACCCATGGATATCACCATTCGAGCCCGTGTGCACCCACGAGGAAATGAGACACTGAATCGAGTTCATAAATACCCAACAGGAATGGTCTAAGGAGTGTTATTAGGGTAGAGAAAGCGAACAACACTTATGGTACTTTTTTCCCCATCAAACGGTATGGTACCGTTTGTTCACCAAAGTGGTTGGAAGTTCATTATTTGGTACGCTTCTTTTCCCGAAGAAATCTCATGGATGTCTCTGAAAAGGAGTAATAAGGGACGATGTGTTTCTTTCACTTGGAATTACTGAAGAGGTAAATGGAAAAAATGAGAGGGGATGTAAAGAGGGAAAATAATTTAAGTAAATAGCGCCAAAATATTGAAACTTTGAAGTTTTGCAGTGCGAAGGTAAACATCCTTGTTTCATTCCGCCGTTAACATGGTGAATTTAAAAGAGCAATTGGTTGTTTTTCACAGTTAATTTTAAATGATTTCGAAACTTAGTACTTTTCAATTTTTTCTATATAAAAACAGGAAGTTCCCTTGAAATTAATATTTCCTAACTAAGTGGATTATATAAGTGATTTAAAGTGAGAAAAAGGCATACAACTCATAAAATATTCAAAGTGAGTATTTTTTACTTAAACACTTTTTTTTATCTAAATACCTATAAAACCCGAATTCCATAATTTTTCCATATTTCATTTTAAATTGAAACGTTGGAAATTGAAAGCATTATTCACAGAAATTTTATTTTTAACATTTCTCATTTTTTTTTTTCAAACTATCTTTTTCATCTTGAATTTCTCCAATACCAATTATAAGGGTTGAGCTACAAGAGGTACTGTATGCCCACAATCGTTTCAAGCGTGAACTTTAAATTGAGGCCTCGACAAAATATATTTGGAGTAATGAACAGTTCACTTTTATTCTACATTTAAACAAGTTAAGAGTACGGTTGGGACTGGATATGATCGGGATTGAATAAGGTCTATCAGACGTAGTCATCTTTAAGGGACAACCACAGAGTACCAGAACAGAGGATCCATGGTCATAAGAGATAATAGAAATGGAAAAAAACATGGGGTATGCCTTATGATAGAGGCTCTGGTTGCGATGGGATCGCATCCACTACTCATGCCTCTTTCGTCACATCATGAGAGGCTGAGAAAAGAAGATTTATCCTCTAAATAGCCCTCCAAAAGTACAGATTCTGGGAACACGTCACATCTAATTACAGCTGGTGCCACCAAAATGGTACTACCTACCGTCTACCAATCACAGCAATGATTTACATTTGGAGTGCGCCCTCTACCATAAGATGGGATTTGAAAATAGTGTTTTGGATCCTCTGTTCGGCTGTTACTCTGTGGCCAGAACTATCGTCATAGGGAAAAGAGTGGAACTGTGCCAGAAGCTTCTATCATCAGCCTTTGGATCTAAATTGAAAGGACGTCTCCTAAGGGTTCGATTCCTGAGCCTGGTTCCAAATAGCTTCGGCCGATTAATTCGAGGCCCAGTTGGATGTTCAACTTGGAAAACATTCTCCCTCGGAATTCCTTTAATGGAAATCCCCCAGAGGGACCCACACGAAGCAAATATTTGCCGTTTCTCTCTTCCCTAAAAACGGCTTTGAAAATTGAGCTTTGTATCGTGGGTTGTGAATGAGTGTTTTAGCGGACAAAAAACGGAGGGGGTTTGCTGAAGGATCTTTTTTTTTTCATTCGGTTGGATCGCTTTGTCGCTTGTGTGTAGATGTGTAGCGTCCCTCAGTTCCTTAATCAATACTTGCTGCTGAAGCCTTTGGTATTTCCAAGCTAAAGAGACAACAGACGAAAAGTCAAAATATTTTCTAAATAATAAATGGATAACATTTTCAGTTTAGTTTATCTGAATCAATCCTAAAAAAACATTCACACGCATCAGAATTAGACTCAAAAATTTCATTCCTTAAAAGACGAGATAATCAATCATCTTTTGCTATAATAATAACTAGTATTATCAAATAAAATATTTGCAGTTGTAAAATAACTAATGACTCTTTTATTACGAAGATTTTATCTAACAAAAAGTTTTTCTTACTGGAATCATTAAAATAATTATTTCAGAAAGACATTAAAATAAATTCTTTGAAGGAAAAGTACATTTTTATGTGTAATAAAAGTTATGTAAAACCTTTTATAGTAATTAAATCTAGTAAAATCATTTAAATTACGCTTGCTACTTATAAGAATAGAAATTTAAAATTTATTTTACAGTAAAAAATCTCTAAATACTAAAATAGTACAAATCCTTCCCCTTTTTTCAACCTTACCCTATTCAAAACCAATTTTTCACTGGTTCAAAAAATTTTAAACTTTTTAAAAGTTTTTTAAAGCTGCTCTAAGCCTTCTGCCCATGAAAATGTTTAATTATATTTGTGCCGCTCATAAACATTCTGCCATAAGTCTAGGTACTCCCTCAAGTATCCCCTTGTTTTTTAATCTTTCTGCCCATGAAACTGAGATTAGTGCTGCCCATAAACATTCTGCACATGAAAATGTGTAACTATATTTGTGCTGCTCATAAACCTTTTGCCAAAGATCTATACTCGACAGCAACGTTTCCTCACCTTATGACGTCACTACGCGGAAGCAGAAACTGCGTAAACAGAAAGCCTGTTGGGTTGCTTAGGAGGAGTTTCGGTACGCAAATCGTGATAAAAAGACGCTATATATACATGGGTTTAACTAAATAAAATCATATTTTTAAATTAATGTTCTTAATTTCACTCAAAATTCAGGCACCGCGCAGGGTTTGTTTGTTTTGTTTCTCCAGGGTCAAGTAACGTTGCAGTCTATACTAGACAGCAACTTAAGTTGACCCTATGACGTCACTAACAAACAAAGTTCCCACCGCGGTGTCTGAATTTTGAGTGAGATAAAGAACGTCAATTTAAAAATATGATTATTTTGTTAATCCCATGTAGATAGTGCTTTTCAATCACAATTTGCGTACCGAAACTCCTCCTAGCAACCCAACAGGCTTTGTGCCCGATTTCTCCTTCCGCATTTGTGACGTACTGGGTTCAAGAAACGTCGCTGCCGAGTATAGTATAGGTCAATTTATAGGTCAAGGTATACATTTTTCAAGTATCCCCTTGTTTTTTTTAAACCTTTTTCCCATTAAAGTGTTAGCTGTCCCGTTGCCGCCGTGCCTATAATAATCACTATTCATTTGGTAGCTCTTGTTGTAGTAGTGCCGCCGCTAAGTGGCGTGAATCGGGCGGCGCAACAACCTCCATTGATCGCGGTTTTCGCAATCATAACCTGCGGGCGCTCGCACAAAAAGGGCCCAAAGAAACGCTGCCCCAAGCTGGCGCAGCTACTGCGTTAATAATGCGTCAGCTGCGTACTGGAAGTAATTAATGAAGTTTCCATTCCAAGGCACTTGAGTGAGAGGGCACAATTAAAATTTCGCGAGGATACCGCGCCGAAAAAAGGAGCGAAAAAAGGACGATTGGATGCTTGTTGGGACGGAAACTTTCTTTCCGTTGGAAGGGAAATTTCGCGTTCAAGAAAACAAATGGAACGTAGATTAGGGTTCGGCTCTTGCGAAAATGATTGCTAATTCGAGATCTGTTTTTCTTGCCTATATTTTTTTTGCTTCGGTTCCGGCTAATTTGTGAATCGTATCGCTTGTTTCGATAACAAAAACGCGGTTTTTTGCGCCGCGAGTTTATCAGTGGGGTTTTTAAGGGGATAGACAAGCGGGAACCCTGGAAAAGGGTTTTTAGCGCGGTAACATACTCTGGAGTGTTTCGTTCCTGTTTTTTTTTCTTCGTTGAATTTCAAACTCATTTTTGATCCGTATTTAAAGTTTACTTCGCTTAATTACCTTCGTTTAGGTTACGCCTCACTAACAACTTAAAACCTTTTCTACGCCGATAAAATTTTTTACAGGAGTTTTAAAATGCCCACTAGTAAAGAATTAAGTAGGTGGTTATTGACTGTTAACAAGTTTATACAGAGTGTTTAAAACCAACGTCTCTTAGGGTCTTGTAAGTAAGGTTTACCCCTAAGTAAATGACCATGCTGAATCTAATTAGATGGCTTACAGCGTCCCTAGTGGCGAAATAAGGAAGTTAATAAATAAATATAAACACTAAAGGAGATAGAACGAAAACTTAAGTAAAACATCGTTGGTACTATCATGACAAACTTACATCAAAAAGTTTCCTGAAAATATCTTAAATACTTGTCGAGATATTAGCTGTTAAAATAGTAGTTTTTCTGGCCTCAAAAAAGATTTAAGTTTGAAAATTTTCAAGTTTTTATTGTTCAGCTCAAATTTTAATTACAAAATCAAAGAAACTCGCAAATTTGCAAACTTATCTTTTTTTTGTGGCCTGAAATAGTGCTATTTTCACAAGCTAATATCGCTATTTCTAATATATTTTCATGAAACTTTTTTCTGTGCGGTTGTTATGATATTGCAAACAATATTCTCATTAAAGTTATCGTTCCTTTAGATTTTTATTAAATTTTAAAATTTTTTTTTTACTTCGCCACTAGGAGCGCTGTAAGCTATCTCATTGGATTCAGCATGGCAGCTTCCATGGAGGTTAACCATACTTGAGAAACGGACTTTGAAACACCCAGTATAATTTTTTCAAGTTCATAACTGTATTTTGCAGTGAAAATGATAGGGGTATAACTACACACTTTTTACGGTTTTTGAGGAGTAAATTTTTCTGAACTGAAATTTGGATAATTCGGGTTTTGAAACCCAAACTATTCATGAGCCCTTACTAACAAAAAAGATTATAGCAATCCGTCAGAAAAAAAACCTTGTGTTGCCTTATCTATTTTTAATCATCCAAACACTGTTTCATTATGTACATACGAAAGCTTACAACTTAACTCTTAGAAGGTTTAAAACCCCAATTCTTTTATTAGTAATGCTTTAAAGTTCTAAAAGTTGTAGAAATGGTTTGTCGTATTTCATGGGTAGGCCATTGTGTAATATTCTGGAATAATAATGCTAAAATCTAGAAGAAAATAAATTCGAAAAATTCAGACCAGACAACTGTTAAGAAAAAACTGTCTTTATCCCTAAAAGGATTAAAACATTAAAAGTAACTTGTTTTATATCATAACTCATGCCGTGAAGTCAGGAATATTACAATGCACTTATGTATGGTACATGGTAGAAGCCCTTACAAATTAGCATTTTTCGACCAAGATTAAACTTTTACTTGTTAGAAAATTTTGTTTGCAAAACAAGGGATAGTTTTACGTATTCTTATTTATGATATTGAGCGTAGAAATTAAATTAATTTGGAAACTCTTTGATGCATTATTTTTATTTTTTATGTTCCATATCGATACTAACATTAAATCTGCAACTTGGAAGAAACCCAAGAATAAATCAATTTATTTATCATTTATTCATATTAGTAGATTGATATATTTATAAGTTAGGAAATAATTATAAGAAGAATAGCAGTTAATTTCTAATAATTACAAAATATTATTTTTGAAAAATTATTTACTTTTTCTAAATAAAATATCCGTAGATAATATCTACTCTTCGTAGAGGATATTATTAGTATATTCTTTGGGTAACTTCTCCAACAAAATGATAAAATTTGTCTTTGGAAAACCACAAAAAGAAACATGGTTCAATTTTTCTTGTTTTGTTTTAAACCGGGAACTCGGGGAACTGAAATGTCGAAGAAGAAGAAACACTAATAATTAATAATAATTAAATGGAGACCTGAAATTACTTTCTCTTTTCTGTTATCAGATGCCTCAGTCTTTCTAATTGCTTTTTACCAGTTGACCGTATGGAACGGAACACTGAAAGGGATAACACTGATAAATCGGGGGGTTGGGTCTGTTTTCTGTATCTATTTGTTTTTAGTTTCTTTGCTTCTTGAAATATTTGAAGACTAACAATGGTTCTTTCTTTTAACTTTCCAGCATTGACTTATCTTTGTGTTTTTAAGTATGAGAATGTAAAATCAGATTTCGAAATCAGACGTTGTTAACCGAGATTAAACCCATTGAGGTAATAATTATGAAAAAGTAATACTCTGAAATGTTTTACAATCTTGTGAGATGGTAAACAAAAGAGATGTGTGAAACATTTCAAAATCAATTTTTTGCTTTGTATAAATGTTTAACGTTTTTAATTATTGTAAAAAAAATATTTTTGCATTTAATGAAAAAATTTTAAAAATTTAAATCTAGACATTTTTCTTTTACACTTGGCAAGACTTTTGATGCTATCTGTCAACCTAAATGAAGTTTAATTGCTTTGTTATTGCGCACACATACACATTCTAAAGAATTTAACAAAAACTCTTGAACTTTTTGATGCTTCAATAAAATGGGATCTTAAAAAATGTCCCATTCACACATACGTAAATAATCTTGCATTTAACTTACAGACACGAATTCTTGGACTTGAATCAAGTTGTCCAGCTTGATTATTTCAACTTAAAATTATTTTATAAATTATTTCATAAATTGTTTCATTTCTTAAATATTTCCCAAATACAGAATAAACTGGAACAGAAACTGAAGAAAAACATTAGGACTATTTCATATAATCCATTTAAAAACTATAATTTTAAATACTCTATTAAAATTTAAGATTAAATAAAGCACTCACAGCTCAGCTTTTGTCCGTACGGGGTCTTAAAAAACCCTCTCCCGCCGCTCTTCCGGTTAACAAAAGCTGACAATATTTTCCTCGTTCAACCTGTCAAGGAGGAGCGTTCCGGAATTAATTTAAGTTTAATCCGAAATTTGATTTGGCTGTGTCAAAGTCAGTCACGCGCCAAGCTCTTCTTTCTCTACCGTCCGATTCATAATTGATGACTTCCTTCGAAGCTGTCTCGGTCCTATCTGTTCAACGAGGTAATGATGAGGACCCACAAATTACTCAGGCCATGACTCAGTCCTCCGTCACTATACTCCATTTGACGGAGGGAGTCGATGTTAGAGTGCGGAAGGATGTCATTTTCTCTTAAAACTGCTTTTTACACTCAAACTGGGAGGCTGAAGTCTTTCTTTCATATGCCCTTAACGAAACCTCATATATCTTATTGCACTAGGTTTTGAAACACTTTGAGCATCACTAAACCTTACTTCCCATTTCCTCAACTATAACCTACTACCATAACTAACTTTGTATTATATTTTAAAACCATAACTAGCTACTATATTTAATACCATAACTAAACACTACTTACAACCACAACAAAACACTTCCGACTAACGTAACACTACTTACTACATACCATATCTGACTATTAATCACTACAACTTACTACCAGAACTAACCAGTAGGTACTACTCATTACCTATTTAGTTCTATAACAAACCACTACTTATTAAAACTTTCTACCAACTAACTAATAGAAATCATTAGTACAATCAAGTATTACTTGCTACATATTGTTACTGCAACCAACTATTATTTACTTCTACAACCAAGTACTACTTATTACAATTCACTACTACTACCAACTACCAATAACTACCTACTTACTTACAACCAATTACGACTTACTTCAACTTGCTGATGAAACTAACTACTTACTACCAGAATGACCAGTTATTGTGTGAAAATATAAACTTTTTCCCAACTGGGTTCTAATACACACATAGCCTGGCAGTTGACCTTAGTAAGAGATTCCTTAGTTGTAAGACAAGGGGAAAACAAGATAATTTTCCTTCATAGACCTAATGTTAAAAACCATGTCGTTGTCCCTGCAACCATTTGGCACGCAGCCACCGAAGTCGGCGGAAATAAGTTGGGCATTTAAAGGCTATTTCACAGTGTTAGTACAGTTTTTAACCATTGTACGTCAAAACGCTGCATACTTTAAAGTAAAATTACTCGGTAATATTCACAATAGTTTACTCTTCGAAAAATTGGTTCCTTTTGATGTTTTGTGTTTAGGGAAATATAATTATCTGTAATTCTTTAAATTGCATTGATCTATGGACTCCATAGTTTTTGGGATGCACTGCTGTTCTATAAAGCCGCTTTATTAAAAAATAAACGTGAATAAAAGAAAAAAATACTTTTTTTTTGTAAATTAAGTTCCTGTTACAATATCTTTTGCATATTTTTTTTTCTTCTTGATAATATATTTTCCACTTGTTACTATAAGTATGCACGCACTCTTGGCATCACGCGGCAAGCGCTGTACTAATAAAGACAAATTAAGCCAAATTATTAGTTTTTAACTTTATGTTTGCAACAAATGATTGAAAACCGTATTTATGAATTACTCGTGAAAACTAGAGTGGGGGGTCTTGGCATAGGGAGGGAGTGGGTCAAAAATAGTAAAAAATTGGTCACGTAGTATGGGTACGTTCCCTAATTACTGTTGCATACCTTTTAAAAGTGTCTCAACCCTCACTTACTAATATTAATACTTTTAGTTAGTAAAGACAAAAAGGACTTCATGGTATGGAACTTTTTATTCCATTTTTCATAAATGAAAGGTAAGGGAATCCTTAGGCTATAGATAGTATTTTAGCTTTGTATTAAACTCTCCGTTTTAAATATTTTTTGATCATCAAAGTGTTTCAAGATTCAGTCATGCGATATATAAATTCCAAAAAATTAATGTCCATGAATAATTTATATACGTGGGTATAATTTTTACTTCACTCAAGTAGATAAAAACTAAATTTTGAATCCATCAAAACTAAACTGGCATGTATTCGTCGATGAAAAATCTCAATAAACAAACTACTGTGCATTAATGTATTCCCATCTCAATTTGAATATCATGGAAAATATATAAATTACGCCTTTAAGTATAATTTTACAGTACGTGGTTATTCCATTTCTCAAGAAATCAGTTGAAATGGATCATTACCTTGTTTAGATGGCATTGCATTTAAAAGACATCTAAGTTACCATATCATATTCTGCTTGAAATAAAATAACTCTGCTGTAAAACCCTTTCTAAATCATAAGACTGTAAATAAATAATTTAGGGTGACGTTATACATTACTTGAACAGTTAAACCTTCATCAGAGTAAACCTCACGATACACTAAAAATGTTCACTATGATATGAGGTTCACAAAAAATAATTTTGCTAATTTGTTTAATCGTTTTAATAATTTTTATTTAATATATATTTTGTTTATGAAATGCGTTAGATTTATAAAGTATTCAGTTTATAATTAAAATAAATATAAAAATGCATATTATAAATAATTCCCAGAGTAATTAATTTTTAGTTTAACATTTATAAAAAGGTTTATTTCTTTAGGAAATGCGTCAGATATATTTGTTTCAAATAAAACACTGCTGAGATTCTATGGTTGAGACAAAAAATACTCAACAGTATAAAAGTTCCCAAGGACATTGATTGCTTTTTGTCGATCCCTTTATGATTTTCTCATAAAAGTGGGCCATTCGTAATTGCATCTGTTATCATGACATCTTTTATTTGATCAATTATTATGAATTTTGATACCGTAGTAGAGAATTTATTTACTATAAAATGAACGTACAATAATTTGTTTAATTAAGAGCAATCAATCTAAGCTCACGTTTTTATTGTCTTTGAAAATCTGAATTCTTAAAATAAAAGTTTTAGTTCAACATAACTTTGATAATGTCTTAAATTGTTCTTTAAATGTAGAAAAATATTTCTTTGTTTTAATGTAAAACAGCGAAATCTTCATATAATTTTTAGGTGCACTTCAATGAAAAACATGGCCTTTAGACCTCAAAATTACTTCTTGACGTTTAAGAAGTTACATAACAAAAACAAATTACTCGCCACATTTTATTTTTAATTCTGTCAGAAGTAATAAAAAATAGTTCACAAATTACGACTAAAACATGAAAAAACTCTTAACTTACAGAAATTGATTTAATGTCATTTGTGTAGAAAATAAAGTTGATTTTTGCATGCGTACAAAAATTGAAAAGTGATGAATGAGTTAGATTTAAAACTAAATTTTCCCACTCTTATTTTAGAAGTAAACATTTCACCCAAAAGAATGGCTTTCACAGTGACGCCTCGCATTAAAAATTTCATTTTCTGATAACCAAATAAACAAGAACGAAATCTACTACGATTTAACACGACAAAAAATGCACTTTTTTTTTTTCATTTCCCTCGCTTTTTCGGTTGATTCTCAACATTTTCGACTGAAACAGTGTCCACTCTGCAACGAGATAGCCCTCACTGTAACGACGCCTTATCACCGCAGAGTATCCCCGCTTCATTTTCTGATAAGCGGGTAAATAAACAGGCGCCTCCGGGCCAATACATGGCCCATGAAATTGTGTTCCCCTCTAAAATCAAAACTCGAAATCTGAATAATAAATGGAGGACAAATGTGGATAAAAATGTGCATCTGAATATATCTCAGACAGTGGTCGGCGCCACTTCCCCTGTTGGCAGGCTCATTTAAATTTCAGATTCGCTGCTCGGGAGTCGATTTTCTCTCTCTAAAAAGAGTTAATATGCTTTTCGATTTTATGCTTATTGTGAAAATTAAGTTTTCGCCCTGAAAAAATTCATTTTCCCGCCTTCATTTTGGAAGGTGTAGGGAAAAGGGTTTTTTGGCGCTGGGAGAGTGATTCGGATTGCCCTGCTTGATCAATGGAGATTGTGATTACTTTCGAGTTTTTGAGAACTTTTTCCCGGCTAATTTTGAGGGAAGGTTTATGGGGGCGTCAAGCTTTTAAATGCTCTTTGAGACGATGAATTTGCTTTTGGTTCTTAGATTTATGGGTGTGTTCTTTTTAAAACTTGAGACACTTTTTTGAGAATGACGAGTCTGGTGAAAATACAGTTCCAAAGTTAGTTACAAAAATTGCCTATAAAGATCATGTTTTCTTATACGGGATAAAATTATATTTTTATATATTAATTTTGATAGTGCATTTAGATTCAAAAGACATCTTGATAAAAGTTACTTCAGACCAAAACAAGCTGCAAATTCTATAAAAGTTCTTTGATCAGAAAGCACAGAGCTAGGAAACATTCCTTTTGAGTCTCGACTATGAAAATATTGCTTGTAAGTTACTGTGAGGGTCTCAAAATTTTATAGTGATATAATTTCCTTTATACCTTACAATTTTTGTTTGAGCCTACAATGTTTGCCTTACAATGCAATACCTTACAATGTTTGTTACAATTTTTTGTTGTAACTAAGTACTACCTGGTCATAAACTTTTTGTAGGAGAGGTATGCATTAATGCTTACCAATAGTTTAAAATTTAATTGTGACTGTGAGTAAACGTTAGTGTATACACGACATCTTTTTTTGTATTATAGTGTTGAATTCTTTATAGGTTAGTAAAATTTGTACTATTATTATTAAAATTAGTACTATAAATTAGTACTATTTAGACCTTAAACTTTGTATTTCATAAATTTTCATTAAAATTTTTTAACCATCTATCTTTGAACTACCATTTTAAAATAAAATTTAATCAAAATGAGCAACACAAGATCAAGGTAAAAATGAGATTGACTAGCTAGAAAAGCTGTTAAACTGTAAAGTTTCTATAACCAAAGAACTCTTAAGAACTCGTATTACCTAATATAAAGCATTAATTTGTACTTCAGTAATCCCTTAATGAAAACTAAATGTAAGTAAAAAGTTTAAATACATACCGTACATAAAAAATCGCACGCTAATTTATCAACACTCAGTTTAGAAAAAAAATCCACCTTTGAAACCATTTAATGTGCCTCTTTTAAATGAAAATGTTTATTTAAAGCTATCGTAACTCATTTGGGGAATGCTTTTAATTTAGAAGAAAAACCACAAAAAAAAAGTTTTCATGATTGTTTCTCTGTCACTACACCGTAACTGAATATGATATCTCTTCGATTAAAATTTGAGGCATTTTTTAAGTTTTGGTAATTAAAAATAAATTAGTATATTTAATGAAGCCCTTTCCAATCATTAGCAAAGGGAAAAAAACGTGCTATTTTCAGCGTAAAATTTGGTAGAACAAGTGTTGAAGACAAATCGTATTTAATTTTTCAGCTAACATTATTTATAGTTCTTGCTTGAAATCAATTTACAGAGGTTATTAAATTTGAGGCTATATTCTTAGTGACCGGACCTGTTTTCTCTATGTTTCGATAATCTCACTGATTTAATTAATCTAAAAAATAAACTGTGTTAGTTTCAGAAATAGTTGTTTTTATTCTTTTCGAGCAATAAAGAACATATCGGGTAAAAAAATGGACTCAAAAAACCTCGGAAAGTTATTTTTTTCAGGTTTTGAGGTAGGCTCTAAAACCTATTAGCAAAATTCAAAGCCCAGACGGTTTTTAAATAACCGATTATCCTCCCATGGGGAGGTGTAATTAATTCAAGAGTTATCTGAAATCGAAATCAGATTCCACATAAACTGGGCTTGAAACAAAAGATTAATTACTAAATGAATCCGTCAAAAAAAGCACGGGAAAAAATCAGTTAATATCTGATTTTGTCGTGCATTGATGTTCGATGTGTCTCTTGTCATAAGTAAATAGTTTTGTACTATTATATTTTAATCTAAGAAGGGGGAGCATTCTTCATTTATTCTTCAATTATTTTTTTTAAGTAAGGAAAGATGTTTTTAAGATCTGATTAATCAATGTGTGTTTTACATATTTATCTTGAATTTATTCATAAAAATATTTGGCTCCAGTTTTCTGGATTAACATTTATACTCCTCTGCTTAATTTAAAGCAATTCTTTATAAAAAGTTATATACTCTATATATTAAGATAAATGTGGGTATAGTAGCCTCTGACTCAATAGTGGCCACCTAGCTAATTAATTTTTAAATAATGCCGAGTAGAGTCATCAAATAACATTAAAATTCATAGACATAGTAGATTATCCTATCTGGGGTAAGCAGTTAAATAACCTCCGGTACCACAGACAGCATGGGAAGGAAATTTAAGTCTTTAAAAATATAACCATAGGTCGAGTGACTGAAATTTGATTCTGCTTATATATAGAATCGTGTAAAGAAACGGGTATGTTGGAACTGATATATTTACAATTTTTACCGTTAGATTGACTTCTAAATTCATTTTAAGATTAAGTAGAATGAAAGCAATGTTACTGATGAAAATTAACTTGAAAAATTCTGTGTCATCTGTGGTTTAGAAACATAGAAAACCACAATAGTGTTGTAAATGCAACATTTTGTTTGCGAAGAAAATTTCACTATTTTTCAAATTTAAACATATTATTCAGTAAAACAATGAAGAACTCTATGAAACGGAATAATTACTTGATTGTTTTGTGTTTAGATGAATGATCAAAGTTGTTAAGTTCCCATTTAAAGTGTCTTTAATACATTCACTTGTGGTTATAATTAGACTTTAAAAAATCATTTAGAATATTAATTTTTTTTCCTCAAGAGGTTCAGTTATTATGATGAATAAAATGCACCGTTCCAGAGATACTATGGCTATATGTGAATTGTCCCGAGTAGTTAAGGGTTAATTATATTAATTTTTAATCAACCGCGTTTAGAAATTTTGATGCATACTTTTAAGCGACATGAAGAAGTTGATGTAAATCCTGTAACTCTTCAAGCATAATCATTCGCAAAGAACAGAATCAAGAAAATCTTCAATACTGTCGAATGAGAGTATTTCCAAAAATCCGTTAGGAGTGCTGTAAAAATCTTGGTTCAGATCATTTCCGACCGGAGCTGGGCTCATTGAAGCGCATTCCTCTCGAATATCGAATGAATGATAAAAGTGAGTCAGTAATAACAAAATGCGGTACAGGTGGGATTTGCAATGCAAATTTTTATGGCTAGATTTAAAATACGCCACAATCAAACACAATCCCTAGTATTGCATCATTTGCCGTTGGAACCGTTTAGATAGATTCCGGGGGATGCACTGGAGGCATACAATGTTTTAAAAAATAGTTTAAGGTTTTACCGAGAATTTGGTTATATTATGTTGGTCTACCCGAACGTTTTGTCTCTTTTGGGAATTCTAAAAAATAAATCTTAAAAAAATGCGCTTAAAATTCTTAGTTTCAGAGATTGAAAACATTTGCACAAAAAAAATCTATGAAGGTTAATTTCATATTCTTGATATAGATGAACTAGTATTAATCAGATTCATTTACGAAAACCTTAAATTCTTAAAAAGTCACTATTTTAAAGAATTTTTCAACTGTTAGAATATATTTTCCTATAGTTTTTAAACGACGTTTTTCTCAGCTAAAATATTTTTTTGAAACCATTGTCATGAATTTAAAGCTCTCTGAAATTTTCCACTTTTATTAGGTAGCATAGAAAAAGCAGTTTTTAGAGTAAGCAGTCTCCAAAAAAGAAAACACCAAAACGATGCTATGTAATTGAATAGAGAACAAAATATGCGTATTAAAACTTTGATAAGGTAATCTTTGACTTAATTTGATTTGTAACTGTGTGGTTGGCTTATCCAACAAATAACAAACAAAAATGGTATTTTGAAGAATGAAAATCACTGTCTAGAGAGTTTACGCAGAGGACTGGTACTTTAAAGAGGGTACTACCCTTGTTTTCTTTTAGATAGAATTGTTAATGCGGGTCAATGCATTATCTCTAAAGAAGGTTATATTTATTGAGTTTCGATGTCTTTCCCCCGCTGGGGAAAATCAATTAAATTTCACATAGAAAATTTAAAAGGACTTTTCCACAAATTTTATACGACTTGGAAAATTTATTTTTGTATCGTAAAATAAACTTTCTTTCATATTGATAAATTTTAAGTAAAAGGCATAATTCCAAACAATATTTAATATTTTGAATACTTGGAAAATAATAATAATAATTAAAATAAAATTATATTCAGAGTTTTTAATAGTATTACCACCCCATTATATTGTTATTATATTTATAGTTGTATTATGCGCTGATTTTTGAAGCATGAATATATACTTAATTTACTTTATGTAAAAAAAAATTAACAGCCTCAACTTTTTCGAAAAATCTCATTTTATTATGAAAAGCATTTAAAACCTTTTCTATCATTCCTAGTAAAAAAAAAGTTTTATCCTTTACAGATACTGTATTTGTTTGATAATTTAGGAATCGTTTGAAATATCAAATTTAAAATATGTATTGAACTATGATTTTTAACATTTTTTATTCCAGTAATCTACAACTACTTTTTCATTTACATATCTTATTATTATTCGTTTCGGCTTAAAAAATAAGAATATTATGGGGTTTATGTAACTATTTGTTGTGTATTAAGTTTTTCCTGGTTACCTCGATGTGTAGGATACAAGGTGAAATAAAAATATAGCACTAAGGTAAAACATTTAACACAAATAACCTATAAAGATATCTCTCTAAAAAGTCTGTAGTAGACCCGAAATAGATTCCTAATGTTGACAGTTATTTTTAGATTATAATTATTTAATTTTTTTACTTCGATAAACATAAAGCTTTTGTCGACAACTTCTTCTTCGAAATTTTTTAATGAAGTAGTTATTGCCAGTGGCTTGAAACTAACTTATTTAGCTATATTTAACACGATAAATTTAATTGATTTGAAAAATTCTTTCAGTAATACAAAGAATGTGTTGCGTACAGAGAAGGTCTGCATCAAAATAAACAGTATTTCCCTGTATAAATTACAAGAGTATTCTGGCAGTAAAACTGACAGAATCTTTTTGTTAAATCAACATGTTTTTGAAACATACATTGGTGAAAATATTTAAGCTTTACCCGTTTATTAAAAATAGAAGATTATAAGAAAATTTTGGTGTTACAGCGAAATTGTAAGTTCTTTGTCTTAAATATATTCATTGCACCTTGTACCCTACACATCGAGATAACCAGGTAACTAGACAAAAAAAACTTACATGACCCTAGCATGAACGATAGAATGTCATTATTTTTTTAACAAGAAAGAAAGGAGCACTTGAAAAACCATTGTTACCCGACTAGTTCTGGAAGCTTAGATTCAGGTGAAACTGACAAAATCCATTTCAGTGAATCTCCGATTATTTCACAACGTCAACCGAACTTATCAAAAATACTTTTCTGTCGAAGTGAAACCATAAGCTAACTGAAATAAAAAGCCAGCCAAAAACATCCGGAATAAACTATCTCCTCTGCTTATAGCTCGATTTTGAACCGGATCCAATGGCTGAGGTTTACCGCCTGATTTACAATTCGATTTTCCTTTCTATTCTTACTCCGTAAGTTCTACGATACCGGAAGTAAGTTCGGCCACAATTGATGTTCTGAGAGTTAAATGTTATTTCCACAGATAGAAGCAATAGTGTATTTCGTTGTAAGGGTTTCTTTTTTGACTGGATATTTTTTATTGGTTCTTATCGAGGCCATTATTCTCTTAGCTTGTCTTAGCCATAACGATGTGACATTCACTTGTCATTTTGTTTTGTCAAATAAGCGGTGGTTCTCTGAGAGGAACTTGAAGGAGTGGACTAGAAAACTCGTAATTGTGAAGGCTCATAAAGTTGAAATATTAGGTAAAAAACAGAACTTAAACCTTAGTTGGAGTAGGTAAAAGGGAGAAAATTGGACCCATCATTTCTATTCCATATCCAGAGGGGCTCATCTGACTTCCCGATTGCTTCCAGCCAGATGAGGTATTTGGATAGGAAAAGGCGTTGAAGCTTTGACACGTTAACCAGTGGAGTGACTAATCAGTGTTACATAGGGAAATTGCGGAGCTTTTTAGGGATTTTCTTATGCAGAAAGAGAGTAAAAAAGGACGCGGTTAAAATATAGACCTGTGTACCAGCCTCTTAAGACACCAAATTATAAATTTACAATAACAAGCTGGTTAAGCGAAATTATATTGTCAGTGGTTATATCATTAGTTTTACATAACTATTAAAGGAGTATAAAAAATTCAGTGATTATTTTTTTATTGCTAAAGGTTTGAAATTTACGACTTTTTTTCTTTTTACTTTGTACTGAATTAATTGTGGCAGATTAAAGGGGATATATTATTCATCTTAAACAGTACTAGTTATATTTCTTGAGTAGAGGCTCAAAATAATATTCATTGCCTAAAACACCAGTCCATGTATCACCCATTATGTATTGTTACATGTTTTATAACAGAAAAACTTTGGTCTCTTTCAAAATCCTCTAAAAGCTATCTTTTATTTCCGATTTAAGTCCACTTAGAAATATTTTGTATAGATTTGTGAGTGACATTTTTTTTGTTGGTATTTTAATGTTTTCTTTTCTCAGTACCTGAAAACCAGCAGTATTAAAAACTATTAAACAAAGTATTGATATTTGACATTTTTTTAATTCCGACACTAATCTATAATAATCCTTTTCTCAGTTATGTGATACTGAACTTCCACACCAATCAATTATACTCTTACCAGTCAAGAGAACTAAAGATGACTCATGTATTGAATTCTTGTCCCTTCTCAGATAGATCTTAACTCTTAAGGGAATTCAAGTGTCCTGTCAAACAAGAGGAAACGTCTTAAAAGGTGTGTCACCAAAAGAAACGGAATGTCTTGTATAATTTGATCAGATTCCCTTCTTTTTCCATTTTTCCTAAAGAGCAGAGGTAAAAAATGCAAAAATTATCAACACTGAATTTAAATATAGGATTCGTGTCTCAATGTTTTAAGTAAGTGAAAAAATGAAATGATTTTATGAAAAGTTTGAAATGGAAAGGTTGTTATTAGTTGTTTACTTTGAGATTTAACTTATTATTTTTTAATAATACTTGCATTTTGATAAAACCTTAAAGGCTTTTAATGACATTATTTTGAATGAATCTATCTTAAATATAATAGTTCTGAAAATAAACAATCTGGTCAAAATTAAAATACATAAAATAATATAATGAACACGTATGATCACTTCTTCAGAATGAAATTTCAACAAATGATCTCACTTAATTTAAGAATCATTAACATTTCATCATTTGTAAGGTTGTTTTCTTCAAGGAACATTTTGAGCTTATTTCAAATAAGGAATTCATACGTGTTGTATTTGTAAATAAGTTTTGAAATATGATAAAAATATCAGAGGTAAATCGTAACGCATCCCCATGAAACTTCTCACAAACGAAAAATACATCAAACATTTAAAACTATTTTATGTGGAGAAACGCATGAAAATAAAAAAAAAACTCATCTACTGAAGACCATCTTTTATGGAGCTTTTCCTTACGATACGAATCAAACTCCCCGTCCTAACTCCGTTGACTACAGAAATTCCCGGCTTTTAACAAAACCTCAGATAAGATTGAAGCCGCCGAGGTTATTCGTAATACCTCTCACTTATCGCCTTTCCCAGACTATATATGCTGGTTTTGTATCGCCCACGCTTTTGATACACTGTGGTGGTCCATTTTGATACGCCGGCGACTGCCTCCATGGAATGTAATTGAATTGAAATCGAGACTGGTGGCAATTTTTTTTTCAGGAAGTGTCTGGCTTTTTGGAGGGTTGAAGAGTTTATCTGTCTTTCCCCTGGGCTAAGTGCTCTAGCCTATTAAGTTAGAGATTTTAGGGCTCCTCTCTGAGCCACAATCCCTCTTTTTATTAGTGTCATGTAGTGATGCAATGGTTGTAAATAGCTCTGGTTTGTAGCCCTCCAAGGTCCTTAACGATGCCCAGTGTTGTCGGAAACGTGCTAGGTCCTCAATGGCGTAAGAATCAATCTCTTATCGTTAAGCGATGATGCCTCCTACTTTACAATTTTATGAACTCTGGAATTGACATTAATAGTAAAAGTTAAACAATAACCTTTAAACAATACTGACTTAAAGACTATGTTTTCTACTCCCTTTAGATCGAATTTATAAATCCATCCTATAATTTTCCACTTTCTTTCTCTTTCTTTCTATATTTCTTCCGTCTCTGTATCTTTCTTTGTGATTCTCTTTTAAGATAAATATTTTCCCGCAAATTTTTTAACAGTATATTCTCGATATCTCGAAGTTAAAGGGACAGGAGAATGTGATGACAAGGAACTTTAAAACGCAAAAAAAAAGAAAATTAAGGAAACAAATGGGTGGTCAGTAACTGAAGCTGTTCTAGAACAGGTGCCAGACTGATTCTTGATTACGTTCAATACATTTTTGTGCCTGGAAATTTCTTAAAGGTCGTAATTCTGAATTTGCCTCAAAATAACTGAATAACCGTTGTTTAAATAGCTAATTTATGTGGAAAATGTCTAAGTGAAAATTTATTGAAATAATGAGAAATTATTATTAGGGGAATGTTTTTTTCAAGTAGAAAACTATTTTCCGACATGTAAAGATTTTTGGATAGAAAGGAAAAATCGAGATAACTAGAGTATATACTGCATATGCAATGGAAGTATTAAAGATGAGCATAACTGATTAAGTATAGGGTGGTTATAGGTAATATAAGTTATTCTGTTTGAACAGTCGTAGCACTGGTTCTAGACGACAGATTAGCTGGAATAATTAAGTCATTACCCGTTATCTCACAATTAAGATATTTAATCGAAAACCCTTCAAAATAAGAATCATAGTAAGTTTTCACTTGTTTAAACTTAAGAACAGCAAGCAATCATAAATGTAATTGATTAATCTAAAATGAAGGATGTTAACTATTTTAGAAAGTTTTTTCTTCTCATCATCCTGTCTAAATCAAGTGAAAGCAAAAATTTATTCACAAATCTCACCACTATATCCAGCAAAAACCGCAGAAAAATCCAATTTGATTCAAGCAAGTGGGCTAAAGCGCAGACTTCGCGCTTTAACATATTGATGAAACGCGTGCATTTTTTATTGAGATAGTGAAAAGGATTTCCGAAGTTTATAAGATTATAACTGAATTGAAGTACTTATTTCTATCAAGCTGACAAACTGCGAAGTACCCGAAAAAACAATGAAGTACGCGGGTTTCAAAGATTGCGTGTGGAAGTATTTTCCTCCAGACAGGCGCTGCGTGAGTTGAAGTAATAACTGGATGAGGAGGCTCGAGCGGCTCTTTTGACAGCTGAATGAATCCTGCGAAGAAATAGATTTGTTGAGAGAAACATTTTTGCAGAGAGTTCCTTCCAATCATTATCACGTTAGAGACACTAGTGGCTAAGAAGAGAGCTTCGCGAACCTGAAAATATTGGAAGGCCTTTGAAAACAATCAGAGTAATAATTTCAAGCTCTGAAAATAGAGAAGGTTATTTTCCTGTAATAATTGTGAAATGTAGGAGTGAAATTTTCAATACTATGTTGATAGTAAAGTACTATGTTGATAGATTAATTTTTATGCAGAAAAGTTCTAAATTGGTTGTAAGTAACATACATTGCCTTAACCTCGAAATACTACTTCCAAATTTATACTCCAGTAAAATTAAAATAATTTATGTTACAATTTTGTGTAATGTAAGAGGTGGTTAATGCTAAAGCCTAGTTTAAGTTTTAATTACCTTTATATATTTTACTATTTTAAGTAAGCTTTCAGTTTTAAAATAATGGGGATTTAAATATGATTTATTATAATAGTAGCTATAACTTAACACCTTTTCTTATTTTCTACTATCCTTCATACTAAAAAATTATCAAAAACATTGTTTCTTAGGTGGCGTGTTTTCGAACAACTTACTCAGTTTCTATAACCTATTATTATTCTTTAAGAAAAAGTGCAAGGAATTCTAAATTTGCATGAACTAGTATTTAAATATCTCTAGTAAATACTTACTGGTACAAAAAACATTAAAATCCTTTGCATTGGATTACTTTTTCCATCAAAATTTAATTTGGAGTATTTTCTTACTTTGGTTTTAATGGAAAATTTGAGTTTTGAGGGCTATAATGTAATTTTAAAATCGTTACTGTTTCTTCCACGTTTCTTTAAGATGGACTTTAGTGCGCGGAAATGATAATTAAACAATGTGTTTACGTAGTTTTTACATCTGAAAAAGAAACTGTCAAAGGTCTTAACGACTAATAGGCCATTATTCCAATTTTTTTCGAAAGCCATAAACAATTTACCTCCCATCTAAAGTGTTTTTACCTGATCAAGCAATAAACACCGGTCATTTCGATTCCAAAAAAAAACCACTGTAAAATCCTCATTAAAAACATTTTTCAATTAACTCTTTCTGCGCGATGTCTTTCCTCTTGTAAACTTAAAGTAGTTAGTTGAATAATTCAAATCCTCTTCAGAAGATATATCAAAAGTACATCCCAACAAAAATGCTTTTTGAAGTAATCTAACCTTAAAACGAGCATTAAGCTTTGCATAATAACCAATTTCGAAAGTAAAAACTGTTTCAAAATTACCCAAATGTTATGTCTCTTTAAATATTTGATATAGCACTCTTAAAATGGCGGGGAAACGTTTGTTTCTACCTGATGACATTAATAGCTTCATTACCATAACAACATCGTTGCTGCCATCAAATGCGCCTATGTCTCTATTAAGCTTACTTTTAAGAGGTTTTTTTCAAGTTGCGCGTAAAGTATCGTTTCTCTCGTCAAAATTCAATTACTGTTACCGGGAAATATAGAAATTTTAATGGCCGCGACAGAGAGCAGTTTTCTTAAAATTAATTGTCTTGTAGTTTTGGTCCCGCGCCTTCCTTGGCTACAATGCTTTTCAAGTACCGGCAAAAAAGGCGGGAAAAAGGATTGAGCCCTAACATGCTCGGTTGCTTATTTATTCAATGGAAAAAGGGTGGTAAGAGTGAAGGAAATGAAATTAGCAGCATTAGAAGAGTTTCGGGTTTGATAATGAAGGTACTTGACAAGGAGGTTTGTTCCTTCGGGGTGTTTTTTTTTCCACTGTCGCGCACGACGTGCTTTTAAGTTTTATGCTGCTGCATTTTTTTACAAATTATACTCAGTGCGAATTTGAAACTACCAGCTTTCGAAGGTAGTATGCAGTATAGCTAAAATTAGCGAAATAACGATCATTTTGCTAGATAATTTGATTATTTCTGCTTTTATTGGTAAAACTAATTTTAATACCTACTAAAACGCAATCTAGACGCTTATTTGCAACATAAAGTAACCAATTGACTTCGTTTTACTTTGTAAGGGTTGTGGATTTACCCATTGCTGTCTCCAATAGTTGCGTATGTTTAGTTTTCTAATAGACCTCTTTTGATACTGATTATACCAGGTTAACAACTTAAAAATAAGTTTTCCTAAGTTAAAGTTTAAATAAGTTTTCCTTTAAGTTTTCTAAACATAAGTTTATTATGTTTAGAAAAAAAAAATTAAAGATATTACTTTTTTTATGTTTAAGTAGCAGAAAACGACGTTTGAAATTCAAAATGATTTTTAAAAAATTTTTAAAAACTGACTTAAATATTTTTTGTCGGAATTTTTCATAAAAAATGTATATCTAGTTTCATTAAACTTATAACTGGTAATATCATTAAAATTCCTATTCAATGAATACCACATACTAATTTTTTATAAGAAATACAGCACAGGCGCCATGTAAAGTCGGTGTTGTTGTTATGTTCATAGAAAATTACACAGTACCATTGGTGGACCACTGTGCCTCGGCTGTACGGAATCATCTTTCTGTATAAAGTTTTCATGTAGAAACTCACTAATTTGCTATAATGCAGCATAGCCATCTGGACACATAAGGCCAGAGAAGTCGAAATCTTGAGTGACGTTCTGCCTACTATTTCGCGTCATCATCGCTTTTCAGACAAAGCGAAACTCCAGTCTGAAATCTTGCACGCTCCCTTCAGACTGGAGTTGCGCTGTTGTTCAAAAAGGGATGATGACGCGAATTAATAGGCAGAACGTCACTCAAGATTTCTAGCATCTCTTGACCTTATGTGCCTAGATGGTCAGCCACTTTTACCAAGAAAAATAATATATGTTCTGGTTTTAGTTCGATTGACAATTTCTTTAGACAACCTGCTTATAGACGAAAAAGTAGAAATCCAAGACAATTTTCATTTTCCCCCAACTCCTTTATTTAATCCGCCTCTGACTCTATATCTCAGGGACTTACCCCCAATCTATACCTTCACTCCACCGAAATCGTCACCCCATTCTACCCTATCATCCGATCGCTCATGCCAGGGTTCGAGTGATGCCCCAAATTGCAGGGGTGTCGCGAAAAACCCCCATCAGCGGCGTCTTTAAAAAAGGATAAATCAGCGCAGGTCGCATTCATCATGTGCCGCGAGTCACTTCCAGCCGATGAAGCAGTCCATCTCTCGATATTAACTGCTGTTGCTGACTGCCTCTTAATGAATATCAAAATCGCAGTCTTCGGGGACACTTGGATTTCATTGGGCTTTCATTATCCCGATGCAACAGTTACCCACGATCGAAACGGCAGTCTCGGGGGATGCATTTCGTAATTAGGTGGAATTAAACCTGCGAAGATTTGATTTATTTGGCGGGGCATTTCATGTTGTTTGTAGAGTCCGAAACACTTAATGTATGTATCTGGTTGTTATTTGGGTTTTTCTTTGATAATGTTTAAGTTAATATGTTATTTCTTGGGAAGGTGAAAATCGACCGATTTTTTATTCTTTTGTTAATTTACACAGAGCAAATTCTGTTAGTTCTATTTCCAACTATTCTACTACTTCCAGTCAAAAAAAAGTGAGTTAGAAAATTTTAACTGTTAAAAATTGTCATATTTACATAAAAGATTGCATGGTACGGATTTCACAATATTGAACACAATGTTCAAAAACACCTTGAAACTATTCCAAAGCATATTAATTACGGTTCGAGAGTTTGTAACCATCTTGGGAATGATTTATTACGTGGAAAAGATATTAAAATGTCATGAACAGTTGAAAAGCTTAAATTCTAATGATGATTCATGAACGAAACTAGTCATAAGATATTAAATTTATTAGAACTTTATGATAGAATGGTAATTTATCAGCCTAAAAAAATAAACAGCAAACACAACGTCTTAAATTTTTAGCTAACAGTTACATTCCACATAGTCGTTTTTTTAATAACTATGCAAATTATAGCACAAATAATAATAATATCACATTGCCCGTAACATAGATATTCCTAACTTGCATTGTAACCACTTTTTTCTTTAATAAAAACATCTCATCCCTGCATTCATTCCGCAGGACCTTGCGGTGACGGATTTTCTTTCAAGAAGAATTGACGCAGTTTTTTTTCTCCAGACTAATGCAGCCCTGCTTGAGGTAAGTTGAAATCCAACTAACTTTTAAATCGCGCGACTTTCAACTAACTGAACACCCTATCGGATAATTTCTGAATCTTCTTTTTCAATCCCTGCAAAACGAATTGAAGTGCCATTATTGGATGGCGAAGTTATTTCACTCGTCCTAATGCGCGCTGATTTCGTTTACCCTCCGAACATTCGGGTGAAATTTGCAGATTTCGGCGCAATGATTTTTCTTCGGGTCCCATCGTTAAAAGCACTTCCGTTTTCAATGAAGGCAGCGATGAATATTAACCAGATTGCCCCTCCTCACGTAGAATCGATAAAAATCGTCAAACGCGGATTCTTTGCCACTCAATGTGCTCGCCCGAGTGTCGGATCTGTTTGCCCGCCGACACTTATACGCCTGGGCAAACATGGCCTACAAACAGTAGTTAAAAGGGACCATTTACATTGCTCGGTTAGGCACGCTGCGTGTGCTTGGGAGGGCGGAAAGGTCACTAGCTAATGGGTTTTTAAGTTTCCAAGAGAAGTTTGGAATCACTCCTTTTTTTTGTTGTAGGATGTTTGATTCTAAACCAAGATACAAAATTTGGTACACCGACTAAGTTTATTGATAGTTCTAGAGTTATAGTTATTTTAAACATGCAGAAAAAAACTTTGCAAGTTTATGTGATATTAAAAAAATGTTACTGCCAAAAAGAGGAGTGATAAAAAACAAAATCTGGAGCATTATATCTATAACAGTAGTAGTTCTTTATAAAAAATCATGGACAAATTGTAAAAGTTCAATCTGTGGCTTTTTTTAGTTGTTTTGTAAAAAAAATTCGGCATTTTTTTTCAAAACTTCAAACTTTGGGTTTTTTTAATCAAACTTATAAAACTTAAATCGGATCAATTATATTATATAGCAGATCTTAACGTGACATCCACCCGCTTATTCTATATTTACACTGAGTATATGCAGTGTTTCATACATACTAATATTTCAAAAAAGCAGTCAAAATACTAGAATGCCAGAAACGCTATATGTTACCAATAGTTCTATCAGAAAGATTTTAGTGCTAATTTATAAAATTAATCGGTTGATGAACCATGGCAATTAAAAAATTACATCGGGTCTCTCAGGCACTTGCGCCCTTACGCGTTCCCCGATTCCTTCGGAGTAATAAGAAGTGCACAGTGAAAGTCTTCACCGAAGAACATGAAAGAATATCAAGCCG
The DNA here is from genome assembly GCA_963680715.1 of Tetragnatha montana. Classification (NCBI taxonomy): domain Eukaryota; kingdom Metazoa; phylum Arthropoda; class Arachnida; order Araneae; family Tetragnathidae; genus Tetragnatha; species Tetragnatha montana. The sequence continues at coordinate 34,083,354 of OY796684.1, forward strand.
TGAAAGAAAGTCCGAGAGGCAAGACCTGTTTCGGCATTGTATTAGTTGGGATCCGTTCGAAATTCATTCCCCTTAGAGAAAGAACAGTTTCATTAATATATCTTTTGTGGCGAGATTTGGAGCTGATAGAAAACATTAATCATTCGTGAAAAGTGAACTTTTCTCCACCAAAGAAAGGAGAAAAGAAATGAGACCTTTTGAAAAAGCCCGTGAATGCGAACAGTTAAGAAACGTTTTAATCCTCCGGATAGCATCCAGCCATCTCTGCATTTTATTAATTAAAGACTCGAAACCCACCATTTTATATCTAGAAATATAATTTGCAGTCGGACCTAGAAAACATTCTCCGAAATTAATTATAACCTTTATTTTAAGCTCCTGGTTTTCATTACCAAAGCATTAAAAAAGTCCGCTTCACTGTCAAAAAACAGAAAATTAAATGAAGTCTGTATAAAATCTGAGAGCCCATTCCACTCTTAAAAACTTCCGAGTCTTAATGAACGTGTTAAAAGGATCCCTTCTTTTCAATGGGATTTTTAACAAACACTTTGGAGAAATCGAGTGTAGGTTCTCGAAGGATTTTTTTTCTACTTCCCCTCTAATGAAAATTCCTTGTCTTTCAGAATCCTTCTTTATCCTAGCACAGAATTGGTTTCTTCGACCTGTTTGTAATTAGTTGCAATTTCTAACACTTTATTTGCGACAAAAAATGCACCTTAGGCGCATTGCGCGCTCGAGGAGATGAGCCTAAGAGAAACTTCCTAGGATAAGGTTTGTGTCATTAGGGGGAGAAGGATTGGTTTAGAATGGGAACAATATTGAAGGAGCGAGCGAGATAAGGAAACCAGTTTTAAAACTCTCTCTAAAGATCAAGGAATTATTTCAGTAAATTTTATTTGTTTTTATCTCTATAAAATTTGCTCCTTTTAACGTCCTATCGAGACTAGCCCAAATCTTTAAGTAGAAAGTAATGTTGTTGAAACATGATATCGTTGTTGATTGTAAATCTTATGAAAATAAGCCTCGATTTTCGTTTATAAAGTTAATATTGAGCTATAGAATGAACCATTATATTAATTCTAAATCAAGGGTAGTCAAATACAGTCGACTCCGCTTAATTTAATCACGGTTAATGATATCAAAATTGACCGGTCCAGATCACTCCTATTTAATTTAATGTAAAATGTGCCGTTTTATGTGATGAACATTTCGCTTAAAACATCAAAATGTGGTGAAATCCCCTAAAAACCTCCTTTTTTCCCCGTTTGAAAGCCAGTTTTAATACATAAACACAGAATGAGTGATCAATTTATTAGTAATATATGTTCCACTCTCATATTTTTCTTTCAGAATGTGCAAGTTGCAAAACAAACTAGGGAATCGTTTTAAATACTTCAATTAGAACTACTATATAGTTGTGATTTTAATGCGCAACTCGAGTTACACTGTTTGAAAATTTCTAGTATCAAATCGCTTATTATTATCAATCGGATATTGTTATCATTCTACTCTTGGACAAAGGTGTTCAGATCATATTAAGCGGAATCGAATGTACTACAGTTTCAGTCAGAGCAATAGAATATTTGGAACATAAGTATATATTATTTAAAAAAATTGTGGCTAAGGGTAAATGAATTGGTGAATGAAATTAACTATAAATATTTTAGTTTTGAAGAGGATATCGGATTTTTCATAACTACCATTACCAGAAAATAATGGTTTAGCTCTTATATTTTTTAAGTATTTAACATCAACAACTTAGCAGTAGTGATCCGGTTTAAAACTCTTTGAAGCATTGCTTAAGAGGAAAATAATCCCTTAACAAATCTTCATTTTTGTTCCGTTCCTTTCAAAGAGGGATATTTGTAATAATCTTTAGAGAAGCACTTGAGGCAATCCGAGTAATTCTTAAAACAGCGTCCAAATTATCAGCAAAGCATACCAAATGAGACAGCTTAATAAAGGAGGAGGAAGGAATGAAGCTAATTTTCTATCCGCTAAAATCTATGAGCATAGATGAAAATTATTTTGATGAGCCTTAAGTAAAATGGTGATGCTGATTTCTCTACACTAAGCCTTTCGATTTGATAGCTAGACAATTATCTTAAAACAGTTTTGATACTTTTGCGTATCATTCTAAAACCTGTCAAATTAAATCAGTCAGCACAATTATTTAAGTACGTAAAACTTCGTTTACCCTAAATGTTATTAAAGAAATTTAAGATTTAATAATGGAACTTCACATTTTCTTGTTTTTTAAAGGTTCATTCCAGCTTGGTAATATGAAGTTAAAAATTACTAAAATTCATAAACAAAATACTAAATTATGTGTTTAACTCTGAAAATACTTTTTTAAACTTATAATCCCAAATTTACGGAATTTCGATTTTAGTGGTGATTTTTCACAGTTAGTGGCATAGAGCATCATGAAGCTAAAAGTTGTTGGGAAAACCTTTGTTGTTATTTTTTCTCGATCAACCATAATTTTGTATTAGTAAAATGAGTAGTAGGTATAGTACTTTACAATAAATGGAAATTTGGATAAGACTTTTTGTTATTTTTCAATTTAAATGTAAGTGCACTTATGCACATTTAAAATACTATATAAAATGAAATTAGTAAATACATAGAGTGATTAATTAAATATAAAAGAACACAGGTAACTAAAATATACTCTCCAAATATCCTCTAAGATGCATTTCCAAATGGTCATTTTACATTTACCTTTATGTAATCATTCTTAAGAGATTGAGAATGAAAGAAACATTGATTCTGCCCATTCATTCCATTTTCATACAATTACACTTTAAAATAAATCTTAAAATCTATCAAAGTAGAACTAGACTGTGCTCGATAATATAATGAAAAACCATTTGATTGAGATATGAAAGGGATTTACACGAAATCAAGCAAATATCTAAGATTATCGTTGTTAAACTAAAAGAAGACAGACCGAAATGTGCCGTGTTTAACTGTCTTTCTGATTCCCTGGATCTAAAAGTTGTGTACAGCGCTAAGAGACGATAAAATAAGAGATGACAAAAATTTGACAAGAAATAAAAAAGGGGATATACGGAAACCTCTTCCCAAGTAATATAGCCCCACGCAACAGTTGCTGGTTTTTTTACTCGAAACCAACAGTGTAGGCTGGGTTAAAAGAAACTCGCCAACTTTTCCAACTTGTCAATCGGATAGTAATAAGATTCTAAAAGCATTTTAAACTGTTGGACATATACACATCGCGGCAGCATGCGACTTGGAGACACATCCTAAGCCGATTTTTGGAAGTCTATCAGAAAAGCTTCCGCACCAGAAAAAGGAATGATACATCCCAAAATGCGAGTCATATTCCATAAGCTGCTTCTCTTCGAAAGTCCATTAGGCACAACTGTCTTGAGCCTCGATACGCCGGTGAGGGAAGATTGTGGATATCACCTAATGCCTCCGAAAGAAAATCTTTTTATTTAACAGCTAATGCACGAGATTGAAACAATCCCTTTTGCTGAGATTACTCTGGAATAAATCATGGAACACAATTTAAGTTTGAATGAATAAATTGAATAAGAGCGCGAATGAAATTTTTGTTATGAATAACTATTACGCCTGGCCTGTCCTCTTTTACAAGAATTTTAGGTTTTATGTCATTTTGGGTTGTTTAAATATTAAGAATTCCCCGTTTGAACCAAAATTCCTTTCGGTGATTTTATGTAGTTGATAAATCGTTGTGAGAAAAGAGCTCCTTTTTAATGATGTTTTGGAGTTTTTATTTTTTTCTAATTTTGAATATTCTATTGTAATAGATAAAATGTTTTGTTTAAAATTATTGCTCCTTTTTTGCATAAGTATTGATACTTTTTGTAGTTACTTTGTGATGACTTCCGTTTGAATCGTAGTTAGTTTTTTAAATATGGGTAAAATAAATTTGAATGTTTTATAAACATCTAAAAAATAAACCAAACATCTATACAAACAATGCACTTAATTTTTCTTATGTATAAATACTCTACTTACCTGTAACGTTCATTAACCTTGAACCTAATAAAAAATTTATAACTTGTTTTTAACGGTAAAAAAGTAAAATGTTTTTTCTGCTGTATATTACTCTTTACCCCTAACTAACAGAAAAAAATTAAATTCACTGTATATTATGTCTTCACACAGTGAACCACGCTACTACATTTTCCATATGATATAACATTTATTGTTTGCAAAAATAGAACGTAAAAAGGTTAAAGATGATTCTTTGCTACCCAGCATTTTTACAGAACGCAGGCAAATGTCGTTCTAATTCTTTTATGTCGTTACTCGGACTTGTATGGATCTGATTATTCAGAGTGGTGACCATCCATTTTGCTGTTTGGAGATAATTTTTGGTCTTGTGAAATGGAGCTTTTATGCATTATGTAAAGCGCGAGTGATTGCCTTTTTGGGTTTTTTGGATTCTATGCATCACACTGAGATGAATATTTAACTTCTGATCATTAATATTGCGCTTTATTAATAATTGATGGAAGTAATGGGTGGAAGTGATAAAAAGGCTCAAGTTTGAAAAGAACCTTAGTTTGGGTACCAAATCGGAAACTCTTATAACTTTTAACAATGTATATGTAAATCTAGGAAAATTTAAGAAAACTTGTAAAATACCTTTGAAAACAGCTCAAGGGCATTTTTGAACTTTCTTATATATTTATTTTTTCAGAGTGAATGCAGTTTTAAATTATTATAAATTAATTTGTATGTACTTGAATCTTCCTGGAAATAGTTCTAAACTCTTTATCTACCTACGTAGTAAGATTTTTTGTGGTTGTGATACCACATGAAATCACATAAAAAATTATATCTTGTTTACTCATCATTGAAGCATCTGTTATAACCGTTTATCTTTGAGATGGAAATTCTTTTACATATAATCACTACTTATTTTCATCCCTTTCATAAGTCTTCCAAATTTTATTTATAACATATACTATATTATATTGTCAATTTGTATAATTTTTCTTTGCACTCAAATCCTTAAAAATGATTAAACCTCATAATCATCTTTTATAAAGTAATGATTTTGTATTACTTTTCTTGAGTCAACAATATTTCCTAACGTCTTCAAATCATGGTGTCCGTACTACTAGATGTCATAGATATTAAAACAATAATTTAACACAATAACGAAAATTCCAATCATGTTTTAATTTTAAAAGTTTTAATTTTATCTTTCGGTCTCTGTGCTTTTACTATTTTTAAAATACATATTTTAATATAAAAGAATCCCTTCAAAAAGTTAATTTTATAAAATTATCTCAGATTTAAATCACGATCTTATCTCAACTTTCCCGATTGCACTAAAACAGAATGCTCGAGGACCGAATTCTTATTCTTAAGCACAGATTTTCTTCTCGAATGACAAAGCTGTCACCAACTCCCCCTATTTTATTGCTTTGAAATGCTGGCTGAATTTTAAAACCCACCTTCCTCAGCCAAAGAAATACTTCACGGAATAATATCGTAGCCAAAACAAGCCCCAACAACAAGGATTAATACAAACTCGGTAAGGTTCAGATAAGTTTCTTTCCTGATTAGGTGTTGGCCCATTCGTTGATTTGCGGCATTTGAATGTATGTAAGTTGAAATTAACAGCTAAAAATAACTTGTTTGTAATGTTGATACATTGTATCGATAAGCTCTATGAGTGGTTTTTTGAAACTAAACGGAATTTGATTCCTAACCATCTTTTATGTGACATTTTCTTTCTTTTTCGATGAATTTGCAATACTGTTTTCTTTCCTTAGACTAGCGTAACGTGTAGGGAGGTAATATTTCTAATAAACCACGGCTCGATTTGAGGCAGGTCAGTGTTCTTTCTCTCTTAAGAAAAAATTGAAGAACTTCATAGTATTTATCTAATTCAATATTTATCAGTGAATGCATCCAGCTTACAACTATTTATTTGTTATAGTACACGAATTATCTCTTCTACAATTTTTAAAAACTATTGTAAGAAAAATTTACTATAACGATAACATTCATACATTTTGCATCCCTGCTTCCGGTCTATTACTACGTAAAATCATATGAACATTCGATATGCATAATGTTTTCGTACAAGTGTGTGTGAAGATGATGCCCAAATGAACCAAGTCTACTCTGATTGGCTAATAAGATGTAACAAACAAAACAATTTTCACATGGGTCATTCATTCTATGTCAAATCAACAAGGCACTCAACCTGACCCTCTCGGATTTCAATGAAACTTTCAGGAATTGTTCTTTTCTATGTTATAAATTAAATCTTAATCTCTTACTTAATTAAATCTCTTAAATCTTGCATAACTTCCGTTTTATTTGACCGAGAAAAATGTATCACCCCTCGTTTCATAGAAAAAATTTTACAAGGTTTATTTGATATAATGTGTGACTATGTCCACGAAAAAAAAAATTTCGTGATTTTTTTTAGCTTAAAAACAATGTTGATGTCCTTGAATTTTACATATATTTTTTTAATATTATAAGGTATAAACTCTGAAAATTATAGGCCGCCGTCAAATCTCGGATTCCCGCTTGCACAAACTTTGAGTATGATGTAGCTTGCATTCCTTTGTTTCACTTAGCTAAACTTGCCTGTAAATTTAACTGTAACGTTTTCATTACTTATGGTTATTTTTCTTAAAATCCATTAGTTTGATGTGTTTTAAGTGGTTGTAAAAGAAAAATTACTTCATAACAGTTTCATTTTTATTACCATTGGGAAAAAAAAAACTTTTGAATACGAATAAACTAAGAAGTCTTTATTTTTTGGTCTTCAGTTATCTAAATGAAATGGTACGTACTTCTTCTTAGATGAGTTACTTTGTAAATTTTTTTGTAACCATGAATATAGGGATTTTATTGCACGGTTCCTAACCTTAAATATCTTAAATATTATTTTTAGTGACTATACTTTCATTTTTACAGAAATAATAAAATAAATTTTAAAGAAAATTATAGGGATCGCTTATCTCTGATTTTTAGTTCTTGCTCGAATTTCATGCAATTAAATCCCTTAATTATTTATTACGCGGGATTAAATGGGTAGTTTAAGTTTATAATAATTTTATTTATCAAACTTGAAGTTCTTAAAAGCCTAAAGCTACTCGTTGGTCAGTAACTCAATAACTTAAGTTTCCTGCAAATATTATACTACAATCGAACACTTACAGAAAGAAATCAGGATCTAAGTACTAGCATTGAATTATTGAAAATATTTTCTTTAAAATCATGCACTTGGAGTAAAGAAGCACTAATTAATTTTTTATGAATACAAAGATAGAGATAATTGATATCCGAACAAAACTGATATCCTTCACCATAATTACTAAAGCTATGTATTAGGGTGGGGCGGAAAAACACGAATTTTAGAAATTGGAAACGCCTATATACGAAATAGCTTTCGAATACTAGGCCAATTAATAATTCAAAATACAAATCAATATCTTAAAATGCTGAGATGTCTTTGAAGTTCTGAAATACGTAATGTTATATTATTCTAGCAATATTTTCGTATCTTTGGCTGTCAAATTTTAATACTCAGAATGTCAAACTAAAGTTTAAACTCTTAAAATATCATGTGGGAAAAGGGACAAGGAAATTGCTTTTTTCCCTTTTGTCTGTAACCTATTACGAAAGCATAGATCCGTGGTATGTGCATTAAAATAAAAAACTCCCTTTATTTTCGACGTAATTTCACAAGTACGACATTCTGATAATTGTTCAATTTAGCCCCAATGTTTCCAATACGTATTTCGACTTTTTTAATCTCATTCACACAAAAAGAGTTTTTATTAGGGGGAAGAGATTGGTGATTGGAATATTCCTTGCAAAAATTATTAAACTGTAAATGGTGATGGACTTTGGTGTAAACGGCCAGGGATTCAATCGCCTGTCTCTGTGGCGGCTCTTCCATAGAAGCATATGAGTACGTGAAACACCAGTGAAAATTAAATAAGTCGAACAATTAAATAAATGAAAATGTAATGAAAATCTATTCCAATTTGTGCCCAATTCAGATCGAGCTTTCATCCTCCCTTCTAGTCAAAACATCGAAAAGAAAAACTTATAACAAATATTTTGAGAGCTTTCAGTGCTTTAGGGGACTTCCATAAAATACGTGAGGTCAAAAAGGGATCCAGAAAATCTCACCAGGAGGGAGGTATTTCTCGTTGGATGAGTTAACTGAGTTAATGAGTTATTTGTGAAATTTGTCTTCTTAAACAATAGGTAATGTGAAGAATTACTATTTTGTTTAATTGTGAGATTGTTACCTTATTGTTAATTTGCTTTCCTAAACAATAATGTAAATAGTTATCATGGTGTTTAATAGTTTAATTGTGGAATTGTTACCTGTATTTTAAAAATAATTGGGAACCCCCATTTGAACTACCCACAATGTGTCACTGCACACACAGCACCTACGTCTCTCGTTTAACACGTTTAATATTAATTTCAAGCTGCATCGCAACATACGAAAAGGTTGTTAAAATTAAAATTATCTTTTACTCAAAAAATCCAACTGACTTTGTATGGATAAATTATTGTTAGAAACTTTATGAAAACCATCAGCTGTTATGTTTAAAAACTTTAGAATCCTTTTGTATTATATATGAGCATTATAATTTAGAATTTATACCTTCTTCCGCTGCTTTACCCCCGGGTTTAAAATAACACTAATATTTTCAACTATTTCTCCTTTTCTGATTTTGGTGGTGCCATCTGTTCATTGATGCCTGATCTATTTGTTCTTTTTAATAACTTTGCCTGTTATATATTAGAGAATTGCTTAAAAGAAGAAATGTTCTTAATTTGCCACAAAATTATCTGGCTTACGTTAGATACTCAAAATCTATGTTCTCTTTGGGATATACGTACAAAAACATAGTTATTTAGAGATAGATGTCCCAAAAGCTGGACTATTATCAAGCCCGGGTAGCTGACGTATTGTAGGTTCAAAATTATTACAAATACTTAACCCATTAAGCGCCAAAGCTCCCATTTTGGGAACATTTTTAAAATATTTTTTTCACCAAAAAGAAATAAAGATACATACTTGCATTTTTTTTCCTTTAATAACAAGAATATGAATAATTGTTAGTAATTTTTACAAAAAGTTTGCAACCTAAATTTTATTTTTTAAAATTCTTCGAACTTTGACAAAATTGGCACTTTTTTCTTCACAACAAAATAAGTTCACTAAAAATTATTTATTCAAATGCGGGAGATTTAAACCAGTGAATATGGAAAACAATAGTTTTGTCTTTAAATCAAAACAAACCGGGGGTCAAAAAAATAATTTAGAAGGATTTTACAGCTGTTTATTTAGAATGTTCCCAAAATGGGAGCTTTGGCGGGAAGTGACTAGTGCGATTTCTCGCGCGTTCCCGTATTGTGAGGTATGTTACTGAATTGGAACTCTCTGGGTTTATTGCCTTTCTTTTGAAATTCACACCTCTTTTCTGTCAAGGGGTACAGCCCCCTTGTTTCCTGCCTTTTGTTGTTCAAGAAGAGGTGTGTTTATCAACAACCAGGTGATTTATTACTTAGCAGGTGTTGAATTATTTACGGTACCACCTCCTTTATTCTGAAGAATGGACAAGGAATGCGTGTAGAATTCTTTATCTGCATTGTAAACTATATATCCAGTTAGTGCAGATGAGAAACTTTATTTAGATTATGAAGAATTTTCAGTTGAATGTAAAATACCTGTTCATTTTAGCTGCGCAATGTGTTTTAGACTATACAAAAATCAGATTCGCGTGTATTTTCAGAAGATTAGCAGGTATTTCATCGGTGCCTCCAAATTTTGTTAAAATAACTTTAATTAAAATTTTTAATGTAAATAATTTTGATTTAGTGAAGCTAGAGAATAAATTCGGTGATGTCTAATTTATAATAGAACGGAGAAAAACAAGGACATTTCAATAATGACTATTACATGAAAAATAGAAAAGGGTGCCCAAAAGATTACGACTATGATAACCTGTTAAAACGACTAAGATAACCTGAATAAAATTCAGAAACAACATAAAAATAATTAAAATCGGTAAAAAAGAAAAGAAAAGAAACATTCAAGCTAAATCATTTTATTTTTCAAACAAAGAGTATAATATTTTTTGAAAAAACACTATGAATTTATTAACAATTCAAATAGAAATTATGCAAAGTATAGAATGGTATAGTTTATTAATCATATGAAAAAGATTTACGGAACTTTTAACTTCATTTAGCTAGCAAATAAAATTAAACGTTCAACCCGTAACACTGCGGCGGTGGAGAAAACGCCCACTTTACGTTACCCCCACTTTACGCCAAAGCTCCCATTTTGGGAACAATCCATATCTCCGGTCGAAATTGAGATTTTTTGAAAATTTAAACTGTATATGATTAGAGACATATATTGAATCTCAAAACACACAAAAAATTAATTTTTTTCATAGCGGTTCATATAGCGGCGTTTAATGGGTTTTAACAAAAATTTAGTATTTAGATCCCATTCCATTACATTGGTAGTGTATAATAACGTTTAATTATTTGTCTATTTTTTAACATCTAAAGCAAAATGGTGTACTAGTAATTCTAATAACGCTCTAAATAAATATTCAAACAGCTATAAATTAAAATTAATTTAACCTAGAAACTTCTAAGTAATTTGATACTTTTTGTATCTTAAGTATACCTTGAAGTTAAGTCTTAAGGAGTATTTTATATTTTTGTGGAATGTAATAAAATTCACTTTTTTGAAATTTACTACTCATAATTGTAACAACATTATTATTATGATTGAAATAATGATGAATTACCAAATTAAATTAATGTTGATTATTTTTTTTTTCATTTTTCAGTTTATATTATCGTATTTATATATTTTTAACATTGGGAATTTATTCGTAAAAGTTATTTTGAATTTAATCCTGTTCATTATAAATACATAGTTTTATTTGAATTTTTTTCATGGTTTAAGCTTTTTTTCTACAAAAATTAACATAAATCTTAAGGGGTTCTTATTAGGTTTAAAGCAAGCTTAAACCTGAAGTGGTGTTATAATACACAAAACTTTAACTAAACTTTGCCTAAACTCTTCTAAACTCACAATAAATAAGCAAATAAAGGAGAATCTAGATTTGAAAAGATTACTTCAATCCCGATTCACTTTCATGTTAACAAGAAATGCACTCTGATTAAAATGAGCGAAAGCTCTGTGAATGTCTCTTCTTGCGCTTTACTCTGAGGTTAAAATTCCCAGAACTTCATCCCTAAAAGTTTAGAGAAACACTGCGGCTTCTCCAATGTGTGTGCGGTTCCTTACAATACTAAAACAAACTCCGAGTTGTTACAGAACTTGAAAGGGCCAATCGGAAGGCGGTTTGCTGATCTTGTGTTTGGACAGTTTTTTTCTGCTAGGTACACAGACAAAAAAGTTGACTGAAGCTTATGTAAACTTCCTTGTTTGTACACTTCTCAATGCTTCAAATACCAAGATCATGTACTGTGCACTTTTTAAAAGTTTCTCCGGGAGTAAGTTTCAGTAAATAGAATTCTGTATCGAGTCCAGTTTATCTTAGACGATAAGTCTCCACTCTTATTCTTTTGATCTATATGATTGGATTTAGTGTTCATAGTTCTAAAGAGAGGCAGATTTGTTATGTAATATCCGTTTACTTATATATTTTTAGTTTTTAGCATATATGATTTAAACCTCAAATCTGGGAATTCATAGTTATTTTTTGCCTTGTTTGAAAACACCACCTGATCTTTTACTTATGAACAACTTCAAGTAATAAATTATTGTATAAGTGTTGGAATTAGTATTACGGACTCTCTCTATATTCAGTAACTAACATTGGCCCGACAGCAGTAAGATAATTCTCACCTCAAGAAATTATTTACCGTAAACCAGCTTAGTTAAAGAATTCAAATGTAAATAAACTTGGCTTGCCTTCTCTTTCTTATAATTTCCTTTTTTTTTAATCAACAAATTTACTAAATCATAATTAAAATTAAATGAATTGTTCATTTTAGCATCGTGAAAAAACTAGTTTATAACTATTTTACACAAGTTCTAAACTTTTCGTATTTAAATTTTTAAATCTAATTAACTATAAATGTAAATAAACCCCTAACAACTGATTTCAAAAATTAGATGAAAAATTGGTGCATTCAATTAAAACATAAGATAAGTGATTTTCTAATTACAGTTTAATTTCTCTTAATATGTACTTTGAAAGTAATTTAGAGTGGGTCCACAATAAACCAAAACCCGGGACCTCTCCTCTCTCTTTCGCTCTCTTTGTTTATTTCTTTCATTCTCTACTTTTTTATATTACCCCCCCACAATCTCTTTTTATTATACATTCTCATTCTTTCTCTTTTTAAAATAAATAAATTTCTATCCTCTTTCTCATTATCTCTTTCATTTACCATCTTATATTTCTCACTTTCTATTAATAACTGTAACACTCTATATTATTTTACATTCTTCATTCTCTTTCATATCTCTCTTTCAATCTTTTCACTTTTATTTTTCTATCCTTTCAAGTATCTCTTAAACTTCCACTATCTTAATCTCTCCTGCTATTTTTTCTCGCTCCTTCTCTTCTTCTCTGTCTTATATTCTACTAATATCTCTATTCTTTATCTCTCTTTAATATATTTTATTCATCTTTTCGGTCTCACATTTATTAAATCAATCCAACTTCTTCATCAATTGATCACTTGATAGAAATTATTTGATAATTGAACAATAGAAAAAGTGTGATCACTTATTAAGTAATTTTCAAAACGTCCTGTAAGTTGTGTACTATAATTGCAATGGGAGATCTATGTTTTAGACCAGGCATGGCCAACCCGCGGCCCGCGGGCCGCATGCGGCCCGCTTGATATAATTTTGCGGCCCGCGAGAATTTTCATAAGTTTAAAAAAAAACTTTACTCTTCGAGCTATAATTTTCCTTTAAGAACAATGTTTAGTTGCAAAAAATGCCCTAATATTGCCCACCTCAAATGTATTTCCAAAATTCGGATTAGGTGTACCAAAAGTAGTTAAAATCTTGTTTTTTTGAGTCAAATTTCCAAAACTTTTCTGGGGGAGGACCCCCAGACCCCCCTTTGGTACTTGTACCTTTATTACTCACAACTTTTCTAACATCTATTATAGTTGTTTAGGACGCAAATTCTACTTAAAAATTTATTAAAAAGCTACATTGGACCTATTAAAAATGCGTGAGGGAGGCTAAGGAGTAATTTTGGGCCCCTCCCGAAATAGATTTTTACATAAAAGCCACTGATCTCATCAATACATATTTAATGCCTTAATTTACACCATACTTGTATTCATAAATGTTGTAATTTATACGAAGAAATATCAATTAATTTTGTTTTTATTTTTCACTAAAAATTTTGTGACTTCGTCTTCAGACTTGAGATATTATTAAAATTACAGTAGTGCGTAGTGTCCACCTAACTTAGTTTTTAGTAATTCAGAATGTTTTTTTAACAGCACCTGTTTAATTTCTAAACTCCCTAACCTAAATACCCATTTTATACTTTTCAACTTATGTAACTGTCATTCTGAGCAGCTCATACCTTAAAATTTTATATGCGGCCCGCGGGAGTATTGTGGTTTTCCAAAGTGGCCCTCAAGATCATTTGGGTTGGCCATCCCTGTTTTAGACGATTAAAAGTTTTCTTAAATCTTTTTAACCTGCCTGTTTAATTACTGTACCTGCATTTTAAATCGGTAAACCATACAGTTTACCGCATTTTTTTTACAAATACCGCGGCAAACCCATAAAATGGGGGGGGTGAAGTGAGTCTTTAATTATAATTTTTTTTCAATCACTTCAATACATAAATATATTTAAGACTTAGAGGGCTACAAAAAGAGTGCTAAATGACAGCATACAAATCTACAAAAAAGTAGTATTTTAATTCAAATTTCCTTTATCACTTCAATATATAAAATTAAGGATAATTTGATTTTTTGGGAATATTGACAAAAATCGTAGTTCCTGTAATGTAATTTTCAGGGTCCTAAGAGATAAGTGAAAACAAACATATATGACAGAAAAAAAAATATGGTGACATCCCGCCGAGAAAGGATCCGAGAGCTAAAATCCACCTAAAATGAAGATGGAAGAGGTGTAAAGGTATTCCACGCGCTTAAAATCATCCAAACTATTCAGTCTTTCATATCGTGTGCGAATGCTCAGGTTTTAATACTGTTAGAAATCACATTTTTAAAAACACATCTTTTAATCTTTCATGTCTTATATGATCAACTTTTAACCTACCTTTTTAAAGAAAATATTTTAAATCATAGGTGTATAGACTACACTTGACAAAGACTTGCGCCCTCTTAAAGTAATTTTATTTATTATTTGTCGTGGTTAGCCCTCTCTATGCCCGTATAATATGGGCTTTGTGTCATAAAAACACAATCAACCAACTAAAATCATGGATGGAGTTCAGGAATTTATATTCAAATATGTTAATGTAACTTAGTTATTAATGGAAGGCCTCTGTACCCATAAACTAATGTTAGGGTAATTTGATCCCGGACCACATATTTCCACTCTTAGAAGATCCTACAGCATAAGTTTCACTGATAAGGAACTGAGATTTTTGCCATTATTCCAAAAAATAAAATTATCCTTAATTTTGGCCATGAGTGCATAAAATTACTTAACACATATTGGGCCGAAAAATCGTGCTGAAAAGGCCGCTTGTGCAAGCTTGCCTCACTCCAAACGCGAGAATGGTACGTTTCAACCTTCGCGCAGCGGCTTCCTCGACATATACGGCCCCCTAAAAAAACAAACGCATCGTGGGTCCTCGAGTTGGAAGCTCCCAACTCAGTAGTCACGATCTTGTCATTAAAAGAGCAGTTTAAGCGGCCGCTTTAATTGTCGGCTTGAACTAATGTCGGAGGTCATTTCACGGGCCCTTCTTCTCCACACGCTCATTATTCCGGCAGAACGGCAGCCTTTTCAACAAGATACAGCGCTAACTCGAGTGACGATTCAGAGATGATTAACTGAAGACCGGACCTAATTATTCGGATCTTCGGTAATTAGAAGAAAAATTGGCCGCCGAAAAAGAAACTTCCGATCCCGAAATGTTGACAATTAATGGACTGTAATAAATTGATGGGTGCTCCAGAATCGGGAATGGCTTGGCCTTGTTTACTGTTGACGATCCGTGGAACAACGCAAAATGAAAAGCTTGGATGTCTAATTATATCTGCTGCCGTCATGCAGACAGGATAAGATGTTTTGTATGATTAACCGGGTTTTCAAAAACGTTTTGTTTCCATCAAAAGAGAAGGGTTTTTAAAGAGATGTCTCTATTACATGACACTTCTGTATATTTTTTGAAAGTGTACTTGACAAAAAAAAAGTTACTTTAAATAGCTTGTTAAAATACTCTATATGTTGAAAAGTATTGTCATTTTTATAGATATTGTTCGTTTATTATAAATTTAAGTATATTATCTTTTAAAACATGTCTCTGATATGGGCCTCACAACTACTTATCATAAACACAAGCACACTTTTAACTATTATCTTTATTTTTTTTATTTCATTATTCAAAAGTGCATAATTTTAATGTTTTTAATTTTAAAATTCTTAATTATATTGAATATATTAATATTATTATTTAATTAGTAGCTGAAGGTCGTGTACCTCGGACCTATTTTTACTTTTTACCCTGTCATTTATTATTTATCAAAAATAAACTGATGAAACGAATTTCCCTCGATACTTTAGCCTTTCATACACAACATTTATTTTTTCGGAATTTTAATTGAGAAGTATTTCAGTACATACATAGCGAAAGTTTAAATCCATCTAGATAGGTCCAAGGTACCGTGGTGTAACAGTGGTGTACCTTGGACCTGTGTCAAAAATCCAATGGGCCTATACGTATTATCTCAAAATTTTGACTTTTTAAAAAGTAATTTAGCTAGACTGAGTTCTGGTTGTACTGTACACTCTTAAAACGGCATTTTCAAAACTGAGAAAAAATATTCAAATCTGAGTATTTCACAAACTCAAACTAGCTCCGAATCAAATTTACTCAAGTTTGAAGCTTGTATAAACTTATTTCTGAAAATATGCAGGTACTCAAATTTAATTCAAAATTACCCCCTGTTCAGAACGTGATTAGTACTAAGTCTACTTGTAATTAGAGTGATGCCGCATCTGAGCGAGGCGGCCTATCACGTTTTCAAATCCTCACAACACACGCTTTCCATACCTGAGGTTAATTTCATAAAATTCTAACATTAAACAAAAATACATATAATTTAAGTGGTGACTATTTAATTGTTTGAAACTTAGTATTTCTGGTATTTCAAAATTGAAAGAATTGTAATTTCCATATTTGAAACAAATAGTTCCATATCAAAATGAAACTATCGATGTACTCAGATTTGAAATTGTCATTTTTCTCAGTGTAAGGATGCTAACTACACATGTAGTGTGTAGTGTTGTCATACTACAAAACTTAGAGCTAAAAACATCATAGGACCAAGATATGTACACTGTACAAGGTAGCACATAACCTTCCCTTATATTGAATTATATTGATATTATTAATAATTTTGATGATTTCTAACAATTATTTTTATCTACATCCTGGATCTCCAGAACCTTAACCTATTCTTCGACATTTTATTTTTCAATTTCCCACCAAAAATTTATTTTTTTTTTGCCTAAAATTTAAATATGTTTAATCTTGATACAGAAAAGGGCAAAAATTTTCTTCTCGAACTATTTTTGTCCGTTTTACATCGTATTCAAGCATTTGATGATTCACTTACTGATCTCCAGTTTTTCCTGCTATGCACCTTCCTAATATCCACATTTTTTAGAGTTTCTTTAAATAAAATGTAATGAACTTATAGGAAATCATGTTTCTGACTCTCTGAGGTGTTGAAGATAATTATCTGCCTGAAAAAGAAAATTTAAATTTTCAATTCGTGCTCCACTTTCCGTTCTCAAATTTTTCCTGCAATACACCTGCATTAAAAAATCACCCTTGACCTTCATTCTTCCTGGACTCAGAATATTGATAGGGGTCCAGAACATCTATCTACAAAATTTCAAAGATCTGCTAGGGGGGCTTTTGAATTTCAGGGGATGAGCAAAGGACGAAACAGGTGCGAGAACTTTCAATGTAACGCCCGTGACAATTTTATGACTTGTAAGTATCCAGTGTCCCCCACCCCTTACATTGTTTCAGCCCGTCACACTTTAAAGTATTTATTATTCCAAGAAAAGGCACGATTTAAAAACATGTATCTGTGTTTGAACACAAACTCAAATAATTTTAAAATGCTACATCTTTATGTTTGAATCACCAGGTGTATGATTTTCAGTAACAATTTCGACCCTTAAATAAAGCTTCATAAATTTCGTAAATGTGCAAAACATAACACAATTCTTTCCGTCCTAGTAGACATTTTTGAATAATTCTAATTTGCAAGACAAACTTTCATGTGATTTCCGAACTATTTTCATGCGAAACAACAAGCTTCTATATAGATGCTATTTAAACATAGCAAATTCTTACTGTCATAACAGCCTCTCTTATTTTACAATTTGCTAAAGATGGAAATAATATCCGCCCCTATTTGTTAGAATCAGCTATGCTTCTTTAGCAGGCAAAATGCCAACGCTGAGAACCGTTTTCGTGATGAGATTCAACGAACTTCCTTTCCGTCTTTTGTCGTAGCACTTCATCTCAAGAAAAACAAAAGAACTGCGTGTACTTTAAGAGCAATTAGGAAATGCTGAAAATTATAATTATGGCTTGTAAAGTTCTATTTTTTTTCTCCTTTCCTTCTCCTTAATATGTGAGGGAAAGCAACGCATTTATGAACTTAAGCGTAAAACTCGCTGATCGTCATAAACTTGTCGGATATGGAATCAAATTCTGTTATAAAATCTCGACCTATTACTTTACTAAATAATTTTTCATTAGTTGAATTTAAGGGATCTTACTTAAGACTAACTAAAAAAATTTTCTTGAATCCCTTTCAATACTTCAGTCTATGATTCAACAATCATCATTTAAATGGGAAAGATATTTAAAAGGAAACTATCATGTATGGTGCTTCTTTGTTTCTTATATTTAAAAAGAAGTTTTATGGGATTTTTAGAGCAACACTCTGTAACAAATACTGTATTAAAACGAATTACAGAGAAATTTTAAAAAGTAAAGATAAAATCATTAGGGTTGGTTTGGGTAAGTGGAACCCCTTTTTGGAACAGTACATTTTGGAAGCTTAAAAGAAAAATTTTGAAATGGTTAAATCTGAACTTATTGACTTATTTTATTTAAGACTATATTAATAAACAAAAATGTATCACTGGTTTCTAAAATAATGTTTTACATATTTCTTAACTGGTCTTTTTTTAAAAAATGAGATGAGTGTTCCACTTACCCCTTAAGAAGTGGGTCACCCACTCTTTATTTAGATTGGAAGCAAGCAAAACTTAAGAGGGAGTAAGTGGGTCTTACTTGATAAAGTATAGAAATTATCAATGCAAAATATTCTATTATTACCCATGTATGAGATATCTACTCACATTAAAATTGGGTTCCTCTTCCTTTTTATAAACTGAGCACTACCCCTTTCCTTCAGGTTCGAATGGTTCAAGAGGCTGAAGAAACTCTCGAAACTATCCCCTCCACACCACTGTGTGTTTCAATAGTGTTTTTAACCCGGGAGGACGCGCGCTACTTTCTGTTACACGGGAACGCGCGCGGGGTCTCTCAGACCCCGCAAACCGTTTTCCGTTCTAAACGTTCAGTTTATGCAAAAATTTTATCACGGAAAGTTTAAACATATAATTTAATCATTCAAAGTGCATAATAAGTAATAACTCATTTTTAAGTTGACTGATTTTTATTGAGATATAATATTAGACTATTTCACATTTCATACCGAATCCCTATGATATTACATATTTTTCATAAGAAATGTGAAAAATTGTGTAACAATTTAATTTAGTGGTGTTTACCTTAAATTTCCCTTTTAGAGCAAGAAAAAAATATAGATACTAGGTACTTTTGGACATCTCTTTGGTTATAACTCGCGCTAAAATCCTCACAGTTTTGGAAGCATTTCAATAAAAACAACTACCTAACTCGGAAAATAACATACCTACTTTATTTAAACTTCATGAGGTGATAGGTTGAAACCTTTTAGGCAGCTACACGGAGTTTCATACATTTTCATTAAAAATTAGAGTTTTTATGAAGGTTTATTTAAGCGTCGGGGTCTCCCAGACCCCGCGCGCGTCCTCGCGGGTTAATTAATTTCTCGGCAACGTGAATATAAAAAAACCAACATAATATTTTACTTTACTCACCCTAACTTAAATTAAAACGCTAAATTGATATTGAATTTCAATAAATCTCATATGTTTTTCAATAAAGATTGAAGGGGTGAGTGAAAGTGATCCACGTACCCCAATTAGGCTAAAATTACTAGGTAAGTGGGACCCCTCACTCCTCCTCTTAATCACTATTAAATTGGAGATTCTGTAAAAATTCAAATTGCAGTATGTATTTTAAGTTGAACTTTACACACAACAGTGGATATAACATTAATATTATAACATTGTGGATATAATAAGTAAATATAACATTGTAAAATGAGAGGCTGTTATGGCAGTATGGCTATGTTTAAATAGCATCTATATAGAAACTTGTTGTTTTGCATGAAAATAGTTCGGAAATTACATGAAAGTTTGTCCTGCAAATTATACGGAAAGAATTTGTGTTAATTTTTTGTACATTTACGAAATTTATGAAGCTTTATTTAATTACAAAGGCTTACAATATCTTTTGTTTGGTTGCAAAACCAGCTAATTTGAATATATAGCTTCCCCGCTTCTCATTTACCGGATAATTATGACCAACTTACTGATCCACTTACTTACGTTTTTGCTAATTTATTCGAACCAAAGAACAACTTTCAAGGAAATAAAGTTTTAACAAGGAAACTGAACTGATCCTCATGGAATATTGGATATTACTAAGTGATTTCCAAACTATAAGTTGATAAAAGGTTTTGGTGATTAACCTCTTCAAAAATACATTAAAACTCTGTAAGTGTTTGCTGGAATTGTATATTTTTCAGAAACTGTTTGGGCACTTTCCCCTATCTCTTTCAACATCGCTATTTCGCGAAACACGGGTTAAGAACCACTTGGTTACAATATCAAAGGAGTGAAGAATTTTCTATCGTCAAAATTGTGCCTATCCGCTGGCGTGGTGTGGTTTATTCGAACATTTTATTACTCTGATGATTTTTTTTGCTACAAAAACGGTTTGCATTTAATGAAACCGTCTGGAAGAAGTAATAAGCTTTGCACACTGCGTCTAGAGTCAACAGCAAGAACTGAATTTCCCCATCATCAAAAACTAGAGCAAATAAACGAATGTGTGTTGATACTTAAAAATATTTCCCCTTAAGCGGGTGGAAATCTAATAACAAAAGTATTTTTTCCTAAAGTTTCATTACTTATTTATTTTATCACTCTTTGGTCTTCCTTTTTAATACAAAAACGAGGACTATATATGTGATACCCGGATCTGTCGTCAAATAGGAAAATTGTTTTTAAGACTAAAATCACGGTGAGCCTCATTTGTGATACAGCTCCAGAGAAAAAAGCGAAAATGTATCAAAACATGTAGGGCGATAAAACAGAAAGCCATTCATATGGAAAAGTGATGAAAGTGTACCCTTGGTTTGAAAAATTTTGTGATAGACTCAATGGGAAGTAAAGAATTTGAAATGAATATGAACTTTATTTTCGGAAAGGAAGGAAAAGAAAAAAACATTCACTCAAACGAGGGGGGGAAAGTATTGCATTGTGTATCTTGCCTTTTATTCATTTCATCTTCTTTCCTACAATGTTTGCTTTCACCTAGTGGGTTAATTTAACAGTTACTTTTTTCGGTAAATATTTTTTCGATTTGGAGTATTGGACGCGGGTTTATATGAAAAGGCTTCTTGCACGGGGAGATTCGATTTTTTAGTCAACAATTACATGCAAAAACAAAATGAAGGAGTTTTTCTCTGCACCCTTTCCCTTTTATTCTTCCGGAACCTTTTCGAAGCACAATAAACGTTCGGTTCTTTGATTTTTGTTTTACTCATGGGCCTCGGGTTTGAAACTTTTCTTTCAGAGCGTATTTAATTTAATATGCTCTCCTATTGTTAAAATGAAATTAAATTATTTTGTGTTTTAGTCCTTACTCTGCGCATCTGTATTTTACATAGTAACAGTTCTCGGAGCAAATTTCTTTTGTTCAATTAATGAGGGGATTTATTTTACGAAAATTTAAGAGGAAAAAGCATTTAAGCTAAGCACTCTCATTTTAATCTTCTAAATAAGAAGTAACCATTCCTTTTAAACATTTTCTATAACTACAGTAATTTTTAAGATGTCTGAAATTAACAAACTATATAGTAATTAATTTTTTATGCATACATGCCAGCGCTTTGATACTAAAACCAGTGTCTTCCCTAGGCTTCTCATCCAAAGAAAAATCACAACCTTATGTTGAAAATAATGTGCCTGAAAGAACAACGAAAATTGCATGGTCTATGTTTATGTAAGTGTGATAACAATTTTTTTATATTCAAAAACATTTAATGAATTATACTCTGAACTTTGTTTTTAATGATATGTAAAACTGGGTTTTTTACTTACGTGATAATTACGGTATAATGTAGTGCTTAACTTTTTCATTATTCTAAGTTTTTTAATTTCTTATAAATAAATTTTAATTTGTAAGTAAAAGACAAGATCTTCAAACACAATACTTTCAAACCTTTGTTACACAATCCGATGCAAAAGGGAAAATTATATTTAACTAACAAGGGTATACGGGGGCAATAGTACACACTTTGGATAAATTCTTAGTGATACATTACTTACACGCACTAAACAGAAAAAACTCAAGATTTCATACCTTAACAAGTTTCCTATCTCATGATTGAGGATAATGACATTTTGGGGTAAAAGTTGAAATTATTTTTGGGACAAAAAATACGTGACCCTGAGGCAAGTATTTTTCATTCATCAAAAACATTTTTAAAGTAATCCAACTAGAAAGAAAAAGAAAGTTGTTTTTAAAATTTCAAATCATATAAGTAAATGTGTTTCTTTAGTCTAACTGATTTTTATACATTTTTACTAGTTTTAAGAAATTTGTCTGGATTTACGATATACTCACCTCTTATTCATTCACAGCAAAATATTTGATAAATTAAATCTTAGATTTTATTTGAAGCCCCTATTCTTGGGTTTTTGTTCCCACACCGAGGGCAAAAGGTCACAAAAAATTAATGTCAGGATTTCTGATCGCAATTTCTTAATTCTGATCGGAATTTCTATTTGAAAAACTATTCAACCTATAAACACATAGTTATTAAATTAAGAAATTCCCGTCTTTTGGAAACTTTGAAAAACATCTTAAATCGGACTTTCCACCCCCGACAACCCTATACGTTTATATGTTTCTTTAAAACTCCTAAAATGAAAACAAAACACGAAATTTGGAAATAGGCGTGTTAATTTTTGCTACTAATAACATAAACTTTTGATATTTAACGCGTCAAATTTTTGTTTTGTAGTGATTTGATTATGTCAGCATTAAATAGTTCAAATACATTTTAAAAGTCCGAATAATCATAATATAAAACTGATTAATAATTTCAAAAGTGTTTTCTTGAAAATAACTTCCGCAACTTCTACTTTCCTTTTAAGATTAAGGGAACTGGAACACTGTTTCCCTGCCAAACAATTTCTGTAAATGATGTTCCACTGCCAAGAAACTCTTGTTGCAGCAAAGCACAAAACCTTCTTTTACAGATTAAACATAAAGAAAGGGTCTTTAAAAATATTAAAACCAAAAATAAGGATGGATAAAACAGTAGTGTTAAATGTGTATAATAATGTTAAAAAAGCTGTTGCGGCTGAAAAAAATATTTATCAACCTCAATATCAGGCATAACAAACACTAAATATATTGTTTCTAATGTTTCATATAATTTCCTATTTGCTAATAGTTCATTCAATCTACATTTATCATTTAGATCAGTGGATTTATTTTAAAATTTATGGAATTCATGTAAAGAAAAAACAACTGAAAAAATTAATACGTAATCAAAATAAACACTTTATTATTACAACAATAAAATAAAACCATTTTGCGAAAAAGTTTTAAAGTAATTATATCTTATTATATCACTTAAAATTTTTGGTTAACAACGTTTTTATCATTTATAGCATCATACAAATACTTTTTAAAGTTTATTTCTCTACTTCTCTTCTAATTTCTTTGCCCATACTGGTACTATCCTTCCTATCGGATTCCATCTAGCAATGCTACGAAATGTTCCTACATATGTTTTCTTTATTTTTGGATATATGTTGTGAAAACAAACTGATTAGTGTGTTTTTATTAATAGAAACACCTTACAGGATGGCCTTCAGTGCCATCTATCTTTTAAAAGGTAAAAGACAATGTTTATTGGTTTTAGCTGTTAAGATTAAAAGTATTATTTTAAGGGAGAAGGGCCAAAGTTCAACAAGGTGAAACTAAAAAATTATGAGGATAAAATATTCACTTATGCTTTTGTTTTTAATAGATTATAATTGTAGTTTTTAGGGGGGACTCCCATACGTTCTCAAAATATTGAAACCAGTATCTATCCTCAAGGAGAAAGATGTTTAAAAGTATAAATATTTTTTTAACTAGGTTTGTAAATGGTTAAGCTGAGTTATTCTAAAATAATAAAGTAATGATTTTAATTTGATTTATATTTTTAACTATTGAGTTCTTAGGTTTGCAAATTCACTTTTGTGTTTACCCATAAAAGCCTTATAGCATTTTTTAAATGTTTTTTTAATGTTATTTATTAAAATTATTTAATCAGCTTAAAGTTCTGAAGTTTATTAAGATATTTAATCGAAGTATTACAACTCTAGGGTGCGTTACAAATCCTATTCATCTCTCTTAGATGGCAGCACAATTTTTCGAATAAAATAAAATCGATCTCGATGTTGTAATAGGTTTATTCTTTTTCGATATTTTAAAGTCATTTTTCGTCCTTATATGTAAAGCTACAAAAACTTATAAACAGGGGATTTTGTTGATTTATTTTCCACTTCTGATAGTGTTATTACTATTTGATTTTTTTAAATGTTACACTCTGCTAAAAACTAATCTTTCTCTCAGTCATAGTTGCAGAAACTATGTAACTCTGCTAATTCATGAAATACAATGATTTAACAGAACATTCAATATTGAACTAATATTGAATTCAATATAAAACCCAATCAATAAAATGGAATAGTACTAAAACAAAATGGTTGGGTTTTTTTACATTTAACAACTTAAGGAACCAGATACGATAATAATTTAAGAATTATTTTTTAGTAAAAATTATAAAATTTAAAACTTGATTTCCCAGTGGTTGGTCTGGAGTTTTTGATTTTTTCCCCTTATATCTTACAACAATATGATGCTAATGCAATAGATAATTTATTAGCTACTCCATACACTTTTCTTTATCATTTCTTATTTTTTGCATTAGTTCCACTTTTTTCATTTAAAAGGAGTTAGGAGAAATTATTTTATGCTTTTTGAATTTTATTCATTAGTAGTTTCCTGCTTTTCAATCGTGAGTGCGCAGATTCCAGATCGATAAACTATTCTCTATTCATAGAGAATAGATGATCATTTTGATATTTATATACTATAGTTAGCGTATTGACCATTAGACATCTTGTGGAATGCATCGTAGATTAATCAAATTTAAATTTTCTCAAAACTTTATTACTGGTGAGAATTTTTATGTTCCACGAAACTTTTGTACACTTATTTTTCAATCTTTAGAATGCCTCTTGTCGCTGAATTAAACATTAGTTATAAGTTAAATGAAATGTAGGACACAAATTTAAAAAGGTAGCAAATAAGTCACCTGAAAATTATTACCACAATATCCAGTTTTGGGACTAACCGTTAATTAAGAAATCATTAAATTTGTCCATTTTGAACTCCTGAGGTATGAGAAAGATGGAAAGATTTTGCACTCAGTCTTTTGATAGCAAAAGGAAAAAAATAGGGGATGCAGCAAAAGTTCTCTGACCTTCTATTTTAAGGGACTCTATATAGTACCTATATGGTGGTCATAAAATTAAAAAACGGCTTGGTTTGGTTATTTATTGTTTTAAGGCGCAAGAATCCAGTAATATTATATTCCGCGAAGCTAGATTAAAAAACTCGAAAAAAGAAAAAAAATATCGCAGCACCTGGAAACCGCTTTAAAATTTCGACACTGCTACTTGAAAGTATGCATTCGTTATTGAGATAATTTAGAACAATTCGTAAAACGTAACCCCCTCATAGTTACGTTTTAGGAGAAAACCTTTTGGAATTTTTGAGTGGCAACACAAGTTGGAAACTTCCCTCGGAGAGCATTTGCAATGAATAGCATTATTATGACCAAAAGATGATCCGCAATTTTAAGCTGATTTTCTCTTTTCCTATCTTTTGCGTTGGGTCCTTAAAAATATTCTTCTTTGGCATACTTTTTCAACGGTAATTTCAATCTTAAATGTATAGTTCCAAAGCTGTTTATGGTTTTTCGATGAGCTAATTAGTTTAAGGAATGAAAGGGCCACCCAAAATTCAAAAAACGTTTTTACTTTAACCACAACAGCTCTACTGTCTTAAATTAGCGCAATCTCAAATACATATCTCTAAGTTGTATTATCTGAGGTTTAATAAATAGTTTGTTAAAATTAATTTATTAAAATAAATTACCGCTGCTTACAATTTTAGTGGTGAGTATGGTCACTGGAGTTTTTCACAAAAATAAAATTATCCCCTTCCCTTAAAATTTAAATATTATAATTGGTGAATTGTTGTTAGAGGTACTGCGCATAACAAAGATCTATCATGTATTATTTTATCACAAATTTATACTTTTTATGATAGCATAAATTTTAAAAATTTATTATACTTATATATGATAATTTTTCCAGTGACAAATGTAATTTTTATTTACTTATTTTTCTTTCAGGTACCCCATAAGAACTTTCAAACCAGACCAGAATTTATGCACCTCATTCATTCTTATTATGTTGTCAAATAAAGATGATTAAATAAAATTTGTAAATTTATTCCCGCAATAAGACAGAAGAGTGTAGTAAGTAGGGTTTCATCATAGGTGAATATAGATAACAGCATTATTAAGTCATAACTAACATTTAGTTTTATTATAATATCATGCTCAATTTCTAGGTTCGTATTCTGGAAGTGAAATTCCTCAAAAAATTCTAAAGGCGGAAAAAAAAGTGCTCAATGTCGATGAAAATCGATCGGGTTTCTTTATAATCGATTAAAATTTCCAAAATTTAGAGTCTTGAGTACTTCTTTAAATTCTCAGGAGCATGTGACCGAGTAGCCTAGTATGCTAAGGCGTAATGCTACGAGTCGGAAGGTCCACGGATCGAACCCCGTCAACTACTGGGTAGTATTTTCTTTTTTTTTTAAATGGTGAAGTATCAAGTTTAAATTAATTATAGAACTTGACCCGTTGCAGGAACGGATGGCTTGGTGGGTTCGCCCGCCAGTATCCCATCCAAAAGGCCCTCAGATCGAATCTGAGCCTTCTCAGGGGTATAGTACTCGGAAATAAATCCAGTTGGGTATTTATAAATTTAGTTCCTGCTTATTCAAGGGGGGTTTTAACTATTTTTGCCCAACCTTTAACTGTAACCGTAACGGTCATTTTCTTCAAAAATATTACTATTTTTGAAGAAAATTTCATGTTTATTTGATAAAATCCAAGACTCTATCCTTCTGTCTTCGACGGAAACTACGCAAATTTAAAGAGTCATGGGAATACTAATAAATAAGAAATGCGTTCTTCCATCCCAAACCCCACCTACCAGCCCTGCGCGTCGCATTTAACTTGACAAATGTTTTAAAATTTTTTAAGTGGTGACTCAAGCGCAGGTACCGTTAGCTTTACACGGAAAGCTGCTAGACTTATAATATTTTATCTCATTTTTTAAGTGGTGACTCAAGCGCAGGTACCGTTAGCTTTAAAAGGAAAGCTGCTACACTTATAATTTTTTATCTCATTCTTTAAGCGGTAACTATGAAAATCTTTTTTTTAATGTGGTTGAGTCCTCATTTCTGTAACAACCTTCTCCTGAACCTCTTGAAACGATTAGACGAAATATTGAGCTAGAAACTCGCCTTTTGAAATGTTATATTAATAGCAAAAAATCCTACATTGTTCCCTGATCCGACACTAGACATTATTCAAGAACATTATTCTGTTGCTCTTCCTAACATCTTTGAGAAGTATTTGATTCGGGATCTTCTATTAGTAAAAAAAGTTTGTCCACACATGCGCGCGTCCTTTCTATGGACTGTAAAGAGTGATTTCACTAGTAGATTCTCTTGCTCTTTCGCATCCTTTCTGAATACTGTAGGGAGAGTTTCGTGCGCGTGTCAAGGTGTTTCCCTTTCTCATTCTCTTTCAGGATTGTTTTATCCAGGCGCTTCTCTTGCTCTTTCGCATCCTTTTCAAAGACAGAAGGGAGCTATTTATTCCTCACATAAGATGATTTTAGGGAGAACGATTCCTCCGAAATGTCTTTTGCTACTTCACATATTCTGTTTGGATCTAAAGGAGAATGATTCATCCGGAACTTCTATTGCTCTTCTATATCCCCTCCAAATAAGGGAATGGAGGGCGAAAACTCTACAACTCTTGTTTCTCCACTTGGGGCTTCTCCTCCATCTGCAAATTATCTAAATCAATAGAAAGTATCTTAATTAATATTCTAAGTAATTAATATCTAATCTAATTATTATTTTTACGAATACGAAATTTTACCCGAATTTCGGGTTGTGGCCTTTTTGCAAATGCCACAACGCAATGTGGTCGGGAGTTTTTGCTCAGTGAGCGATTTTGGTCTTATTATATAAAATATCGATGTATAAAATTCATAAAAGACTACAAAATAATACAAATCAAAAGTATTGGGTTGGGATTACATGCTAATATTAAGGTTACGAACATAACACGTCTAATCTGAGAAATTCTGGATATTTCCAAGCAAAGGAAACCAGCGTTTCATATTTTGAAATGATGTAAAAAAAATGTGTATTTTCCAAATATGAAATAATATCATTAAATATTGATACTTAAAAACATGAAATTTACAGTAAATAATATTTCACAACATCTAAGCTGTTTAAAAGATATAATACAGCAATTTACCAGTCAATGTTAGAATGGATTATAAATTGAGAAATATTACACAGATCAACAACACAGTTACTTCACTACACTACTTAACTCCCTCTATAAATACTAAGCACATTACGGTGTCGCTTTTACTTTTAAAAATATTCAATAATTGTTAGACTGGTGGTAATTGATTTTCTTTTAATACCTAATGTCGTTTCTCAGTGAAGGATTCGAGTTCAATTTGACTGTATTCTGTTTACCCTGAAACTTTGAACACAACAGTAAAACTCATAGAAAGTGGTAGTAATGTATTTCGAGAAAAATCAATTTTATGTTGATCAGTTCTTTATTTTTAAAACCAACCTAATTCTATTAGTGTCTTGAAGCCTAAATACCAAGCTATATTACTATCTATCTTAATTTTCTTGGGATCCCAAAACGTTTGTTTCTGTAAAGGGCACTAGATGGCAGAACGTTTTACTGAAACTTCTACATCTCACCAACATTTTGACTGGAAATATAAGTATCGAAGAAAAATATCTTGATTGAATTTAAAACTCAGTATAAGAAAGTGTGGAAAGTATTTAATATTTTTTACTTATTGTTAGATAGAATTGCTCTTTCTCAACAAATAATTTTAGAGAGTAAGAGATAATTTCAACTTAATGAAAAGGAATTTTTTAAACGTTTAAGCATTTAATATTTTAGTTTTTTGTATAGCTCTTCAAACTTATTGATTGCTAAATGCTCATAAGAAATCATTATAACAGGGTACTTATCCACCTAGTTAATTTATATTGTTTTCAAAATAGATCATTTATGGAATCAAATTTTTCCCTTATTTATATTTTTAAGTTTAAAATTACCAAACCTAAATTATAAAAAAAAATAAAAGAAGACTCTCTCTCTTAAGAAAAATCTGCACTTGTAGTGTGTATAGTTATAATCAACTAATAAATCATAAGTTCCCTTATTGAATGCATTGCATCAGTCCTTGATTTTTTGTTCCCAGCTTCTTCGATAGAGGGCAGCTTCTATTCTAAAGAAACTTTTCAAATATTTGTGTTTAAGTGTTTTAGTTCTTTGGATATATAGATGAGTAAGAAATAAAAATGATGTAAGAAAGACATAATTTTAGCAAATAATTAAAATCACTTACCTCAG
Organism: Tetragnatha montana; assembly: GCA_963680715.1. Classification (NCBI taxonomy): domain Eukaryota; kingdom Metazoa; phylum Arthropoda; class Arachnida; order Araneae; family Tetragnathidae; genus Tetragnatha; species Tetragnatha montana. The sequence goes on from OY796684.1 coordinate 34,112,838, forward strand.
AAAGTCCTTTTTAACTAAACTCTCTTCTAATTCTGTATTTGCTATATCCAGCAGGGGAAGAGAGATGCTCTAAAACATGTTCACAAGGATCTTGTACCCTACTTATAAAAAGAAGTAGTTTTCATATTCTCATCCTGAAAAAAGAAACGTTTCTAGTCTATTCATCATTTTCCACACATGAAGAACACTGATTTTATCATAGTATGTGGAAATAAACAATAGGCCATATACGTTTAGTATTAGTGTATTAGATAATTATTAAGATTAATTCTGTTGTAAGGTTTTGGCTTTAAAAAATTTAGAAACTTGAAAGGGTAAGGTTATAGTGTTGAACTAACAAAGAGACGACACGAAAGTAGGGTATCGGAATCAAGAGCTAGGGGAGAGTGGGGTAGTAAGAAGCAAATGGGGATAAGAAACATGCAAAATTCCAAAGGATTTTCCCTTAGGTTTATGAAGCTGATTTTTTACAAAATAGTTATATAATTATTAGTTTTCTTTGAAAAAATAATGTGCCTGCTAAATAAAATTGGAAGCTAATTATTTCTTTGTATCTTATTACCTTAAGCGACTGTATCTTGTTACCTCACGAGGGGTAATAAGGAACAAGCCAGTTATTTTACTAATTAAGACAATTAAAAATCAAATGAAAGTGTTAATATAACCTCTAAAGCGTATACTATATAACCGCATTCATTTAAAATCTTCAGAAATATGCTCAGTTAAAAATTAGGCTAAAAAAGTTACAAGCTGAAAGTTTTACACAACTGTATATTTTCAAGTATAGTATAACACTTGAAGATCATGACAAAACAAATAAAACGATGTTTCTCTTATTTCATTTTGTGAGACTAAAAAGTTCCCCCTCACTCCATTTTTTTATGTAAATTCAATTCTTTAAGACCGGTTCCTCTTTCTCTTTAAATACTCAGCACACGCGAGTTAGAAGTTTGGTTATAGGTATCCAGTCTCAGTACGCAATATTAAGTTAATTTCATATAGTTCTTTTCACAGCTACACTGTTTTTACTTAGTTTCTCGTCAACGTGAATAAAAAAACAGAACTTAATAGTTTACTTTATACTATAGAACTTAAATTAAAACGCAAAACCGATGTAAGATTTTATTAGAATTAGGGGAAGGTAGTGTAGGTACCTCGGATCTATTTTTACTTTTTACCCTGTAACTTTTTATTTATTAAAAATAAATTAATGGAACAATTTCCCCTCGATACTTCAGCCTTTCATACACAACATATATTTTTTCGGAATTTTAATTGAAGTATTTCAATACGTTATTAATGAAAGAAAAAAATGAAAATAGAACCAAGGTATAACATCGGTGTTGTACCTTGGTTTCAGGGGTAGTGTTACTTGGACGTATGTCAAAAAACTTAAGTTGCACCTTTAAACTTAATAAAATATTTGTGAGAAACGCAAGGAACAAGTGCTCATTGAACCACCCAGATGTATAAGCTTATAGATATTTAGTTGGAGCACTTTTCAGTATAAAAGTTTTAAAGCACTGTTTTTTGTCATAAAATTATAGATTTCCCTTAAAATTAGTGTTAGTCATGATACTAAATCCTACCCTGCTTTTCAAATCAAAATAACAATGCAACTAAAGTCAGTATAGTTATTTTTTTAGTAACTCAAGGTAGTTAAGTGTACCTTGGATAGGTCCAAGGTACAATGCTCTCCTTAGGTCCAAGGTACAATACTTGATCATCTGCCGAAAATCTCTAACCACCGTGTTGATTTTACACCTAACTTCATTTAAAGCACATATCATAATAGCTAAAACAATCCATCATAACATATTAAATTCACTGTAAAATCAAATATTTTTTTTTTAAACAATACTGCCGTCCTTAGCAAGAAGGGCGTATCTCGGATTTTGGCTATTTTCGGGTTTTTGCATATCTAGAATCTTTGGAGTCTTCTGCACCTTATGATACCTCATTCATGTACCTATGGGTACGAAAAGGTACACAAAAACGCTAGTGAAAAAGGGCGAAACAATGAAATTTCTTGAAATCCTTAGGCGAAAAGTGCTTGTACTGAAAATCTTGATTTTCGGAGATGCGCCCTTCTTGCTAAGGACGGCAGAATAGCTTACGAAAGCACACACACACAAAGATAGAAAACTTACTTTTGAAGGAAATCAGTTTTTAACGTAGTATATCCTAGTCGGATTTTCTAGAAATAATTCAGCTCGACTCTCTGGTGGTAAAAATGAAAACTTCATATTTAGTGTTTCCATATACTTGAAGGTATTAATGTGAACAACCTCATTATAAACGTTCTCTCAAAATAAACTCACTTATAAATTGTTTCAATAAACATTAAAGTGGTGAGTAAAAGTGTTTCTTACTACCCACCGTTTTCTGGAAAATTAAGTAATGAGAAACTTAATTGAATTTAACTTTTTAACATGATAAATGAAATGAAACCAATAAAATATTGAAATAATAAATAGAAAATAGGATAAATAAATTTTCAGGGATAAAATGCTAGTGTTTCTTTATTACCCCATTCTCCCCTAACTCAGTATGGTTTAAAGTTTATAGTTTAATAATTTGAGATATTAAGTAATAATATTTTTAATACAAATTGATACAAAATAAATTAAAATGTTTGATTTTTTTTATATAATGGGGTTTTTTTTATCTTAAAACACGATTTTTTTAAAAATTAAGACTGGGAATGAAATTGGGTCAATAAATTTTGGAATTTGAGCACTCTAATCCATAAGTCGTAGTTATTTAAAATTATTATAGATATTTTAAAAATAAAGCTATAATCTGTGAAAAAGTATATTTTTGAGGGTTGAGAGGTCATTGCACACTATTTTTATGAAGGAATTCCTTTAAATTATACTTCTGGTATGCCAAATATCATTGATACCATATCCTTACCTTGTCTGCTTGAAAGTATGTTTAAATAGAATAAACACGAATGCATAACCCCTTTACAAAATGCAGGTCAGGCTATGAGGGCACATGAAACTGCATTCATTTTCTTGAAATCAAAAAGTAGTTCAGAGAACACATCCATATCTCAAATCAATGTCAGGGTAGAAAGATTCATTGTTAAAGTTCAAGTTCAAAGACAGAAACAGTGCAAGATAACTTTGTGCAGTTAAAAAATTAATATCTACTAGTAAGGTACGTCGAACCGCACTTATATCCGCGAACCAAATCGTAATAGTGCGGAAAACTTGCCTACCCATAACAGTAACTCGTGTGTGAAATTTTAGCCCTATCAAAAAATATCTTCTGTTCTGAACCTCGGCCTAAAGTTTTGACTTTTTACCAAAAAATTGCTATTTTGCCGTATTTCTTACCGTTGCGTGACCTCCTGATGAACATAATTTTTTCAGGTGGTGTGGTAGGGGTCTAGGGGGACTTTTCCGTGAACCCCATCCTCGTACCCCCCTTTCCCCCTACGCGAGCCGGGGTTTTGTGGGCGGGCCCGCTGCTCAAAATGTTGGCTTTCCCTCCAAACTCCAGCCCTGCGCCCGCCTTCGTTGCCAGTTTTCTACATCAAAACCTCACGTAAACCAATTATTTTCATAAAAGTGACCCAGAACCCACTGTTGAGAGGTATCTTTCCATCAGGATTCATTGGATTTATAATTATTTTTAAAAATTTTCATTTATAACATCTTTTTCACAAAACAAGCATTTTTATTACAATCTACTTTTTTTACAAACTGGAATTTCCAGGAGGATGTCTATGGTGGATGATTTGCGTCTAATTAGTGCTGTTATACAGTCTGATTTTGTCTAAGGCAGCTCTATTCTTGATTTAAGAGAATATCTGACGAAGTCGTTCCGAGCAAGAGGCACCACTCAGTGGCATAGCCAGAAAAAAAAATCTGGAGGGGAATAGTGTAATTTCGGGGGAATTTAAAGTAACTTCAGTGTTTTCTATTTTAAAAAAAGGAAAATTCTGATTATCGAAGGATATAACCCCCTTTCACTAAGCCCCTGGAACCACACACCTTTCTGGAAGCTCTAGTAACTAACTGTACCCTTTTCTCCACTGTAACGGTGTGTGGTGAGAACTTTGAGAACTCCCACTCGACAAATATTCTGTGTGAGCTAATGTATCAGTTCCTAAGAAATGATGGAAACGTTATCTGAACACTTTCCTAATCTATCCTTTCAAAATAGCGTTTAGTTTTGAAATGCTAAGTAAGAACATTATTATGCCTAAGTTGTGAACACTTACAACCAATTGCTTGTTCTCTTGCCAAGAAAATATTATTAAGGGCGTTTTTTCTAACAGATTCCTTCTCATAAGTCATTATGCTCAGCAAGATGTGTTCTGGTAATGCAAAAATGGCCTTTTAATCAATTGTCAACTATTTCGTGATACTGAACATCTTTAATGAACTTCTGAAGTATGATATTGAACTATAGTGGAAATTACATATTATAAGGAGCAAGTAATGGCATAGACGGGGTAGGGTCCAGAACCCGTCGGCTGTTGAGGTACACCTAAGGAGCTAGATGAGATGTTGGAATTTCTGGAAATGGTAATTAATGAAAATAAGTTTGTTGATTTTACCTCTTTTCTCTTTTGCCAATCCACGTGTAGTGATCGAGATATCACTCTGAAATTTCATCTGGTTTCATCTAGGATCATTAACTAATTTACCTACTTCCTAAGTGTGTACTATTATAGTCCCCATACCCTAAATTTTCGACGCATATAAGGGGGGCACTATGCTTGTGCTAAACAGATAATAGAATGATATCTCTCTTTTAAATTTATATTAGTTTTTAAAGGAATGGGCGTTTCACAAATCACGTCCCACAATTTTATCTTACTCCTACTCTTTCCTCCATCTATGGCACATTTATTTGTAAAATAATATTTATGTTATAATAAGAATAGGAGCCAATCTTAAATCAAGGAAAGAGGACACTGACAAAATCTGACTGTATAACAGCACTAGTTAAGACGCAATACATCTACCATAGACATCCACTTGGTAAAAAAGTTTTTTTTTTCCAATGACAGGTAATTGAACAGTTGCAGAGTTGTAACAGAGTTCATTAACCAACAGATATGCCGTAAAAAAGTAGATTGTAATAAAAATGCTTGTTTTGTGAAAAAGGAGTTAAGGTAAATGAAAAATTTAAAAAATAATTATTAATCCATGGATCCTGATGGAAAGATACCTCTCAACAGTGGGTTCTGGGTCACTTTTATGAAAATAATTGGTTTACGTGAGGTTTTGATGTAGAAAATGTGCAACGAAGGCGGGCGCAGGGCTGGAGTTTGGAGGGAAAGCCAACATTTTGAGTAGCGCGCCCGCCCACAAAACCCCGGCTCGCGTAGGGGGAAAGGGGGGTACGAGGATGGGGTTCACGGAAAAGTACCCCTAGACCCCTACCACACCACCTGAAAAAATTATGTTCATCAGGAGGTCACGGAACGGTAAGAAATACGGTAAAATAGCAATTTTTTGGTAAAAAGTCAAAACTTTAGGCCGAGGTTCAGAACAGAAGATATTTTTTGATAGGGCTAAAATTTCACACACGAGTTACTGTTATGGGTAGGCAAGTTTTCCGCACTATTACGATTTGGTCCGCGGAAATAAGTGCGGTTCGACGTACCTTAATCTACTAGTTCACAAACTACTTAGTTATTCCCTGAAAATATAGGTAAAACTTTAGCGTAGTTTATTAACAAACTGCTTTACTTGCTTTAAATTTTATCGACATTGCTTATTTCTTTACATGATTATTCTCTCTCTAATACTTTCTTAAATAACTTCAGGCTCCTGCTTCTTTATCCCGCATCTTCTAATAAACCAATTCACACAACTTACCTACCTCCATAGCACATACCCCATCATGGGAAGAAATACTCACTTTACCATGAGTGGCTAGAATACTAACTCTTCCATAGATCTTTTTTATTTCGAATAGTACCCTTTATTACACTCTCAGTTATCCTTCGAGCGATGCCCTGGTTCCATCGAATTTGTACAGGAACCCTCTTCTCATTTGTATCCTGTCTCATTCTTTTCCCTCATTGCAAGTAATTGTTTTCCAGTGTAGCTCGGAACGATCCCCCAGATGCATTATTCATAGCAAGGGCCGAATTCAGCTACACTAGTCGCATATTACCTCAGAGGGGACTTTATTTAACTAAAGCTATTTACTTTCAAGTTCAATATATGTTGTGCAAAATCCACGATTCGATACTAATTGCTAGTTCTTCGACCGAAGTATCCCGGTTCTCAAATTTTTCGGGACCACCCCGATGAAAGATGAAATTTCTTCCGCCGCCCTCCTTTACAAATCTTGGTCCGTAGTTTGCTTACATTTTGTAAATATGGTACCATTCTACATCAGTTTATACAGACGTATAAATTTCTAGAAGTCATCTTTCAGAATTTTTTTGAAATTTTACTTACTTAAAACTAGTGTTTTAGCTAATCATTTTGTTATTTCCATAGAAAATTAGAAAATTTTCCGCTTAAATAATGACTAAAACTAAACTTTAAGTATGCCTTTTCCAAAGCTATAGTTAAAGTTCCTGGGGTTTCTTCCCTGAATTTTTTTGAACATTTGCATGTTTAAATTCGTGCTTAAAATGGGTTTTTAAGCTATTTTTCAAGGGTTGTTTGAATGTTTTCCTACACTAAAATGAGAGCAAATTACACTAAATTAAAAAGCAGTCATCCCGCCACTTTACTACTCCAACGCCCCCCCCCCCCCCCAAATTTTCTGTTAACTCATCACTGCCCCCTAAAAGTTTCAACACCCCGCTTGGGGGCAGTACCAACCACTTTGGGAACCACTGCTTTAGAGGAATGAAGGAATTAAGGTTATGATCATAATTTTGAAACTATGAGTGACATCTTACTGCTTGAATTTTTTTTATTATAAACAAACAAAAAGCTCCTCGTGCACCACAATGTATTGCACGGACTGCTTGAAAATTAAATCATGATAGTTTGACGAGTTAATACAAATTAAAGTAGGATTAAACGTTTATTTGTATTAAAACTATAGACGATAACCAGCATTAAAAACGTTACCTGGGTTTATTTAGGTCACAAAAAAATATATTGTTAGCGATAATTTAACATTAAATTTCAGAAAATTCAGTTGTCAAACTAATTTCCCTATAATTCCCATTAAATTGCCATTGCCTTAAATTATTCAGCATAAATTGTTAGTAATGTTAGATTTTCAAAGAACCATAAGTTATCCAATTTTTCAATCGGATTGACTTTTAAAATTATTATCTTATCGGCTTAGAAATTTCTCGATGCTGCTAATTTTTGCCCCCCCCCATTCAAATCTTATTATTAATCCTAAACAGTTATTATTCAGTAGTGTTTTCTTTGTATAAGTTCTCCAAAATTGTCAGAAAAAACTTAACAAACTGTAATATAATGTTGAAAATAGTTTTTACTTGCAAACGACTGAAATGAAAAAAACATATGCCTAATTAATACGAAATTAGTAACGCATTAAAAGGGATACAAAACATTTGTTCCAGAAACGACATAATTACCCACGTATTCATTGGAAATTAAATTTCTCCCGGGAGCTAAAAACCTGTTCCACTAAACAAGTTGCTATTAGAGTAATTATAAAACAAAGTAGTTTCTTTTAAATACCCACCTTAAAAAAATATAACGCTACTAAAATGCTCCAAACCGCCGTATAGTCTTCTACTATGCATTTCGATCTACGAAATAAATAACTTTGGCTTTAATTAGAGTTTTTTTTTTTTTTAACGCAAAACTCTTGTTGGTTGGTTCCCCACGATGTGAAACCATCTGCCGCTAATAGGGGAACATTTTCTAATCCCACTCGGTTAGCGGTTTCATCAGTTTCGTAATAGCCTAAAATGTGAGTTTAAAGATAGTTATGCCAGGCTTTAAAAACTTATATTAATAAACTCATTAAGGAGAAAGGAAATGATCTGTGAGGAAAATTAGCCTGAGGTTCTAAAAATAAAAGAGCCGATTTATAAGGTCATTTCAAAGGATCCAGTCCAGATTGTGTTAGAGCGATTGTGACCCCCTATTTCGTAGAGCATTCAAGGGATTTTTTGAACTTTTCATGAGTTAATTGTGTTCTTTTACTACATTTTGAGGGAATGTTAAGGGACCATCTAATCAAAAATTTCGTTAAATTTATTTTATTTCTTTAGGATTAAAATTGATTTCAAACTTGAAATCTGGTAGAAATGTTTCCTTTAGAAGTTTAAAGGCAACAAAATTTTAAGCATCAACAATTCGAGAAAAAAAAATTTCCCTAATTTTTAAATGTTGAATTTTTTTCAAATGAAGTTGGTCATGTTGTAACATCATTTTATAGGAAATACAGTTAAGAACAAAATTACATCAATCACCAGTCTTTCGGTTTATTAGTTCTTGTTTCTTAATGCGTTAAAAATGCAGAGAAAACTGTTTATTACAAACGAATTAAAAGCAAGCTTCGCTTGCTGATGGATTCAAGAACCTATGAAATTAGCAGAGAAAACTTATTAAATTTCTTACACCTGAAGATGGGCGATAAAAAAATTAAACCTAGTATACTATACTCGACAGCAACGTTTCTTGAATCCAGAACGTCACAAATGCGGATGGAGAAATCGGTAAACACAAATCCTGTTGGGTTGCTAGGAGGAGTTTCGGTACGCAAATCGTGATTGAAAACCACTATGTATATGTTACGGTCAATGTGATAAATCGGGCATTATTAATAATGCCAGATTAATCACTTTGCCCTTAACAAAATGATCATATATTTAAATTGACGTTCTTCATTTCACTCAAAATTCAAACACCGTGATGGGAACTACTTTGTTAGTGACGGCATAGGGTCACCTTAAGTTGCTGTCTTCCATAAGTAAAGCTTTGTTGTTTTTACTACGCAGCTGTCTCTAGACATTGCGTTTCAATATACCGGACTTATCGAAATGCTTAGACGACCGATAATTTTCAAACATAATATTTGAAATTATTTTTTTGTATTTCTTACTGGTGAATATAAGCTTAATCAGAACCATCTATAGCCCGATTTAAAAAACAGAATAGATCCTCAGTGGATCAATACATTTCAAGTGGTTCAGCACTGGTTGCTCGAATGTTTTTAAAAAATTTTTTAGTTCATCAACCCTAACCTAACACAATAAGTTGCCGCAACTTAAGTTGACCCTATGACGTCACTAACAAACAAAGTAGTTCCCATCTCGGTGTCTGAATTTTGAGTGAAATGAAGAACGTCAATTTAAAAATATGATTATTTTGTTAAACCCATGTAATTATATAGAGTGCTTTTCAATCACGATTTGCGTACCGAAACTCCTCCTAGCAACCCAACAGGCTTTGTGTTTACCGATTTCTCTCCTCGATTTCTCCTCCGAGTAGAACATTATAACTATTAAAAAAGTAGTTTATCAGAGAAAAAACATCAATATAGTGTGAGGGTTTATCATGTTGTTTTGGGTCGTTTTTCAAAAAAATAACCAATTTGATCGGACGATTTGCTTTTTCCGATCCACCCTAATGTAGAGTCTTAGTTTATTCTTTAGTCCCCTGTGTTGCTGTTAGTTCTTAACGATTCTTCATAAGTGTCGTCTATAGGGAATTTTTAAACGGAGTGGATCAGTTATGTGCACCCTGTATAATATTTTCTAACATCGTGCTTACAATATTAGTTCATTTAATCTTGGAAATATCCATTTCATACAACTGAAATTTGAACTAGAGAAAGGAAGACTAAAAACTAATTTCGTCAAGTTCCCTGATTCTTAAACTTACCTACCGGGCGGTGTCGGACGATAGAAATGTAGGGGCCATAACATTTCAAGTCAGCGATGAAAAAGCTGTTAATGTCCGCTTTTGGGCTGTCAATGAAACCTTCCGTTACTACCAGCTTTTATTGCGGCTATAAATTATAGCCTGACAGCTCCGGTTAAGGACCCATAAAAGCAGCATCCAACCTCCACTCCGTCAGTAATACTTGGGGGAGTGGAAGAAAAAGCAGCTTTCGGTAATGGTTCCGTTCAAAATGAACAAATGGGTATGCCCCGGCAACGGAAGGCTCACTCTTGATGCCTTCGCCCTAATAAAGCATATAACGTGTTCACTTCTCATTTCTTGCCTCGAAAGATTTGCCTCGCATTAAAATGAGTGATAACAGAGTGCTATTTCATACACTTTGTTCTAGCTAGACTAAGGAGTCGGGGTATGTAAAGACGTTTGGTTTGGAAGGAATATTCCCAGGGATATACTTAAGAGTGCCTGAGTAAGAAGCATGCTTGTGTAAGTTGTAAGGAGAGGAAATTGGGATATTTACATCAAACTTGTCATTTCAATTTTTAGAATGTAAGTGGCATTATGAATTATTGAATATGGTATCGGAAGCTCTTGATGTAAACTGTGTGGAGGAGATTGTTTTAATCTGCATTTTACAACATAAGAGATATTTTAAAGTTTTCTGTTTTATTTATTTATTTTTCTTCTCGTCTTTAAATAATCACAGAAATACCTAATAACATAAAAACTATTTTAAACAGAAAGTAAGCAATATCCTACAGTTTTTGAACTAAATTAAAGCAAAATCAACAAGCTTTTTATTTTATTTTGATAGAAAGTATTTAAATAGTAAATTAAGTTGTAGGTACTACTATACCCAGCTACAGCTCTTCACATATCTGCAAGTTTATGTGTACATTTTTACAATTTGCTGATACTGAAATTTATGACTTTGATGAAAAAAATGGGAATATTTTATACGCATACACTGAGATAAAAGACACTTTCGAATCTTAGTAAATTTATGTTTTCATTTTGATATGAAACTCTTTGTTTCAAATGTGACTACCCAATGCTTTCAATTTTGAAACTATCAGGAATATTCAATTTCGAACAATTTATTAGCCACCACTCAAGTTATATTTATTTTTATTTTATGTTTGGAAATTGAATCTAGGAAAACAATTATTACATACGCTTCTATTATGAAGCGTGACAGTGCGAATCACAAGAATGCATTGTCACGCATGGACCAATACAATCTGGGGTTATTTTGACGAACACTGATATCGTCAAAAGGGTGCTTGCCTATAAATCTGAAACATGCACTTACTCAAAAATACGCACGAGGTATAATTTTTGAGTATTTTGCATGTTTTAAGAAATAAGTTAATACGCGTTTCAAACTCGAGTAAAAGTTATTCTGAGCCAGTTTTACTATGCGACCTACTCAGATTTGAGTATTTTTACTCAGTTTTTGAAATGTCGTTTCAAGAGTGTACTACATTACACCATTTAAAATTAGAAAAATATCTAAATTGTTTTCATTGCTAAATATCATTTTAATTTACAAATGGCGTTACCTAAATATATGAATGTTAATTAATTGTATTAAACTGATTATACACATTTATACGTAGTTCAAAATACTAGTGTAAAAACTAGAATTTCCAAGTAACTACAAAAAATTTTAAAATTAAAACTTCAGTTAATTAACACTAACATGAAGCTTTAAACATTGAAAATAAGTTTAATAACTCTTGACTCATTACACGTAGTCAAATCAGCACGCTTTAAAATATAAATTAAACTTATTTTAAAATAAAAACTAATTTTCCAATATATTTTCTCACGCTATCCTAAAACTAAGGAAATCCCCCTCCTTTCCTCTTAAGTTAAGAAAAACTTTAAAGCTGGATTCCACCTTCTCCTCTTAAATAAGATATTTGAAAGGAAAAATCTCTCGTTTCCCAAAATCTTAGCATCCTGATCAGGATTCCTTATCATTTGAATCCTGATCCAAGCTATAAACGACAAGGATAGAAACGGGTCATTGGCCTTGGCAGGTACTCAACGGAGCTTTCCGGAGATGCTTATTTCCTGAGAGGACTTCTCCGTATCAGCAAAACTGGCGTCTGAGATAACCCCAGCTGAACTCCCCAATAAGCCCCCAAAAGAAAGTTAAAGTCAGCGGATTATAACTTAGAAAAATCTGGCCCGTTATCGTAAAAATCTCACTTTTATCATAGAAGCTTCAAAAGTTTCCTCCTATCTACTTCAACTGAAAATCGAGGAACAAACGTACGAGAGAAAAGAAACATTCGCACTTCAATGGATGCTTTCTTCCCTCGTTTGACTGCAGCTTATTTTGAGGCCCTCTTTTTGTTTCCTTGAAAAGTTGTTTTTTCCTCCTGGTCCAAACTTACTTTTCCTTTATAGCGCTGCTTGTTGGATTTTCAGACTAGTGGGCTTGATTCGCTTTTCCCCTTTGTCGGGTAGGAGAAAACTTTTACCTTCACAAAAAAGGAAGGTACGGTGGACTTTGAACCTTTGCTATTTTTTCCCTAGTTCATAACATCCAATGAAGTGCGAGATGGTCCCACGTTTCAAAGAATAAAATTCAAATCCTTTCTATTGATGAAAGTTTAAAGATTTTATTGTAAAAATATATTTACTACAATCATTCTATCTAATAAATTTAAAGGGGTTACCTGACAGTTCAACAGTTACCTGAAAGCCAATAGATTGAAACATTTGATTCCACTAAAAAAATATCAAGTATTTTAAAATGCTGAAACTAAAAGCTATTATATATTACTGTTTAATTCTGTAAAAAATTTTGAGTGTTTATTGATACTATTTTTAGCAATTTTAAACTACCCCTCTTTTCAAAAAGCAAAATTTCAATTCTTTTCAGAATTTGAAAAACTCTAAGGCATGATATTGATTAATAATTTGATGGTTGATAGCTGCAAAAAAATTACAAACCTTGGACTAATTAATAAAAAGGTTTTCCTAAAAGTGTTCTGTGCCCCCTTTACGAGACTATAGACAACTTATCGATGAAAGAACTAGGCACGATTTTCTAGTATAAAACCTTCGATATAATTTACACTTACCTATTACTATTTCAAGCTAATACTTTATCTCTGAGTTCATGATTATTTCTTTTTTATTTTCCCTAACTTAATTAAAGGGTGGGAATTTTCAAATTTCTTTCAGTTGATTGGCTATCGGGTTTGGAAAAGAAGGTCACACCCTGAAATCTCATAAAACACATTCTCATGGGACTTCATTCAGATCCAGAACACGGTACTTAAAAAGGGGGCTGATGGAAGGAAAACATTGAAGGAAGAAACTATCGATAATCAGTAGAATAACAAATCTCGCTATTTAATTAGTACGGTAATTCATTTTACTGTAGGTTTGATAAAAAAATCATCCATGTTTGATCCCTTTGAACATTTATTATTTGGTCAGCCAATAAATAGACTCAGTCATAAATTATGTCTCACGTATTGGTAACGAATAAGGATTTTTGCCAACACCCAGATTCAATCTACTGAATAAATCTTCCTAAAGTTTTAAATTATCCTATATTTCAATTATAACAAAAGTACAAGTAGATAAGACAATTATAAAAATAAGGGGATCGAGTGTTATAACCAAGTTATTAGTGACTTCCGTAAATGTGTACATTTTTCGTAATGTTAAATTAGTTAGAAAAGCGAACTAGTTAGAATAAATCCAATAAGAAGTTCTCTAGGTTGAAACAAAAAAGGAAGCACTACAGTTTTGACTTATTTGTAGACATGCAAAAAAGCTCCCACCAAAAGGCCCAAAGAGTCAACAGCTAAGTACCTTCCCCACAGCTCCTTGTTCGTAAAGACAGCTAATTAAGTCTTAAAAACAAGCCTAATAGGTGTGGGTGTTCTCTTCCCATTTGCCTTGTAATCTCATCAAAGGAACTTGTTGAGTCTTGAATAGAACACGGCTAATTAACAAGGTAATTAAATCTGAGCCTTAAACGAATTTGTGAGGCCATAATCCAATTTTCATTTGGGCTGCATTCTCGCTTTTGCAGTACGGTTGTGGATGGGAGGTAAAGATTCTGGCTAAAGTCACGCGTTCACTGTAGTAGTACCATGACTGTTGAATCGTTTTAAGAGGCCCAGATATCAACTCAAATCCTTCAATTTTCAATGGTAAAGGATAGCCATGAAATATCACAAACTGGAAATAGATTTTGTTATTATTTTTACTTCAAATCAAATTTATTTTTAATTGCTTTATTTCCTTTACTTCAGCAGTTATTTTATCTTGGGAGTTCGATTATATGAAGGCGTGCTTTGTCTGAATTTTAAAAAAATAGGCAGGCTTATTATTTAAATGAAACTGTCAAGAAAAGAACAGTTTTAAGCTCCCTAAGGCATGAAGAAAGAAAACTATTCAAATAATAAAAGGAACCCAAAAGAGTAGATTTGAAAACAAGAAAAAATCTGGGAAAACATCTGAAACCAAATAAAAGGTCATTTCTACTTTTGACCCACCCTTTCTAGAGTAATTCTAGTTTGATGAAAGAGCAAGATGAGTAAATTGTTTTCGATGGCTCATGAGGATTCATTCAGAATAATGAATTTGAATCTTATGCAATATTTTTATTCATTGCATTTTTTATTTTTGTACAATATCACAACCAAATTTATTTTATTACTCTTTTGTTAATTAAATGTTCATAAATAAACTTTTTTAGCAAGTTCTAAATATTTTATGAGAAACATATAGTGAACACTTTGAGGTATACATACGATGGATATCTCAAATTTGGAGGGTCAGGAATCATAACAATAAAAAAGGAGCATTTGAATTACATGTTTGGAATTCAAATAGAAAATAGAATAAGTACACTCCCTCCAATACCTATAAGATGTAGCAATCTTATGCCTGAATACATTCCACTTGCTGTAAGATACATCAGTATAGTATAAACCTAGTAACTAAACGAATTTCGATACATTGATTTTGACACACTTTGTGGCTTTTAGAAAAATCTATCTAGTACATATACTATATTGTTCAGAATATAAAAAGTTAAAATATTGCTACAAAATCTTCTTGTTAATCAATGCGGTAATTTTTCTCTATTTTTGAGATGTCTTTCGCACCTATTTTTGAATTGGAGCAGGTCTCTAGAGACACCTCGCCCCACTACTACTTGCAAGTGATTGATTCATCAGAAATTTTTAGCGTAATTGATACGTTAAATACTCTACTAAGGTTGGGCGTGAAAACCTTTTCTAAGTGAATGAAAAAAAAATTAAAAAACCGTTCAGTTTATTTCGTGGATTTATTCCCTAGTCACCACTGAATATACGTTTGTTGATTTTAATGAAATTAAAGTTATATTGAGCAAAATTGGCACCATGAATGATTATTACCTCTAAGTTTCTTCTTCAGATTGTCCTTTGGTATCTTTTTTAAACCTAGTATTAAATTTTTCCTAAAGTTTTGTCTCTTTAAATTGCTTTCAACTTTCTTTTGCTTTCAACTTTCTTTTGCTTTTTTTAATCAACTTTCGGTTCGCTTTCACAATACCTTTTGTAACAATGTGGCGTAACACTCAACACACAAGTATATGTAAAGGTTTTTTACCTGAAGAGGATATTTATACTCATCCATCCTGTTGTGAATACATGATCTGTAGACTAGTTATCTAACCTTAGAACTAGTGATTCAGAATAATTTATTTTTTTTAATTTATTTGTTGTTAAAAACATTTTTAGCTTTTGGCAACTGTTGATATTATAATTATACATATTAAAAATTTTAATTTTGTAGATGGAATTCTAGATTATAAATAAGGAGGTTGTTTTTTATATAAGACTTAAGTTTGGATAATAAAATCGGAACAATTCTCTAATCAACGATAATTTAGGTAAAAATTAAACAACCTATGATGTAACAATTTATATCGAAACTTTGTTGAAAAATAATTTATTTACTACTATCAGTTTACTGAATGGTTATTGTATGAAGTAAAATGATGCTTTGCAACCTTACTTTTTGAACAACACTGATATTGAGTACTCTACATGATAAAAACAATTAATCTAAATCTATAATTAAATACTTACCATGTGTTTATAACTTAAAATAATGTTGCGTTAAAAAGAGGAATAGTTTCTGTCAAAAACAAAATTATGAATGACCAGTTTGTTTGGGGGGGGTTTCAATTTTGAAATTGAAGTATAAATATATAACAAAACAAAGAATGGTGTTTTAAAAAGATCCTCCGACTATCGCAATACACTAAAAAGAACCATCAAAGAAGGAAAACAATCCATGAAAGTTCTGAAAAATTCCTTGTTCAAAGAGTTGAAAAATCTAATATCTAGATAAGATTTTGACGAGTTTCAAAAAGTTAGATTAAGAAGGGGATCGCGTTTAAAAACTGATGACGTTGACACCTGACACCCCAAGCCCAAGTTATATAAAAACTTTATAACTGCGGTATTTCATTTCCACCAAAATACGTTCCCCTTTTCAAATATTGCTACAGACTTATATTAAGGATTCAGAGATTTAAAAAAAACACACCGTTGTTAGAGAAAAAATATCCCCCGAAGACCTCTTTTGTATTGAGTGATTCCTTATTTCAATGGCTTTAAGATGTTTACCCATACTTGAAAAGAATCATAGCTATAATCAAGCTTTACGTTATTTTATCTCTCGTTCTAAAGCAAACTTAAGAGCTTAAACGAGTTTTCTAAAGAATTCCATTCTTATAAGATATGTGCTCAACAGTTTGCTATTGAACGATTTACTCGCTCCATAGAAATTTTAAATAAATCATCCCTCTAAGTTGAGCAAAACTGACAAATTCTCGAGAATAGGGAGTTAGGTCTTGAGAAAAATGAAAGCTTGCGTTTAGTTTGAAAAGCAATAAAGTAAAAATCAAGTGGCCGTTCTTTTCTCTCCATTGGAGCAGCCTTTTTTCGGCTTTGACGGCGTTTCTTTCGAGAAGTCTGAGGAAAAAACGGGATACAAATAACCCATAGAAGAAAAGACAGGCACCTCCAAACATGCCCGAATGGTTAAGGCAGCACTTTTTGAAGTGTTAGTGTAGCTGACTTGATTGATTCTAATCTCCCTGCAGTTTGAATAGCAGTTGGGGCTGTTTGTTCTTTTTGCTTCCTTTTACGTAGATGAGATGTATTTTTCGATAAATGCACAGGAAAGATGTTGAAGTTTACGGATACAGCTTCAAACTTCACCCGGTTGTATAAAAATGTATCCTGTTTTTCTTAATTCAAAATATTTTTTGTATATTTTTGTCTTTGAAGATAATTAACATTAATATGGTTTTGAAAAGACTAAACTGTATTTGAAATTACATTAAATTTCAGTTTTTTCTTAGAAACCATATTTATGCCACGATTTCTCATATAAAAACGACTATAAAAAGTTCATTACATACCATAATCTAATTTCTTATAAAAATATACGCCTCAAGAAAGGAAACTTCTATAAAATTAACTATCAGTCTTTTTAATATTTCATGTTGCTAGACAAAAATTAGATTTTATCAAAGGAAGCTTTATAGAAAGAATTTGCACTTCGAGTGTATTTGGACAACCTCGAACGATAACTTAGGATTTCAAAAACTATAAAACATTTACTTGAAGATGGTCCCCAGGCCAAACAGAATTTACTTTTGCTCGTAACTGAATAGAAATCCTTCATTCCAAAGGGCTTTGCTTCAAAAAGAAAGCTTTAGAATTTTCTTGGTAAGAATCAATTCTCATTTATGCCTTTCAATTGATATTTCCAGTCAAAAAGTCCATCATTTATGTGTATAACCCTTCGCCTTTTCGGGTGTGACAGGCTCCAAGAACCGAAGCACTCTAGTGATCTTTCCCGAGGGGTTTTAATGCCTTGGCAAATACGGGTGATTTTAGAGACCCCCTAGATCTTATTCTTTCTGATTTTCGAGTCATTTCCAAAATTTAATACTTTTTTCTTAGCAAAATTAAATACTCTATTGATTCATCTTTTTATATTTTTATTTAATTTTAGTTTAACACATCTAACAGGTACTACATTTGCAAAAAGAAACAACAATTGGCATGGGATGTAACTTTTTCTATATAAGCTAATTATTAGTGTCCATTCCCCATTTATGTTGTATCTCATCGAAAAACTTTTTGGACTTTTAGCAAAACTTTTATATATAACTGATTACTTTCGATTAATGTAGAAATTGCTAGGGCTGTGGTTTCTACCCATGGCACAATTTAGTCAAGACTCGTCGTGGACACGACATCATCATCACTTTCGATTAATCTTATAATTTTAATACGAAATTGTATTTTTTAACCTTCATAGTTATTTTCATGAATTACTATCATTAAATATTACTAAAGCACTAAAAATAACTCATACAAAGGATTAGGCAACACAAGAACTAATTCCAAAACTTGGAACTGTCAAGTTACCAAGATTTCAATTAGTGGGCTACTTGGAACTGAATAGTTAACAGAGGAGATCAAATTTATTGGCAGACCATAGAAGCAGGGAGAATGCCTCGTCACGCGATGTCTTATCGCTGATACAGCGTTTCTGGCATTATATCTAAGCTCAAATCAATCGTCAGAAATGGAGTGTATCTTGGAATAACGGTCTCCATTCCTCTTCAATCTACCATCGAGACGTTCAATACTGCCCATGATTGTGTGGCAGTTTATGCTCTCATGGTAATTTTAATTATCATCGATATCTTTGTCCAGTAAGCAGAGATTATAACAGGTTTTAGAATAAAATGTTTGCTACTCGAAGGTTTCATCAGAAGCATAAGAAAATAAACCTAAGGAAACAAAAACAACCCGTGATTAAGAATTCAGAATGGAAATTTTTGCGCGAACTCGCTTACTGATGGGAAATATGGGAAGATGAAAAAGTTAATTTAGGCATCAACGAGAAAGGATTCCAACGAGGGCTGTGTTGTGATTGGGGAATTCTTCTCTCGAAATGAAATTGGGTTGATTAGCAATTCTAATCAAGTATAAACATTCTGCTATTGAAGAGATTTAGCCAATACTGGGAAGCACTCACTGATTCTAGATTATGATGAGAAATCTACATTTAAAACAGTTAAACAATGAATCTGAATTGATCCAATAAATGATTAGATAAAACCATTTAAGGCGGATATTATTACACCGACTTTTACGATCGCTACCGTTAAATCAACTTTTTCCTCTTTTTAGAACAGTGTTTTTCAAAAGGTAGTACCATTTACTATAAAAAGGGAATAATGTAGCATTCACTTTAGCTTTAATTAGTTTTTAAAACATACTCCTAGACTACCTCAGTGGCGAGGCTTCATTTCCGTTGGTAGCGAAGTCAATGCTATTTTCAAATAGACGAATCCGATAAGCAATCAAGAGCTAAATTTTATGATCAATGACTTCATTACTGATCGCTAATCGGATTCGTGGATGTCAACATCGCGTTAGCTTCGCGTTGCCAATAGAAACGAAGCCTTAGGTACACTGGAATTATTCCCAATAAGAGTGGAGTTACTCTAATTTTTCTTCTTTTTGAGGAGTTTTCAAGTATTTTGATTCTTTGCATGTGCCATTTTTGAACTTAAAAAATACTTTTATCCAAAATGTCTCCAAAAATTGACGTTTTTGAAGTCAAGTTCCTTTAAACTGATAGAAATAAAAAAAAAATACCAAAATACATTTTTTCATACCGCCTCTCCGGAGAAAAAAACGACGCAACTCAAATTTGGCTCGCTTCAGTATGAGTCTACTACATGTAAACAAAACCAAATAGTAAAACTTCAGGGAAGTCATTCCAGTTATGGCATTGGGTTTACATCAAACATTTAAAAGAAAACATAACCTTCCAAATATGGAAGGGAACAGAATCTATCAACCAACAGGAACAAATCAGTACATTTACAAGCGTTCCATAAACCTACATTGGCCTCATTAAGGAGATCCAAAATTATAACAATTTTACAAAATCCTTTATAGTTATGAATCCTGACCCTACTCTTTCAACTTGGCGACCATACTAAAACTTTTACAAAAACCTCTTGTATAGTGGATATTCCCATAATTGTAACTAGTACATCGTTCTTCCCGGCACGTGTCATTGGTTATCTTTAGTTTCAACACCTTTATGCTAAATTTCTACTTAAAAATCAAACAATTGAGGAAAATCTGACTATGTGTAAAAACTACACGGTCTCTACCCATTTCAGTCCAAGCTATCCTATCACTATCTACCACATCTGCCTCAATAACGGAATAAAGCAACTTGGATGGATGTCGTACTCATCCCTACACCAAGTAATCGAAATGACCGAGAAAACGTCAACTGGCCTATGATCCATCTTTTTGACCCAATAGAATGTCTCGGCAAAGAGATTGATTTCGCGTGTCGTTCTAATTTCCCTTCCGCGTAGGAGTCATCTGCATCTGGCTTGAAGGATGGCGAATGAGCCCCGAATTAGCGGGACCCATTTTTCCACTCTGCCAGATCCAATTCAGCCCCAGAGCGGGGAGAAAAAGAATGGAAGAAGCAGAGACTGGATTTTCTACCCCTTCGAATAATGATTGATATGTGGGGAAATTACCGTTGCCTTGTTTTCATAACAGCCTCTCCGGATACATTTTAGGTTTCAATATTACAGTTTTCATTCATAGTTTCATTCTGGTTGGCTGCTGAGAATGTCCGGATTCCTTTCAGGTGAGAAGTTTAAAGAGATAGATGTAAGTTTCAGAGTTTAATTATATAATTTTGTTTAAAGTTCTAAATAACATTTTTTTCTATGGAGCTAACTTGCCAAAAAGTGATTTATTAGAGCAGACTACCTTTACTTAAGATAGTTTTTGAGCATAATTTATAAAATATAAAATTTTTATGCACATATTAAATTATAAGAAAGTGTTGAAATGACATACTATTTATTATAGGTAATAAATCATGCGAGAAAAAAATTCTCCAACTATGATTGTCAAAAGTATTTTCTCAGTTCATTGGCTTCATTCCCTCATTCTGCTGATTTAAATTCAATTTTCTATTGATTTATGTTCATTAAGTTTAGGACTTTTAATCATTCATATTTAATTTTATGATACACTTTTAAAAAATCTGTTTGCTTTTCTTGAACTAGTATGTAAAAACATGTTACTTAGTATCTGAATGAATATTTCATTACATTTTCCTTCAATGATTTGTATCAAAATGATTTACATATTTCAAAGATCAATCAAAACGAATTAATAAGAGATATAAAGTAATAATTTCCTTTATCTGAATTTTCCGACGAGCTATTTGTATAATGAGATTCCCCTTTATTGATTGAATAAAGAACAAGCCAGTAAATCCATTGCGGAAAAGTTGGTTTTCTTGCATACTAAATCTTATAAAGGAAAAACTCGTTTTACAGGAATCAAAAGCATGTCTGGGAAACATCCAATTAGTAAAAGTTGAGTGAGATATCGCAAAGGAGTAAATCAAGGGGAAGTGATACTTGATTCCCAGTAATTCCCTTTTCAGCTTAAACCGAGGTAAAATTTAGCTTAATTCAAGAAAGGGCTGGAGTAAATGGGAGAAAACCTGAACGCAAATATAAATTCATTTAGGTTCTGCATTATTTTATCCTGAATAAACCTCTAGCAAATATTGGATACCATTATTTTATTTAACAATTTGAGTTGAATATAATTAAATTCATAAAAAAACTATTTCTTGTAGTAAAATTATAAATATTAATCAAACAAAGAAATGTTTCTTTTTTTTCTAATCCTACAACTATTTTAAAATTTCCATACAAACTAAAAACAATAAAAGCTAAATTTTCAAAGCGTGACTTCAGAAAACATAAAAGGATATATTCTTTTCAAAATGGTAGAAGTTATAGTTACTTATTCCTTGGTTTAAAAGAGTCTTAGCGTGAATTATCGGGTAAAATTCATTGTTTTTTAAACTTTATACTTTTAATAAAGTGGAATTTCGATTTATTGTGTAAAACGTATTTACAATTAATATTCTAGTAAATATTTCCCGTAATCAACATAGAAATATTTCTATAACTATAGTACTAATCAGTGTTCACTCAGGAGTTAAAATAGGAATGAATCCCAAATTACCTCAACTCTCAATAAGTTCTACTTAAACAAAATGTCGATATTTAAAATATCACAAACCTAGTAACTTAATTTTAACAACAAATAAAACACGTGCACGTGATAATGTAAATGAGAACTTCTGCTACACCTCGTCTTATTTTCTACATATCTACAAAAACCTCAAATCATTTATGTTAAAACACGAAATATTAAAAATCACAACCTCAAATACTTTCCAGCCCAAAGGACGCGTTACACTAATGCAAAGGAAACAAAAGATATTATATGGTCGAAATATCTTCAAGTCTCTGGGTAATTTCAGTTTTAAGAACAGCTCACAAATGCCTCATCATCAGCGAAGCAGGTATTGAATAAGCAACCGAGTAGGGGTGCTGCGGTAAGCGGTTTTAAGAAAAAAGGCATCATCATTTAATAAAATGGTGCTTTTGCGGGTGTGTGAATAACTCCTCTTTTGTACCCTGATGCAGGGTAAACCGTTCCTAAAGACTTTTTATTCGAGAAGAAATAAAGGAAAGAAGTCAACGTGCTAAAGAAAGGCACTTCCGCTCATCTGGACAAAGCGCTCTCAAACGAGAAAGGCACTTTTGAAGCGCTTCCTTAGTTTCAGTTTTCCTCTTGGAACTATCCTCATTAATTTGTGTCGTTTTGGAAGACGTAAACAGACCCTAAGTGCGAGAATGCCTGCGCGGAATTTCAATTCTAAACGAAGAGATGGAATAAATGGATCTTTCTGCAGATCGGAGGTTTTTCAGGCGGGGAGTGCATTAGGATACCAAAGATGAAACACTTTTTATTTGTTTAGAGCGTCTTTGGGAAGAAAAAACAGTTTTCCCACATGTTCCCCATACTTTTTTGGGTAAAATAAATTGTACTTCAAGTTGTTTGAGTGGTGCACATTTGCATGAGTTTCAGAGAGCGATTCCTTATTTCTTGGTATCATGTAAGATAAAAGAAAATATTTTTATCGCTTTAATTTATGCAAGAAATACTATCGACGAATTGGCATTTAAATTATGGGCATTAAAATAACGAATTATCAGCAGGTGAAAATTTCTAATTGCAAAAGACAGAAAATGTCCTCTTGGACCTCTTTTGTTTAACATATATATCAATGATTTATGTAAATTGAATCTCTTAGGTAAAGTAATAACTTTCGCTGATGACACAATAATTTTATATTCAGCTCCTTCATACAACATGTTAGAAAACATGATAAATCAAGATTTGGAATTAATTTTTATTTGGTTTTCAAGCAATGAGTTAAAGGTAAATATAAACAAAACGAGCTACATTATGTTTTCTTTAAGATCTAATGAAGAAACTAAGCTTAAATTATTCTTTTGTGATTGTAAAATAAAATCTTGTGATAATTATCTGCTTAAATACACCCCATCATTAAAATATCTAGGCATTTTATTTAATAAAAACTGGAAATTTAAAGATCATATTAACTCAATCTGTAGCAAATTAAGATATATTCTGTTCAAATTCTACCACCTAAAAAATTTTTTTGATTCTGATTTACTTCTAAAATTGTATTTTGCTTGGGTTCAATCTCGAATACAATACGGTATAATAATCTGGGGTGGAGATTACACCTCCAATATTTTACCATTAATTAACTTACAAAAGAAATTTTTACGTTATTTTCCTGAGAATAATCATCTTTTAAATGTGCATCAGTTATTTATGTTAAATAGTCTACTCTTTTTAAAAAAATTCCCATCATGGGCAACTATAAACTCTAACACTTTATACACTCTCCGCAGTCAAAATTATTTCTTAGTGCCTACCCCTCGTAAAGAAATATACAAAAAACATTTTCAATATCTTTCTGTTATTTTATTTAACAAATTACCAAGCCAAATTCAAACAGAATCTAATATCAGATTATTTAAAAAACTTTGTATTGCTTTTATTCTAGACCAAAATAATGTTGAAACCCTAATTTAATTTGTCAGATTTACATGCAATCTATGTTCTCTTACTCTTCCTATTATATAAATTTAATTGCCAGCCAAGCCATTCTCGTTTTATTATTTTTTTACTTTCTAAGTAAAAAGAAATAAATTCTTCTCCAATTCTTCCACTGTTTTTTTTTTTTTTTACCGGACTTAAATATACTAGATATGCCATTTGCCCATGGACGAGCAATTGCTCCTTTGGGATAGCCAAATATCAATGTTTATTATTATTTTTCTTGTGTGTATGTTTTTTTTATGTGACTTTTTGAAAATAAATTTGATTTGATTTTGAAAAAAAAAAAATGTAATGGGTGGGTATAACATAATTAAACAGACAAATACATGATGTTTTAAAAGTCCGTTTCACGACGTTTATTTGGAACCAACGTCTATTAGGGTCATGGAACCAACGTCTATTAGGGTCATGGAAGTAAGCTTGTAAGTAAGCATGTACCCCTAGGTAAAAGACCATGCTAAATTCATTGAGATGGCTTACAGTGCCCCTAGCGACGAAACAAGAAAGTTAAAAACTTTAATTTAAAAAATAAAGGAGGACAGAACAAAAACGTCATGAAAATATCTTAAATTTTCCAGGAGATATTAGCATGTGAAAATAGCACTTTTTCAGGCCTCAAAATAGAAAAAAAATCATTAATTCTCAAATTTCTTTGATATTTTTTAATTTAAAATTTGTCTTTATTTAATTAGAACACTCAAAACTACATATTAACACTGAAAAACGTGCAAACTTTATCTTTATTTTAGGCCTGAAAAAGTGATGTTTTCACATGCTAATCTCCTCGACTATTGAAGATATTTTCATGAATTTCTTGCGGTTTTACATTGCCGACAATTTTTTCAATGATGTTTTCTTTATCTTTAGTTTTTTAATTAATTTAGTTAACTTTCTTATTTCGCCGCTATGGGGACTCACCGGATGCATTGTCACTTACCTAGGAGTACAGCTTACTTCCATGACCTTAGGAGACGATGGTTTATAGGCCAAACTCTAATAACTTAAAATATTGGATAAATGGAGAAAATAAGACATAAATGGTTTTATGAATCATTTTATAACCATAGCATAATAATAATAAGAAGTTTGTATTTCTCTTGCAAACTTCTGAACACAAAGGTATTTTTATTAAACGTTGTCTTATACCAAAAAAGTACAATTCCTATTTTACATTGACATTTTATGTCATGGTTTTGACTTTTTATCCTTTAAGACCTACTGAGATCAAAGAATGTTTAACGTTCTTTTAAAAAATCGAAAAGTTGACTGCATTGGATATCTGCCATCTTATTATTATTTAAATTCATAGGAAACTTAGAATATGCAAAGAAAATATATTAGTTATGCTTTATGTTATAAATCTGGAGAAATTTTATGATAGTAAAGAATGTTTGACATTCCAAAGGAATAAAATGTTTTAATTCTTTTAAAAGGAAGTTTTCATGCACATCAAAGAAAAGTTAAATGAAACCAAATAAAAAAAGTATCAAGTTATTTAAGGTCCTCTCTCACTATGAAAATAGCTCTATAAGGTGGTAAAGTTGGAAATTAAGAGAGTTAAAACCTTTGGAAAGAGTTCATTTCCACTACAGTTTCATTAAAGAGAGGCTTTCACTCTGTCTTAAAGGCAAAAATCTTAAGAAATATTTTTGGTAGCTTTTTGCTTTTTCTTAAAGAGATAATTTATTCCAAACGGTATAAATAAACTTTACTAAAGCGTCAATGTAGGTAAAAGTGTTAAACTCAAGAGTGTGTGAAGTTTTTGACAGTTTAAAATAAAATATGAGTATAAACTAAGATGTCAAATGCAAAAATAAATTGCAAGATATGAAACAAAAAATAATTCCAAAGAGTTAAAGAGTCGGATTAAGCAATAAAAGTATACCATAAATTAAACTTATATCATAAATAATAAAAGTAGAAATCTTAAACGATTAAAATTTTTGTTAAATAAATGAATTTAAGTGAAAGCATGATTACAAAATGAATGCAATTAAAACTACATTAAACTAGCCCTTAAAGAAAAACCAGTTCCGAAGAGTGAAAAGTAGTTCTCCCTGATAATAGTACTGAATAAAGTTTCTAATCCCTAAGTTATCAGTATCAGACACAAGAATAACAGAAATTCCTTTTTAAAAGCTGGCGACATCCGACGCTCGCAACACCGTCTATTCTTTAATGAGAACCCGCACAACGCAGAAATTCCAAACGCAACTTGGATAGCCCTGGCCAGATCGTTACGGCAAGCCTTCAAACTCCTCAAAACGAAACCGGGCTGGGTAGCTTCTCAGAGCCCGACCGACAGTTGGAATGAATTTCATTGTTTTCCGCGATCAGCACCAAAAGCGCGTTACCCACCGCGGGGAAGTCCTCCCTTAAGTCATTCCTCCCACGAGTATCTCAAACTATTCTGAATAGCGGTCTTTTATGTGAGGCTAATTCAAAAATTCTTCCTACCGATATGAGCAGGACGTAGGGAGAATATGTGAAACGTTCAGATCTTTCCCTCTCTGTATGAATAATAAAAAGCGGAGGGCTTCGAATGAAAATACTTCCGCAATGAATGGATTAGGTCTCATCCATAATTCAGAGCCGCGGATACAAAGCCTCGTATTGTTCATATTCTGGATGTGCACCTACGAAACGGGGAGCTTAGAGGGGGGCCTCAAATAGAAAACTGCCAGGGAAGGAAAAACGAGACGCAATCAGAAAATATGTTCGGATATTTCGAGCGAGGCCTCGGTTAAGAAAAAAACTTTCCGTAATTCAAATGATATCCACCTTCTAGGAACAGTGTCTCCAAAACGGTTTTTTAATAATTCAAAAAGATCTTGAAGAGTTTCGGCTAGCTAAGAAGGCATTTTATGAAAGCTGGGGAATAATTTAAGGAACACGACATTCTTAATTAAATGTTTTCATTGAATATCCAAGTATGTGCAACTCACTAACTTTTCAAAATACAGGGCATTTTACAGAATACAAATTCACCCTAAATTACTTTTTAAACATGCATTTTCAACGGTGAAAAGTTCAGATTTAGCCCTTTGAAAAAAATATACATATTTAGGTATGTAAATACTTTCGCGGGTGCACCAAGTACTTCAGAGACTACAAAAGCACTTCTCTAATACTTATTTCTTTAAAAATTAAGCTTGGAGATTTATCATCAAGATGAATCTCCAAGCTTGAAACCTGGTCAAAATAAATCTCTCGATTCACACTTACAATCTATTAGTGAGCTTCAAATTGAATCTTAGACTGCAAGTTTAGTAATAATAGGATCAAAGTTAAGTTATTTTATGCAAACACAAATTAATCCGATATAATTGCCCAATAATCTGTAATGCATAGGTAATAAAGGTAAGTTATAAATTATATAAGTCCTGATGCCTTCTTAAAATAAATATTTAGATAAAATTATTCATAACTACCTTAACCTGAAATTACAGTCAAATTAACACTTTTAAAATCCAATAAGAGCTAATGATAAAAATTAATATCCAACTTATTAATATATTTATTTCCCTGGAGTACCGGTCATTTTCCAAAGTTCGCAGTAAGTTAAGAAATGCTCTTTTTAAGCAATTTTTATCAGGGATGGGATATTGAAAAACAGATTACTTCACACAAAAAATTATCTTTTCCCAACAATGGAGGAGAAAAACGAAATTATCTTTCTTGAAATTTGAAACTTTAATCTTTCCTTCTTCAGAATTTTCCGATTCATTTTCTCCGTAGGCGGCACTGAAACAGGGACGTTTAATTATAGGCGCCCTGTATAAATGATCTCCTTTGTTTTCTAGGTGAGTCTAAGTGATAGTTTGAAAGGCGTCCCACATCAATAAACCATTCGGTGCCATTCGTAAAATCCTAATTAGCCTCGCAAGACAGAGCTCTCAGGGATAAGGGTCGATCGGACACAATTTAATTGAAATGGACCTTCTCATAGAGTGGAGGCTATCGATTGACAGTGAATCCTATGAAAAGAACTCAATTTGCAGGCAATTTTCTATCCAAAAGCGTAGATAAAATTTCCAAGGTGCCAGAGAGAGATTCGATTCCATGTTAAATCGTCCGCTTCCAATCTCACACTGAACATTCTCATGAATAAAAGATCCCTACAAGCGAAAACAGCGGTATGTGACCCAACTTGAAAAGATTTTCCGAATCCAACCGTTCATTACCACAAAACTCCGGGGAACTTGTTACAAAAGAGCTTTCCAAAACTTTATAGTCCAAAAAATCCTCTTCACGAAGATCGCTAGTTATGTTCAAGGGATGCCGTGCTCAATCAAAGGCGTTTTTAGATTCAACGCTTTTTAAAGGAAAAGTCAGTTACACGAGCACCTGATGAAATTTGTTTCATTGCCAAACAGATTTTATAGGAGAAAAACTGAAAATGAAACGCCATAATTATACTCACAAAACGTTTTGTCTATACACGATACATATCACTAATGAACACTGTTGCCATGATTTGAGAAAACATTTTAAAAGGCTCTATTTTATACTTAAAATATTCGGAATGAATACGATGGCAAAAATTTTCAGTCCTCTCTAGAATAAGAACGAGTTGAAAACTTTTACAATGGCAGTATTATTTTAAAGGCACAATACAAACTGAGTTGTAAATTGATACCGCCTTCTTCTATTGAGTTAATTCAAAAGTGAATGCTAATATGTCTCAGTACTGCTTTTAATGTATTATTTTTAACTAATTTTTCAATATGAAACCGTTTGTATTGATGTTTGTTACTATTTATACTATTTTGATACGCGAGGTCATTGAGGGTTTATATGAGGAGAGTTTCATATGTAAATTAAAATAATTGCAATGAATGTTAAAACTACTCTTAATATTCATCAATTTTTTGTAATATTTCATCAAAGCTACATGATTCATGCTTTTTTATTATTTTTAAATAAATATTAAAATTAGACTATTCTAACTATTTTCTGTTATTTATTCTTTTCAATCAAAAATCATGATTCTCTGAAATTCTTATTGAACAATAAGATTCTAAGAAGAAAAGATGACTGTAATAATGCATGATCGTGTTCTTTTGGTTTAAGTACAACAATAAAAAATGTACATTAATATAATATGCATGGTTATCCTTAAAATGACCACTTGGAAGTTTTTCTTTAGAGATACACTTAAATTTTTTAATGCTTTTAAAACTTTTTAAGAGATAAAATTTTCCTCGGTCGAAGAAACATTTTCAACCTAAAAGTATTCAAAATATTTTACAAAAGGGTTGTTCCAAAAAAATTCAAGACTTAAAGAATGGAAGAATTGTTATATGTATAAGAGTTTTACAAGAAGTGCCTATTTGTAAAAATTGGTAACTACGTATTTTCAATATTTTTTATCAACTTTTTTCGTGCTTTTTTCCTCACTTTGCATATATTGTCACTGTGGATAATATAAACTGACGTGTACAGATTACTCTCCAAACAACAGAAAAGAGGCCGATTTTCAAAGGACAACATAAAAGTAGAACTCTCCCTAAAAAAGGACGGCGGGTCACCTTTTTATAGGAGTAGAAAGCGATCATTTATGTTTTATCGTACGAAGGAAACCAATGAAAGTATAAAAAAGAGGGGCTTAGCAAGCTTCCCAAAATTTTTAACCAAACCCTAAATGCATAAAAAGCTTTTATAGCAAAACAAAGAGCCATTAAATCTCCTCTTTAATTAGGAAGCGTCACATTAAGGGGTAAAATGCTTTGGAAATAAATGAGCGCCACTTTGAATTCGTTCATATTTTCCTTTAAAAAAGGAATCATTAATTATGATGTAATAACGAGGTTATGCCTCATTGCATCACAAAAAATATTAGCCGAAGCAGTGTTTCATGCTAAAGAGCTTTTTCTTCTCACGTTAGGGGGTAATGCATACAGATGGTTATGGATTATGACACGCTTAATCTGCACTACGCATTATCACAATATATTCTTAATGAATGCGGCCACAACGAGGTATAGATTATTTTATCAACGAGTGGTGAACTCAACCTCAACTTTGTTAGCACTAAGTCTGGCTTATTTCATACTAATAACAAAACGGACATTATTATAATTGTTGAATTTCCTGAATTTTATTATTAAGTATCTACATTCCCCCGACACAAAGTATCGGCTTAGTAATTAAAAGATGGTTATGGTTAAAATCAAACTACAGTTTAACTACAGCATGTTTAAATAAACACAACCATAATTTATTAACTAGGCCAGCAAACTATACTCATTACTCAGTGCTTATCTTGACTATTTTTCCATTAGAGCTAAATAAATTTTAATGTGTAGAGTTCTTATTTTTAAAGTTAAACTTTACAATCCATCAACAATGCATCAATAGGCTTACTAACAAAAAGGTCTTAAATAGAATGTATTCGTTTGGAGTACCAATTTTTATAACGTTAACTCGCGCAGTTAATTATTCTAGTAAAATTGAAATTACTTCTCTGGCATCAAACTTAAGAAAAAGTTTATGAAAGCTAGACAAGTGAATGGATATGATATTAAATACAATATTAAAAAGAATTGCCAATCCTACACGAATAAAAATATAGATTAAGACTGATGGCAAGTTTAGAATATCAAAATTAAAATTTAAATCTCCTATCGTAAATATTAAAGTGTTTTTAAAATTAATACAGAGTTTGGGTAAACTTTATTAAGGTTGGTGAACTTTATAAAGTTTGATAAACTTAGGGTGAACTTTAAAGAAAATTTAAATAATGTGGGGGGAAATAGTAAGATCTATTCACTCTATGCATTATTAATGATATTTATGATGGAATGCTGGGTCATATAATGTCTAAATATCTTATGTACTCAGAAATAATCCTATACATATTTTTAACTATTTTGTTTTTGACCTATCTAGTTCGTTGAAGAAATTTTAAATAAACCTATGAAATAAATTTTAAGGATATATTAACTTTTAATATTTTTATTTGTTGGTTCTGGTATTTTATTTGGCATTACCATGATTTGAATCCTTTCCCTTTTTATATGAGCTAAAAATATATCTGTACAGTATTTTCCTACCACTTTCAGCGAGATTCGAAACCACTTCTCCCATCATATCCTCTCCACCATGGGGTACAATCTTTTTCAAAGACTACATTCGAAAGCTTGTCAAACACTAAGCAAAATGGCTCCGTTGGGGCTGTGTTTACTCTCTAAAAGCGCCACTATTTCATTTCCTCTCTCATTTTTTAGCAAAACGGATTCGAAAAAATCCCCTCGTAATTTTTAAAGACTAGAGACAACAATTAAACTGTCCTTCCATAAATGACTCCGGTCGGTACAGGTAGTACTTTCGCAACTACTGCATACCATCGGCTCGAATAAAAGAAACGCCCTCGCAATTCGTTCGCTCCCAGTTGTGTCAGCGAATCAAGCAGGGTATTTTAAAGCGAAACTTTTCCGCTTTAATCGCGTATCTGGGAGCTGAATGAATAAAAAGGCAGTCTCGATAGTTCGTGAAAGTTGATGGATGGCAAAGTGTGGCCGTCGCATCATTAGATAGCAGCAAAAACCTTTGGAAAGGAAAAAGAGCGATCGAAGAGGTGGATTATTGAACAGCCCCAATGGCATTTGTTAGGACCAAAGAGATCCCTTCCTTGCAGTCTCAAAACGACTCGGAAGTAGGGAAAGAGGCCCTGCTTAACCTTCAGCTAAAGCGGAGTTCGTTTTCCACCCTAATGATCGTGGTAATGCGGATAAGATAATGTTACGTTAAAAATCACACTTATTTGGCTTAAATCGTACTTTGATGTCATTAAGATCCGAATTGGTCATTTTAGATGTAAGAATTTGTGCCAGATCATTTGAATCATTGCGGAGATATTTATTAAGCATTTTACCCATATTTTATCAATTGTTAGTAATAGAAATTGTTTTAATTACTACTTATGTTTGTTGAAACTATTTTGTTTAAAAGTTTATTTTTCAGTAAGTAAAATATTCATCAAACTGGCATTGTAATTAGCTAATTTTATTCAAACTAAAAAGACTATCACATAAGATATATTTTGTTAGATCTTTTTTTTTTTTAGGCCAACCAAGGAATACTTCTATGAAGCATTTTTTATGTATTCTCTCCATGTTTTACTTTTGATTGTTTTGTCTTCTGTTTTTCTTTAAGCTCTTTTAGGTCGGTTTTTTTTTTTGTAATATCTGGTATGACATACTTTTTGTAAAAATGTATCGTTCCACCACGAAGGGCCAAGGTCCCTTTAGTGAACAATATTGTATTCTTTAATTTAGTCACTCCAGAAAGTATTAGTAGTACACCCAACAAATTATTTTCACTAGTTTACCTCCTATAACG
This sequence comes from Tetragnatha montana, assembly GCA_963680715.1. NCBI lineage: Eukaryota > Metazoa > Arthropoda > Arachnida > Araneae > Tetragnathidae > Tetragnatha > Tetragnatha montana. Next base: position 34,145,128 of record OY796684.1, read on the forward strand.
GCTAAATTCCACGGGCAAAATCCAAACAAAAATTATCCTAACATAGTACGTTATTCTTCATTATAATCTACCAAAAAATGAGCAAAAAAAGTATCGGAACAGTTAGAAAAAAAAACATTTAAAAAAAAGAAGGTGTTTCAAGCTATTGGTATTATGAACCTCAAGAAAAAAAAATTGCATGCACGTGCTTATACATTAGGAACAAAATATGTTTTTCAGCAATGCAATGATTCCATGTTAAGTCTATGGCTGTATGAATATTTGTTAAGGTTTTTAAATCGCTTAATTTTTTTTAAATAATTTTTTTCTAACTGATCTGATATTTTTTTTTTTTGCTCTTTTTTGGTAGATTATACTGAAGAATGATAAAGAAGAGAATTTTTGTTTGGATTTTGCTCGTGGAATTTAGCCATAATAGGTATACAAGTGCACATTTGTTGAGTGTACGAATACTTTTTGGAGTGACTGTATTCTTATTCTAATATCATTTAACAACTAAAAATTATAATTTGGATGTTGAAACGAGGTAATTCTATTTTCATAAAAGGACAAGTGCTAAAACAATTTCTTTGCGTGACTTGACAGTGTCTACTTTTAAGTAATTTCCCTTTTCTGTATTAACGGCATTTTTTTTTACATCTTTAATGACAAAAACAAATTATATTTGTTGTTATTTACTTAATATCAATTTTATATGAGACAGTTTCATTTTCATTTGTTCATTTCAATATGGATGTAGTTTTTTATGAAATCATTGATTTTTCTGCAAACACTAGATAATGAAGGTATGTGAAGGCAAGAAAAACTAATTGAGTTCACACTTAGATAAATTACGATAAGAACTAGGAAAACGAATTTCCTAAAAACATGAAAATTAATTTTACTCATAGCTTTCAAATTGGTAAAACTTTTATCACATTACTTCCCAGCTAACATTCCTTGGCCTTAGATGAGAAAAGAAAACAAAATAATATTTTCAAACGTTTTAATATGTTTTCAAATTGACTTTGCAGCAGAATACAAATAATTAAGATAGATCAGATGGATGCAAATTGTTTTGAAATGTCACCCAAGCTTTATAAGAAAAGGGCTGTAAAGATTAAGAAGAGAAATTGATATAGAAGAACGAGGGAAGACAGTATGATGAAAACTAAATCAAGTAGAGGTATTGGTTAAAAAGAAAACAATGGCTGTAGGTTTTCAGTGTGATAGTTTAATGAATGATTTTAACTTATTTCCTTGAAATATGTATTGAACTGTCAAGCAGTTTTATTGTTTTTCTTTAAATGAAGTATTTTGAATCTATATTTGAAGAATGTTCATTAACTTTGAGAAATGTTTAAGTAACTAAGGTAATAACTAGGTTTCATCACCTGATTAAATAAAGTATTAATTTTTGCGTACTTTTTAGGAGGTAATGCCTAGAACATATATTTTTCTTATTTTCATGTATTATTTGCTAATAAATATATTATTAGTATCATTTTTCAGTGTGATCCATTTTACCCCAGGCTGGGGTAAAATGGATCATTACTTTTAATGCTAAGTTTGACCAACTTATAATTGAAAAATGTTAAATTAAATTGGATTAAAATGTTCTACAGGATTGTAATGTCAATATACAATTGAAAGAAATCATTTAAAAATAATAGTTTTGATGAAATAACACGTAGAATGTGAAAATAGCTAAAAAGTGACTCATTTTACCCCACTAGACCCTATTGAAATAAATGTAAACTCAAATTTTATAAAGGTAAATCATAATTAAATAAATATAATTCCGTTATTAATTATCGGATAAAAAGTATTATTTGGTTCTGATATTTGAATTAGTGTGGAAAGTATTAAAATTTTGACAACTAATGTTTTTATGGATGACAACTTTGTTTTATGTAACCTTCACTGGAGGTAGGTAGGTGGTATGCTACTTGGGATTGGATGGATTTGGAGCGATCCCCCTTGGTTTCTTGAGCGATCACCCCTTGGTTCTTGGAGCGATCTCCCCTTGGTTTTTGGAGCGATCTCCCCTTGGTTCTTGGAGCGATCCCACCGTGGATCTTGGAGCGATCCCCCCGTGGTTCTTGGAGCGATCCCCTTGTGGATCTTGGAGCAGACTCACTGTTGGCGTGGAGCAACCCCCTGATCACCTGGAATAACCTCCTTGCTAGGATCTTGCAGTCTGGCCCCGTGGTCTTCTATGGTTTCAGTGATCCTGGCGTACTGTCTGTCGTGCTCCTTTGCTCATTCGTTGTGTGCAAAGTGAGATCCCCTGCTGGCCAGAGCCTGAGTGGATTTTAGTGACTTTCCTACGGTACTGAAGGTGAGACCCTTTTGATCATCCTGGGGGCAACCTTCTTCTTTAATTTATTAAAGAGGGTTTGGCTACGACCAATTGTTTACATATATTTTTTATATATTTTTTTTAAATTAATGTGCCCCTTACTCCCCTTTTTCAAGCTTATTTATATCAGTTTTAAGTCTCAAAACACCTTAACAGTACTAGTTTTGAAGATATTATTTTAAAAAAATATCTTCCAGGGAGGACCTACTGTAAATTGAATTATTCTATTTGACCGCCCCCACCCACAAAATTGAATTCGTCACTGCCATAAGTAATACATTAAATAAAAATTATTGCTAAAAAATGTTAAAATGTTTTTAAAAAAACTTCAAACAAGAGTCAGCAAGTAATAACTGTGAATTATTTCCGAAATTTTTGCTTTATACCTCGTCTAACAGACTTTCAACCATTAGATCTAATAGGGAACACATATAGCAGTGGATCCTGCCATCGTCCTACTTTCAGGACACCCTGTAACGGTGAAACAATTACGAGTTCTTTCTATTGTTGTGTTGCATCATTTTTTCGCAACAATGTTACACCAAATTGTTTTGGTGAGTCATTCTATCCCAACAATGCGATAAAAATATGCATTTGCAAAAAATGAAACATTTATATAGTACCTTCAACGCAATACATTAGCTGCTTCTGTAGCTGAGTAGTTAACAATGACTGCCTAAACACAGAACCTGCCGAAAAACTGGGTTCAAATCCCGGTATTGGCATGAGGCAGGTAAAAACATTTATATAGGACCTTCAACGCAATACATTAGCTGCTTCTGTAGCTGAGTAAGTTAACAATGACTACCTAAACACAGAACCTGCCGAAAAACTGGGTTCAAATCCCGGTATTGGCAGGAGGCAGGTAAAAACATTTATATAGGACCTTCAACGCAATGCATCAGCTGCTTCTGTAGGTGAGTAGTCAACAATGACTGCCTAAACACAGAACCTGCCGAAAAACTGGGTTTAAATCCCGGTACTGGCAGCAGGCAGGTAAAAACATTTATAGTATAGGACCTTCAACGCAATGCATCAGCTGCTTCTGTAGCTGAGTAGTTAACAATGACTGCCTAAACACAGAACCTGCCGAAAAACTGGGTTCAAATCCCGGTACTGGCCGCAGGCAGGTAAAAACATTTATATAGGACCTTCAACGCAATACATTAGCTGTTTCTGTACCTCAGTAGTTAAGAATGACTGCCTCAACACAGAATCTGCCAAAAAACTGGGTTCAAATCCCGGTATTGGCAGGAGGCAGGTAGGTGTTATGCTACTTGGGGAGCCCATTGTGCCCATTGTTGCTATGCATATTTTTATCGGAACAATGAATTTTGCAAAAATTTATATAGGACCTTTAACCCAATACAGTATCTGCTTCTGTTGATGGGTGGTTACAATGACTCATGCCTAAACACATAACTTGTCAAAGATCTGGGTTCAAATCCCGGCCTTAGCTGGAGGCAGATAGGTGGTAGCTGGACCTGCCGGGAAAATCTGGGTTTCCCAATCCAGCTCTAGGCACTTTGGAAGAGATAGCCAATGATAGCAGAAAAGTCAAAGAAAAATATAGGATTCTACAATAAAAAATATAGAGCACAAAAAAAAATTACATTTTAATTAGTTTTAATTTTAGCTGTTTCTGTGGCTTGGTGGTTAACAATGACTGCCTAAAAACAGAACCTGCCGGAGCGTGGGGATCTAATCCCGGCCTGAGCTGGAGGCAGAGTAAGCGGCATGCTACTTGTGGAGGTAGATGACTCTTGAGTACGAAAGGCCCGAAGTCGCTCGCCGGTTACTCTTGGGGCTTCCAGACCTCATCTAGTCTGGCACTGGCCTTTTTTGGCGAGCTTCCGTGAAGACAAGTGGTGAAGTTGACAATTGGTGGCGGTCAGTATCCACTTCAAAGCCACTTGAAGAATATGGCGCCTTACTCAAGGTGTCTTATTCAAGATGGTTATATGCCTTTTGGCACACTTCCGGCGACGAGTGTTGAACCTTCGGGTCAACATCCGCTTCAACACTGGATCTGCCTGGAGAACCGGTACGGAGTTCCCAATCCAGCTGTAGGCACTCGGCAGTGCAACCAGTGTTGCTCGTGTAGAGCATTTTCTCAATGTCTGTACACTTTTCAACCCATGAAATCAACATACGGCTCTTGTAGAAAATAATTTCAAATAAACATGGTATCAATATAATGAAGATAACCGTTTATAGTATATTTTTAGCATATTTTAAGTTATCGTTATTTATTTTTTATGTATGTAAAGTTAACCGCATTTCTATATAGGCGTTTCATTAATTTAAATTGTATTCATTACTTATGAAAATTTTTACAATAATAGTAATTTAGAGTATGAAATCAATAAATTAAAAAAAGTCAATGATACTTATATTTTTAGGGTAGGGTGGGTTGGGGTAAAGTGGATCTTGGGGTAAAATGGACACCAGTTTTAATTAACTCGATATAAATCAAGTTAAAATTGAACTATTTTCACCCAATTTTTTTTGTATTGAATTATTTAATTTGTTGACAACATTTTCCGATCATCAAAAGTTTAGATTCATGAATTTGGAAACCAAAAGAGTATTGATTTTGAACCGTGTGTATGGTGATGACAAAAAAAATAGAGTCTACCAACTTCGGAATATTTATATCATGTAATTAATTGCAGTAGACCTCTGAAGTATTTTTCAACAAAAGAAAGTCTAAAAGACATTTTAATCCAAACAGGTAAGAAAAATATAAAATAGTTTCTGTTTTATATCAATATTTCGTACTTGGGGTTAAGTGGATCAGAGTTAGGCTTACCTGATCCATTCTTTTCTTTTTGGAGGAGTTTTTCTGTATTAATTTTAACTTTATCAAAAAATACATTTTCTGAATTAGGATTGCAGTTGATAAAGTATAAATAATTGTGTACTTTTCTATAAATATAAAAAATAAAAACCTGTTATTTTCAGTGAAACCTCTGCATTTTATTTTTACGTAGTTTAAAAACTATCAAAAAAAATTACTAGGTATATACTTTTTAAAAAAAGGTTCATTGTACTTGTAATAAAATTGTATTGTAATAAAAAAATTTTATTTTCTAAAGAAAAAATATTTTTATGAATCTTTTCTAAGACATTATTATAAACTTTTGTTATGCATTAATGCTGATTGAAATTATTTCATTACATTTTAAACCTTAAATTCAGTTTTATCTAATTTGGCAAGTAAATTTTTAAATTAAAAAATAGTTTGTTTCAAAATTTTATTTTGAAAATAATGCTCTCATTTCATGTTCTATTCATAATTATAAGAAGGGTATTTTGTTTTAAAAGCACTATATTTACAAATACAATACAATATGCTTAAGATTGTAATGAAATTATCGCGAAATATGCAACAAGCAAATAAGTTAATAAACTATGTTTAAATATATCATAGATAAACCTAATTAAATATAGAACCAGACAACAACGAAGAATCCGTTTCCTAGGAAAATCCAACCTACTCACGTTCTCAGTCATTCCTTGTTGTGATGTTTGTTTTTCTTCATAACATCTCTTAATGAAGGAAAAATCGTTTTACAGCTAGGTGCTAGGAAAACGACTTAATTAATGTTTAAAAATTTATTTGTGCTCCTAACTTTCTTTAAATTATCTAAACAAACTAACTTAATTTGGCAAAAGTTAAAAATCAGATAAATTTTCACTTGATCTAAGGAAAAACTATACAGCAAAAAATACTGCTTACTAAAGATGAATACTGCTTTCTGTTTGTTCGACCAAAATTTTAATTTTTATGTGTGAGATAAAAGCGCAGTGGTGTAAAAGTAAGGCCATAGTGTGTTTTATTCCATATGAAATATCATTTCGTAATTTCAAAATCGAAATTAATTAATTTTTTGTTCCTATTTTTTTATATTTTTTCTAAGATGTGCACTTTTTCCTTCCATCCTTTTTACTTTTTTAATAAAATAAATTAGAAGAACGATAAGTTAATTTATATTATTCTCCGTATTTTTAATTAAAAATATCAAAATATCAGAATGAATGTTTTTAATATTTTGTATGTTTTTATTTCTTGAAAAGAAACATATTAATAAATATCAGAGCGGAGGTTCTAAAACTGTGGGTAGCGAGTCAATTTTAGTTGGGTCGCAACAGGATTTCAAATTTATTTCTTAAAATATCCTACTTTTTCATAATTTTCTAGAATCTGATGTTGGTTCAAAAACTTTATCAACGGATGAGATAGTAAATATGTTACCGTGAAAGACCGAAATTGGAGAATGTCGACTTTCACCGGTGAATGTCAACAAACACCAAATACGTCGGTGAAAGATCGAATATTTCATTACATTCTTGTACATTCGGACCCTCACCGCTGTATGTCGACAATCACAGATATGCTCTGGTGGAGGTCGAAAATAACAATAAATAAATAAATAATAAAATATAAATAATAATAAATATATAAGATTTGAATCAAATAATTTAGTAACTTTTTTTATTACTATTATTTTATTTTCTCATTTAGAACGTACTGCATAATTAAGTAAGTTTTTAACTTCTATTATTTTCTTTTCTCATTTTGAATGTACTGTATAATTAAGTAAGTTTATTTTAACTTCTATTATTTTCCTTTCTCATTTTGAATGTACTGTGTGTTTTAAGTTCTTAGTCATTCCTCTCAGAAAGAGAGGAGAAAAATTTATCGCGACTGAATTACGGGGAAGAAAATATAAATCTCGGACATGTTCAACATTCACCATTAGTGCATGGTGAATGTCGACATTCACTGGTGTAAGTCAGAAATAAAGGTATTTAGCAAATATTTTTGACATACACCAAGCGACTATGTGAATGTTGACATTCACCAGATTTCGGTGTTTCACCGTAACAGATACATAAATACCTATAGCAATACGTAAAACATTCGTCACAGAAAATTACGTAAATGTTACAAACATTATTATTACCGTGATCTCGAAACATCTAAATACCTAGAGAGGAATTTTAATTATTAATTTACTGATGAAACACTACGAAAACTAACTGCATTTCGCATGCCTTTCAGGGCAATATAAAAGCTTGTTTTTCCTCAAAAGGCGGCATGGTATTGCAAAATTTTGGATTGTGAAAGGAACGTTTTAGGGTTACACTAACTGACTTCCGAAAAACACAAGCTATACTACAAGCATATCGTCCAAAGCCAATGAAGAACTTTTATCAACCTCTGGAAAGGCAGCTTTAAAGCTAGATTTTTGCCATAGTAAATTAATAAAATTATTTTTATCTGTCTAATAAACTTGTCGGATCTTTTCAATTGAAGGTTTCAAAAAAAAACATCACTCCCTTTAGCATCTTTATACCTTTGTAAGCTACGATTTTAGTCGTTGGTAGGATTTAAAAGGTAGTATCAAAGCAAGCTGGAAATGGAACTCCTTGAGTCGTAATGCAACTCAAAATGATAAGAACTTTATTACCATCATTAACATTAATAAAAAACAAATTAATTATTTGATATTTTTTTTAAATATTGCTCATAGGTATAATTGTTTCAGAGTTTAGTGTCAGAAAAAATTAAATAATTTATCTAAATATGAGGTAGGTCGAGTTATATTCTGTTTATAAAAAGTGGATCGTTGTGTTCAAAAGTTTGAGATCCCCTGCTGTATAGAACAAGTTTCTGATTTTTTTAAAAACACGATCTGAGTGTATTAGTAAATGAGAACAACAATATGTTATTTTAAATTTTCAATGTACCTCCTTACAAAAATGATTGTTTGTTTAAAAGTATTTTTGACTAAAACTCTTTATAAAAATCCTACAGTTAGTATTATAATGAAAATTTCTGTCATAAGAGATGAACTCAATTAGTATATTATTTCAATAATTAATTGAATAATTTCATTCTTAGCCTAAAATTTTAAATTATTTTAAACAATATTTCCAAAAGACGCTACGCACAAAGTTTGTTTAATCTGGAGGGGGGATGTTTTCATAAATTTTATTTCCTACGTTTATCAAACTCTTACATACTCTCCAAATACAGATTAATGAATGCAGATTATTCTTACTGAATATGTACTTTCGGCCACAGTTATAAATTCTATTCGTTGTTACGTACTTTTATCCCACATCACCAACTTCAGAATAAGAGAGTTGAATCCCCCTCGAATACGATAAAGCAAAGTAAGAGAAATAATTTCCGAGTCTCATCCCTCTCTTACTCCTATCGATTTATGCGTAACTACAATTGCTTATGCATCATGTTCGGGACCTACTTTTTTAGACTAGCATTCAATTATGCAAACGTGTTCCTCCGAGGAGTTTTTTGAAGAATTTACGAGAGAGAGAGACCAAAGGTTTTTGGAGAACAGCAAATGTACTTCGCGTGCGGTGATATTCTGCTTTCATGAAGATACTAAAGGATTTTTAAAGTATTAGTTAAAACTATTGAAGTGTATTTTTTTTTGTAATGAGTGTGCTGTTAAAAATAAAATTAAAATACAGTTAATTATTTTAAATTAAATATAAGGTAGAGAAATCTAGGGGCGCTTTCAAAGTACACCTCTCTATTCTGTTGATAATATAAGGAAAAATCGGAACCTCTATTAAACTTTTTGTTCAAAGTTTCAGAAACTTTTTGGTTTTTATTCAAATTTTAGGTTTTGGTAAAAAAAATTTTGTTCATGTTTCGCTTCTTCTCGTGCTAAGATATAAAATATTAGGTGATTTATAAATTATAAGTTGTATAATTAAGGATACATTCATTCTAAAAAAAATTCTGCTCCGTTGTCTTACGGAAAAAGACAGCTTTAATGCAGTCGATAAAATGAGTGGTCCGAAATTTAAAAAGAAAGTATCATACTTTATTTTAAAATCACTTAATAGAAAAAAAGAAAAAAATATATAAAAATATCTTCTCGGTATTTTGCCGTCTTAAAGGTATGATTAAAAACTCAATGAGGATTTGTAGAAAATATACATAAAGTTAAACATTCTTTGAAAAAAAATTCTGAATAATGTACTTACGTGTTCACATACAAATTTTGCAATCTACTTTTTAGTACTTCTTGATCAGAGAAACTTCTGTGTTTTGATCAGGATTAGTGGTTGGAACATTCTGTAGAATATATAAAAAATACAAATGGATGTAAAATAATGTAACACTAAACATTATTAAAAAAATTAACCATTATTAAACGCTTATTTTTCTAAATCATAAAATTTCGAATTTGATAAATATTTTTGAAGCAATTTCTTTCTACCTTATGTTTTAATTTTGGGAAATTTCGAATAAAGACTGGATAGATCTTAGGTGTCAATAAATATAAAGTAAATAATTTTCAGAAAAAATATTCTTCACCTTTTGAATTTCACCACCGATAGCACACTTGTTGAAAAAATCAAAACTTCTATTTATTTCATTGGGATAAATTCTGAAGAGGTTTGCTTTATACGTTTAAGAAATGTTGATTGCTCAAACTTCTCAATTCCGAAAATAGTTAGAGAAACCACTTTAAAACGGACTCATCTGATCGCTGAGTACTTGTCTACTGAGTCCCATAAAATCAGACTTTAATGGCATCTAAATGAAATCAATTGCTACTTAGATGGTCTTTTGAGACGCTCTTTCAACCGAAGTTTCTTTTAAAGGGATGAGAAGAGTCGTTTTACTTTTAATAATAAAGCTAAGTTAGAGCAATTTATATGTCATGGACTTTTTAGCGTTGCATTTGAACATATAATACAAACAGACCAACATAAAACCTCCTAAATATACTGTAACTGATGCTAATTATTTCTACCATATAAAAAAAAATCTTATTTTGTATGCAAAATGTATTTCATATTTTTGTTAAGAAAATGCATAAAAAATATTTGGGCACAACACATTTCCCTTTACTTATAAGATTCCATACTTCACTGTAAAGAATTCTTTCTTCAAATAACGAAAATTAACCGACATAACTTTTGCCTATTAATTTCTGTACTTTGAGGAAATATCTGTTTTTCTTTTTCTGTCAAATGAGAGAAACTTTCCGTTATTCAAGAAACTTCAGAGTTCTTTTAGATTAGTTACTTATAACAATTAACAATCAATATAAATGAATCACTAGTTTGAAAATGGACTAAGTCCAAAAAAATGGCAAACTGACTTTTTGCGCGCAAAAAAAATCTCCAAACTTTTCGCTCTAAAGAGGAAAAAAATAACTACCCCCTATTGGTAGATGTAACACCTTGAACTTGGAGAAATCAATTTCCATTCATTGTATTTTTTTATTAAAATTGAAATTTAAGTTAATTTATTTCTTTTCTTATTCTTTGTACTGTAAACTTAGACAAAATAAAATTTTATATTAATTTGAAAGTGTTTTCTTCTTTTTTATCCAATGAATTTTGACGACTCCATTTATATTCACTTACTCCACTGATAGTGCCATAATGACTCAGTTTCATAATTAGTCTTAGTCTTTCTATTTTGAAATATAATTTATAAAATGAAAATTTCATTATATTTGAAAGATAGTGCTGCAAATACTCCCGTTATAACTCGTATTTATATATTCATTGATTCATTGATCCTTTGAGGATGATTTTTATAATATTTATCTCATTTACTGTATTAAAAAACAAAGTAAGCCTAAATGCTATGTATATGAAGTAACTCCCTTTATATTCTCTTTAATATTAACTATCTTATTATTATTAATACTTTTTTTACTATTTCTAATTACAGTATTTATATATTTACATATTTGCAAATGCATTTTCAAATCCTATTGGAGGAATTTTGTCCATAAACATTAGAGCTAAAACATTTCAAAAAATTATGAAATCAACTATTACTTACTTTTTTTATTTTTTAAAGGTAAGTGTTTTACTCAACATACTTTTAACTCGTACCTTAACTATTCTTACATCAATAAATATATTTTATAAAAAACACGCCATAAACTAAAAAAAAACAGTTATACAATTTTCAGAATTTAACAAAAGTAAAGGAATTATTTGTTTATCACCAATTAATCCCATAACGAAAAGTTATCGGTACATCAACAGTATTCATTTTTCTTTTACACTAAATGCAAAAATTTAAAAAGAAAAATGCACAGTTTTGCTTGAGAAACATAATGTATAAGTAAAAATATTTCGTTGACCAAGAGAATAACCTTTTATAAACCCATGTATAAACCCATGTCTGTTCAATAAAGAAGAAGAATTTATAAATATTTTAAATTGTGACCAAAAAGATTTTTCTTAATTCCTGTTTAAAACTAACAAAATTTGCCAACTGAATCCTTTCACTCTACCAATGTACACTAACCAAGAAATCTGAGCAGAATCTCTTAGTGAAAATAACGAGCGTTCTTTCTAAGCCAATGAGGCATTACTCCTAATTTGTTTAAAATACTTCGAGTCACCTTGATGATTATCATTTACTCACCGCGAGGGGATAAGTACTAAAATTCTCCCATTGAGATGTATCCCAAGTCGTACAGCTCTCCCTTTCTCAACTTTGAGTCAACTTTCTCAACTTTTGAAAAGACATTCAAAGCACATTTGGGGCACACCCCAAAGCCCATCGCTTCTATACATCCATCTTTTTCCACATACATATCTTCAGGTTCCAAATGCTTCCGTGGATACTTCACATTTTCCCTGGGTATTATGGATTGGTTTTATGCAGGGTAATCTACAAAGGCCTGAAAAAACATGGTAAATCCCCCTAAATACCCTTGAAAATTGTAAAAAAATTTATAGGGTAAAATAATCAAAAGTATAAATTTTTCTTCTTTACTAAATGCTATAAACTTAACAAGAGATTTCTATATTTTTTATTAAGACCTAAAATACAATGAGTTACAATATTACAAATTACATTCATTACTTTTTGATAGAGTTCAACACCTCATTGCATAATTATTCATTATAAAAAGTATAACAATTGAAAAATGCTATTATGCACATTCTTATACTTTTATGGGGTGCTAACTAAGAGAAATCTAAAAATATTTTAAAAATACAATTACAAAAAAGTTTAAAAATTATTCAATAATTATTATTTCCCTAATTCCCTTTATTTATTTTATAATAATTATTTATCTGAGTACTTTTCTCTTTTTCAATCAAAAAATTCATAATTTCCAAATTTTAAACAGAATCAATGTTATTCTTTATTCTGTCTTTTCAATATTTTTTTTTAACAAGGAACTCAAGAAAGAAACAGATAAGAAGATAATGAAATTTATTTCCAACCATCAACTGAATAGAAAAGGTAAACAAGATTCGATAAGGCCAAAGGAATTTGTAGTTTTGAAAATATTTATGTGCAACAGGTTAAAATAGCGAAATTACTTGCAGGAACAATGAGATAACCCATTGGAAATAATATTCCCTTTAGCTTTAAAATTGTCAAAACATACAATAAAGCGGCAAATTAGACTCACATTTTGAGTAGGCGTAATCATCCATGCTCAAACAGATACGCAAGACCGTCGAGAGAAAAATGACAAGTCATAGATATCCAAGCCCTGCTGATTGCAAAAAGTAAAGAATTGATAAACTCTTCACAAACCCTTTTGGCTGGTTGGAACTGTTTGCATTTTTTGCTCTTTGTTTAAATTATTTTTCATTATGATTAATAAATCAATATGTGTAAGGAAAATAGAACGAGGGGGAAAGTCTTTTAACGATCCTTTGTTGCAACCACTAGCATGAATATTTAATCCCTCTGTCATTCAGGAGCGTTCTTTTCAGAGAGACCCATTAATATTCATGCTCTCTTTCATTGGCATTTCCATTAACCTCTGTGCCAAAGGGGATGTTCGTTAAGAAAAACGTTTTCTTTCATATTGGGAGTTTAAGGTGAATGGTTTCGAATATGTGGATCTTACAGCGAGGAAAATGAAAAGAGTTTTAACCTCATTTCAGACGCTGATTCTTGATGGAGATAGAAATTTCAGTTTTGTGGCCATTACACGCAGAGGCAAATTACCCCACTCAGTGATTAATCAATGATCTTCCTTTCCAACGGCTCAAAGAGTTTTGAATTTCCGATAACGTTGTAAAAGATGAAACAATTAGTTAATGATAATGTGTACTTTTACGCTTAAGGAGATGGTTTAGAGCTATTTTTGGCATTCGATGTCGTTGGAGATTTCTTTTCTGGAATAGATGCGAAGAATTCGATTCAAGAAAAAGATAATACTTGATGCGGACGTGTTTTTTAAATTAGTGTTAAAAGATGTTAAATAGCAGGGAGGGTTCAAATGTTTGAGTTTTCTTTAACGAAAAGGTTGATAGCCGATTTTCTTTAATCTGATGCAATTATTTCTCCGTATATACACCTTAAAGTCTACTGTAATTTGCGGTGTATGATTGATTCATAAGGGTTCTTTTTAAAAATTATATTCACAATGGGGTATATTATAAGAGATGCCCAAGCTATTAGAATTATTTTTAAATGGTCAACAGTTAATGAATAGCTTTTAAAACTATTTTCGAAGTATATCTTTATATGTTATTCTTAATGTGCATTCAAACTTTATTAACGTCTTTAGTGGAAAAATTATTATTAAGAAATCACAAAAAAATCCCAATCAATCATGATCACTTATTGACTACATAACAAATAAATTTCAATATAAAGAATATTTTTGAAAGTCTCTAATTAACATTAATTTAATGGAACTAAAATTTAAAATAACCAATAAGTATGAAATTCAATATAATGGTGATAATAAAGATGAGAAATAAGCTACCTAAGCTAAATTCTTTTTTAAAGAACACAAAAAATATGACTTCTATAAGATAATGAAGAATTTGTAAGGAATAGAACAAGATTAGACAATTTTGTAGACGACTTTGACAAATTATATCAGTAAAAAACAGGAAATGTTGAAATGAGATTTATTTTAACTCTTTATGGTAACTCAGATTAGAAACAACGACGACAACTAAATTTGTGATAACGTATATTTTTCAAGAATTTTCAAAGTGATTTTCTGTGGATAACTAGCCATAATAAAAAGTTCTAAATTTTTTTATAGCTTATAAAGCAACGGCAAAAACAATCAAAGCTTACTCTTCAACCAAAACACGAAAAATCTAAACACGATAAGTTTAACCGCACTTTGTTAAAAAAATCACAACACTTTGAAAAAAAAGTCAGTTTAAGAGGGGTGAAAGCTCAGCTCACTTACTGCATACACAAAAGGATTCCCAAAACACCCTTTGACGTGTTTCTCTTATTTCATCCAATCATTATCTATAACCCAAAACTATTTCGCTAACAATAGAGCATCGGCGTTTTCTACTCTTTAGAACCGCAATTTTATGAGAGAAAACGTTCCGAACAATGAATAAAATAGTGCTTCGGGTTTCCAAATGAAGCTAGAAACAAGGGCAAAAAAAAAATACTCGTTGTTATATAATGATGAACAATGCGAAAATGACGACCCCACACAAGCATCACAACAAAAGAAGTTCTTTCTGGTTGAAACAAAGCGCGGAACGAGCCGTCTTCCGGGGGAGGGGGGGAGATCAGAGAGGCTATTACTGTTTTATTGTTAATGCTGATGGCGAATAACCCGCCCGCACGTAACACAAGACATTAGTTCCACCGAGTTGTGGAAAAAAGGTGAGTGTTGGCTAAGACAGAGTACAAAAGATCGTGATCCGTGCTTAGATCTTAAACTTGGGGGAGAGTTTCGGGTGAAAGGGGAGGCGGGTTGGTGTGCTTGACCTACTAGAAAATCCCAAGGGAGCTAATTTATACATAATAAAAGACTGGACATTTAGTCGTCTTGGTCCTGATATATTCATTGCCTTGGGCACATACACTAGCAGATTAATTAAGCTAGTTAATTTTTAATTAAATTGAAAAATTACATTTAAAGAGGTGAAGAATTTGATAATGCATGTTGCAAATTAATGAGAAGTCTGTATGAAAAAATGTTATTAGATTTTTTACTAACTTCTAAAAGAAAAGTTTTGCTAAAAAAGTTGAGATTCCCTTGAAATCCAGAAAACTGTATTTTTCAAAGTACTTTTGTGTGCATTTTATTACCTCTCTTCAATTGTTCAGATGTATACCACCCACGGACTTTTTCATCTTTTTTATGTAATTACAAGACGGGAACTAAAGGAAATAGACTAATTTGTCCAAGTACTTTCAAATCACCCTCCTTTTATTATGCGCAAATCAAAACCCCAAAAGCTATATTTTAGTTAATATACAGGGTGTTTCAACAAGTCCGCCCAAACTGCACAGCCATATTCCTTGCATGGAGCAGATGAAAAAATGCCAAATAAACTCAATTCTTCAAAAATGTACTTTTGAAAACTATTTATAGCAAATAATAAGTGAGAGAAAGCTATGTACATTGAAACACACTATCCGTAATTTTCTCTCCTGATTGATAAGAATCATAATTAATAAACAACCAAAAAGTTGCCATGAAAATAAAAAGCTTCGTTTCTATCCATAAATCAAACCATCCCCAGACTCTCAAAGATAACAATCTCAAAGAACTTCTTTTATGACACGAATATATGTCAAAGCCTTCACCAATCCCTTGAAATTCCTAATATAAAACCTATCCATGGAGCAAAAGCCTTCATATAGATCTCCGCAATATCCAACTCCAACAAGAGAAAGACTCGAAGAAAACTCGCAGCCCTGGGAAAGCAAACAGAGCTGTTCAAAAATCTCATTTTTATTGAGATGGAGATTTTCGAGCATGTCGCCTCCAAAACTTTCCCCGCGTCACCGGAATCCGGCACCAATCCGAGAGGTGGAGCCACGGCCGGACCCTTGACTCCGGATCCCGATTTTCCTGACAGTTCTCAGGAAGATAGTGAACCAAGCGGGAGCAGAGGAACTGGAGCCAGGAACTTTCGGTAACGTGTTCGGTTTTTTGTCGGTTTGAAGGATGTCAAAAAGAAACTGGTTTACAATAACGGTTCATTTATTTTCGTACCACCTACTTCTGCTTCTTTTTGTTTCATAATTAAGGGTTTTAAAGTTTAAAGCAAGGAATAATAACTGACAAATATAATGACTTTTTCAACTTGTTCAAATGTTTAAATTACTTTTCATTCCCTCGTAGGGTTCATAGGATTTTAATGGGTTTTAATAGTTAATTTAACTAAGCAATGCTTGAAAAATGAATAGTGTTATTTTAAAATTTAAATTTCGCGTTAGATTACTTAAACTTATATTAAAGATAAAACTTTGTTTTTGTACTATGATTTGTAAACCTATAAATTTATGAATAGCGTTATTTTAAAATTTAAATGTCGTTAGATTACTTAAACTTACATTAAAGATAAAACTTTACGTTTTTGTACCTTGATTTAAACCTATAAACTTATGTTCAGTAAATTTTTGAGGCTCTGGCTCCTCAACATTTTAGCCATAAGTTCTTTTTGGGCGTTCTCTTACCCTCCTTTTCCCTGATACAGAATGAATGAAATATAGAAAAACAGTTTTTATACTAATACGGATAAAAGCTCTTACAGCGATTTTAATCCGCTCCCCAATTTTGATTTTCTAAAGAGAAAACTGAGAGTGACAAACTCATTTGAAAATATCACTCGCTTAAAAAGTTAACTTTTTCCAACATTTTTTTTATTTGAAATTTGCTCTCAAAATAGCCAAAATTTTGAAACGGGATAAAATCGCTATAAGTTCACTGTAGTTTAAAAAGGAAAATCCAGGCAAAAACTAATATCTATTTTTATTTTCAATATTTTAGGTTTAGAGAAAGTTTTTCTCCTGGCAATCAGTTATTATGTCTGGTCATTTGACATGGACTATTTTATGAGCGTAAAGTAAAAAAAAGAACCAAGACTTAAATAATGAATGAATATTTATTGAATAATAACACTATAAAACGCTTTTTGACTAAGTTTGGGTTTCATTTAAAGAATGTAGCAATTTGAAACGCTTCACACGAATATCCTCATGAAGTCATGGTGTATTGTTTAAGGCTGATAATAACGCAATTATTGAAAAACATTGTTGTGGATACGTTCGTCATTTAGGCATGAAATTGGTATTTGGTATGCTTACTTGCATACAGTAAACATCCAGAACAAAACATAATATTAAATAAAAATTCCGTAGCTATCCTAATCAAACTTTTTTATTATTTCTAAGAAAAAGATAGTAGGTATTGTATCCCTCCAGACACTGATGGTTTGAGTGAAAAATCTTAGACCCAAATAAAATAAAGTAACATCCTTTCTTTTAAATCAAAATTAAGTCTAAAGAAAATTTTGCTTCTCAATAGTCATCAGCTATCTTCCTTTTCCCAAAAACATACTTGAAAGACCCTCCGCAACTCTAGCATCGAATTTAGTTCACGATATATGAGGTCAGTGTCTGCGCTGACTTGAAAGGGGAACTTTAACAGGGGCTTTCAACAGAGATTTGCAAAGTTTTACGGCTCCTTTGAGAATGGAGCAGACGGGATACAGATTTACTCTGTATCCAGTAAAACCAAAATGCTTTTAACCTCTTGAAAAAATAAATGACAAGAATGCGTTGGAGACTCCCTCCCCACACTTTTAAGAAAATAATCTTTCTTTCTCAACCTACAACATATTGGGAATTGTGAAGTAGTTGGTGAAATCTATAGATACGAATAAACCAACCCATTCAAAGGAAAAATTTAACGGGCGAATTTGGGCAAAATTTATACTTGGATTTTATGGACGTATTTCTTCATAAGATATATTTTGAACGATAGCAAATTTTAAAGCCTGTTGTTATTTGAAATAACTTATGGGGTGCCGTCTAAAGTTTAAATACTATTTCGGAAGCGTCCTAAAAAAATTATTAGGGTTTTTTTTTTATCAATACCTACTCATTAAAAAGAAAAGGAAAAAGTCTACTTTTCATGTAAATTTTTGCATTTTGCCGTTTTACAACGAAATGAATTTACTACAGAAAGTTTGATAGTTTACCAAGGATGTTTATTGGCACTAAATATAAACGATTACAATGTGACGCCGCTGTCGTCATTAAATTAAATTAATAAGTTTTAAGATTTAAATATTCTAATTTTAAGTGCAAACCAATAAGGCGTACGTGACTTCCAAAGCCTAACTCTTTGAGATAAGATTAAAACTTTCAATAATGATTAACTAGTAGTGAGTGCCTTGACCTTCCAAAATTGTTTCGAGATAATATTTAATGTTTTGCGTTCGATTAAACTTAAAAATATTGCGCTGCTTTTTATTCAAATATTTTATGAAATACCTAATATTTAAGAACGAAAATTTATTCTGGTTGTGATAATAAGTAAGTTTTACAAAAATAAACAGCATAAAATTACGGCTAAAAACAGACTATGTGACTAATATCACTTTAAAAATAAACGAACTGAGCTTTTTTTTTTGAAATTCAGGGTAAGTCCTCTGTTTTAATTTCAGGTTATATAAGTTAGTGTTTGAATATTTGTAAAACTACGCATAAACATAATATTTTAAGTACATTTTGAACTGACATAAAGTATTATTTCTATTTATAATAGTTTTTTTGCGATTCTTAAAGCAATAAGAAAGCAATACGGAAATTCATAAGTTTATTGACCTCCATGGCACAAATTAAGTAAAACTTAAGTAGAATTTTAATTTCAAATCAACAAATTAAGATTACTTTTGGATTTGAAATATTTAAAAACATTGATTAATTAGTGATGGAATGGAATAAAATAAACCCATAAAGTGGTCTTGGGGTTTTTTCTAGTGTTTTTCCGTACTATAGCTTTGGTAGTTAAACCTCTTGAAGAAATTTTTGTCTTTTTTTTGCTAGGTATCATATATAAAATGTTTAATTTTCCTTTACGGAAGTAAATGAATAATAAAATGTAACAGAAATCAGGCAAGGGGCGTTTTTTTTTAATTTGTCCATTGGATTTTCAGCCAAAGATAATCTAGCATCCTTTTAATAGAAATGCAATTATAAAAATTACGACTAAAATAACATTTTCTCTCTTCAGCTCTAAAAATACAGTTTAACACCTCAGTGTATTTTAAAATTAAAATGATAAATGAATTCCTTTTTGATCGTCATAATTTAATTGAAAACACTACGAATATTTGTTTTCTTTAATCATTCTATATTTTTTGGCATTTTAAGTACGAAAACAAATCGTAAAATGGAACTACTTTTTCTGTAAGAAAAGCAAGATTTTAATTTATTTTCAAAAGATTGTTTGGTTTAATAAAGAGAAAGGAATACAAAACTTCCATCGGATTTGTATAGGAGTAGAAAAAAAACAGTGAGCACTGTGACTGGGGGTAGAATGAGAAATTTTGTGTCATTTTTCAAGATTTAATGCCTTCTTGAAAATAATATATAATTTAATTCCTTAGGGGCCGTCTACATAGTATTAAACGTAGCACCAACATTCTTTATGGACGCCATCAAAGATTATTCCCGCTTCTGAAAGAACACCCCCCAAAACCAAAAAGTTAAAACATATTTGGCTATTTATATTTCGGCCCATTTTTTCTTCATATTAGAATTCCCTAAAGTGGTAACCTAGTTGGTAGAGTAACAAGCTCGTGATCGCTAGTTTGCAGGTTCTGTCCGCGCAGTTGACTCATGCCTCAGTGTTTTATGTAAACCGATAGGGATACACGCAAACACGAAGCTGAAGAGATGTTGGATACTTTTTCACAATTAAGCATTTCAAACGAATTTATACACTTTTATTGCCGTTAATTTACAAATAACAATTGATTTTTTTAATTACTGTAAATGGGTTATAAAAATACCGCGTATCACGTTGTAATATAATACTTTAATACTGATAGTTTGATGTTTTGAGGTAATTTTAAAAATTAATAATTATATAGAGTGGTTCTAATAGAACTTTCCCCTTTAAATTAAGTGGAAATTTCCCCTTGAAAAATTAAAAATTATCTATTGTTAGTAGCCATTGCAATGATTACTATTACAAAATCTTAGATTCTGCGTGTTGGTAAAGTAGCCACCCCCACCCTAAACCCCCCATAAAAACGAAATTTTCAAGTACATTTTCTTCATTTTCATTGTTTACATCCTACTTTATATTAAAATGAATTTAAAAGTCAATTAAACCTTAATAAATACAAAAAAAAATTAGTTCCGACTTAACCGTTTCCTAACGCGATTCAATAAGCAAAATCGAATTTCAGTTACTCGATGGTGTTATTTTCAGACTTAAATTTCCTTCCCATGCTTTGCATACCTGCGGTGGTTATGTAACTACAGCATAATCTACTATGTCGTTGAATTTTAAGGCTATTTGATGCCTCTCGTATTATTTGAAATTAATTAGCAAGATGCCCACTATTTGGTCAGTGGCCACTATACCCACATTTACCTTATTTATAAAACTTTGTTTCCCACACATGGGTTAACTTTTATAGCAAAAAAGATATTTATCTTTACTCATTACTTAAAAACCTGTACATTTTAATTTATAAATAAAATTACCACTTCGGTCTTCGTTTCAAGCACTTGTATTTCAGTGGTTCAGAAAAAGTTTTCCTTAACACTCCCTTATTTTAGTCGAAAATAAATCCCGCGACCCCTCGTTTCTTTTTATATTGAAATGACAATAATAAAATACAACCAATGGAACTTATTTTCGCAAGGACTGATTCATATTGTGTTTCCTTCTATACCCGTTCAAAACAATGCTAAAGTATCTTATTTAGTTCCCTAAGTCTAAAACATTCCCCACCGAAACTCTCATATCCCTACCGAGAACAGTGCACTCTGAGCTAACCAATCTCAAATTTCCCCATCTGGTTCTCTTCATTCGATCAAAAAATGATGGATGTGGGAAAAGTTACTCCCCGCTGTTCTTTTTGATCCAAAAGTAATCCCTGGAGGACCGTCTGCTTAAGTATCAATCTCGCAAACGATGAACCAAACGAACTCCCCTCGAGAACCTCGATTGACTGGCGTACACTTCATCTTCATTTTGCTCCTCCCCATCGTATCAATGTTTACTGATGGGGAGAACACTTCCCTGTCTTCTGAAACGTCAGATTAAGACTGGTAGACCTCAGGAGATAAGCATTCTCGGTGTCCTTATAGAAATATCACAGAAAACTTTCCACTTATTTCTGACTTAGAGTAGAATAAAACCCTAGACGGGTTTTTCAATTAAACTGAACATAACTTAATAAAGTTTCACGTTTTTGCACCACATGAGATTATTTATTCGAGGAATTCATTTTGATAAATTTATTTAATGTGCGGTTATTTGTAAGTATTTAACTTTTAAAATTATTATTCGCGAATAGAAGATAAAAATCTTCTGACTGATGAGAGTGACACTTAATTAAAAACTTCAGGTGTTTTCCAGTCAAACCTGATTTAACATAATCAAGCTTCACACCTTTGCATCATACCATAAGGTTAAAAATTGTTTTCTATTAATTGGTGTTTTATATTTTTATAATATGTAATTATTTGTAAAAAAATATTTTTGAAAAATTGCAGTACTCAATAGAAGGTAAAAGTACTCAGGTAAGAAAAACGTTTCCTAAGAAAATTTTATTTTATGTAGTTGACTTTTTTTTTAATTAACGAGCATTAAATTTCTTAAAATGAGTTCACGATTCAATACATTCAATTATTTTTCAATTCATACCAATAGGAAAAATAAGCATATAAGTAAAATAATCAAAATTGTAGATAAACTTTAAGAGCCAAAATAAATATTATTTCAAAGATTTTGTGTATTTTTAGCTACTATATCACACAACAATAAAGCCAGAGTTGACTAAACATGTTTTAATCTTTGTTATTCTGAAGAAATATTCATAGATTTACCCTTTTTATGAAAAAAAATGCTTATCTGAACACATTTTCATGAGTTTAACACATTAACACATTTTACAGTACAATAGAGGTGTCAAATTGACACAATCATCCAAAAACACCAAAAGTAGATACAAGCCTAGCCTTATTGTTCCTTGTCAATGGCTAACGCGGAGTAAAACATCCAAACTAACTTACATGCTAAACTTTTTTAATCATGAATGGACAATTCACATAGCTGATGAAATAACGAAAAAATTATTTACTAAAAGATGTTAACGAAAAATCAATGAAAGGGTAATTAAAAGGTGATTTAACAACATCCTGACAAAAGCAGATGGTAAAAAGTAGTAACAACGTTATCTTTATTTCACTCTCTCGATTCGCTTCTATGCCTTCCTCAATAGTTAATCCAGCCCTATTACACTGATCGAAGTTAGAAGTAGTACATTTCGATTTCTTAGAAAAGAAGTATTTTCTGAAACCCCAAGGAATTAAAACTTCACCTTTTAAAACCTCCTCCTACCCTTTTATACCTTTTGGTTTTTTCGTTTTGTTTCTTAAAAAACTCAATACGTCTGGCAGTGATTAAGTATACTTATCAATTCAGAACAAATGTTGATTCTTTTGTGGTTCCCTTTGGTACTTTTTAAAAATTTCTTCAAAACTGAAAAAACTCTTCCGACCTTTTTAAGACGAATAATCCTCATTTTCTCAAATTGCTGTCAACAGTTGATAATCATACCGATTGATACAGAATATATACGCAAAAAATAATCCCCAGATGAAACTACTTTGATCGAAAACATTACTTTATCTCTGAAATTCTCTTCCAAATATTTAAACTTGTGATGTCGCAAATTCTTCACTCCTTTCAAACGTATTCTCCCTCCAACTTTGAGTGAGAATTAATTTATGGATGATCCGTAGTGTGGCATTTAGGAAAGATCTCAACTGTTTTGAAGGGAGCATTTCATTAGTCTCTTGACATTCCTGGATCCATTATTCAACGACAAAAGAATTTATTTCTCCTTAGCGAATCGGTGCCTTAACGATTGGGGGATGTGGAGGCAAAAGTTTGAAGCTTTGTTTTAGCCACAAGAAATAAGTATCATAAATCGGTGATCAGCCCGTTGATTAATTAGTTTAATGCCTTTCTCTTGCGATTTAAATTTCCTTTGAAAACTTGATTGAATTAAAGCTAAGAAAATGAGGTATGGAGATTTTTCAACTGCATTGATTAAGGTTTTCAATAATTCACCTCAACATCTTGTAAAGAAAAATTACACAGTATCGTTATTTTTAAATTTGGAAGTAATGCTTCAGAGTTTTCTTCTCTTTTAGCAACATTTTTTCTTTTTAAGCTTTATTTTTAATAAACATACTTCGACTCTTGTTCAATAATAACTGATGGTAGTGTTCCCCCAATTCAGTCCAAAATATTTCAATACCTAGGTTATACAAAAATTTCATAACAGAAAACTGTAGAAATAATTAGTGTTCAAAAAAGTATTCAAGCTTTTAGAGATGCCTTAAAGAGATATTCACAAATTACTTCACACGTCGTGTAGGGGGGAGTCCTGTATCCCTGTATGTGTGACACAGTGTAACAATGGGGTAGTTAAACATTTGTGACATTCCCCATTAAAACTGCTTTTTCTGCGCTTTTAGAATGCATTTCACCCACTGATAGTTTTTAATTAAAAGTATTAGTACCGTAAAACGGGGTGAATCGGAACACTTAGTTTTTGCTTTTGATTCCCTTACAAATTACTGTCATGGTAAATTCGACCATAGATTAACATTTTATGGATATGTATAAGGCAGTGAATTTAGCAAAACAAAATTCAAGAAGTGTTTTATAATAGTGTTATAATTAATTTAGTGATTTAATGAAAAACAAAAAAAAATTTGGGTGTAAGATTAGTTTCAAAAGTGTGACAGTAGGAGGTTTATAAAATCCTTGAAAACTGCATGACGTAATTCGGGAATGACTCCTAACTCACATAGAAGCCAGTATTGCCCATTTAACAGATTTTTCTTTTAACAGGGTTTCCCGTACGTCTTGGGGCATTTTGGCATGGTACAACGAAGGAACCTTTCAATAGTCTGTTCCATAATAAGCTGACTGCACCTTGAGTGTAGTGTTAAGCACACTCACACTATACCAAACGTACCCTAAAAAACGAAATGTGTTGACATATTGTTGGCCAACAAAAGCATGTTTCGTCGTAAACGGCCCTGTAGGCTTCTCATGTTGGTGATTGGGACGGCCATATCCGCAACCATGATACTCAAGTCCGTCGGCATGCCAAGGACATATGTCATGGTGAGAACAGACATGCAAATACACAAGGTAAGATAATGTCTCACTTGTTTCATTGAAAACTGAGTTGACTCTTAACGCTGATAAGTATAGGTGTCTAAAATTATAGATAGCGCTTGTTAAAATGAGGTAAAGAATAATATTTACTAAATATGGTAGGTTTCGACATCTTAACAATAGAGGGGGAGTCTTATAAAATATGATAATTTGTAACATAGGAAAATGGATGGATTCTTGGAATATGTTCAATACGATGAAGGGAGATGTGTAACAACCATATGACAGAGTAGAGCTATTTTCTGATTGAGGTTCTGGTGAAAGTTTTTAAGGACAGAATCATTTGCTCTAGTAACAATTATAATAAAAGACAATGTTCCCATATAAATCGAAGTTTTAGAGAAAAGTATAAAATTGGAAAATTGTGTTTCAATAAGAGTTTCATAAAGAGTACGTTAACTGGTTTTTTAAGAAATATAGAATAAGCGATTGATTTGTAAGAAGTATAGAGTAAGCTGTATTGTTATAAAAGAAAAAAGAATAAGATTTGGTTCAGCAGCATATGAGCTGCACATTTAAGCTCCTCAGAAAGAATGACAGTGGCTTAAGTTCCCTGAACAAAGTTTTGGGTTATGGAATATTTTTTCTAACAGCCAGTGGCGAAGCGTAAGTTGCAAACAGGGGAAGCGCTTTTAATAAAAGTGAGGAATAGAAAGACTAAGACAAAAAAAACATAACATAAACATAAGAGATAAAATTTGTAAGAAGTATTATAAAACTGAGTCATTAAGGCAGTTTAATGAATATCGATGGAGTCCAACATTCACTGGATATAAAATGTAAAAACACTTGTAAATTAAAAATAAATTTTGTTTTTATATAGTTTACAGCATAAAAAATAAGAAAAGAAAGACAAATTATCTTAAATTTCAAATTGGATCACAAATACAATGAATGGACATCTATTTCGCCAAATTCAAGGGGCTATATCTGCCTATAGGGGTAGTTATTTTTCCACTCACGTGTAGAGCTAAACTTGTGATTATTTTAGAACTAAAATAATTTTTAATTTCGGATAAATAAATTTTATAATTTCGGAATCATCCCCCTGTCATCCTGAACAGACAAGTCCTGCTACATATCGCAATGTGATGCATCTCTTTTCAGGACCCGAAACGAAAGACCTGGTTCGAACCCAAGAACGTGAGTATTCCCATGGGGCCAGGAGAGCAGGGCACGGCTTTCTCCCTCCCGGAGGGTCTTGAGAAGACCAAAGAGGAGCTCTTTCGCAGCAACGGGTTCAATGCATTGGCTAGCAACTTCATAGCGCTCAACAGGAGTCTTCCTGACATCAGGCACCCCAGGTAAACTTTTCCACATGCTTTGTCCACTACACCGATCCGTCTTTCAAAAAAAGTATGCAGTGTACCCTCTAGGGTGGCCCTTATTTACGAACTTTCGAAATGTTTAGCTCCCACCCCCTAACTTTGTACAATGGACAAAATAATGATAATTGCAAAATTTTAGCCAAATCCGATAATATTAAGGCGACCCTCAAACGCCTTAAAGTTTTGAGTTTTTAGCCATTTTTTTGAAAAACAGACAAAAAACCAAAGATAAAATCTTCACAATTTTTTACCAATTTTTATATGATGAACTACTATTGTTAGAGATATAATGGCACAGGTTTGGTTTTTTTGTCAAGTCTCAGTTTGGAGTAGTAATTTTTTTAGTGTTTTGCAATTATTGTAAAGTTGTTTTTTCTGCATTTTGAAAACAAATGCTACTCAACAACCACTTAACTTAAACACATAAAATTGGGCTCATTTTGTTCGTAATTTTATTCTCTTCATATTTAGGGGCATTATGACCAACTTCCTTTTATTTAAAATTAAAAATTTTTGGAAAAAAAGTGCGAAAAAAATCAAAAAATTTAAAAAAATAAAAATTTTGGGAAATTTTTGAAACAAAAAATTTTATTGCTTTTTACCTTCTAATATATACATTTTTTCCAAATATCAAGACAGAAATTGAATTTGATCACATTGAAAAAAAATGAAACTCGCCGTACATTTGGTAGGTCCCTTACTAACCCCCGATAATCAATAGTAAAATAATGGTAAACTCAAGAAAAGTTGGTAAGATCTTTGAAAGGGTTCATATGATTCAAATACATGCAAAAAATTTGACACACATTATCTAAAGCACATTTTTAAGCTAATATTCCATAAAAATATTAGAACCTCAATAGAGATGGGACCTTATTAAAGGAATTATTTCTATCTAAAATTCCAAAGTGATAATTATTTTCATATAACTCTTCTTAACATTTAAAACCTTAATCCTACTTATTAATTTATGTTTAATACTAAATTAGTTGTTTTATAGAATATTTTTGATCCTTAAAATATTAATACAAAATGAACGAAAATTCAAGTGATTTTAATTTATATTTCTTTAAAAAATTCTCATAGCTAATACTAAGTTGACGGTTAAGGCAATTAAGATACTATTTCTCTAAAGGCCGTTTCTTTAATCAATTCTACTTTTAGGGTTGCTTTTTAAGGGCGGCCTTTAGCTACGTGAGATTTTCAAAAAGTTAAAAACATGTCGCACACTTACCTTTAATATTGTTCCAATCAGCGAAAGACTGATTAGGCAAAATTTCAGTTGAATAGGAGAATTACAAGGCGATCCTAAAACGCCTTGAAGTTTCAGTAACAAACTATTTTTATGAAAATTTAATTTTTATTCCGAAAATGAATATCCATAAGTTTTAAAACATTCTGTGAAACAACGAATCTATTTTGCATTACTATTTTCTTAGATAGGATTTAGTTGCCGATGGATATATTTTTCTGTCTTAAACAACAATTTGCAAATAAAACTGTTTATCAATTTCATTTTTTGTAAGAATGTTATTATTAAAATCATGAAGTAATATCCAGTAAGAAAGGTTATCAAGGTTGAAGAAACTAAAATTTTCAACAAAAATGCTCTATTAATAGAAATAAGATCATAACAACACAGATCTACCAGAGAAAAATATTGTAAATAGTTTTTTTTAACCCAAAAGAATGAATTTTCGATCAAAATCACAACATTTCAAGTCTTTTGAACCTTTAAATTGTCTGATTATACTGCAATTTTGCACTTGCCATTTTTTAATGATTGTAACAAAATAAGAGTTGAAAATTTGAGAACAATATTTAGGAATTTTAAATAGAAATAGTAATTCCTTTAATAAGGTCCCATCTCTATTCTGGAGGTTCTAATATTTTTATGGAAAATTAGCTTAAAAATGTGCTTTAGATAATGTGTGTCAAATTTTTTGCATGCCTTTGAATCATATGAACCCTTTCAAAGATCTTACCAACTTTTCTTGAGTTTTTCATTATTTTTTACTATTGATTAGGGGGTTAGTAAGGGACCTACCAAATAAATGTACGGTGAGTTTCATTTTTTTCCAATGTGATCAAATTCAAATTATGTCTTGATATTTGGTAAAAATGTATATATTAGAAGGTAAAAAGCAGTAAAATTTTTTGTTTCAAAAATTTCCCAAAAGTTTTATTTTTTTAAATTTTTTGATTTTTTTTGCACTTTTTTCCAAAATTTTTTAATTTTAAATAAAAGGAAGTTGGTCATAATGCCCCTAAATATGAAGAGAATAAAATAACGAACAAAATGAGCCCTATTTTATGTGTTTAAGTTAAGTGGTTGTAGAGTAGCAGTGTTTTTTCAAAATGCAGGAAAAACAACTTTACAGCAATTGCGAAACACTAAAAAAATTACTACTCCAAAATGAGACGTGACAAAAAAACCAAACCTGTGTCATTATATCTCTAACAATAGTAGTTCATCATATAAAAATTGGTAAAAAATTGTGAAGATTTTATATTTGTTTTTTTGTCTGTTTTTCAAAAAAATGGCTAAAAACTCAAAACTTTAAGGCGTTTGAGGGTCGCCTTAATATTATCGGATTTGGCTAAAATTTTGAAATTATCATTATTTTGTCCATTGGCACAAAGTTAGGGGGTGGGAGCAGCATATTTTTAACTTTTAAAAATCCCCATACTGTTAAGGGCCACCCTAGTACCCTCGTTATCTCGAACTTTGATACCTCGAATCTCGAAAACCTTTATATCTCGATATTTTCTCCTAGAAATTAAGTATGCATTGCGACACATAATTACAGGTTCACCTAAATATTTCTCAAAATTAAGTCTAAACAATATTTTTATACTGTGAGTATTGTAATTGATTTTTAATAACCTTTAGAGAAAAGGCAAGGTGTAATTTTAAGCTTTAAATAACGACCTTCAAATACGCTGTCTCATAATTATAGGTCAATTAACAAAATACTTATTGGATGGCTATTTTTGCAGTTAACATCAACAATTCTCTTTCCTATGCTTTTAGAAAGAGTTTTCAGTATTTTATAATTTAACGTTTTCAATTTTGATTAAGTTAATATTTTTAATCTTGTACAGTACAGTAAATTGAGTTTTTTCCATTTTTTTGCCCAACTAAAATGTCCTCAAATGTTTACTTCGTGTTTATATCTGAGGAGTTAGGTTGACCAGTCCAGTCCATGAATTTAATAAGCAGTTAACTATTTTCTAATGTTATTTCTGCTATGGGCTTGGGCAGTGGTATTGTTTTGTTAAAAACAACGTTTAAATCAAAATCTTCTCCTATATGGCAAAATATTCACTTTAAGCATCGTCGTTTAAGCACACTTATGAAGTACCTCCTTTAAGTTTTCTTTTAGAAAAAAAAAATATTTTTTTTTTCAAATCCTACCAGAATGAATTAAACCTTTCAAAATCATCCAGTTTAAGCTTTTTTAACATCTTAAGACAATTTTTAACCAAAAAAATATTAAAGTTTGAAAAAGTACTAGAATAAGTATAGAAAGATTTTGAGAAAAATACTCTTTTTGCATCATTCGATTCGATGTGTCGGAGTGTATTATTATTATCATCACTCTTATACTTTTAATTAAATTAAGTAAATCATTGATATATTTAAACAGTATTATGTCTAATACAGGATGTGTTCGGTGCCGCGTTATTTGAAGTGGTTAATTTTGTTTTTTAGGGGTAACCTTGTTATCTCTAAAACTCGCTAACTAATATTTTTTCGGGACCTTTCGATTTCGAGATATTGAGGTTATACTGTATTTTCTCTATACTCCAATCTATAAATCATGATTAAAATTACTTTGAAAAAATATATATCCATCTAATAAATAGAGCAATAACTCTCTGTCAGATGACCAGTATCACCCTAAATCAAAAATATGTGTACCTTAAAGGGAAAGGCAGGAAGTTTTTACCAATAAAAAGCAAATCGATTAAAAAGCCATAAATCTCTCGCTCAATATTCATTTTTTCATCAAGAATCCTTTTACGAAGAAGACTTTCTAATATTTATCTCTTAATCTAATCGTAAATATTTTCTGATACAGCCTTAAAATTCGCTAAAGGCCTCCGTGTAACTTGGAATCATACCCCTAAACTTCAAAGTTTTAAAATTAGGTGATTACGATTGCAAACCCTTTTTAAATTTCTTATAAATTTTATACAGTTATAAACCAGAGGTGGGCAACCTTTGAAAAGTCGCTATCTAAACTTTAGGATATTAATGAAATCGCGGGTCGTAGATGAAAAAAAAATTATGTTAAAAATAATAATGAGAGGGTTTATTTTATGTTATAGCACGATTTTAAGTATTTAGAAAGGCAGTACACTAGCTGAGGTAGACATCATCTGACCCGGGGGCCGGAGGTTTCCCATATGTGTATCAAAACTCTTAATTATCCTATGTTTTCCTGTTTAAATCATTATTTGCTATAATTTCGTCATAATTAAGACTATCTTAAAATTATTTGATGAAATTTTATTATGAATTTTATACTTTATTCCTTGGAATGCCTCGTTCGGTTTTCTTTCAAAACATTGTTTAAAGTACTGTGTTTTTGAATTTCACAAATAATATGCATAGTTTAAAAATATCTATCAATTTATCACATCAGATATAAAAAACGACATTAGGATGAAAGAGGGTACAGTGGCAGGAAAAAATCATACACTCTAATACTATAATATCTACATATTTTAAAGTAGTATAATATCCTATTAACTCTTTAACGAAAAACTTTCTGTATGGAATAAAGCTCAAAAATTCCCAAAAACGAACAATAGAAGATTTGGCTGAAGTGATAAACTTTGTTAGCAAAAAATTTGTTCAAATAGATTCAAATTTCCTCTTGTGAAAAAAAATTCGGTTTTGTGTTTCTGCCATCGTTAAAATATTCCCGAAAGTTTACTCAGTAGCTTTCTTAACTATTGTAACTATAAATTTGGTTGAATTTTCTAAACTGCACAAAATTTGTTCTTGATGAACGTAATTTTAGCTTCTGTAAGGATGCAGCAACAGAGTTTTAATGGTTTAATAAATTATTGTTAGCGTATCCTTGAAGAACTCCTACACTATATTGATCTTGAAATCTTCAGGTACCCTCAGAAAGTCGATATGGCCCCCTTTTAGGATATCCCAGTAACATAGATTATGCCAATGGATCCCACGAAAATAACAGACTGCAACCCCTGGTTTATTCTATTTGAAATGACGGGTGGGGTTACTCCCAACCTAAATAATGTTGCTGCAACCAATGAGCGATTGCGTAAGTACTCAAAACTGACAGCGGATGCTTTTGTCCACTAAGTACACTTAGCAGTTCTTATAAAGTATTTTCCAAGCGTAAATATTTTAAACGACTTTTCTTCAAAATAAGATCCATAAGTTTGTTTCACCCAACATTTTCTACCCAGTTTTTTGAGGCTCTCATTCGATATGCGATAAATTGAAAGTGTAAAAAGAAAAAATTTCTCCACAGTTTAAAACTTCCATCATTAATTCTATTTCAGAAAAAAATGCGAAAGCAAAATTGAAAAGTACACTTTCATGGCACTCATTTTCGTAATAAAGGTATGTGGGGGGATTTTTTATATCCAGTGTAAAAGTTTCAAACAAACTGACAAAGAAAATATATTTCCCTGTATTTTTGCAGGCATAAATTATCTGTACGAAAGCAAACCTAATGTTGTAGCGCATGAAATAAATAAAATAATGAACCCAACTCTTAACTTAACCTGGGCGAACACTTGTATCGTCTACACATTTATGACCATCCTGACTGTATAATATGCGACGCAAAGGAACCAATGAACAGAAAGCATCTTCATCGCTGCAAGATGCTCCGAGACCGCAAGATATTGGGAGTGCGAGAGAGCTCATGGGAAGATGACTTCGGTATCTTTGTTTAATTCACCTTTTGGTTTATGTTTGTTATCTGTATGTATTCCCTGCCATTGGAAATTTAAAAAAAAAAACTCTTAACTTAGTAATTTTTCCCTTTGTATCAGTTTTTATGTGCGTCATAAATACAACCCTAAATATTTTCTGTGGGGAGCGGTGACTTCTATCTGACATCTATTGAATAAGTAGCCAGAAAAATTGGGTACTTTGATTTTAAATAAAGTAACAACTTCACATCATTTTTTTTTTCGAAAATCCGTTTTCATGGCATTATATTTGAAACAACGTCTCTTAGTATTATGGAAACGATTTGTGCTATGAAAAAAGCTATGTTAAATCAATTAAGAAGGCTAATAATACTCCTAGAGGTAAAACGAGAAAGCCCAAAAATTTATTTTAAATTTAAAGGAGATACAGAAAAAATCTTCAATTATAGAAAAATGTGTGCAATGTCTTAACAAAACACAGACAACAATTTATTCCATTTAAATATATTTGATATTAAAGTTATTCATGATTGAATCACTTTTTCAAGCTATAGAAGAGGAGCCAGTCGCAAATTTTAAAATCTCGTGACGATGAATTTGAATTCAAACAACAAAGAAACTACATAACACCAGTTAATTTTTTCTACATTTGTGACTTTCCCCTGTTTCAAGACTTAGAAAAGTGCAAATATTATGCTATTTTCATGAAACTTTTATCTGTATTTGTCATGGATATATTGCAAAGACTTTTTAATTGAAATTTGTGTAGCTTTTTTCAAAGCGCTCTGTATAGTGTATATTGAATCGTTTTTGTATCAAGAGCATCTTTTTAATTCTAAACGATGATTTTCGATTATAAATACATTTCTGTAATTTTTTCTTACAACTAACCCCCATAATCTTTGCACGAGAGTTTCTCCTACATTCGCAAGAGAGAAAGACGTGCAATCAATTTAGAGTACCTCTGAGACTTAGAAATGATTTCACTGAGACCAAGGATTTGTACTTCACTACCGTAACACAATTAGATTTTCGCGTCTGTATCACACAAGGTTTATTGATTCTGTTTCGTTTAATAGGTCTTCATTAATTTTTAGAAACATCTTTGGAATGCAACAACATATGAGTTTAAATTAAATAAATCAAGATGAAGGAATAAGATTTTACAAGATAAATTGCGTTTTAATTTAAAATTAGCACATCTTCTGAATAGATTTGTGTCAGAGCCAAATAATCTCTAAGCATGACAAATTCAATTGCAATTGCAAAGTTTAGCATCAAATAAAGGTAAAATGAAGTATTTTAATTTATGAACAATGACACATCAACTAAGCGTATTTATAAACATTCAAATTCAGTAAATAAAATCATATTCTATATTTCCTAAGAAGTAAAACTATTATATCTTTATAATTATCAAAGCACATAACTTAAGTTGTCATTTAAAAAATTTAATTATTATTAGTACATTCTAAAAAACTTATTGATTTAACAAAGAAATCGCGTCGAATTCCTATGAAAAAAACCCAGTAGTTTTTGCAGGAAAATACTGCTATATTTATACCGAACCTGCAGTCATACACTACAGAGAAATTAGAACCGATACAGGTTGTGTCTGTGAGTGAAACAATTTCTCTGTAGTATGACTATAGATTCTGTATAAATGCAACAGGATTTATCAGCATAAATTACAGGGTTTTTCTGGTAGAATAGCTGACGGGATTTCATTGTTAATTCAACAGGTTACTTTTTAGATTGTAGCTTTTTTTAACTACAGGCAAAGTATATAGAACTGATACCATTAATTATTTTGGCAGTTGTAAAGTTAAAGAGTATCTGTCGAATCTTCCCAACGTTAGCATCATCATTCCATTTCACAACGAGCATTGGAGCACTCTTTTAAGAACAATCACTAGTGTAGTCAACAGAACACCGAAAGAACTTCTTCAAGAGATTATTTTGGTAGATGACTTCAGCTCAAAAGGTAGGTCATTACAAATAGAAAATTTTTAAACATGTTCTTTTACAGATATAGGTTAACATCTTTAGTAACACTTAAAATTATCACGCTATCTCTAAAAATCCTATCAATATATTGGTGAGTCTAGCCGACAATATTGTACTACACTTATCACAGTAGTTTTGATTAATAAATAGAACCTTCAAAAGTTATAATCATTGGACACCATAAAAAACATATCATCTAAGCATTGATTTTAGTACAAGGTTATGTCCCCATCGTGAAGGGTAAACGACAATCTTCTAAGATTTGCATTTGTTAGAGTGGAATAATGAAAAATAAAACAATTTGTAAGACACCTTTTACGCTGAAAAGCAATATTTTTTCTTCCTTTTTCAACCATCAACAAAAAAAATCCTTAAGTTATTGGCAAAGTCCCAACACTCAAGAAGGGGTGACTTCTTAGGATTCGTTTGCTTAAAAGCATAAAAAAGCATAATAAAAAGTGATATTATAACTTATCGAGGAGAGTTTCCGGAACCTGTTCTACAGCCATCTCTGAAGGATAAGGGGAGGAAGATCAGAACCCAATACCTCCTAAAACGCTCAGGATATTTTTTTGCTCTAGTGTTTGATGGTGCCATTAAGAAATTTAATCATAGTTTCTCATCTTTTTTTTTTTTACTTTCAAGACAGATTTGTAAGAGGAAAACTGACGACTGCTTGGTTAAAAACACAGTAGCGTTTAGTATAGAATATTCAACCTGAATAATTTATTTACTTAAAAAATATGTTCTTAATACTTTTTTATTCATTTTCGGGTCATTTGTGTTCTTACATACTGAATGGTATGTTATACAAGAATGTAGAAACAAAACAATTTCTTAAAATTATTTTAAAGATAAAATTCTACAAAGCTACTTTTGTTACATTTAAAGTACCTTGAGCATATTCAATTCAATTTTAAGACCGATTTTTGGTTTCAGCAGGTTTTCTAGGTTCTCCTGCAATGCAATAATGACGGATTTTTGCTGATATACTTCGAAGAGACATTCTTGTTGCCACTCACAAGGGTAAAAAGAGTCTCTCTTAAATGAAAAATAAGCTTTACTGGTTTTGGAGAGTGTAAATGAACCCATTTCTGTTATAATGATTTTCATAAAAAATAAATACAAATAAATTAACTTCACATGCTTATTTTCATTTATATTCAGGTAGTATTGATTTATTTTACATGGTTATCAAAATTCTCAGGAAACATGGCGTGTTCTAAGGCAAAAAGAAAGTAATTTTTAGACTCATAGTACCAAAAAACATTTAAAAAACGACCTTAATAAATCATATGAATAAAACAAGGAATTTGATATGTACAACTTTTTTTTTAGAAATGCCCTATTTATACATAATTTTCTAAAAAATGCGATGTCTTAAAATTCAAAAGTGGTTATTTTCGGATTCAGCACATCAAACAATGTTTTTCAGGTAAAGTTTGAGTTCAAAAAAAATATTCTAAACATACTTCATTTTTCTTAAAGAATCGCTTTCTTCACTTAAATTGTCAAGAAAGGTGAAGTTCTATGATAAAACGGAGGTCAGTTTTAGATCAAGCACATCAAAAAAACACTTAATCTTATCGAAAATTTTGAGTTACAAATTTATACGTATAATGAGCCCATTTTACCTATCAAACTAAATTTTCAGGAAATGTGACGCCCCAGTATAAAGCGACGGTCCTTTTCGGATTCAGCGCACCAAAAAACATAAAGTTCAGGTGAAATAACCCAAACAGCCTTCACAAAGTATTTCTTGCAGACCTGTGTAATCAGGTCTTAATTTCCAACCATACTAACTTATCCCAAGTTAACTTGCAGCTTTTCCTTTGCAGCGGACCTGGGCGAGCCTTTGAGCCGCTACATGGGGCTACACTTCCCGCAGGCCCGCGTGCTGCGAGCCGCCCGCCGCGAGGGCCTCATCCGAGCCCGGCTACTCGGGGCCCGCCATGCCACAGCCCCCGTACTCCTCTTCCTTGACTCGCACACAGAAGTAAACGTCAACTGGCTGCCTCCACTCCTGGGTACGACTCTATACTAGTTGTTCCCAATCTGGCACCCCCTACTGACTGAAAAATTTTCCACGGCGGACCTCTTATAAAAAAGAGTAAACTTTGGAAAATTATTTTTTTTTAATTTTGGACTGGGTCATAAACCGATTTTTGCATTGTTAACTTGATGATCCTACCATTAAATTAAAGCGAACAAAATGTAGAGGCTTTCAAATATGTAGTGTGTGATTGAGAAAACCAAAGCCTGGCGTTTTCTTTGCAAAGAGCCCAAAATTATATCGTCTTAATTGTTTTAATGTGATTACCCAGAGAGAGTTCCGATGGTCCTCCCTCTAACTCGAAGGTAACGAGAGCTTTTCACTAAGATGCGGATTTGGCACTTTATAGAACTTAACTTGAGCTTGGAATGAAACCAGTTTAAATTGATAGGTTAATTTTGATTTAGAGAGTGATTACTCAGTTTGAACCCCAGAACTAAGATATTTCGTTTTACCTAGTAATATTGTATAACCTCTTGATCATATTTTTTTAATCTGATCACGATCCTCGTGCTCAGAACTCTGCTCTCTAGACGAAGTTATCAAAAATACCTGTTTTTAAGGTTAGTGCTTCTAAGTTTAAAGTAATAACAAAATCAACTTACTTTACCTCGCTTGAATTGAAGAAAAATGAAGCAAATGTACTCTCACGTTTGAAGTCATCATTGCAAAGTCTAATACTCGAGATTCTGTTTCAGAACCTATTGCTACAGATGACCACACAGTGACCTGTCCGTTGATCGACGTCATCGACTTCGAGACACTGTCCTACCATGCTCAAGACGAGGGTGCTCGAGGTGCCTTCGACTGGGAACTCTGCTACAAGCGTTTGCCCCTCTTACCTGAAGACCTGCGGCATCCTGCGCGTCCTTTCAGGTGCGCAGACAATTACGACACCATGCAATAGCAGTTATCTAATAAAATTCACCATTATGCGATTTTGAAGCAATAGCAGTAAGCTACCTAAGAAAATTTTTCACTGTACGATTTCAAAGCAACAGCAGTTTACTAAAAAAAATCCTCGCTATGCGATGTCGATGCAATAGCAGATTCCAGCGACCTAAAAATCAACTGAACCATGATTTGAAACCATTACCACTACTATAGTCTGTCTGTCCTCGCTTGGCACGTGTGGCAAACCTAAAATCACTACCCACGGCAGGAAAAGCAGTGGCGAGTGCAGGGTATCGGGTATCTAATAGAAGTGAGATAACCATCTTTATGGCTTTTTCACCACTGTTTTTTCTGCTGTGGGTACGGATTTTAGGTTTGCCACTTGTGCCAAGCGAGGACAGACAGACTATAACTACCACTTTTTATCCTTAAGTTTTAAGTTAAAAAATTTATCAGGTTTTGAATTTAATGATCACACTTGATCACCAAAACCTAGTTTAATGATTAAATTTTGAGTAAAATCGTAAAAATCGGGCCTGGTTTGAGGCAAAAAACGCATGATCGGATTTTGAGTTTTATTAGTTTCGTTTAAAAATCATGATTACTTTTAAGCGGTACGGTTTTATTCAGATAATATCATTAATTCATGTCGAAAAAATTTCGATCAAAAAATAAAATTAAAACAGCGCTAAAACATATCATTCACATCTTATCAAAACAGACAATCTAATTTTTTGAGGATAAATATGATTTTAAAAGTTTTACTGGTTATACTGTTTTTATTTAATGGTAAATCTATTGTAAAACTTTGGGCCAAGATACGAAAATGTTTTGTAGAGGATTTCTTTCGTGGGATAAGGGGAATATTGTTCATAATAAATAATTTCCATCACAAAAATCCGGATTTTTATATCTGAATAAACATATTTTATAAAAATAAACATACTGTATCGGTAAAATGCTTTAAGTTTGATACACACAATTTTTTTATCTAATTTTTATAAATTTATTGTGAAGTGAATGTAAAATTGAATAATTTCTAATATA
The DNA here is from genome assembly GCA_963680715.1 of Tetragnatha montana. NCBI lineage: Eukaryota > Metazoa > Arthropoda > Arachnida > Araneae > Tetragnathidae > Tetragnatha > Tetragnatha montana. The sequence continues at coordinate 34,182,937 of OY796684.1, forward strand.
ATCACCACCCCATGTAGTTAAACTGTAAGAAAAAAAATAGGGTAAAAATTTGCTACCGGTGGAATAGCGTAAATGTTTGCATCTGAAGAGTAGAAATCTTAGCTTCTTGACGACCTATGGGTTTTCCATTTTAGGTTAGAGTCGATAAATACGCCAACGTATTTGATTGATTTTACATTTTCAAGAGTCTCGCATCGACAATTGGAGAAAATAAGACAAGTGTCTAACTAAGTGATAGACCAAAGATAAATTTAAATCCGTGACTATGTAAATGGAAATTAAAAATTTGGTTTTTATCAATATTTAACTTGATACTATTCTTCAAAAACCAATATCTTATGATAATTAGGTAATCAAATTAATTAGTTATAATTCTATTTTTTAAGCTATGTAATAAAGTCGTATCAGCGGCGTAGGTTAAAATTTTCCATTAATATTCAAGTTGCAAAGGTCGTTCATAAAAATTAAAAATAATAAGGTCGGTCGGGGTAAAATGTTTATAGCGGGGTAAAATGGATATAGGGATTTTAATACATAGTTTATATTTGTAAAATTTAATGTCTTTTGATATGCTGATTTTTATAGACTCACGAAAAATCAGCGTGCCAAAAAATCTTTAAGTTTATAAATATAAACTGTTGAAATATCTTTATCCATTTTACCCCCACCCGACCCTTGTGGTCCAAGGACTGATTGCTGAAACTGAAGACCTTTCCTTAAGTCGATTATTTTTTTTTTAGATTTTATGAATTTTTAAAATGTCTATGGATTTTCCTATCACGCTGCATATCACTAAAACTATTATTGATCTTTATTGATCTTGAGAATTTTGTTAAAGTTAGACAAATAGGATTTTAATAAATTATAATATATTTCACGAATACCGAATGTAAATAATTTATGTAATTAGATATTGGGCGTTTTCAGGAGTCCCGTGATGGCTGGTGGACTGTTCGCCATAGCTCAACAGTTTTTCTGGGAGCTTGGTGGTTACGACGAAGGCTTGGACGTATGGGGAGGGGAGCAATATGAACTCTCCTTCAAGATATGGCAATGTGGAGGTCAAATGCTAGAAGTGCCCTGCTCAAGAGTTGGCCATGTCTACAGGAAATTTGCCCCTTTCCCAAACCCAGGAATCGGAGATTTTGTTGGAAGAGTATGGATTTTCTCTCATCTCTCTCTCTCTGTCCAATATCATTGAGATCTTTGAAATCATCTTGAAAGTAGACATAAATTTGAGTTCACTAGTAGGAGGTGACTGCTTTTACCAGTTGTAGCACCTTTTTCAGTGGATTTTTTTTTTCGAAGTTTTATCAGTAAATTCTTGCATGGACTCTAGAAACTGAAGGGAACAATTTTGAAAAAGAAAATCTAAATTGGATTGATAAAAACATCTGAGTATTTGAATCATAATTAGATAAACTGCATTGGTTTTTCCCTGCTAAATTTCGAGACATGAAAATGTCCCTTTTCTTCCACATCTTTAAACATTGGCAAATGTAAAAATTGAAAAAAAAATGATTGAAATTAATGACACAATGTATGTTTTTAAAAATATTTTAGAGGATATTATCGAGTATTTCGTATTCCTTCAACTATATTTTGCCTCTTCATTTTATTTTTCCAATATTCAAAGCTTTTTTTTAACTATAATCGTGAATTATTTTGTTGTTTACTAGGTTGTTTTTTTTCATTTTGGAATGAGCAAATTCGATAATTTAAAAACTTTTTATTTTAGAACTACAAACGTGTGGCAGAAGTTTGGATGGATGAATATAAAGAATATCTGTACATGCGGAAGCCCCACTACAAGAGGTTTGATGTAGGTAACCTGAGGAAGCAGAAAGAACTCAGGAAAAAGCTCGACTGCAAGCCTTTTAAGTGGTTTATGGAAAACATTGCCTTTGATCAGTTGAAAAAGTACCCGCCCATTGAACCTCCTGACTATGCAAAAGGCGAGGTGAGAAATCATGGATAAATGTCTCAGACTAAATGAAATTATGTGGTACACCATTTTTTGATCATTGATTTTTAGATTATGCATCCACATCAAACAAAATTGAGGAATTTAAAATAATTTTAACTTTTCACATGAAATTAGATTTTGTTCCTTTTTAACACATAACACAGGGTGATTTGCACATGCCGTTTAGAAATGTTCTATTTTAGTTATTAAGTAGCGAAACACTTAAAATGAAACACAAAATTAAGTTTTTTTAGAATTGTATTGTTTTCCAAGGGACCGAAAATACACATTTCAATATGATAACACATTTCCATGGAAGTATTTTCCTTATTTTTATGACATTACATCCATTTTTAAATTTAATTTTTCTTCTTTTTTATTTTATAATCTGTTTATAATTAGTATTAAGAGGGCAAACGAGACAATTTCCAAGGGACCTCAGACCATTATTAGACCACTTCCTAATAAATTTTGTTGAGGATAAATAGGATGTGAGAGTTTATTCGTGGTATTATATTATGTTAGTTTATTCTATGGTAAGTATAAAAGAGAATGTTTATGAATTTTAGATTAAATGTATTCCTATTTCCCAATTTGGCTACACAGATTTTGGGCCACTCTCTGATTACCTTATGTCCCTTGGCTTTCCAGAGTTTATCTACGCCACTGACCTATTTTTGAAAACAGTCGAAATTACACCAGTACCATTTTTCGTATTTCAAAACTTTGTTTCACTGTTGGCTAATTTACAATACCTTATTGTTGCATAGTAAAATATTTTTGTATTTTTAGATAAGGAGTGTAGCTACAAATTTGTGCATCGATACTAACTTCCATAAGCCAAATGAAATATTTGGACTCGAATCTTGTTCAAAAGATCATGCAAACCAACGCGGAGAGCAGGTAATAATTTTATCAGTATTGAAGAATATCCAACTTCATTTTTTAATCCTAGTTTAATAGAGTTTAATTTTTTTTTCAGCAATTTGTTTTGTCTTGGCACAAAGATATCCGTCCTATAAATAGAAATTTGTGTTTTGATGTCTCAAGTTCAGAAAAATATGCCAGAGTTGTTCTGTGGAACTGCCATGGGATGCATGGAAACCAGCTCTGGCGATACGATTTGGTAGTTATTTTGGGTTTATTAAAGATTAATAAAAATATGTTTTTTTACCTAGTTGAATCCCTATGACTTAACAGTAACTGCAAAATTATTTGTTAAAATTATGTTTTATTTACTTTTTCTTATCTTTTCTCTTTCAGGGGAATTTGCATTTAATACATTTAATAACAGGCAACTGTTTAGACTGCAGTTTAACCAAGAAAGATATATTTATGTTTCCATGTGACCCGAATAAAGAGACGCAGAAATGGAGAATTGAATTCGTTAATGTGACTGTAATTTTGAATTGGTGAAACGTGGAAATTGTAATTACATTTAAAGAAATGTGGTGCTACACTTGATTTTCATAAACTTCTTTCATCATAAATGTGTCTTTCTTAATACATATTCAAGAAATCTAATCACATGTAGAAATGCATCCCAATGAAATGGAAAACTCGCGCACTTTATTATTTTTTATTCGATAAAGATGGCTGAAAAAGAAATTTTTTAATCAAATTTTTTTTGTTTCTGATGCTTAATTATTTTTTATTCAATTTCAAAGTTCGTCTGTTGAAAAAGGTGCGAAAACGGATTCTACGTCATAAATAGTTGTGTGACTTCAGTTGGTACAAACAATAGTACAAACAGCCAATCAAGAATAGCCTTTTGGCTATTCTCGATGTTTTTTGTATCAAATAACATCACGAGCGTTTGGAAAGCAACTCAAATTTAGCCATTTTTATTTTCAAATATCTAATTAAATAATTTTCCTTTTTACTTTTAATGCTGATTTTGAAATAAGAACTATTTGTTTTACCGAAAAATAGGTTTTTCTATTTATTAAAAATACGGGTATTGTCCATTCTATGGATACAACCCTTATATGGAAAATCTTTTAACCAAACTTTAACTTATCAGAACTCTTTAAATTAAATCATATATTTTAAAATAATTAAAAACATAAAACAAATTAAATGAATATTTACAAGAAAATTATTTAAACAAGAAGTTTATATCAGTAGTATGTTACTTATAATATAATACATATTATAACACATGATACTTACTATAAAATATATTAATGATTAGTTAAGTATAATTTAATTTAATTGTGATCAATAGAATACAAGGCAAAGGGGGACATGAGAAACTGTAGAGTGACAATGGGGGTGCAATTTCCCATGATCGTCATGCAGCTACTTATTGATAAGGGACCGTCCATAAATTGTGTTACGCTTGGAGGGGAGGGAGGGGGTTTAACAATCTGTGACAAGGGGGAGAGGGGGGCTACAATAAGTATAACATCACACATTGGAACTCAACAAAAAGCCTAACAACATCATTTAGTTTTGGAAAATGTAAATTACACAGAGGTATAATAACAATTATTTTAAAATATTATAATTCAGTGTATTTTTTATTGTTTTTGAAACTTTTAATCTTGGAAACTTTAACGAATATCCAGCACCCACACCCACAGGTCATCCGTTCAAGTGGTCATCTGGTGCAATCACATTTTCAGGTCGGTAAAGCTTAAAATCTTCTTTATACATAAAAAGGTAAGATTTGCCCCAAAAAATGTATTTCTTTACTTTTCTGACCAGATAAAGCAAAGAATATGACCCCATATTCACACTTAAAAACCAATATAATCGAGGGGGGGGGGAATCTCTATCTAAATAATTCTGATGGAGGAGGTGCAAGTAGAACAAAAAACTTAATTATAGGATATCCGATTGCGTCAAAGAATCTGCCGGAAAAAATACGAGAATCAACCTACTTCTGCAAATAATTCAGAAAAATAAACCCCTAGGAGGGAAGAGGGTTTTTTGGGCCAGATAATCAACATTTTTCCCAAAATTTAGATTCTGAGTCAAAACTTACTTCTAACTTAATCTACTAGATGGCGACACTTGTGAGATGCATTAAATTTTTAGGAGTTCTGTTCTTACTCTTCGTAACTACAGGAATATTGTAGAAACAAATTTCAGCGTAAAAGAAGTTTCAAAATTCAAATTCATCAGTCAAACTTATAATTTTGTTTACTTACTAACTGAAATTTATTAACACTCGAATGCAGCAATAATTTTATTAACGTGAAGGTAATATTTCAGTTTCAAATTTTTAAAGAAATTTAAAATTATTTTTCTCAAAACCTTCATAAAATACTTAAAATATTTCTTGTGAGACAGGTTGTGAAACAAAAGCTTCAGGCTGCCATCTACTTGCATTAAAACTTGCTACTTGTTGCCATCTACTTGCTAGGGGGCTTCAGTCCCCCGAGTGAAAAACTTATGGAAAAATTTTACACTAGATAATAACGACATACGGTTCAAGCGCATTCTTGTGTTTTCTTTACTCAACATACCCCCTTCGAATTTACCGAACTGATAGTGAGAAAGAGACGAGGGGGCTGCGACTTCTCCCCGAAATTCAGATAAAGTGTACTAAACCAGTAAAAACCCTGCTCTTAATAAGAGCAGTGGCGGATCCAGAGGGGGGGGCAACAGGCCTTTTGCTCCCCCCCTTGGGATCTTGTACCTTTTTTTTTAAATTACAGTAAAAAAAGGGAAAAAATGTAAGAGGGAAGAGAAGATTGAAAAGTCAAACACTAAATAGGAAGCATAAACATATGAGTTAGTATGGGAGGGCTCTGGCACTCATCTGACATTGAAAAGGTTAGTCTGAGAATTAAAACCCCCGTAGATAACCATTGGTCACATTCCACACCTTGCTTTACCTCTTGCCATGTACTGAAATTTATGGCTGTCTCAATTCCTGCTTGAAAGAGAGCAATCCACGGGAGGGGGGGGGGGCAAATTAAGAACCAAGAATCCTGAAATGGGCACAAGGCACAAGTATAGGGTGCGGGCGAGGAGGTCCTGCCCCCCCCCCCGAATTTCGGACTAGGTATATACAAAAATAAGTTAAAATCCTGCTTTGTAGTGTCAAATTTCAGAAAATTCTCAGATCCCCCTTTTGTATTTGGAACTTAAGTGTTCACAACTTCTTTACATTAAGTTCATCAAAATGCAAATCTTAACTAAAAATATGTATTCAAAATTCAGGCTAGAGGTACCAAAACTAGTTAAAAACCTGTTTTTAGCGTTAATCTTCTGGGGGAGAAGACTTGTGGGGGCAATCAACCATATTAGGCCCGGAAATCTTATGGAAGTATATGTATTTTCGAGTTTAGGAATAATTTTAGGTCCTCTCCCTTCGTTGCAAATATTTAGCTTTGCACCTAATAATGAGTTAATTTTTTGGAGGATGTTTGGGCTCTTCACGCGAAATAAATTTCTATTTACGCCACTCCCATCTAGAACAGAATGGACTGCTCACTGGCGGATCCAGGGGGGGCTAGGGGGCTTGAGCCCCCCCCCAAAATGAAAAATTTTACACTATATAATATGGAATAGAATCCCCTTGGTACTTGTAACTCTATTATTACAACTCTACTTTATATAAAGCTTTTCAAAAAGCAAAAATTCTACCATAAAATCTATGTCCGAAATTCGGATGAGGCGTACCAAAACGAGTTGAAAAAGTTGTTTTTTTTTACTTAAATTTTGAAAAATTTCTAGGGGAGGACCCCCAGACACCCTTAGTACTTGTAACTCTATTATTACAACTCTATTTTTTATTAAATTTGTTAAAACGCAAAAATTCTACCATAAAATCTATATTATTCGTATGAGGTGTACCAAAACAAGTAGAAAATGTGGGGTTTTTTTACTTAAATTTTCAGAAATTTTCCAGGGGAGTACCCCTAGAGCCCCTTAGTACTTGTAACTCTATTATTACAACTTTGTTTTATATTAAGTTTGTAAAAACACAAAAATTCTACCATGAAATCTATATCCGAAATCGGATGAGGCGTACCAAAACAAAACGAAAAGTGGGTTTTTTTTACTTAAATTTCCAAAAAATTTCTGGGGGAGAACCCCCAGACCACCCCTTTTAGTGGTTGGAGCTGGATAATTCACTACCTTTTCCAAGATAATCAAGAAGATACAATTGGGTTCTTATGGAGAAACCCAATTGAAAATTCTTAGCCCCCCCAAAACCAAATCCTGGATCCGCCACTGGACCGCTCATCTTCATCTTTAGGATCATTCTCGGAGGATGGGACCTTAATTAAAATCCCATTCCCCGATCCCATCTTAAATGTTCAAAAATGAGTCAAAGGACTACTTTTTAAGGTAAAATTTCCAAAAAGTTTGCTGGGGGAGAACCCCCAGACCCCCTTCCTTCCCTGGGACATCATCCAAGTATTTTCAATAATAGGTTCAAAATTTCAAAATTCTTCTGAAGAACCCCCAACCTTCTTAAAATGTAGTTGCCCCCCTTAGGTCCAGGCTGGATCCGCCACTGAATAAGAGTCAAATTTTCAGAAATTATCTGGGGGAGGACCGCCAGGACTCTAATATTCATATTTTTTTATATTATGTTTATCAAAATTCAAATCCCTCCAAAATATGTATTAAATTCATAAAAAATTATGTCCGAAATTCGGATTAGGTGTTCCCAAACGAATTAAAACCTTATTTTTTAGAGTCGAATTTTCAAAAATTTCATTAAGTTCATCAAGATGATTCAGTTTGATTTTTAAAAAAAAATTTTTAACCCCACCAAAACCAAATCCGGGGGATCCGCCACTGCGTATTACTCAAACAGTGGTAGACATAGCCGCCCGCCGGAAGAAAAATCGTGGGAAAAACACTCTCATTTTTCTGAGGCAGCTCTTCCTACTTTTTATTTAATATTCTGAATGAGGATACCAAAAAAAGTAAGCTAATATTTAAAAAAAAACTATTAAAATTATTTTTAAAAGTTTTCAACGCCTTATTGGAAAAATATTTCTTAAGGGGTATGTTTTTATGCGCACAACACGCTCTTTTCTCTAATGGAATCTCTTAATTTTATTTAATGTTCTGAAAGAGCACACAAAAAACCTCTAGAAGCTAATTTTCATTTCACTGGGTTCAAAGATTCATCATTTTTAAAAAACTTAAAGAAATTTTTCACTTCCTATGGAAAAGTTTTGAATTTCTATGGCTTGTAACTTTTTTGTATGATGATCTGTATGTATGTTTTCCGCCTTATGAATCACTATTTTCAATCTTTAGAGATAATTCAGAAGAGAAAGACAATCGCCCTGATTATTTACTTTTTACGGTCCTTCCAGGATCGTAAAAGTTCTCGGATGGAGCACTCCCCGTTTTAAAGCGAATACAGAATATCAGAATATCAATTTAAGAAAGATTCTTCAAAGATAGTTTATGGTTCCGATTGCAATGATACTATATATAGATACTAGTTTATGATACATATGGTTTTTCCTTGGGTTCCCCTAGGGTCGGCAAGCCTGCTATTATTATTATTATGGATCACGCCTGCTATTATATTAAAGAATTTATACTATAAGTTTAATAATAACACACAGGGTCTGCAAAAAAACTATTTTTTTTAGCTGTTTGGGTTATTCCACCTGAACTTCATGAATTTTGGTGTGCTGAATCCGAAAATGACCTCCATTTTGTACTGGGACAAGGGGCGTCATTTCAGTTTTTGGTTGGGGGGGGCAAGGATTTTTTTTGGCTGAGCCACGCCCTAACCAGACTTGTTTTTTTTGGAGGGGTGACTCAACATCATGAGCTCTAAGTAAAAATAAGGGGTCTGGGGGTCACCTCTAGAAAAATTTTGAAGTTTTGCCTCATTTTTACAACATTTAAGTTACATCCGAAGAGAACAGCCCCTTGTAAACCACATAATTTTCAAGAGAAAAAAGTTACAAATAAACGTCAACGTTTCAAGGGGAGCCGGAGGTCCTCCCTCATAAATATTTTTTGAAAATTTCCCTTTAAACTAGAGTTTTATCTCCTTTGCAACCTCATTGGGGAGCACCCAGAGGGAAGCGCTTGTTGTGAGCGGCAAAATTTTGAAAGGAAATATAAGATATAAATATAAAAATTTTAAAGGGGGGTCTGGAAAATTTTTGGAAATTTGCCACTTAAAGTAGTGTTTCTGCTCATTTTGAGGCCCTTTGGGTTACATCCAAAAAGAACAGTTCCTTGTAAAGCATAGAATTTTCTGGGGGAAAAAGTTATAAATAAACGTCAAATTTTCAAGGGGGGGCAGAGATCCTCCCCCAGTAAAATTTTTTGAAAATTCCCCTTTATACCAGACTCCTAGGGGCTTCAAACTCGTTGGTTCCCAAAGGGAACTGCTTCTTGTAAGCGGCAGAATTTTCAAGGGAGACACATTGTATAACAGACATCAAAGGTCAGGGGGGGTTTGGGGGTTCTCCCCCAGAAAATTTTGAAATTTAACCCTCAAAAGTAGTGCTTTAACTCCTTTTGGGACGTTTTGAGTTAAATCTGATGCTCCTTGTGGAAGTTACAAAATTTTCAAGGTACTCTCAGCAAATTTTCACTTAAGAGTGGAAATCTTGGGGGGGGCAATTGCCCCCCCTGCCCCCCCTAAATGACGCCCATGACTGGGACGTCACTTTTTCTGACAATTCAGGTTTTATGTTTTATTGGGAAATGGCTCAAACTTTTAAAAAATGGACTCATTATACTAAATTTTTAATTCAAATTTTTCCATATAATCATTTCTAATGCTTTTTATGTGTTGAAAATCTAAAACTGACCTCCATCAGCAGTTCTAAACTTGCGCCGGCAGTTTTTGGAGAAAAGTGAAAGAAAATTTAGGGGTTTTTTTTCAAACTTCGTCTTAAAATCATTTTTTGATGTTTTTTGGTGTGCTGAATCTGATAATGATCTCCTTTAATTTTTAAGGCATCGCATTTTCTTAACAAATTAAACATATAGAGCAATATTTCAAAAAAAAGGAGAGTACACTTAAAAATATAAATTTTTTATTCAAATTATTATTTAGCTTATTTTTTTAATATTTTTGGGTACACTGAATTCAAAAATCATCTCTGATTTGTCCTAGAATGTCATGTTTCCAGACAATTTAGGTACCTTTGTAAAATTAAGTCATTACTTACATTTTATTAAACATTATTGTACATTTACATACCCTTGTGAGTAGCAACAAGAATGGCTCAACGGAGCATTTAACAATAATTCGGCATTATCCTACCATTAAATCTTCCCTGGTATTTTCTTTCCATCTGATCATGTCCTGATGAGATAGTTTACTATGTGCATTATTCACATCTCTTATTTTTAAAATTAAGGGAGTTGGGAATGGGACTGTACAAAAACTATGAAAAATGGGCAAATTTGTCCTAAAGGATTTTTTCGTATTTTTTGTTTTGTTATCAGCACACCAAAATACATAATAGGTAATCGCTAAAATTATTCAAACAGCTTTTTCATAAAAAAAAGTATATGTAATCTTAAAATTTGCATTCAATTGTAAAATAGAAAGCTCTATATTTCTATGAAATGCTATGCGAAAGCCATGAGAAGTTTTTAGCACAAACCTGGGATTCTGGTTTCACAAAAATGTTTGATATCTATAAGTTCATTTTTCTACTATAAATGTCGCCCTAGCCAAGTTCTACCAAAACAATCATTTCGGCCTTCTCTTAAAGTGCTATCTGTATACACACTATGGAAAAAAAATACTTCCCAACACGCCTTTCGCTCTCGGACACGCATTTTTAGTGGCGCATGCGCAGAAGGTTTTGAATGGCCATTGCTCCAGTGTTGTGATCTAAAAGTTTATTATCGTTGCGGTGTGATCTGTCAAATGTCAGCAAACAATTACTGAGTATGGATTCAGGATCCTTTAGCTGACACAAGAAAATGCACAAAAATGAATAATCGGGGACATGTGCAGCAACCATATTACAGCAATTCTCTGGCGATTCGGCAAGAAATTCAAAGATTTGAAAGTGTCCATCCCAGCATATATGCTATTTATGATCATTTAGAATTAATGCCTGATCCTTTGCTTGCACAGCAAATAAGAGAACACGTTGTCTGTATAGAAGGTAATTATTACTTTTTGACAAGGGGTTACATTTAAAAGGGCGTTGGAAATCCGTGATTTGTTTACCATTGGCTTCTAGGCGTCAGACATGTATCGCCAAGAATTGATCTACTCTCTGAACCTATGCACATGAACCATGTATAGTTCAAACTTTTGGTCATTATTATTATCCCACTTGGTCTTAATACCGAGTATTATTTTGTCAATATGTTGTATGAAACAAACATTAATCTTAAGTTTTCATTACTTTAAACTTGATTTGCATTCCAAAGATCAAACTTGGTTATGAATACATATCAATGCTTTAGATTCTTCAGTATCTAGTGTATTTTGCTTCAAATAGGATGCTTGATATAGTTTATTTTCTTAAAATATTAATGGATAAATGTCTTGTTAAGTGATTTTGGATTTTTTTTGCTGGTGCCATACTTTTATTTTGGGGTAATCCAAAGGATCTGTGCCTGGTGCCAAAACTGATGATGGAGTAGTGAATTCTGTTAACCTGGTTGTGTGGAATTTTAATTGATTGTTCTCACCATTGAATTGCATTGGCAAAACAAAACTTTGCCAAAAAGTTGTCAAGGCCCAGATTGTTTGTTTACCTTATTAAGTTTAAATCACTCTCCTATTGATGATCAACCTTTCATCAGGCACATTGCATTGACTGTAGCGTGACCAGAAAAGCATCTTGTAGGAGGTATTTGGGGATATGTCCTCCCAAAATTCAGAAATTTTCCTTCTTTGACCATAGAACCACATTTATCCACTAAAACTACCCCATACCCCCCTCCAAAAAAATAAATTCTGACACTGGAGGTATTAGATTTTAAGGATATAGGATATTGCAAAATTCCCCCTTGACTATGCTACTGAGTTTTAAGGCAATGTATTGATTAGCACTCTTTCTTTGCCACATATTAATTAAAATCATTTATATTGTATTAAAATGATGAACATTTCTTCTAGACAGATCAATAGAAAAAATTTTCAGTACAAGTCACTTGTTGACATTTTTTGGCACTCACCAACTGTACGAAACCTTTCAAAACCATACAATCAATGGAATTTTTTTTTAATGTATGGACTGCATGTAATGACTGGAATGAATTTATAGAAAGTTTATTAAATGGAATACTTTTTTCTTTTTCATTTCCCAACTTTAAAACAGCTGGAAATTTTTCTATGAATTGGGAAAACTGTTCGCAAGGAGGGGTGTGGGGGGTTTTCCTGGTTGTGTATTGATTGAGGTATTTTAACATTTAGCATAATAAGAGGAAAATTCGGTGTCTTCAAAAACTGGTCGTTAGCTGGAGGTGGTCACTCAGTGAGGATTTACTGTATAATTGTAAACATTAACAGTATTTACCTATCTTTTATTGTCATAAAAAATCAGTTGTATCTAATGGTAACCCACTATTTTTAAATAAAATGAACAGTTTAAAATCTTTTTTTTTTTTTTGTGTTCAGACTTGTTTATTTTTTTCAACAAATTGTCCAAGCATGTGTTAAGTTTCATTAAAGACTGGTTTATCACTTTTTAAGACAGTGGTAGCGCTTTGTGCTCACAGGTCTGGTGTTCAATTCCTGTACTTGAGTAGGTAGGCTTAGACCGTTCATCACTCTGGGGTCAATAAAGATTAGTACTTACTAAGTTTGCTAGGGGAATCGTCTGGAGGTCCAGTGTCAAGCTCAGTGAAGTAGCCAGAAAAATATTTTTTACGAGAATATTTGAGGTGTAGTGAAAAAATTCAATAGTTCTAGTATTGCTTCATACTATGGTACTTCCTATTTTTACCAATTTAAATGGTACTATACAGTATAACCTTGATAAACAGTTGATGCTCTAAAGAAATTTTAAAAATTACATTTCCAGGGGTTCATCTAGAAGAAAAATGGGTCCGTTTTAGGACCCTTCACAAAATTCTAATCTTCAAAAAAGGACCCTTCACAAAATTCCAATTCCCAAAAATGAACTCTTCACAAAACTCCAAAGATCAAAAATGATTTGAAAATTGTTTTCAGGAGTGTTTTTATCATTTTGGAATGGAATATGCCAGTTTTGGACCCATTCCACAAGTTATGAATGCTGTGGTTGTACTGTGAGCCCTTCATTTTCACAAAATTCCTAAAACAGGACCCTGGCAGAAAAACCTAGATGAACCCCTGATTTCTTATAAAAGTGAAAGGAAAACGGAACCTTTAAGTTCAGGCCTGTGTTTAGGGTTTTTGGCGGCCTGTGTTACAACTTTTTTACCACTCCTTATTAACTTTCCCTTTCCTTTCAGAATCTTGATTGTACTGATTTTAAGCAAAAAAAAGTCACATTTCTAGTAGTTTCTAATTAGTAAGAATCCCATCTAAAATTTTCCATGGATTCCAAAACTGTATAAAAACTCATCCCAAAGTGAAAGGCAGATATACATATATACAATATTAAACTAAAAGACACACATATTTTTCCTCCTAAAAATATCTAAACTTCCCTTACCATGGTTATGCAAGATAAAAGTTCTTGAACAAAAGTTTACAGATTGCAATGGATGGTCAGATAATTGAGTTTCTACCGTATTTGTAAACAGTACGGTATTGTATTCAGTGTCGGATCCACAGGGGGGGGGGGGCGATTGGGGTAATGTGAAATACACCAAGATTCACATCCTACCTGTATCTAAAGCAACTTTAACCCACACAACTTAAAGCAACTTAACCCCACAGGAGCACAAGGTTCCATCCTGTGGGGATGCATCCCCCAACATTAAGACCATTTTTTTTTCTTTTATCCTGTTAGTTTTTTAACTTTTGTGTGGGACCACAAGATCCCCAAATATAGGATCTAAAATGAGTTAAAAACTCTAGGTACTTAAATTTTTGCATTCAGTGCACAAGATTGAAAACTTTCCTGCTGGGGTGTAAAATTTATATAAGGTATATCAACTTCTCTATCAAATAAATTTGTTGTGTTAAGTTTTTTCAATAAGTGTTTAAAAAGATAACAAATCAATCATATAGACTAAAAATTCATTAAAAGGAAAAGGAGGCAGTAGATTGGTGTACACATTTACTGTTTTAAAAATAAATTTGTAATTAACAGAAATAATTAAACTAAATTTGCTATGAAATATTATTTCAAAGATCAAAAGAAAAAAATTTAAAATGCGAGGAAAGTATTTAATAGTAAATGAAGTAAGGGTAATTAGTATAATACATGGTTTCTTATTTTATTTGTTGGATGTTTTTCCCTAATGATAAGCAAAAATTTGGAGATAATTGGAATTGTTATTTAAGCATTTTCAAAGGTGAGATTAAAATCTCAGGAATGATCTTCAAAAGTTGAATAAAAATGCAGTAAAATTTAAAACCCATCTGAGACGGCTTTCTTAATTTGAAAACAGCGTCTTATTACTTGGTGGGCTTCCTTTGTCAGCATTGGCGTAACAAGATTAGATGCTTTTTAACACTGCCCTGAGTAAAAACATTTGCAAACCACGTGGTATTGTTTGCTTCTAACGTAATTTCGTATAGTTTATATTAAAATGTTCTTTTTAACATTCCCTAACTCCACTCTTGTCCCTGATGGATGGAGTGTATTTCTATTAATTACTTTTGTTTTATCCAATTGTTTATTTTAACACAGGGGTGGGCAAAAAGCGGCTTTACGAGATTTTTCTGGTGGCCTGTCAAGATAGTCAGAACCAGAACTAAATAATTCAAAATCTCCAAAAGTAGATCGAACATTTTTTCGGCAATCTAAATTGCAAAATATTTTCGGGGGGGAGAGCGATCCCACGTTTTTGCTTATAAGCTTTGGATATGTAGATGTTGGTGTTTTAGTCTTTTTTATGGTAAAAAACAGAAATATTCTAGTTTTGTAGGTATAGTACCCGAAAATTAGCATCAAAGGGGTAGGGGCAATCCACTCTCTCTCTGAGATGGGAAACCAATACCATTGCTTTCCTCTTTTTCAACTTTTAAATATCGTAGAAACCATAGTTTACCTCTTAAGAGTAAAGAAATTTGATTTCATGTATTTGATAGTTGCCTACTTGGGTATGTCAATCTATCATTGATGTTTGGAGCTGTACAGGACAGTTGTTTGTTGCTACTTGACTTTTAAGCTTTTGAAACAAAAGAAGCCTTTTACAGATCTAAGAGAACTCAATTTTGAGGAATTCAACAGGACTTCTTTGTTGGAGAAGCACTACTTATAGCTCAAACCTTCTAGTAAGAATCGTAGAACTTCTATTTTTTGCTTATTTTCTCTACTTGAATGTGTATTCCTGCGGTGCCGGAGAAATACTTGATATAGGTTCTAACTTGCCGAAATAAATTTTTTCAAATCTCCCTATTTTCTTTGAAACAATTGCAAACGTCTTAAAAATAAAATAAATGTCATTTTTTATAGGCAAATTTCATTTTATTTGTTAAATCCTTAGATTTACATGGCTGTGCAAATTACCCCAATATTTGTTGATTAAGATTAGTTATCACCTATCAATGTTAAGAGCTTAGACCAATTAAAATATATGTAGTAATCATCCAAAAATTATTTTGGTGGATATTTTTATTTTTAAGTTAATATTTTTTTAATTAGGTTAAATTGTCCATTAATGCTGTTCGCGCCTCCGTGTCCACAATTCTATTATTAAAACATTTCATTACAAGTATGATTTTAGTTTTCCGATAAAATAGTTCTTGATCCAGAATTTTCATTTTACTTCAATTTGAAAAGAACCCATCGTAATGAGTTAATAAAACTGTGCCAAAAATTGCTCAGCAATGTCGTTTGATTTAAGAAGTGTATGACCAGAGATCCACTCTTTTGAGGGGTACTCGTTTATATTTTAATAACATCTTTGTGTCGAAATAAAATTCTAGAATTTATTTTCATGGTACTTGGCATTCAAAATTTTTAGCTCTGCATGTGCAGCCTGAATGTTATAAGGGGCTTGGTATTGCATAACACGCATATTGCTCCTTTGTTCCCATAAAAAATGCAATGCTTTTTTAACACTGCTCTCTACTTTTTGTATAGGGTTTTCCTGTCTTCTCTTATTCATCGAAGCCCAGTTCCTCTTGTTGTCAAACACGCCTCCGCGAATCTGATTAAATAAATCGGATCAAATAATATACGTAGAACCTGGTGTTCTACACCACAGCATTAACATTGAATAACCGCATTAATTTTAGATGCGTACTTTCAACTACTAAACAGTAGTTTTTAAAACAGTATTTTTAAAATAACTTGTGGTTTATAACCTTATAAATTTCTAGAGCAGTTCTTATCCAGAAAATTTTTGAAATTTAACTTAAAAAATAGTGTTTTAGCTCAATTCTTCATATTTTCCCCCCTATGCTATTTCCGGTATCAACCACTGAAACTTCCCCGTTTTCCGCCTAAAAAACTAATAAAACCAAATTTTGTCTGCTTTTTCCCAAGCCATGGTTGAAGGGGGTCCGGACAAAAATTTGTTCAGGAGGCGGCACAAACATTTTCTCTTGAAAAAGGGGCGGTGATCGCAAACAGTTTGAGAACCTGTAAAGGTCATTATAAGCCAAGCATAAGTTATAGACCCAGCATAAGTTATCAATAGCTAATGAATAATACAACTAGGAAATCACAAACACATAATTTTTTTTTTTATCAAGGCACAATCCCCCGGAAATATTTCGAACTTTTGCATGCTAAAATCGTGATTTTAAGCTACTTTTCAAGGGTTTTTTGAGTGATTTTATTACACTAAAATGAGAATTAGTTTAATTATTGAAAAGTAGTCAACCCCCGCTTTTAATTCAACAACGCTCCCCAATTTTCACTCAAATTTCACCAATTTTCACTCAGCTCCCCAATTTTCAACTCATCACGGCCCCCTCTTAAACACCCGCTGTGGAGCGGCAGCGGTAATTTGGGAACCAATGCTTTACAGCAAACAATTCAATTGCAATTTCATTTAAAAAATTCTTGCATTTTTTTTCTGGTTAAAAATGTACATTCGTATGCCTCTTGATGATAAAAGTATGGGATAATCTCATTTTCTTTGTATATCATGGAAAAATATTATTCCGGTGTTGTAACTCTCGAATATGGTGCGGTAATTAACATTTCTAAACTTATAAAAATGACTTTTTTTAAATTTTATTATTGACAAGCACTTGCAATACCTGTTTATAGACTAACTTTTTTAATGCTGATTACAAATATTTTATCCAAAATTAGAAAAAATACAATTTAATTATATAAATTTAAGATCATTGCAATTTTATCCATAAAGAGTGCTATTCATTTGGTGATCTGTGTTCCTTCTTAAAATTAATTGTGAAGGCATCTTCAGAAACACTCTCCATAATAGAACAGCAAGAGCTGTGCCGCCCGCATTTCTCCTTTGACGTAAGCCTGCGCCTGCCTAAAGTCGGTAATATTTCTCCCATTTCCTTTGCTTTTGCCCACTTGTTTTCTCTTTGCAAGGTGGTATTCTTAGAAAAATCCCCACGCAGGCCCTACTTTGGGAAGAGTCGTTGAGATTGCCCTCAGTTCTTATCGAAATAAACGAGTGAAGCAACTTGCCTGTTTCGGAAACCTCCAATTCTCTTTCATTTTGAAATTTTTGAGAATCCTATTCAAATAAAGTTCTCCCTTCGCGGAAGTCGGGCCTGCTTTCACAAGTGCCGATGTTATAGTTATCAAGCTAATTTAAAAGTGAAGTCCATAACAAAAGAAAGAAAAGGGAATTTGACCTTCAAACAAATTGCAACAGAAATAATTTCAACAACGGTTTTTTACCTCGAAATTTCCACACAATAAAATCGGTCCATAATAATTTTTTATGGGGTCTATATTTTAACTAAAAATTTTTAAAAAATAAATTCCATATGGGCCGTTTTTTTTTTGTCTGTTATCAAAGTTAGACTTTAAACATGTTGTACTGTTACTTGTCCCGACTTGTTTGAAAATCATCCCCGCAATTTTCATTTTAATTAACTAATAATTTAACCATCAAGTATGATTTTTTCATTATAGAGCTAAATGTTAAACTACAATATCGCTAAAAATATTGCTTCCAAAAATGCGTCAAACGTATTTAACACTGATGTTGGTTTAGTGTGGGGGAGGATCATTTTTTGGTCAAGATGCAAAATATTTAAAAAAAATATACACTTTTATTATCCTATTTTGATTTATTTTTAGTTTGTCATTTCTGCGAACTCTAAATTTCTTAAAACGTATACTTCGTTCCTCAAAAGGTTTAGGAACAACTGTTTTAAACAATTGGTTCCCAACCAGTGGTTCATGAAGTGCTTTACACAAGTTCGTAAAAATAGTAATTAAATTGCAGAATTAAAATCGATTTTAATTCCGCATTATCTAGATTTAGGGATAATTTTCACAATTTGCAATTATTGAATAAAGTCACTGATCCGACCCGCGGCCCTCTATGAAATCTTCATGGCCCTCGGCCACCAAATTAAATGTTTATTCTAACTACATCCAATTGTCAGTTTTATTTCCTAAATGTGTTCAAGGGAGAACCCCTAATGACCTCAGGTGTCACCCATAGAATCCCATATGTCCAAAAATGAGTTAAAGTACTACTTTCAAGGATTAAATTTTAAAAATAATTATAGGAGAGCACCCCTTAGACGCCTACCCCTATTTTTTGTTCTTTCAACTCAGCATTACTCTCAAAATATTAACATTTAGTATACACCAAAATTCAAATCATGCGTGTTAGTGTTTTAATAAACTTTGGTCTGGTTCGACATCCCGACAATCAGTTGCCCGACAGGTACGTTTGCCCAACATCATCATCGTCAATGCGATACAACGGGAAGGAAGGAAAGAGAATTGTCGGGCAAATGAAGCTTACATTTATAGTGCTGTCCTAAAAAAAACACACCAAAATATATCCTAAAAACAACCCATAGATTTTTTTAATTATATAATTCAAAAAAGTATGCAAGTATGTATTCTATGCCATTTAGAATGGTAGGAATGTGTAAAACAAGTCAAAGAACTGTTTATTTATTTCTTAAGTAATGGTCACTGTGGGAATTATAAACTGAAATCTAAAAGTATGAAGAAAATATGAAATTTCACATTAGCCTAGTAAAATGCTTAATTTAAATCTTGTTGAAGAATCAAATGTAATTAATTAATTAATATAAGTCAAAAACTTGCTTTTGGGAGTGGGAAATTCTGCTCTTACATAAATTTGAATTTTTAATTGTTTTGCTGAACAGTCTTTTACGATCACGCTGTGTTTTGAATATTTACGGAACTGCCACTTATCTAGTCGTCCTTGACCTAGCTTCACCAAAAGATACCTTACTAATATGGCCTTGATATTCTTGCTAGTTAGGTTTCATACACGCACATGAGAGAAAACGGAATTATATTTACAAAATCAGTGTGTAAAATCAGTTTTTTATTCTATTCTTTATTTCAATGCGAAAAGATTCGTTTGAAGCAAAATGGTAATTTAAGGTAAACTAAGACTCGTAAATTCGAAGAACAGTGAAAGAAACAGTCATTTGATGAAAAAGAATTGCCTATCGAAGTTCTTTACGTCTCGTTGAGAATCTGCTTTCATTGTCTCTATGACCTCGAGATAAGTTAATTTAATTTGTTCTCGAGATCTTTCATCAGACGGTGTTATTCACCAATGAAAGCCTTCCGAAGGAGAGTGGCATAGTTTTATTTTGTGCTTTCATGCGTGGGGTATTCAAATGAATGCTTTCTTCGTGCTCTTACCCGTCACGTATGTAAGTGTTAAATTAAATATAGCTAATTTAGGCTTAGTAAAATTGAATTTAACCAATTTAAATTGTTTTAGTTCGGTAGTTATTGACAGGCGTTCCACAAGCTTCGAAAACAAAAAATGTTTATGGAACACTTACTCCTAATATTTTTAACTCAGTGAGTCATAGTGTGTTTTGAAGTAGTTTTTTTTTTCACTCGTATAAGGCAAGGCGCCCTACATACTACTCAAAACCTAATATTATGTAACAAAATTTCAACTCCCCTTCAGGTATGGGGTAGATTCAACCTTTTTTTTGTTACCTTTGTTTTGTATCTGATTGTTAAAAAAAGTTTATTTCACTGCTTAGCTCCATAAAACGATCTTAAAAAGTTGTGCCTAGTGAGTGTGTTCGTTTGACTTGAGGATGTTTCATAAGTGTTTTTTTTCCTTCAGATTCCTTTGTAAATAGTCAAGAATGGACATTGAGTCGTTCTGTTCCCGATTTAAGGCTGGTAAGTAGTTTAACATCTTATTACTAACTACTTGAATTAACTTATTATTGTATTAACTACTCAATATTTCGTTGTTTTATGTGCTGTTATTTTGTGTAATAAAGGGTTTGGGGGGAATTGTGTGCACGATTATTTCAATTCGCGAAAAGATATATAGAATGTAAAATCCATCAGGTTTGAAAATCTTGTGAAATTTCTATTCAGGATTGCAATAAATGAACTCGCTGAAAGGAAACTCTTTTCCGTAATTTCGGTAACTCACTCGCTTTTTGTTATCATTCCACCTAAAGCTTTCTCCACACACGCCTCGTCAAAGTGAATGGAGAAACACCCTTTCACTTCCGTCAAATCGACTGCAGTGAATGCGTCTCGAACAAAAAGTTTTGCGGTGCTTCAACTGTCAAAGTGGAGCCGCCTAAACAGAAATCCAACCTTTGTGCTTACACTGCCCAACCACAACTTTCGGTTTTAACTTTTAATGGGATCATTTCCTATAGTTAGTATAGTATTTTTAAAAATAGAATAGAATTAACAGTTGGCTTCAGTCATTAAGTTGATTAAACACGTCGGGATAAATGAAGGTCTATGAATTAATGCATGGAAATCATTTTATTACCAGCACCAAATTTGGATTATGTAGTAAGTCAGGTCGAAAAATGCTCTTGCCAAAGTTTGAAATCACTATTGCGCGCTTGAAAGATGTTACCCCGGCAGAGTGGCACCGATGTACCCCGGTTTTTCTCAACGTACGGCGCAAGCCCCGCCAGAGAAAATCTCAGTATAGGCTAAATCAGGGGTCGGCAACCTGCGGCTCGCGAGCCGCATGCGGCTCTTTTGATGTAAAGTTGCGGCTCTCCAGTTCTATACGAAAAAATAATAATTTACTATCAAAACCTTTAAAAATAAGAAAATATATTTTTAAGTACCTAATTTTTCCAAAAGCTTTTATTTCCATAAACTTTAATTACAAATCGCTTGTGTGAAATAAAAACATTCCACAATGAAAAAAGCACTGATTATCCAGAATTGGAAGACAAATGGCTGCAAAAATCCAACTTCATGGTAGACACCACAATGAAACAAATTAACTAAATCTAAAACTGCTAGGAAAGGGCCTAGCCTACGCCTTGCTTGAAGAAGTAGTTTATTTGAAAAAAGAAAAAAAAACTTTTTCGTTGAAGATATGGAGAGGGATAATTTACTTAATTTTAAAAATCTGAAGCAATATTGCGATGAGACCAATGCAACTATTGACACAAATTTCTTCCGCATAGCTTTAAAAAACATGAAGGATGGATTCGCAGAGAGATTCAAGCAATTCAAAACAAACAGAAGTTCTTTCGCGTTCATTGTAAATCCTCTCAACACCAATACAAATGAGATCAACATTGAGCCATTTGGAATGGATGCTGGATCGCTTCAAATCAGTGGCGGACCCAGGGGGGTGGCACTCTGGGAAGTGCCTCCCCTTGGACCCAAAAAATTACTCAAAAGTACGAAAAAAAGTCCCAAAAAGTACTTAAAATGAGTTAAAACCCTACTTTTACAGGTCAAATTTCAAAATTTTTTATGGGGGAGGACCCCCAGACCCCCCCTTTTGTGTTTATAACAATATTATTTACTACTTTTTATATCATTTATATTATTACGTATATAAAGCCGTTTATTTTAAATCAAATCTCTCATATAAAAGCCCACGTCACTCACTGACTCACTGACTCACTGACTCACTGATTCTGGAACGCTCGCACACTATGATGCCATCTCGCAAAATAATCATAATCATAATCAGAAAAATATAAAAGCCCACGTCACTCACTGACTCGATGCCATCTCGCAATAATCAGAAAAATAAATAAATAAAAGTAATTAAAATTTTAAAATAATATAATAGCTTTTAAATAAATATCTTTCAAGAAAGTTGGTTTACTTAATAAAGGTTAAAAAGTTACTTTTAGGGAAGTTGGTTTCTAATTCAACAATAATAAATTATTAAAGTTAAACTTCTTATTTAATGTATAATTAATAGGAACTTGAAGTAGTAACGAGCGAAGCTCGCATAAAAGGCTAGCCTAGCTGTAAGACCCGGCTTTGCCGGGTCGTAACAGCTAGTATAATTATAAGCAAATACTATATAATTGGGAAACGAAAATTTTTAGTGCGGCTCTTTAAAAGCTGGGAAATTTTGTAAATTGTAACTTTTGGCTCTTCCACTTCAAAAGGTTGCCGACCCCTGGGCTAAATACAAAACCTGGCAAAATGATCTCTTTCGCTAATTTTGAAGTGAAATAACATAAGAGATTTTTTTAATTTCTGAAAGTAGGAAATGCATTTCTGGTTCGTTTTGAATGGCATTGATTTCGTTGGAATGAATATTTTGTTTTAAAATAGTTTTTAATTATTGAACTTCTTTAAGATTCAGTTATATCTTAAAGAACCTTTATAATTATGCCAACTGATCATGTGATCCATTTGGATGGTTTTGTATTTAGTCTATAGTGGGATTCGTGTTAAGGCCACCGGAGATCAGTTTGATAAAGCTGGGTGGCAATCACAAATTTGGAGAATTTTTGAAATAAATGTAAATTATCTCAAGTATCGAAATAACGACTTGAAACCCTGTTTTAAAAAATCAAATTTCGAAAAAAAAAATTCTTCAGGTGGATGATGGAAGAAAGCTGATTTTAGAAGAATTAGGGGTGCATGGAATGAAAAAGGTAGAGAAAGGTTCGATATGAGGAACGCATCGACATCCGCAATCAGCCTACTGTGGGATACCCTCCCATACACATTATTTCTAGAAATCGAGCACTGATGCCCATTACTGCAAGTTATAATTTAAATTTAAATTAAACATCGTTTGACCCTTACGCATCAAAAATCCTACGATGATATTTGACCAGACTCTCAATTTTTATGTGGAAAAATTATTTTTCTAACCATGAGCACAGTTTCGTAACTTATTAGTCACTGTTCACATTTAGGAGTCATAAATTGTTTAATGCTATATAATACCAAATTTTATTTTCAGGGCATCGTAGGAAGCCTGTCGAGTGGAAAATCAGCTCTAGTCCACCGATATCTGACAGGATCATACATGCAGGATGAATCTCCCGAGGGTAAGTTGAAGACACTTTACCTTTCCGGTTAAATGACCCATAGAGTACAGAGAGTGTCCATGGCCATAAGCGATAATAAAAATCGGAAAAACATTGGGTATGTATGCCTTGTGATAGGGGCGCTGGGTCTCATCTACTACTCATGAAACTCGAGCCTCTGTCATGTCACGAGAGGCGGAGAAAAATAATCTCAATCCTCGAATCCTTTAATACCCATCCGAAAGTGACGGATTGAATGAACACGTCACAGCCAATCGCAGCTGTGACCACCAAATTGTACTACCTACCCTCTGTTAATCATAGACATTTGCTGCCCTCTACCATTAGATGGCATTTGAAAATAGCGTTGGCTTTTTCTCTGTGAAATGACCGACTGTGAAAAGGCTTCGACTTAAATTAAGTTCTTGGATAAATGCAAAATGTTATATTCAATTTAAAGCTGTTGAAGTTGTGAGTTGAATTTCAGTTAAAATAATCCCGCGTTAAAAGAGAGAAATGGATCGAAGTTGGAAAATTGAAACTGATATTTTTGACTTCGTGCCCTAAAAACAAAAAAGCTCGTTTTTGTTCCAAAGTGTCCGAGCATGTTCAAAAGTATGCGCTGAATCTATTGTTCAAACTTTTGAGCAAAAGCAAGCATGCTCAGATGCCTACAGACGTCATTGGAAGTATCTGAGCACGCGCTGTTAAATTGGTATTAAGCGATCTGGAGTTGATCTTAGGTGTCTGAGAGGATCTGTCTAGTTGTGTTGTGAGCAAACTGTAAACAAAGCTCATCATAATAAAACAAGCGTAGTTAAAGCCACTTACCTAACTTACTTCCAAGGTTCCAGGAATGGACTGATCTCAGTTGAATTACATATTTATAAAACTCTGTAATCGGCACACATGTTGGAAGAAATGTGTCAACGCAAAAGATTTCTTTCGGAAGGGCTGCTCAAGCGACTTAGGATGCCTTACCTTTCTTTCAGGTGGCCGATTTAAAAAGGAAGTGGTCATCGAGGGGCAGAGCTACCTGCTGCTCATTCGAGACGAAGGTGGGCCACCAGAAATTCAGGTAAGCATTAAGTTCTTATGTTTTTTGTTTTTGGCAAAGATTTACTGTTTGATCGAGATATCTGAAAGTCCATTTGAAAGACTAGATGAATTGTAACTCAAAATATTGTGATTGTGCCAAGGGTTTCTTTGGTTTATCAAAACAATTCGGGCCTTGGCGAAGTTTTGTTTTGCCAATGCTTTTTATTGGCGTGGAAACAATTCAACTTTACACAAGTGGGTTGCCAGAATTCACTGTTTCATCGCCAATTTTGGCTTCAGGCCCGGATTCTTCTGATTACCTAGATTTTTTTTCTAGCTTAGAAATTCATGACTTTGGTGCAAAGAATCAGGTATCTGATATCTTAAATGTTGTCTCAGGTCTTAAATGTTGTCTCAGGTGGAGATATCTTAAATGTTGGCGTGCTTTAAGGTTGCTGTATAAACTTTGCTTAGGTTAGAGAAAATATTTGATCCAAAACAGCAACCCTTGTATTTGTACTATCAGCGCTCTGTTCATAAGAAAGTAATTGAGCATTTCCAATCACGTGACTCGCACCAAGCAACAGTGTTTGTGTCCACCAGTAGTGGAGATATATCGCTAAATTGGCGAATCTACCGGTGAATAAACTTGGTTTGAAAGTGAAGATACCTGGTTCTTACCCCCAAGTTCTCAATTGGAAATAGTAAATTTTATTTCTTGAACTGAGCTTGCATAATGCTTATTAAAGCTCCTTTCGAATCATTCTTTTTAATTTCTATGATTGAATCTGTAATATTTTAAGGAGCTTTTACACTTTTTCGATCTGTTGCGGCACGGCAATCCGGTGTGACCAATTGAACTAATCTCGGTGACAAAGACAAAAGTGGCGTCGCTTTGATCTTTCTCGCCGTGATTCGTCCACTTGGTACCTCCGGATTACCGTACCGGAATCTAACACATATTTGAGGGGTTAATTTAGGTTCATTTGTCAGCAGTTGTTAAAATGCTGAAGGAGTCATTTCCTCTACTACTTGTCTTGATTTAAGACATCGAGCAGATTCTGATTTGTACGAAAATAGTATTAATTTTTTTTTTGCTTAAAATCTGGTTTTTATAGCAATTTTCTGATTTAAGTTTTTCAATTTTCTTACGATTTTTTTTCCTCTTATCTCATTACTGATTAAATGTGAACCTCTTTCTGATAATTAATCCAACATGCTGTTTTCTGTTTAACAATCATAAAAGTGTCAGTTTAACAGTCTTCGAGTTTGATTTTTCGCGCTTTTACGGCACTACAAGAATTAATCTTGCTGATAAATCCTTACCGTTATCAGAATCTAGCAGTAACATAGACTGAAGGATTTCGTATTTCTGTTGCTTATTTCACCAGATTGTAGTTTTATTTTAAATTTGTCTTTAAAGTGAAATGTGCTAGTGAATCTTAATATTTCTTAAGATGCAGTTATGCCTCAACTAATATTTATGAAATATTATAAAGTCTTGCAATTTAATTGAGTGCACATTTTTTTCTTCTTTTTTTCTGATCCTGTGTGGCTCCAAGGATCCTGTGGTATGTAAAACCAGCCGTCTGTCCCTTCATGTTTAAAACCTTTTTGTATGTTTTTGCATGGTTGGTCTGTGTTTCCCCCTCGGTTTGCGAGTTCAGACAAAAGGATGCCTGACTAATCGAACTTTTAAAATTCAAGCTATAGGACTTAAAACTGGCACTTAAGCGTACCTTTTTTCCGTGGTTAATGAATTCCGTGAATTTGACTTGTTTAATTACTGATACATTAAAAGCCATTCACAAATTACGTACAATTTTCTAAGGATTCATAACCCTCCCTCATGTCACAAATTGGTTCAGTGACCCTTATTGCGATTAGTGAACTGATATCTGCTTGATTTCTCTTAAATCAAAACTAAAAACGGCGGAAAGGTCGGTTCTTCCGTACATTATCCCATCGACCGAAAACGAAAATGTATAGCCAGAGCTCATTAAGTGTGCCGCTGAAACTGACGATCGACGGGATAGTGCGTAAGAACCGATAGATATCCTTCAGCATTCCCAGCAGCAGTGAAAAAAGTTTTAAAAATTGTGATTTCATAACCATTGAACCACCTCGTTGCACCTCAATGCATTGTCAAACACACTACAGGACCTCCTCATCCTCCTTAACGTGACGTAGTTTGTGAATGGTCCCTTAAGTGGGTAATTATGTGTTTAAATTGTAGATTCCCTAGTCAAGGCCTGATTAACTAAAACGGTAATGATGGCATAATTAAACGAACTTAACATACCGGGGGCAAAAAAAAAAAAATCCGTGCCGAACAAGCAGACCAAATGAACAGTCCACTGTAAATTTTAGAAAAGTGATAAATACAATAGAATCACATTATGCTGTATGTTAAACATACTGAGAGGATATTCTATGTTTTTAATTTGCATTAAAAATCAAAAGAAAATTTTCCATAGAAATCTCCTTTTAAGTTTTAAAAAAAATATTAAAGTTTTATATGGATAAAGTTTTATATCTTGGATGTTTTTTAAATTTTCAAAAAACGCTCTTTTTTTATATAAATTTTACTCTGGAGCTCACCATGCAATGGTCTTACTTGCGTTATCTCATTATATATTTTATTTTCATGTGTTTATTATAATTTATTTTATTCATTTGTAGTTAATTTTTTATGTGTTAAATTTTTAGGTTACCCATATGGGTCAACTCGTATCTAAATCTAACTGTCTGTTTTGATTTATCCTTTTCTTGGTGTTTTTATTTTGTGTAAAATTAATAAGCAGTTTCAATTTCAAGAACCTATTAAACAGCTAAACGTTTTTTCCTGTTTGCAATTTCTTCTGTAAATCATTAAGATTAACCTTAATTAATCCTTATAAAGATTAACAAATTAAAAGAATTTTTAAATTGAAATTTTCTTAATTGCTAAATTTTTAAGAAAAGTACAAATTGTCCTAGTTTATTTGGACTCTCGGGGGAAGTTTCCATATTGCAAGAGGTCCTTGTCAACGAAATAAAATTTGGAAGTTTTTTAATAAAAACAGGTCAATGTGACTTTTTCCTTTGCACTTTAACTAAGAAGTTTTTCCCCCGATACCCTAGTATGCTTAATGTTTACCCCCATCGGACAAGATTTTTTTATTTAAATTCTTTATGGAATCCCTTACTATAATTCCGAACTAAAAAGTATTTTCTTTTTCTCGTATAGAAAAAAAGCCCATATTCTCCATACGCTTACATTTCAGAATTCAAAACAGTTTAATATTTAAATTAAATTATCATATCTGTTTTTAAATATTTTAAAAGTGTAAGGTTGGTCTAACTTTTTCATAAAATTAAGGGTATTTTTAAAGAAAACCCATTATCATTAGTCAACAATATTTCCGGGTTCAAAATTTTTTTAAAGGTTTGATGTTAAAGATTAAGGTAATGGGATCCGACAGAAATAAAAATACCTTACCTTATAGACAGATTATACTGTTAAAAACAATATTGTTTGCGCAGAAGAATAAAAATGAGTTATATTCTAAAGTAAATAAACAATCGTTTGAAATGCTTGTTGCCACAATGCAGAATTTTTATTATATTTTTTTAATAATATGAAGGTAAGAAGGACTGTGGGAAAAACCATGTTTTAAAAGTTGTTATTAGCGTCATTTATAATTATTAGTTGTCATTAAAAGTAACATAGTTAAGTAAGTTAGTTGACATAAAGTTGGGGACAAAATATTTTATTGATATGTAAAAAGTATGAAATTCAGGAAATATTTTTTTACAATTCTCACAACATATTACTAGTTCATATTTTAATATTAATAGTCTTTTCTTTCAAAAAGTAAAATTAAATTTTAAAAAACTACCTACTTTAATTTCATAAAACTCGTTTAGAGACAAGAATGTTTTTGGCTAGTTTCGTATTTTTAAAGATTTTTATAAAATGTTACGGCTTTTTTATTTATTAAAGGCTAGTATTTCTTTTAGTCTTCATTACTTATTGAAGCTCAAATAGAAATATTAACGATTAATGGTTTCATATTTTACTTTCCGGAGGGACAGCAGATTTTGAAATTAGCCCAAAGAACTATACAGGGTATTTCAAAAAAGTCCGTTTCACTGCTTTTATTTGGAACCTACGTCTTTTAGGGTCATGAAAATAAGGTCTGTCTACCCCTAGGTAAATGACTATGGAAAATCCATTGAGATGACTTACAGCGCCCCTAGAGACGAAATAAAGAAAGCTTAAAAAATAATTAAAAAACTTAAGGGGAGAGCGAACACCTCAATTAGAATATTGTTATCAATATTATTATAAACTCTCTGAAGGATTTGCGATTTTTATCTCGATTTGCGTACCGAAACTCCTCCTAGCAACCCAACAGACTTTCTGTTTACGGAGTTTCTACTTCCGCTTAGTGACGTCATAGGGTCTGTAAACGTTGCTATCGAGTATAGTATATATATGAATTCGTTGGATCCGAGTGTTTACTCTTATTTTGTAAGCTCAGCACTTAACATTTGTACTTTATTTCCGAGGTGAAAATATTTTTTGTTTAAAAAAATGTTTTTGCTTTTTTATGTGTTGAAATAATTATGGTTTAATGTACAGTTTCATTATCGTGCATTACTTGCTTGTTATGTTGAATAAATTATTTCCCATTTTACATAATTTTCCTAACGTTTATTTTATAACCCAAGTCGTAGGAGTTTTCTCTTTACACCTTATTTAGTTAATTTTTCTCTTAATAATTGCATTTTGAGGAAACTTTCTAAATCGATTCAAGTGATTCATTTGTATGTTACCTGGATTTGATAGTTTCAAAAATATTAAGATATTTTTCATATTTTACACTAACGTTTCTTGTAGTTTCATAAGATTTTATGAGTTATTATTATTTCAAAAACTTCGAATTTTTCTATCTTGCCACTTACATTTAGGCCCAGATACAAGTCAAAATACTTTAATTTGAAATTTTGATGCTGGAAATTAAATTGTGTGCGGATTTAGTTCAACAGAATATCCTGGTTTCTACATCTACTGTACATCGAAGATAATTTTTTCCTGTTGATTTGACTTTTCAGGTAAAATTAATAAAGTAGGTATAATTTATGCTATGTTTTAGTATACACCCTAGAACCATTCGTCTTAAGTTAAATATGTAAGTTACATCTAAAAGGAAGAGGATATGGCAATTCAATACAAGAGGCACATTGATACACCATGAATCTGATTTCCAAATGTGCGAACTATTTTCCGTATCTTAAATGGAATCTATCCTTATCGGTTCCCCCGAAATGCAAGTATGAAAGAACTTCAGTTCAGCGTACGTGTTTTTGCTATAATATGGGGATCCAAATCATGTTTGACAATATTAGATTAGAGAAGAAATCTAATATTCCTGTTTTTCTTTTAATTATATTTCTGTTATCTTGCGACTCCTATTACATCGTGGAAAAACTTCTGAAAATGAATGTAAAAAAATAAGAATGGGGTCGACATTCCGATGATTCATTTCCCTGAAAAAAAGATCCCTTGCATTACTTGTCTGAACTCGTGTGTAGTTCATCAGTACCAATTATACATGCTTATCCTACGTACAGTCGAACCTGCTTTTATGCGTGCGGTTTTTTTAATTGTGCAATATTTTTGTACGGTCCCTCAAAAATATCCTTCACTTATCTAATTATTGAAAATATGATAAGATTAGGTTTCAGAAGAAACACTGGACTGTGGAAAACGTGAAATGCAAAATTGACAGTTTTCTGATGCTAACGCAGCCCAGCACTATTACTTGTTTAATAAGGCTTTCACATTTAATTTTTTTTTGCCGTTCCTCTGTACCACATAGAAAATTTTAACTAGTTTGCAAAAAGAGCGACTTGTGAAGTTCCAAGAAGGTACGTTTATGCGGTCCCCGTTTCCCGCATAAACAGGTTCGACTGTACACGTAACGCATTTTTATATAATTAAATTGGTTTTGTAATTTTCTGTGATGGAATCTTCTTCTATTGTATCTTGATAGATGATGCATTTTCAAATTTGAATGAAGACTATTTTCTTTCAGTTTAGTTGTTGGGTAGATGCCGTAATCTACGTTTTCAGTTTGGAAAACGAATCTTCTTTTAATGCCATCTACAACTACTACACGAAGATGTCGCAGTACAGGAGTCCTGGTGAAGTGCCATTGATTCTTGTCGGTACTCAAGGTAATGAATGATCACATTTTCTCTTAATCAAACGATTTCGTGTCAGGGGGTCTTTTCCGCTCCTCGCGCGGGCCCGAAACAACTGGACGAAATTAGTCCCCCCGCGCGGATCCATTCCAAATACAGTCGATTCTGCATATTATGTGATCAACCCTAATGTTACCAAAATGTGTCCATATCCCTTCCAAAATTTGCCCTTTTTCCAGTTTCGAAGGCCAACTTTACAAACAATCGCATCGACTAGTATTTTTATATTTTTCTTCAAAAAGATTTTGTAACAGGGCTTTTTATTTTCTAATTAAAAAAATGTAATGAATGAACATTTTATGAATTATAAAGTTACTTTTACTATAAATTTTATTAACTTTTTAAAATTAGGGGCCCGCCAAATTGTGGGGCCCCTAGACCCGGGCCTAATGGTAAATCAGGGCCTGTTTAGTAGCAAAATACATACCATGAACTCGTTTTGAATGCTTACTTTGCCGCTTGTTGGTATCCAATCGCTTATTATCTGATACCGTTGTAATCGCTTATTATTTATCAGGCTAATCTGTGCCAAAGGTGATCGCATTAAGCGGAATCGACTGTAATCTAAGGGGAGCTTGTAAGCGCTATTTCTGGAGGAGGGGCGGCTTTTTTTTTACGTCGTGTCCCGCCGGCGAACAGGTGAAGAGAGCAGAGGTCAGTGGGGCAGGTAGGGCGGGGGGCGGCCGAGAGGGCGCTGCATCGATCGATGCCTGCGAGGGCAGACGGCGGAGTCTGGTTGCGGCCCGCACGGTGAGCCCTTCTCCTCCTGCGGGGACGCCCTTCTCGGCCGGCCAGTCAGCTGATCGGCCGCCCGCTTCATGGAAATAGAAAGCAGATGTTTTGCCGTGGAGGGTATAGTGGCGCTTCCTCTGCATTATTCGACGCACCCGTTCTGCTTAGTTCCCCACCTTTATTTTGTTTGAATCGAGTGCCCTTTATGGCTCTGGTTGCGTGGTTATTTCGAGTTCCGAAGTTATTCGGCTAACCATGCCTTGGTTTATGTGTGTGGTTGGAAAGAAAAGTTTAAGTCCCTGGTTTCTATCTATGTGCATTTTAATGTTTAATTTAGATTCCTTTACATGCACAAGTATTTATTTAGCACTCTATTTAGTAATGAATGTTCATAAGAGCCGATGTATTTAATATTAAATTCTCATTCCATAACAAAAAAAATGGAAGTATTTATTTTGCACTCATTATAATAGTTGAACAGGTTTTTTTTAATCAGGTCTACTAGATGTTTTTATACCCTTATTTGCCTTCAGTTTTAAGAATCCCCCTCCACTTTTAAGGCATTAAGTATTTAAAATATTGAATGTGAAGACTAGAAATGGCTGTGTGAAGAAAAGCAAACTTCTTTATTGGACTCTATTTTATAGTGGTTTGGTGGAAATGAGAAAAATTGTGGTTAAAAATTTAGGCCTAGAACTAGTGTAAGATTAAGTAATTATGGGGTTAGTAATAAAAGTAAAAGTATTTAAATAATTCATAAATGTGACTCCTCCAGAAAACCACTGTTTTTTGCTTTTTTATAGTAATTTATCTTCCCTCTTTAACTACATTTTTTCTTCAATTTATCAGAATGAAGAAAAGAGTACTTATAATGCATTTAACCCTATGCAAACAGGAACAAATTGCAAATATATAGGGAAAGATCCTGCCATGCTTACTGGCCTTTCTCAAGAAATCTGTTCTCCACCCATAGATAGCAGCAGAACTTTTATGCACACTTTTTTAACTATCATTGATGCCTATAGTCTGACCCCCTCAAGAAAAACTTTTGACGTACAATATTGTGGTAATTGTTAAAAAAATGGGTTATTCCAATCAATTTCAGGGGGTGATGTTAATTCATAAAGGCCGAAAAAACGCTTTGTGCCAAATCTGTGTGACTATCATTTAGATTTGAACTTTTTTTCCAAGTTTTGTTTTTCTATTAAAGTTTTTCTTGTGGCAGTCGGTTTATAGATGGTCCTTTACTCAGCATTACCTTTCTTTTATGGAAACTCTTTATAATTTTCTTGAAAAATTGTTTCCCAGAGACTTTGAAAGGATTTAGGGCTTAGATTTTCTAAATACTCAATTAATCTGGCCAGGAAAAAAATTGTTCATGCACTAATGCATTTTACTAAACACTTTCATGCAGTCATTCAGCCCTCTATTCAAAAGGTTTGGGACCTGTTATTTGAAGCCAAGTAGGTTCAAATGAATACTCACCATGAACAGTTTTTAGGTGCTGCCTTACTATAAAATAATACATGGTTATATCACATCCACAGAATTATATTAACATAGTAATAAATTTTTTTGATTTAACTGAATATAACTGAGCCTCTTATACGCTTTTTACTGAATGTTACCTTAAAATGGCTGAATTTAGTAAACTCTTTGATAACTCTTAAGTAATTTTTCTGTATGAATTTTGTGCTTATTTCATAAATATAATTTTAGATGCAATTAGTGAAAGTAATCCTCGGGTAATTGACGATTCAAGGGCAAGAAAATTAGCTAATGACCTTAAAAGGTGTTCCTACTATGAAACCTGTGCAACCTATGGACTCAATGTTGAACGAGTCTTCCAAGATGGTAAAGTATTTCATTAATAATTTTGTACAATGATTATGTAAAGGCCTAAGGTTAAATTTTAAAATTAAGTAATTTTTTACTTTACTTAAAAATACATTTTTACATTTAAAAGTAGCAAATGCTTATCATAGTGTGTGCTTTTTATTTATTATTATTCGAAAATTATCCTCTCTGTTCTTAAAATGGGTTTATAGTTATATTTTTAATTTGTGGGTGTGTGTTTCCATGCCTTATTATTAGTAATTAGTTAACTTATCTAGGTTAACGCATTGTTTGTAACCCTATTTTATTAATTCACTTAAATTAAAATAATTTTTTTTCAAGTCTATCTTTCTTTGCCACATAATTTTCCATTATTTTCTGTGTTATTATTAAAGAGTAAAATCGTTTTTGCTAGAATTTTTCCTGAATCATCCTTTATGCTATCAAAGATAGACATATTTTTATTTCTTGTGGCTGCTAAGGCTAATAGTCAAATCCTTTTTAGTTTTATTTTTCTATGTATAGTAGAGGTAACATTATGAAATAAAAAATTTAAGAGTTCTCAAGACTAGTTTTTTGGTCACTTCAAGGCTAAGTTATCGTTAAAATAAACCTTACTTGAATTTTTGTCGATGTATGAAAGAACTTATTGACTTTTTAATTTTTTCAGCATGTCAGAAGATAGTTCAACAGAAAATGGCTGGTATAAGCTCAAGACCCAGTACTCCCAGCCATCCAGTCCGGTGCAACAGTTATGTTTCAAATGCCATTTCTGGCATAAGTGCAACAAATAATGGGTACCATCCACCTACAAGTGTAGGAAGTAACTGTGTACCTACTGTTTCTGCTTCTCCTAGTCATCTTAGTCATGTACCTCCTACCCATGTTGCAAAAGTAATTATTTACTCAATAATTAAAACTTAAAGCTTAAACTTTATTGTATTAAAATTTTGACTTTTAAATGCCATGCTTTTGACTTATTGAACAAATTTTATTCTTCCAGGATAATAGGATTGATGGAAGTGTAATATCATTACGTGACCAAAAAGATAAACCTGACCGTAATCTTGGTATAGAGGTTCTAGTTACCAATACCTTAGGTGGTGTCATTATCAAGGAAGGAAAAGATTTACCTACCCCCTGTTCTACTCCTACAACATCCCGTAAAACCAGACGACGTTCCAATCTCTTCCCTGTAAGTTACTATGAAATTGCTTTTACACCATAAAGTAAAAAGATATTCCTTTTTGTCTGCAGATTTTCAACTATAATTAAGGGGCAAAGCTGTTGGAGTTGGCTCATTGTTACTGCAAATGCTTCACTTCATATAATATTTTTGTTAACAGGTTGAACTTTTAAATTAGGTTAAAAAACAATTTGCCTGATAAATGACTTTTGTTCAACTACCCTTTTAAAATGTCTTGGAAGCTCCAAAGATTTATACAATAAATTAAGAGTTGAGATTTTAATATTAATGTTGTTTATAAGTTGTGTGGGATCTTGATCAATATTTCCTATTAAATGCTGAATAAATATTGAAATTAATTTTGGCAGCCTCTGAAAAAAGGAGAAGATGATAAGAAAAGCAAAAATGGAGAAGTCGGAAGTGGTCGTGTGATTCCTCTCAGACAGGTTTGTTAACTTTTAAATAATGTTTTAGTAAGCAAAAAATTTAGCCTTGTTTTTTTATGTTTTTGATTCAGTTTTTATAACTAATAGCAATAGCAGTATTAATTTAATTGTACCTACTTGTGGATCTTTTTTAACCTTTGTATTTGTCATTTTGACTGATACTAATACTCATCAATGATATTTCTTGTAAAAATTTTGAATCCAAAGTAGTTAAATTTTTATTTTTCATGAAAGGTTGCTTTTATTTTAGGGTTATCTTTATAAAAGAAGCTCCAAAGCTTTAAATAAAGAGTGGAAAAAGAAGTATGTTACTTTAACCAGTGATGGAAGGTTGACATACCATCCAAGTCTTCATGTAAGTAGTATCAATGCACTGATTTTGTATAGATTTCGAAAATTTTATTTAAACTTTTATGTTAACACTAATGAATTCCCTCACTAGGATTACATGGATGATGTTCATGGAAAAGAAATTCCTCTGATGCATACAACTGTTAAAATTCCTGGACAGAAACCCAGAGGTTCTCGAACTCAAGGAGCATCCAGTAGTGCTTCCTCTCATCAGGTCAATGAATTGGCTTCAGAATTAAATAATTTATCTGTTGCTGGAGGTAAAAGGATAATTTATGTCTTGATTTTTAATATAAAATCTAAAACTTCTAAATGCTAATAACTTATATTTGCACAAATTTATTTTTATTAATTTTTAATGTTTTCTAGGAGTTTTGAATGGGAGTGAGACTCAGTTAATACCTGCTGTTCCAAGCACCAACCCATTACTAAGTAGGTTGGATACACCTATTGTTAAAAAGAGACATAGGAGAATGAAGAGTACAGGTCTGAGGAATCTAGAAGCCATGGATGGTATGAATACATGATTATTTGTATCGTAATTTATTTTATTGAATTTTTTAAATAGGCTAAAAACAGTTGCTATTTAATAAATACTTAAAGTGTCTCTTCTCATCTAATGTTTATCTGATAGATTCTGATGATCATGAGTTCATCATAGTTTCATTAGACAATAAACAATGGCACTTTGAAGCATCTAGCTCAGATGTAAGTTTCTTTTATATAATATGCTACTTTTTATATGATACTATTTCGTTGTATTTATAGTTTACTTAACCATATTCACAAACATTTTTATAAACAAGAGCCAGTCTATTATAAAATTTGCTCCCTGTCTAATTCAAAGCACATAAGAAAAGTCTAGTATACTACTTACTAGCACAAAATGCAGCAGGGGTGCAGATTGGCTTTTTAAAATTAAAATTTTCCTCTTGATAGATGACATGAAATAATATAACAGACATCAAACATAATTCTGCTTCTTTAACAAAATCAAAAAAGGACTTCACTGATGCAAGTTTCTTGCTGTAACTAATAGATATTAGGAATGTAAAGTTCTTCTGAAAATTTAATTAAATAAACACATATAACATTAGTCTTTTTAGTTTTTTTCTTCATTAGTACTAGGCTGCATTTAAGTTGCATTATTTGTTGCATTGTATTTAATTGCTTTCTTAATCTGAAATTATTTACAGGACAGAGAAGCTTGGATAACTGCCATTGAACAGCAGATTCTGACAAGTTTGCAGGGAAATGAAAGTTGTAAAACCAAGGTATTACTGGTATTTTTATCCAATTTGATTTATTTAAAATTCACAAATAATTGCATACAGTAGACTTATTCATCCTCTTTTAAGTTAACTTTCTCTTGCTTGCAACACAAAGCTTGATTTCATTTTGACAAAAGAACATTTAAAATTTCATTCTACATTTTATACATAGTTACAACATTAGCATATCAATAAGTCACTCATATTGTGAAAATAAGTGCATGTATAATTTTTAACATACTTATAAGTATATTTAATGTATTTTATATATATATATATATAGACTGGTCGCACATCATCAATGGTTGACCAGGCTTCTATCCAGTCCATCAAAAATACTATTCCAGGAAACTCTCACTGTGTTGATTGTGATGCTCCTAGTAAGATTTTTTGTATTTTCTCTCCTTTCGTGTATTTGTTGAACCAGTTTTTGAATCTTTAATGAAATGAATTTTTTAACTGATGATTTAAAAAATCTAAGTTATTTCATCAGTCTAAATGCTGAATCTTTGTTTTGATGCTAATAATTTCAAAGAGCTTTTCCTAAAACAGTTTTACCTTTCAGATCCTGATTGGGCTAGTTTAAATATTGGAGCTCTCATGTGCATTGAATGTTCTGGAATTCACAGGAATTTAGGGTCCCATATATCAAGGGTTAGATCTCTTGATTTAGATGAATGGCTGTGAGTATAATGTTTCTATTTTGTTATTATAGCAAGCAATTTTTATCTTGTTTTGAATTTTACCAACTGTTATACACAGTGGTATAATTTGGTTAAAGAATTATGCTAGGGGAGTATAAATATTTTACTTTCTCGAGTTTTAAAATTTATTCATTAAGTTGCTGCTCTTTGGTCACAACAAAGATGTGAATAGTGTTAGTTATACCTAATTGTATGTGTACATTTCGTATGCCTTGTGCAATGAATTTTGTTGATAAAAGAGATAAAAGATAATAGGGAAAAAGATATAAAGCTTCTTCACCAAACGGAAATGCTTATTCTAAGGTTTTTTTATTTAGCCCTGAGCATGTTAGTGTTATGACTGCTTTAGGAAATACTTTGGCCAATAGTATATGGGAAGGAAACACTCGTGGAAGAGCTAAGCCAACTCCAAATTCGAGCAGGTCAGTTTTTTTATTGATTGAGTAAAATTTCATTTGTGTGAAATATTTCTTTTATTAGAGCAGCTTATATTTTAAAGTTTAGTAATTGTTTAAATCTAATTGGACAATATTTTTTAGGGAAGAAAAAGAAAGGTGGATAAGAGCTAAATATGAGTTTAAAGAGTTTTTAGCTTCTATATCTACAAGTACTCCAATTGGTCAAGTGAGTTCGTTATTTATGCTTTTATTCTTTTAAATATATTTTTTCTTTTTATACTTTGTTCCCATAACTTAAAATTAAATAATGGGCAAAGCTTGTCTGTTGTACTACAGATGACATACTTCTTAATCTTTATTACTGCCTGGGCAATGCAGAGTATAACATGTATTACTAGTTCAATAATATTTTTAAAAGTTTCAGTGCAATAATATTTCCTATTTTTGCTCAAATTGCTGTATTTTTTAACCATTCTAATCATAATTATCATTTTAAATATTTTATTAAGAGCTTTAAATATTATGTCATT
Organism: Tetragnatha montana; assembly: GCA_963680715.1. Lineage (NCBI taxonomy): Eukaryota > Metazoa > Arthropoda > Arachnida > Araneae > Tetragnathidae > Tetragnatha > Tetragnatha montana. The sequence goes on from OY796684.1 coordinate 34,221,068, forward strand.
GGTTGTATCTGAATCAAAAACTAAAATAGAATATGACAGAATTATTTATAAAACTAACTCTTATTAAGCAATTTATTTTCATAGAAATTTTAAAGATTTGATTTTATTTATTTTTTCATTTACTTGAGTCATGGCCTTTTTTATTTTGAAAGATCATAACTATAAAAGTATTGCAACTTCTACACTCTTGATTTCTTGGTGAGGGTGGGTGTATCCAATACAAAATATAGCGTGTGTTTAACTTTCTTGCTAGTTCTTTATGGGTTGCATTTATAATGGAATGTGATGTGTAAATAAGACTTAAATTAATCTGTAAAAATTACTTTTTCAGCAACTTATTGATGTTGTGTGCAAGAGTGATATTAAAGCAGTTGCTTTAGTTTTGGCTCATATGACAACTGGTGAGCAAGTCAACATAACCGTTAGTCCTAGGGATCAAAGAACATCTCTTCATTTAGCAGCTGCATTAGGAAATTTGCCTATAACTCAACTTCTAATTTGGGTAATGATAACTTTTGAAAATATTTTCATTTTTCTGTTTAGTCCACAATTTCTAAATCCAAAAGTTGTTTCTAGTCTTATTTTTGTGTTTCCAAAATTTCTAATGCTTTATGGCGTCTTTAACAAAGTTCTCTTGTTTACTTCCTAGCTGTATTTCTCTGCCATTTAATGAAATTATATTTCCAGAATCATGCAAACGTCAAAAGTGTGGATTCTGATGGTAGAACTGCTGTATCTTATGCTAAGAGTGGGGCGTACCAAGATGTCCATGATTTGCTTGTCCATAGTGGTTGCCCTGATTTGAATCCAGCACCCACATCTACTCTTCCTCGTAGGCGTGGTAGCTTATCAAAAAAGTCAACAGAGGTATTTGATAAACTGCCTGCCAGCATTATATAGTGAGACATGTGCATCTGTGATTATTTCCCATCATCACTTCATTCATGAATTGAACTCATCTTCAGAAATTGTATAGTTAAGGCTAGTATAAGTAAAAAATAAGGATATGCTCTATTTGAAATGAGCAAAATTTTTATATAGAAAATTTATGGAAATAGTTTTAATGTGCATTATTTTGGTTTTGAATATTTAATGAAAGATATAACTCTGAATACACTGCACGTAAAATTTGATTAACATGCCATTTTCATAGTGTAGAGAAACTTCTTGATGTTTTATGCCGATACAACTTTCTTTTAAACCAATATTTTAAATGCATTTTTAAGCCATATTTTATGGGTTTTATGCTATTTAAATTCCTAATGCTGATTAAAGCAGGAAAAAACATTATTATAAAATATTTTTAATTTGAAACAAGAAATTCTAATAATTTCAATTGTAATTTGGTATGCTAAGTTGCAAAGTTTTAATGAACAAGAGCCTTATGCATTTATTAAATTAAATTATATAAATCTATGTAATTCAGAGAAGTATTTCATGTCATTAGCTTACATAAACTCTTGCTTCATTATTATTTATCAACATCATTTGTATAAACTTATAGCTAAACCTAAGTTCTATTGTGTATATATTAACTTGTACAGAAAATGTTATTTAAATGTGTTGTATATTTTAAACTGTTTAATATATAAATGTATATACACGTATATATTTGTGAGTTTGTTTTTTTATGAGAGCTATACTACATATCTAAAATGTACGCTGACTTTCCTATGTCAGTATTTGAATGAAAGAATTAAGAAATTTTTCTAATATATATTTTCCTTTTAATTTACTAAAATTCCTTTGGAGCAAGCAGGGTGGCCACAAACCTGTAAAATTAGAAATTTTGTACTTTATTTTTTTTTTCTATGTAATAGGCTATGCCTATAAGTTCCTTGCATTTAGCAGATTCAACTTCACAAATTAAAAATCAGGATATTGCATCAAAGTTAATCCTTGAATTATCAGGAATTAGAAATTGGGTTTCTGTGGGCACCCTGGCAAAATTATGTTGAAAACTAAGTTACTCTTGTCTGAAAAAGATAAATATGCCTTTTTTCAAATTTCATACTTATTTTATTCAAGTAAGTTTCTTTCCACTTTGGATTGCAGTCAGTATTTCAATGAAACATAGTGTTGATCTTAAAACATTTTCTTGATAAAAGTATTTGCTCTAGTCGAGCTCTCTAATTAAAGCTCTATTGCTTATATCTTTATTTTACTTTGTGAAATCTTTAAAAAGATAGTTTATATGACCTAATTATAATGGATTCTACAGCTTTTGGGCATTATAGCTTATCTGGTAAATGACAAATTATCATTGGAATTATCTTTTTTACATAGAAAAGAACACACTGGTTGTATTTTGCCACACTATTTGTGAAATTGCTAACTTATAAAACATATTGGCCCTTAAATAAGCTAGACAGCTATACTAGATAACTGAGTTTTGAGAAGCTAGGTTTGAAAAACTCCATGAGATGGTTATATTATCTGCTTGTATGTATAAACCTACAATGAATTATTTTAACTTTTGTTTTACATTATTTTCAATCAATCATTTTCAATATTGTTTTTAATCAATCATTTTCAATATTATTTTTAATCAATCATTTTCAATTTTCTAAATTTGGTGCACTGTATCCTATAGTTTGTATTTCCAAAGTTTTAATTGTTTAGTGTAAGTAGAACATAGTTTTGTTAATGTTATACATATACAGGTTGTGTGTTTATTTGGCAGCTGAACCCTCTTTGAAAGTTGTTATATATAAGTAAGTTTAAAGCTAATTTATTTTGAACTATATTTCTTTCTTGAATTAGGCCAGTTTCAAAGAAGGTGTTATACTGAAATAAATTGTGCTTTAAAAATATGCTTCTCTGTTTTTAATAACATTTATGAACACAAATTTTACTTAAAGCTAAAATAACTTAAAAATATGCACGTACCAAGTTCTTCCCAGGTACCTGCAGCATTAACTAACTATAATAAATTATGTAGCTCTTAAGGTTATGTTGGTGTGAATGGGTGTATAGAAAATATTTAGGGGTAGGCTTGGGGCTCTTTATGCATACTTGATATAATTAGGCTTAACAAATTGGTTATATTTGAGAATCATGGGGAGCATACAAGTAATGATACCAGTTTTTGTCTTTGATATTTACAGACAACTATTTTTAATCTGTTGCACGTTTACTTAATAAAGAACTTTTCTAAACTGAAACTTATTTTTTGAAACAAAAACTCGATCTTGCATCAATTTTAAGTTAAATTAGTCATGGTCTAAATCAAGTACCAAAACTAGACAAAAGCTGACACTGAATAGAAGCTTAATGTATTGCATCTCTTAATGTCAAGGACAGGAAGTGCATAAATAAGAAAAAGCAATAAAATAAAACTTTTTCCACTCCCCAACTAGTGAGAAAATTGTACTTTCAGCTGGCTTGAAACTTCTCAATGAAGATGCTGGCAAATCCTATTCCTGTATGATTCTTGAGATGATATTCCAAGATTTTGTGTCGAAAGAAAGTGCTGTCCTAAAATGATACTCAAGAAATCATACTTTCAAAAATTAAGTGCCAAATTATTAACCTTAGAATTATATTCTACTAGAGATAATATTTGTGCAGGTTTACACAAATCATTATATACTCGTTAATGTCCACTTTTTTCCAATATGCTTAAATTCTCTTATCCTGTATTAATACAATACTAATATGATCTCCATATTTTCAAGTCTGCTACATGCCCAGCCGAGCCCAAAATTTTCACAACATGAGGTATTCTAAGAAGTTCACCCCGTTTTCTAAATGCTTCAGTGATTTTCACACAATATAGAAATCTCAAATATTGTTATCAAGCATTAGAAATATCCTTGTAAAAGGTATTTTCTTGAATTTTACCAACAATTAGGCTTCCTTTTCCAAGAAATCTCTATTTTGAACTCGCATGATAGATTTATATCAAAAATTTTTATTGTATCCTTCAAAATGAATAGTAGATAAAATTTGTATAATATTCAATACTATATTTTTAATTTAAATAGTTTTTAAGGATGAATTCTGCATCAATAGTGCTTAGTATGTTCCTTCTGAGAGAATATTAGAGAACTCCCTAAAACATCAAAAAATATAGCTTGGATGTTATATTATTATTCTTATTCTCTTTTGCATTAGGTTAATAATTTTACTTCTCATTTAAAAAAGCATTTATTGTTGCTTGCATAAAAAGCTAAATGGAATTTTTTGCAAAGCTCTTGTAAAGTTGAGATAGTTAAACCATATGAATTTGGAAAATACTAATCTCAAATTAGTTTCTACTTCCAAAACTGAATCCGGGTTTGAAGACAATCATGTAAATATATTGTCTTGCTACACATATAGAAAAATGCCTATCCTATGTTAATTTATTGAAATTTTGTAGGTTCATCTGTTAATGTATTTTCAAATATTTCACTTTTACCAAGTTAGTGTTGCAGCTTTTCATAAAATAAGTGCAATTATCTTACTGGCTTTGTTTCAAAAATGCCAAAGCTTAGTTGTATGCTTTTTAGCTTTTATGCTTTTAATAAATTTTTTTTTTTTTTGCTTATTTTAGTATAAAATACCCAGAAAAGTGCTTGAAAATTGTGATATTTGTATAAAATTTGATTTCAAAGTAATACTTTTGTACTATATTTGTTACTCAGTATGGAAACATAAGTTAGCAACATTGATATTTAAAAGCGTTCTATTCCTACAAAACTTTGGGAATATAAGGGTTTTTGCTGTTATGTGACGCGAAAATGTGAACTGATTTGGTAAATATCTTTTGTGTATGCAAAATTTTTTTCTATTTCTATGCAGTACTGGATTTTCCTACGTTAATCAAGAGACAAATGTTATGTGTATACTTGTATATGGCTGTATTTTTTAAAACTATCTTTTGTTGTGAGCAAAATTTTTATGATTAAATCTGTTTTTTTTTTAGTCAGAAATATCAATTCAAGCTTTAATTGTTCAATTTTGTAAAGAATCCAATATGAATAAAAAATTATGCCTTTAGGAACTATATCTTTTTATGTAGTATAGTTAAACTCACTCTTTTAACTAGATTAGAATAATTGAACTGGTTTATAGTAGCCTGCCTGTATTAAATATGATAATTTTGATCAGAGATTTTTCCAGACAAAACCTTTCCGGAGCTTTACATTGGAGCAAATAGTAGTTAAACTTTAAGTAAAACACAACTCAATATTTCTTTCATCATTGTGAAAGATTTTCTCAAGTCATTTTATTTGAACATTATTTGCATTTGCCACACTCCAACTCTACTCGAATGTTTCTCTGGCAACTGCTCTGATGAAATATATCCATTTGTCACAATTTTGGCTTAGATTTGCATCTACGGGCTATAAAGAAATACCCTTAAAGAAAAAATGATCTTTTAGGAATTTTTAAAATATTGCTATTTAAGGCCAAGTTTTTAACATTAGAACCCCAAATTTTTACATTAGAGTAGTAGAACCCCTCTTTTTTTCCCCATTTGTCAGTGTTACTCATGGCAGTCATGTTTCCATCGCCATAAAACTTCTAAACTAACCAAACCATGCTACCCTGTAAAGAGCAGATTACAGAGATTGCAAATTCACAATACCTACAAATGTCACGTTTGTTAGCGCATGCGTCACAAAGAAAGAACATCTTATGATAAGTTAAAAATTACTGAATCCCCGCTGGTGCAGAGGTAGGATGCTTGCGTAGCATGCGGCAGTTCCTGGATTCTATCCCGTTATTATTATTTTATTAAATTTTCCCAAAAAAACCCAGCAAAAATAAAAGTCCACACGCATGTGCATTGGATCAAAGTAGTAGAACCTTGTGGGTATTGTGAACACGCTTAAAAAATGACTAAAATTAACATTTAACTAGACCAAAGTATAAAGAGGCTTGCACTGTGAAAAAAAAATTCTTCAATAAAACGGAAATTGCCTCCAACATTTGAGGAAATGTAGGTCTTTGCTTTCCCGTCATTATGACTTTAATGCGCTCAAAAAAATTAAAACCAATAATAAGTATTGCTCTTGGTTGGACTCAATCAATCACGCTACCTTTGGATATGATTTCCCGCGATTTGACCACCAGGCTAGATTATTTGATAAAACCATATGTTCAAAATATTTTATATAAAAACTTAGTCAAGTAAATGAAGGAAAAGCAGTGTTGAGAGTTTAGATCGGGGTGGCCAACCTTTTTGCAAAAAGTGCCACTATTTGAGAAACAGTACGTAAGCGTGCTATTTCCACTTTTCCAATCTATACAAAAAATTTATAAAGTGAGAAATATTATTTATAGACTGATTATGATAATTTTACGCAAAAACTTAGTTCGTCATGCACATATCGAAAAATTTATCTATACATGTTATATCTTATACCAGGGGTCGGCAACCTTTTGAAGCGGAAGAGCCAGAAGTTACAATTTACAAAATTTCCCAGTTTTTAAAGAGCCGCACTAAAAATTTTCGTTTCCCAATTATATGGTATTTGTTTCTAAATATATTTGATTTTTGATTTAAAATAAACGGCTTTAAATAAGTAATAATATAAATTATATAAAAAGTAGTAAATAATATTGTTATAAACACAAAAGGGGGGGTCTGGGGGTCCTCCCCCAGAAAAAATTTAGAAATTTGACCTGTAAAAGTAGGGTTTTAACTCAATTTGAGTACTTTTGAGTAATTTTTTGGGTCCTTGGGAAAATTAAATTTGAAGATTGAATCGATTACCAGAATCGAATACGAATCAAATACTCGAGAATGGAATTAAGATTTCAATCAGCAAGATCGGAACTAATGTTAAAAAAAACAACTAAAAATCAGAGATTGACTATTTTTTTATACAAATAATAGAAAATTGAATTGACTTGAAAACAAATTTAAAACTGATTTAACTACAAAAAAAAAGTTTATTTTTGCGGACAACTTGAAGTTCAATAGCAATTAAATATATTTTTATGACTACAAATATATGTTTTGGCGAATTAAATTTCATCGTATATTAGATTTAAATACACAAAATACGTAATTATTAGGTGTAGTTAGGGTAGGTGGAGGTAAAGCCCCGCAATATTCAGTTTTTTTAACATTGTGGTCAAAAGATGGTAGAAATCCCAATATTTCAATTGGAGGTCTTAGATTAAAATCTTACCTATAAAATTAATCCAAGTTTTTGCCCCTTTTTGATGGTATATAAAGAGAAATTTACAATTTAAAAGAAAAAAAATTGCAGGGTTTTGCCCAACGAAATGGGGCTAAGACCCGCACTTGCGGGAAACATGGATGGATTGAAATAAACATGGATAAAACAGATTATATTTAAATATGAAAATACTAGAAATAATTTTTGTAACATTGTTTTGTTATTCCCAAGTTACCCAACAATATTAAACATAAAAATAATTTATTTTAATGAAAATTGTCAGCCAGTTGAGCTCTATTATGGATTTCTATTCACTAAAAGGACTCAGATAAGCTTTATCACTGGATTCTCGAAGTGTCCTTGTGTAGAGAGAGCCAGAAATTCTCTACCAGTATTTCCCTAATGATGGTGAAATTGACATTTGATGGTCTGAGCAGGAATGTGTTGGAAAGTCATTTCTATGTCCCCTATTCCTTTCAAAACGGAAAAAGGATAGTTCCAGGTGGAGTTGACATATCGGAAACCTTTATTCACCTTTTTAGAGATCCTGTAAGTCCTAATTTCCTTTTGGAGCAAATCTCCAAACTTTTGTTTTGAGGCTGTGGGGATTTGCCCCGTTTCACTTTTTTTTGGAAAAACAAGCCATTTTATTTTTGGAGACATGTTGAGGCAATTATTTTAAAACGAAACTGAAGTTTAAGTGCTATTATAACATGGGTTATTTTATTTGTTGGTTCTTGTCCTCAAGCTCTATTTTATACAATGTTAAAGTAAAAGATCAGAAAAATTACATCTAAGTGATGAAAAACAAACTTATAGCATTTTTTAAACTGAGGAAAGAACTTTCATGGAACAATGGGTCACAATAAGACAAACCAGCCACCTGGATATCAACTTTTGAATCGATTATTAACAATTACGTTTGAGACTTTTACGGTGGGCGGATTCAATGGCACGTTTTTGCAAACAGTTTGCGCAAGCAAAAAACAGACTTTAACAGGTTCTCAAGCGTTTAATATTGATGGTATTTACGTGAAACTTTGGACTAAAGGATGTTCAACTATGCTCTTTCAGATTATCCAATTAAAAGAAAGGATTTCGAAGTACAAAATAAAGTTTTGGCATTTTTTTCGCATTTTTTGTGGTTTTTTGACTATTTTTGTAAAAACTATGTTAAGTTTTAGATCATTTACAGGTAAAAATTTAATCATGATGTACTTTATGTAAATGTTTTGCATTCAATGTGAACTCTAAGTAAATAGGGAGGGGTCTGGGGGGTCCTTCGCTAGAAAAAGTTTTGAAATTTGACGCTCAAAGTAGTGTTATAGCCCATTTTGAGACCCTTTGGGTTACACTCGAAGGGAACCGCTCCTTGTAAGCTGTCGACTTATCAAGGAAAAAAATAGCATATAAATAGGAGAAAAATTTCGAGGGTGGAGGGAAGTTCTCCTTAAAATTGTAGAGAAGGAAGAAGTGTTCACGGCCCCTTAACTTGGAGGTAGACAACAGTGGCGTAACTAGAGTTGACTCATGGGGGGTGTTACTCCGACCAGTCAACCCCTCCAACATATCCCTTTTAAAAAATGTTTCCTAATATCAGGCGCGGATCCAGCACGGCTCCAAGGGGGGGCACTTTTTCGGACCATCCCCTTTACCTTTTGAGAAAAATGTCAAAATTTTGGGGATTTTCTGAAAAGTATCACTCAAGATCCCCTTTTGATACCATGGGGGGTCTGGGGGTCCTCCCCCATAAAAAAAAACTTTGAAATTTGACCTGTAAAAGTAGGGATTTAACACATTTTGAGTATTTTTTGGGACTTTTTTTCGTACTTATAAGTGATTTTTTGGGTCCAAGGGGGGCACTCAATTTTTTTTTTTTTTTTTTTTTGCAAAACTTCTTCTAAGAGGCTTAACTTTCAAGGGAAAAACACAGTATAACAGACATAAAAATTTTAGAGGGGGGTTTGGGGGTTCTCCCCCAGAAATTTTTTAAGAATTCGTCTCTTAATGTAGTATTTTAAATTCATTTTAAGGCCCTTTTGGGTTGCGTCCTAGAATAACAGTTCCTTGTGAACCGCTTTCCTTGTAAAGGGAAATTTTTTCAGTTTTTCATGTTTTAGAAACCGTCGATGTAATGGGGGGGTTACAACCCCAATAACCCCCCCCTCGTTACGCCTATGGTAGACAACGATACATACCACTAAAAATTAAAGACAAACAGATTTTTGAAATTGATGCCTACCTAGAATTTGCCTACTATGATCGAAATTTCCAACTTATCAAGGCAAAAATACCATATAAATAGGAAAAAAATTTTGAGGTTGGAAGGATGTTCTCCTTAAAATTGCGGAGCAGAGAGAAGTGTTTACGGTCCCTTAACTTGGAGATAGACGTACATACTACTAAAAATTAAAGAAGAAAAGCAGATGTTTGAAATTGTCAACCTAGAATTGAAAAATCTAGAAACCTAGAATTTGCCGACTATGATCGAAATTGCCAACTTTGGGAGGGCAAGACGTCCCCTACACCCCCCAGTAGCTTCGCCCCTGACTTCTACCATTTATGGGCCTTTCTTTCTCAGGACCCGCCCACCTTTGCCTTAAATCCCATACGCCTCTTTGCAAAAGGAGCTTGGATATCCCAAGTGGCATAAGAACCAACAAAATTTTTTTTCGCAAAACGTCCATAGGGAAAACTTCATTTAAGAGGCTTAACTTTCAAGGGCAAAACACAGTATAACAGACGTAAAAATTTTTAAACTTCCTCGTCTCTTTCTCTCCAACAGCTCTACAGCAGCCCCTGGTGGGCCTTGGCTTTCTCTACAATAGAACGCCACGTTGCCTTTTCTCTCCAGATTTCCTTTTCCAATTCTTTATTTTCATTTTGTTTAGGCCTTCTTCAACATGGTCCAACCATCTTAGTTTAGGTCGTCTATTACTATATAGCTTTCCACTCATAATTTTTTTGCACATGTCCGTTTCCTTCATTCTTTCCACATGTCCAATCCACTGTATTCTCATACCCTTTATCAGTCTTTCTATTTCATGGTTGTACCTTTTCCTCCATGAGTTATTTTCGTATATGGCTCCAACGATTCTTATTATTCCATATTCAAATCTTCTTAACATACTTTCATCTTTGAACCCGTTTACATGGACCACTCTAAATCCCGGGTTTAAAGCCGGGTCAAGGGATTTCTCGGGGAACCCAGAAGCCGTGCTAAAATTCATTGGTCACGTGGTGAAGTGAATATACGTCATAATCCATCCCGTCATTCTTGTTTACTTTACTTGCTGTTTTGATATTTTGCACAAGAAATAAAATCTAAATCATGGATTGTTTGCAAGTTCTTTCGATGTTAAATTTGACCACGATTTTGTTGAATGAAGCAGCTGTTAATGAAAGAAACACTAACATGGCGTAATTTTGAACCGAAATGCATCATGGGAAAGCCGGGTTCAGAAATTCCAGCTTTGAACCCAGCATCGGAGGTGGAATTGTAAATTCCACCTTTCGACCCTGCATCTTTCCCTTTCTTAGGGAATGCCGGGTTTAAACCCAGCTAAATCCCTGGGTTTGTGTCCGTGTAAAAGGGTCCTTTGATAGATAACACCCAGGTATCAGAACCATATGTTATGATTGGCCTTATTAGGGTTTTATAGTATATCTGCACCTTACAATTTCTAGATAATAATTTACTTTTTAGTAGTCTACTATTTGCAAAAACTGCTTTATTTCCATTTTGTATATGTTTGTTTATATTCTCATGGATTTCAAATTTATTGTTTATTTCATTACCAAGATAAGTATACGAGTTGGTTCCCTTAAAAATTTTATCATCTATTTTTAGGTTCTGTATCTGTCTTTAACATTGTTAAAAACTTATATCAAGGAAGCAAAGGAAGCGTATTAGTAAATGGAAGTAGTCCTACAGAAAAATTTGACATTGAAACTGGAGTGAGACAGGGATGTGTGTTATCAGGGCTGCTATTTAACATAGTAATTGATTGGATAATGAGACATACCCTGAAAGAATGAAAACTGGAATAAGATGGAATTTACATGACCATCTTGAAGATCTTGATTATGCGGATGACATTGTACTTTTGTCCTCAAATTTTGAAAACATGAAGTCAAAAACTGGTAAACTTGAGGAAAATGCAGAGAAAGTCGGATTAAAAATAAACGAAACCAAGAGACCAAGACAAAAATGATGAAAATCAAGAGCAAAAAAAAAACGAAAAGATCTCTATAAATGGGAAAGAAATAGAAGAGGTAGACAACTTTATATACCTAGGGACTTATATTTCTACCGAGGGAGGTACTGATAAAGATATAATAGCAAGAATTAAGAAAGCACAGTATACCTTCAAAGCCTTATATAAAGTATGGAGATCTAGCAGCATACATACAAAACTAAAGATAAAAATATTCAGTTCAACAGTTAGAGCAGTCCTACTATATGGCAGCAATACATGGGAGTTAACCAAACAGCAAGAAAAACATCTAGATGCCTTTCAAACCAAATGTTTAAGAAAAATACTAAAGATATACTGGCCTAACAAATTATCAAATTCAGATATATACAAGCGGACCAACACAAAACCCATAACTGCAATAGTTAAAAAACAGAGATGGTCGTGGATAGGGCATGTTCTAAGAATGCAAGCAAGGGACCCAACAAGATTAGCCCTCACGTGGTGCCCTGATGGAAAAAGGAAGAGAGGGTGGCCCAAACTAACCTGGCGCCAAATGGCTATAAATGAGAGGAATACCTATGGTTGGATGAGCAGGGGGAGTGCCAGAGAGGCGGCACTAAACCGGAAGGAATGGAGTGCCACAATTGCGGCCTCATGCGCCACTGGGCGTTAGGAGATTGAAGAAGAATCTGTCTTCTTTCTTTAGAGGTTGACATATAATCATGAATTTTGTTTTGGTTTTATTAACCTCTATACCTATTTCACTTACACTATTAATAAGTTCCTTAACAGTTTGTATTAGTCTATTTTTTGTTCTTGCAATAATTAGTATATCATATGCATAAGCACAGATTTGTGTCGTCTTTGTAAATATATTTCCTCGTTGATCAATTGACATGATTGCAGAATGCAAGGCAATATTTAACAGGTCAGCTGATAACGAATCATCTTGCTTAACACCTTTGCTAAACTTAAATGTATCTCCAGTTTTCCCACCAATATTTAAATTTATACTGGTCATAGTGCTTTTCATTGTCATTACTGTAAGTTTATTATATTTGCTGGTATACCAAATCTGTGCATTGCTTTATACAATTGTTTTCTATATTTATGCTGTCAAATGCTTGCTTGAAATCTATAAAAAGCATATATAAATCAATATCGTATTCATAAAACTTTTCCATAATCTGTCTGAATACAAAAAACTGATCTACAATTCCTCTGTTTTGTCTAAATCCACATTGATATTCTCCCAGAAATTTTTCAGAATATTTCTTTACTTTGTCTGCTAACAGACTTGAGAATATTTTGTATGTTGTGTTTAGTAAAGTTATCCCTCTGTAGTTTTTACAATCAAACTTATCACCTTTTTTGTATATAGGGCAAATGATTCCTATATTCCACTCATTTGGCATTATTTCTGTTGCCCATATTTTATTTATTAATTCAGATATTACTTTAACTGCTGTGTTTCCTCCATATTTTATAAACTCAGCATTGATGTTATCTGTTCCTGAGGCTTTATTGTTTTTCATTCTTTTTATACAATTCTCAATTTCTTCTATAGTTGGTGTAAGATCTTCATCAACTGTTTCTTGATCTTCCCCATAATTTAACTCAACATCTAGCACTTCACTCTCATTTTCGGTTAATAAACCTCTAAAATAGTCTGTCCACCTTTCCATTACTGGATTTTCCTTACCTAATAATTTACTCAAACATTTTTACGAAAACATTTCAGCCAAAAATTAAGGGCTGTAGAGTCTACAGCCATAAATTTTTGGCTGAAATGTTTTCTTCTTTCATTTTGTCTTTGCAATTCAGGGCCGTATCCAAGGGGGGGGGGGTTTAGGGGTTCAACCCCCCCCCCCCCCCGAAATTTTGACATCAATTTTTATACTGCTATTTTTCTTGAAAATTATGTCTCACAAGGAGCGATATCCTCTTCGGGTATAACCCAAAGGGTCTCAAAATGAGTCAAAACCCTACTTTTAAGTGTAAAATTTCCAAAATTTTTTGGGGGGAGGACCCCCAAACCCCCTCGAAATTTTGAAATCTATTAAGAATACGGTTTTTCCTTCAAACTTGTGTGATTTACAAGGATTGGTCCTCTTTAATGTTACCTAATATGTCTCAAAATGAGTTAAAATGCCACTATTAGAGGAAAAATTCAAAAAATTTTCTGGAGTAGGAACCTAAAAACCCCCTTAACATTTCACCATTTATTACAATATTCCTTCTTTTTACCTTGAAAATTCGGCCGCTTACAATGAGTGATGCTCTATGGGTGTAATCTAAAGGGTCTCAGAAATGAGCTAAAACACTCTTTTGAGGGGCAAATTTCCAAAAATTTTCTGGGGGAGGACCCCCAGACCCCCCTTTTACTTCGAATTCATATTGTTTAAACAATTTTGAAATGTAGTGCATCAAAATTTCAATCCAGTGTTGTCACCTAAAACTTAACATATAAAAGTACCCGTAAGGAGGTACCTCAGAAAATATTTTAGTCAAAACCCCCCCCCGAAACAAAAGTCTGGTTACGGCCCTGTTGCAATTAATCTATTTCTAGTATTTGTTCGTTTAGCCATTCTTTTTCCTTTTTTCTGCATATTTTATTTGCAATCCTACGTTTCTCTCTGTACCTCTCATAGTTACATCTTGTTTCTTTTTGTATCATTGCTTTTCTAGCATCATTTTTTACTTTAATAGCATACACGCATTTTTCATCAAACCATTCCTTATATTTTATTTTTGTTCTTTCACCTATTTTCAGCTCAGCACTTTCAATGAAGAGTGTTTTAACTTTGCGCCAGTGATCGTTAATATCCATTAGCTCCTCAATATCATTGTCTTGTTCAAATCTTCTTTTTAATTCATCCTGATATTCTTTCCTTATATTGTGGTTGTTTACAATATTATATTATCAACATTCCATTGCTTTTTCTTGTTAAATTCATTCTTGATATTAGTAAGTCGTTCTCATATTTTCGTTTTAACTAAATAGTGATCAGAGTCACAATTAGGTCCTCTACACGTTTTCACATCAATTATTATTGATGTTCAGTGCCTTATTGTAGTCCAAACATGATGAATTTGATTTGTTTCATCTGTACCAGGTATTCGCCAAGTACCCAAATGTATTTCTTTGTGCGGAAACATTGTACTCTTAATATGCAATTTATTTCGAGCAGCAAACTGCCCTAACATGTTACCATTTTCACTTGTTTTATCATGTATAGTATAAATTTCTGCTATATCTCTTATGTAAGATTCCTTCCCAATCTTCGCATTAAACAAGTCACCCAAGCCCAAGATTATTTTCATATCATATTTTGGTGTTTCATTAAGTGCATTTTCCAAATTTCTGTAAAGATCCTCTTCCACATTTTCGTACTTATCTTCGGTCGGAGCATGTACAGATATAACAGTTATGTTTCTAAATACCTTCCTTTTGATCTAAGTTTACATACTCTTTCTTCAATTGCTGCATATTCAATTAAACTCCTTCGTGTTTTCTTTGTAATCATAAATCCTGTTCCGTACTCAGAGTGGTTTCCCTCTGCTCCACTATAAATCAAAGTATAATCAGGTTTATCAATTCTCCCTTGCCCATTCCATCTAATTTCTTGCAAGGCAATTAATTCTATATTATATCTCAACATTTCATCCGCTATTTCATTCATTTTTCCTGTTTTTTTTCATAGTTCTCACATTCCAAGTTGCCATATTCCAATCTCTCTTCCTTTTATCTGTTCCTGTCCGTTTACCAGTTGACAGCCCGTTTAATTCCATTTTGAGACTTCATTAACAATAGGGTTTTTACGGGGTTGGGTTGTTAGCCTAACACCCAACCCCCACCCTGGAGGACCAGGCCACCGCCTTCCTTGTAAAGGGAATTTTTTTTCAGTTTTTCATGTTTTAGAAACCGAATATGCAATGGAAGGGGTTACATCACCAATAACTAGGCTTACCATATTTTCTTGAGCTCAACCCAGGCCACTTTGTCAACCTATCGGTCCATCAAAGATTAAAAACTAAGTAAACACCCAAACTAAAAAAAATTCAACATCTAAACTGAAATAACATGCTTTTTTTAATAATTTGTACTTTTCACTTGACATCACTTTTTTCAAAAATTATTTGTTAGATTTAATTAAATCATAAAATTTACAAGAATTAAGTTCAGAGTTAATTTTCACATTTAAAAGGAGTGTTTGACAGTACAAATAGAGAGTCTGCCCCTTTCAACAGTCTAAATAGTATGAAGTAAAGTGAAGCTATAGAAGTAGGTAAAAAAATGCAGTTTCAAAATTTTTATCGAAAATTTCACAAAACATTTTGTCCAGTGTTAAAATTACGAAAACCCAGGACATTTTGGGACCCAGGACATTTCCCAGGACAGCCTCCAAAACCCAGAACTGTCCTGGGTAAACCAGGACGTATGGTAAGCCAACCAATAACCCCTTTAGGTACGGCTATGCACTACTTACTGCGAAAGTTCGTTTTGGCTGTAAGGCGCGAAAGTTTTATTCTCGATCTTTGCTTCGCTCCCTCGTCCTTCCCAAAAAACAATAATTTAAGGTACGTTATTAAAAGACAATTAAATACTCTTTCAAGTGGTGTAAAAGTTTTGTTGATAAGTTGAATATTTTTTTACTTTGTAGAGGGTAGAAGCGCGCGTTTTCCATTTTTTTGCGGAAAGGCCAAAAATTCGTTGTTTTTCAACGCGCTCTATAGGCCAAACTATTAGTCTGACAAAAAAGTTGTAATTGACA
Source organism: Tetragnatha montana (assembly GCA_963680715.1). Lineage (NCBI taxonomy): Eukaryota > Metazoa > Arthropoda > Arachnida > Araneae > Tetragnathidae > Tetragnatha > Tetragnatha montana. Next base: position 34,237,160 of record OY796684.1, read on the forward strand.
ATTTTGTAGCTTGTGATATCTCCTTTATTATTTGTGCGTAACATTTTCATGAGAAACCCATACTTTTCTTTCTACAAGCAGAAAACCAAAAAATGGGGTGACATTTTAGCTGTTTTTTTTTTCGATTTTTCACCAAAATGCCATTCGAAATTTTGTATGCAAAGTTCAGATTCGAATACAGCACCCTCGAAATCATGTAAAACCGTTGAGAAAAAAACATTTATTTTTGTATGGTTTTCCTGAAACACCCCTTTTTGACACCTGGTTAAGATTACTTCTTCGGTCTGCCATATTGGTTCGGTGAGGATTAGGCCACGCCCACGCTGGTATTCCGAATCTCTAGGTAAGAGGGTAAGATCCGCCTACTTATCGGTCTGTATGGTTTTGTCTGTCTTTTTCTTGGAGTTCTAGCGTGAAAATTTCATCTCAACTCTTCTCTAGCTGCTTTTTATTTTCATATTTGTTATTTCTATCGCAAATTCTAGACAAAGTGTGTTGTGTTGTTGCCTTGTTGTGTCTGACGCTTGTAAAGTAATTGTTGTCCGGTGGTTTTGGGAAATAAATGTGCAGATTTCTTGATCGGGGTTGTTATTGATACAAACCGCGTGTTTGGACTGTCGTTCCCTCATCGAAACTTCGTTTCTCGCCCCGTAAGTTTTCCCACTACACTCTTAGGGACATATTTATGTCCATTCATCAATTTACTACTGTTGCTTGAACCCAGACACGAGTTTATACTTTGTAAACATTTAATTAGATTTTGTGTAATTTTTTATAGTGTATGAATGGGAACGACACCTTACTCTATAGTAGTTAGCTATGCTTGAACTGGATGAAAGGCCAGCTTGAATTTCGATTTGCTTCTGTCAAGTATGACATCCATCCTTCCGTTTACGCTGCCAGTTGTTAAACGCCTTCTTGGTTGGAAGAAAGGAGAAGGTGAGGATAAGTGGAGCGAAAAAGCTGTCAAAAGCTTAGTTAATAAACTGAAAAAAACCGGTGGTTTGGATGAATTAGAGAACTCCATCACAAGCCAAGATCCCAACACTAGGTGCATCACTATCCCAAGGTATGTAAAGTTTGAAGTATCTACTCATTTACCTTGACTACCCTTTTTCTGATAAAAATCATCTAATTGAAATTATGGGTAGCTGTATTACAATGAATCAATTGTATACATCTAGTAGGATAATGTGTGTATTGATCATCTTTTGAAATGTTATTAATGAACCATATAAGAAAATTACTATTACGGTGTATTGTTTCGGGTCGCATATCTTTTTATTATTTTTGTGCAACTTTATAGATTAAAAAAATGAAAGTGGTTAAATTTCTAGATTGAAGTTACAAAAAAGTGTTATGGTAAGTAAAACCTGCCTGATGACATGGTACATGGCTCCATCTAGGGGTTTCTTGCTTAATTAGTATGTGAATGATTTGTTGAGATATATGTTTTTTATACAAAAAGAACATTAAAATTGAGTAATATAAGTAAGTTTGTACTGTTCATCATGATCATCACATGACGAAATTTCTGTTTCTTATCTTTGGTCTTTCGGAAGGTTTGGTGCCTGTGTTGAATAACAGTAATTCAATTAGAAATATCTAGACTATTTATTATTACCACTATGCATGTCTGAGAAATCAAAATTAATTATAACATTTTAATCAATGGTTGATATTGTTTTAATTATTTTGATGCCCTGGAAAGTGTTTTAGTGCTAAAAACTAGTAAACTTATATTGCTCTCTATATACCCAAATATTTTTTCAGATTGTAGAGAATTTATGTGGTGTGCAACTAATAAAATCATAAATTTTAATTAGAATTTGTATGCTTACTTATTATCTTGTCGACTGTTCAGCGACCGTCAATTCAGCTGCACAGCTGTAGAACTGTCAAAATGAGCTTTGATAACATTTTTGAATTCAGCAGTACGGTCGATGGGAACTTGTGAACCAAATTTTTTTTTGAGTGGACTAATTTTAGTAAGGCATCATTGATATTATTAATGTAAAAACTCCATCACATCTCCATTTAGAAGATGATTGCTATAACTCTTGCATCTGGTAAATGATTGTCATCTAAACTAGAATTAACCATTAACTGTAGTTTATAACAAGTCTGATTTTGTCTGCATGAACTTAATGGTTTTAATGTAGTTTCAGATTAAAACTTAATTGATTAATGCAAAACTGCCTTTATGGTACAGATTTGAAACAGGTTCTCCATGGCGAAAAGGGTGATGGGTCGCCAAGAATGGGAGACCAGCCGATTGGTTTTTGCTGTAGAGCAGTCGCCAACTCTAGTAAGGTTGGCGGTCACCATGGAAGACCTGTTTCAAATCTGTTCCATCTATAATAATTAACCTCCTATGACTAGAAGCAGGAATTAATGTTTCAGTTTTAAAGTTTTGTCACAGCTTCAATAAGAGTCCTCCATTTGGCGACTGTCACGGTCACCAAGTTGGTGCAATATCTAGCCGATCAGCTGGTTGCCCGCTGCTTTACCACGGTTCAAATCAGGGTTTGTGTTTATAATGCTATAGTGAGTTTTTTACACAAATTTGCAAAATGTAAAGGAATATTCTTTGATTTTTTTGTTAAAATTTGTCTTTGTTTAACTTAAATGCAAAAACAACATAACACTGAAAAACTTGTGAACTTTTCCTTTTTTGAGGCTTGGAAAGTGCTGTTTTCACTTGTTAATATTTCCTCGAATATTGAAGATATTTTCATGAAATATTTTCTGGTGTTTTTTATGATATTGGCCTAGAAATTTCTCATTAAAGTTTTGTTCTATCTCCTTTATTTTTTAAATTATTTTTTAACTTTCTTATTTCGCCACTAGAGGCGCTGCTGTCGTTTGCATTAGGTTGTGCGTAGTCGCTTTTCTATTACCGTTACCTAACTTGAATAGCTGTAGCTCATTCCGTTCGCAAGTATATTCATGTTAAAGGGACTTCCCTATGCACTCTGTATACGAGTTTAGCCGGAACAACATGTTACTTTGACCAGGAAGCCTTGAAAACTTCCGGTGCAGGCGGTTAATCCATTTTGCTGAGGATAATGTAATGTCCTATTTAAGATTTTTTTATAGAAAATAGATTATCTTTGTGTCAAGGGCGAAATCTGGGGGAGGGGACTTAGGGCTGCAGCCCCCTAAAATTATAAACCACAAAAGATTAACAAAGTTTCCAGAATTTATGAATTTTTTTTCATTATTTCTATTTTAATCTCCTTATATTTTTGAAAAGTTAAGGTGGTGCTATGTTTTTGGGATCTCGGCCCCCAACACGACAAAATAACAGAATAAGACATAACATGAGCATGTATTTATGTGTTTGGTATCTGCCTCTCATTGATGCCTATTGCAAAATCTGAATAAGAAAAATTAGAATATTAAGTGGTGGTGTTCCAGAACATTGCCAACTTTTACAGATTGTCTATTTTGTGGATAAATAACCTTCAAAGTATTCAATCAAAAGCCATAAGATTCATTAACAATGATTGGCGCTGGTCAGCTTCTCCATCCGCAATGCTTCGTGAGATTGGATGGCAACCACTTACTGTACTCCGCAAAATTATTTGTCTTAAGTTCTTTTTTCAAGTTATTCATGGTAAATATCTAGTTTCACCTAATATTTCCAAACTAAAAGTAACACAAGGCGTTTAAGACAGACCAACGAAAAAGGTTGGAAAAGACCTGGAAAAAGTGCCCGAACCTACGAACCTGGTTCGGGGGAAGCCCCTGCCAGCTCCATAGGAGCAATACATTAGGTTCGGGGGAAGGTTACAGCTTTTTCCAGGTCCGCCAACGATTTTCAGTTTAAGCCATATTTTTGTAAAACTGATATGTTTAAATTTTCATTTTTTCCTCGCACAATTGAAGAATGGAACAGGCTCCCAAATGAGATTGTCTTTTCCGATTCTGTGGGTTCCTTTGTTTCCCAACTTAAACAATATTTATAATTTGTATAATTTATATTTTTGCTGTTTTAGTGTGTATTCCTTAGTTCCTGTATGTATTTATATGAAATTTTCCTAATATTGTTTCTTGTTTTGTAACCCCCTGCTTGGCCCTTAGATGGGCCGCAGTATGTCAAATAAATAGTTTTACGGTAGTAAGGGTGGATCAAAAAATTTTACGGATTTTGCCATGAAAATGCAAAAATTCGCGATGTAAACGATTTTTTCTTATATCTTTTTACTTCAAAACCAGATTCCTCTGCTAATCCCTGCCCTTACGAGTTCCTCAATTTTGGTTCTTTTATTGAGTGAAATTTGGATTTTTCTGCAAATCTTTTTCGGATTTGGATTTTCAAGTATGTATTACATATTTGCCAACTGTTACGGATTCTTCGTAAAGGTTACAGATTTTCGTCTAGTTGTTCGGTAGTACTGATGGATCAGAAATTTTTATGGATTTTGCCATGAAAATGCAAACTTACGCGACGTAAACGATTTTCTCTTATCTTTTTACTTCAAAACCAGATTCCTCTGCTAATCCCTGCCCTTACGATTTCCTCAGTTTTGATTCTTTTATTGAGTGAAAGTTGGATTTTTCTGCATATCTTTTTCGGATTCGTCCACGAGTACTACATTACTATTCTTCATACTATACACTTGTTTTTCCCACTTAGTTCTATCACCAGTTTCGATATTCTCGACAGCCACCCAACAATATGTCCCATTACAGCACTAAATTTGAGATGCCCATGTGGTAGATTTCTTCCCACTGACTGAGAAACCACCATTTCCACATGCCAGCTTCCTAAAAATTATCAAAATCTTTGAATTTTTCAGGATATTGTCGGATTAATGCAGATCTTAATATTATTTAGGGAGCGATCTGCCATGGCCCTGACTCGGCCTGTAAAGGCAGATTCTCACAGTCTGGTGTTGTTTTGCAGAAAAAGATTGATATTCTTGACTTTCCTGCATTGCAATCAAATGGTGAGGAGACGCTGGGGCTCATGAGTTGATTAACAGGGGGTTCACACCCATTTTATCTAAATTAAAATTTACTCTAGATCTAGAAAGTGAAGGTACTATGTTAGATGAATATTTAAATCAAATTTATTTTAGTAGAAATTTATATCTTTCAGTGGAGTAATTTTAAATGCCTAAATTCAAGTAACGTTGCAGTCTAGTATAGTTCTGCATTTTCACAGGGCTTGTTAAAAAAGTTAATTTTTATTTATGGTTCAAATTATAACTGTATTAAGTTAAAAAGTAGAACTAATAAATACATTTTTTGCTGCTTAGATTATTTAGTCTATAAATTGACTGGTTTTTAAGGTTAACTTATTTAATTAAATGATTCAAAAACTTATTGTATAAATTTAAAGTGGCAAAAATGTGAAGGAAAATCTTGAATAATAGTTAAAAAAAACCACAATTCACGATTTCAACTTTAAAAAATAGACCCTCTAAAGATGCTAGTTATTAACATGTATTCATAAAGCAATTATAGTATTTCTCTTTACAAGGTAGAAATGTGATCTTTAAATTTTAATTGTAAATATAAAATTTTAATTTCTCTGTTACATTTCTGGATAATTTTATACTTTTTTAAGCTTTAGCCTTTCAATTAATTTTTACTGTTGTACCTAATATGTATTACTTTATTCCAGGGTTGTTACGTTTAAAACAAAGCAAAAAAAAAAACATTGTTTAAAACACATGTACTTTTTTAGCAATTCTTTTTTCTATGAACAGATTGCATCAGTATATAAAACTTAGTATTTACTTCCAACTGTTTTATTTTATTTTTTCTAGAAAGTTATTTAATAAAAAATACAAATAAACTTGTTAAAAAATCATTTTTTCACAATTGACCTGTTCTTATGTTTGATTTTAATATTTTAAACGATCAATGCTGCTAATGTCAAAATACGCAATGAACTGAAAAGGACTGAAAGGAATATGAATATAATAACTTGTGAATGTTCAGCTCGTATCTTAAACCTTTTAGCAAAACATATCAAAATTTCTAATGTTAAATCTGAAGTTGTTGACATAGTAACACAGTTCCAAAACAATCATTTTGCTTCAGCCAAGCTTCAAGAAACAGGTGCTAAAAATTTCTCAAGATGCCATCTGTTATCAGGGGGTCCATTTTCAATTTTAAAAACTTGATTTAATTATTTTTAAATCATGGACTTTTTTAGAATTTCTGTGTTGAGGGTAAAAAAAAACAAATAAAATTTTTTAAACAAAAAAAAAAACGTTTTTTTGTTTTTTTTTTTTAGAAAAAAACATGTTTTTTTCCAACCCTGCTTTATTCATCAAAAATTTCCCAATTTCGATTTTTAGAATATTTTTAAAAATTAATAGCGATCAAACTACGATATTTCACCAAAGTAATTTCTTTTTCTCATGCGTTCCTCATATCCCCTCCCCCTTATCTGCAAAAATAAGCTATTAGCCAACTCCCACAATCCTTTGGTGCTTGCGCAATATTTGAATGGTCACTATCCTCTTGATCACAAGTTTGTAAATTCTTTGTCTTGATAACTTTTGAAGAAAAATTTCGGACTATTAAGTAGTGAATGGGTATGGGAAAAAAAAGCTGATATCTCCATCCTGAGAAAGTTGTTGGAACAACGGGGAAATTAAAATAATATATGTGGGTATATAATACGGATTTTTAAATGTGTTTTCATACAGCCATAATAATTTTTTTTTCATTTATTGTTCTGATGATTAGGGAGTTTGATTGACTGAAACCCAAAATAGCATCCTCATTGTTTTTTTTCATTTTTGTTGTCTCTGTATATGTAGTTTATGCTATTTCACTCCTTATAATTGAATTTCACTCCTCCTAAAAAAGCCAAGGAGTATTTTTACTCCTCCGAAAAATCCTAGGAATAACCCTGGTTATTTTCATACAATTGTATTTTATTCTTCTATTATTTGTGATTTCTTGGTCTCTGCAGCATTTACAAGTTTTTATTCGTTGGCGTTCCTGTACTGGCATGTTCAGTTCAACTAGTATGTCGAATGGCATCGTGTAAATTGGGCCTAAGAATCAGTGGCGTATATAGAAATTTATTTCGAGAAGGGCTCCAAAATTATTCCTCATCCCCTCCCATGGATATTTAATAGGTCCAATGTAGCATTTTAATATATATTTTAATTTCGTCTTTATGAACTTAATATAAGAAAAGTTGGGAGTAATAAAGTTCCAAGTATCAAAGGAGGGGGTCTTGGGGGTCCACACCCCAGAAAATGTTTTTCTGTTTTATCTAGTTATCTAGTTTAAATAGTTTTGAACTAGTTTTAGTACACCTAGTCCGAATTTTGGATATACATTTTTAAGTAGGATTTGCATTTTGATGAACAATATAAAAAAGTTGTAAATAATGGAGTTTCAAATACAAAAGGGGATCTGAGGGTCATCCTCCAGAATTTTTTTGGAAATTTTACCCTAAAAACACAGGGTTTTATCTTGTTTTGGTACACCAAGTTTGAATTTCGGTAGGGGGCAGGGCCCCCTTGTCCTCCCCTTATATACGCCCCTGCTAATAGTCAAGTAATTTCAGATTTTTTTTAGTTTCAAGTGTTTATTTTTTTACTTAAAATGTCCGATCATGTTTTTTTTATCTCACGATACTGAAATTCTGCTTCTGTAGCGCTTTTAATCCGATAGTTGTATCTAAATATCTGCTTAGATCTGCTAAAGCTTAGATTTTGTTTATCGCATTCGTTTTAGATAAAGCTTTAGTGTATTTTTCCATTTTAGGATTATAATTTTCTATATCAAATACGTGTGTTTCGAATAAACCTTAACGCATTATACTGACCGGACCAGCAGGTTCCTGTGTTCATTAGTTGGGGGCCAGATAATTTTTTAAAATAGAAAACTTACGGTGGTCCATATCTTAAGTCTCACTTTTCCTTTAAGGTTATTTCATACCTCCTAGAACACTTAGTTAGCCCCCTTCAGGTTCCAGATGTTCAAGAGCTTTTTTTAGCCATAAATTTTTAAATTTGAAGTTCATCCTCTGCAATAGAATTCAGGTAATTCCGAAATATTGGAAGATAATGTTTTCCCCAGCCAAATGCATAAGTTAATTTCTCATATTCGTGAATCCGATATTAAAGAAATGGTTTTCAGAATTAATTTAACTAGGTCAGGGGTCTCCAAACTTTTCAGCCCAAGGGCCGCACTAACTAAACTATTAAACAGCAATTTGGAGGCCAACTTACATACTCGAGGGTCAAATTAAAAAAATCAAAATCAATGGCCGCTCGTGGGTAGTTCAAATGGGGGTTCTCAATTATGTTTTGAAAAGTAACAACCTTACAATTAAAATCACACTTATCATTCTTTACAAAAGTGAAAAAAGAAACTTTTTAATTTAAAATATGCACACGTGTATCGAGTTTTTTAACATTTTGGATCTCGGGCGTGTATAGAAATTTATTTCAGGAGTTGCCCAAGTATCCCCTAAGAAAATTAAGTAATTATCAGGCCCAAAGCTAAATTTTTGCATTGGGGAGCTGACTTAAAATTATCCCTAAACCCTCTTATGCATATTTAATAGGTTTAATATACCTTCTTAATGCATTTTTAGGTATGATTTTCATTTTGCTGAACTTAATATGAAATTAATGGGATTAAGTGAGTTAAAAGTACAAAAAGGACTCTTAGTCCGAATTTCGGGGGATCTTTTTATTTAATTGAGTATACACCATATATCCGTAATTTGTTTCGTAGATAGAAAGGTATCCGCGGGGCGTAGTTTGGAGACCCCTGAACTGCGTCTCCCTCATTCACAGAGGGTTAGCCCAGTCAAAATAGACATTCAACATCGGAAAAATTCGCATAGAGCTGAAATTTGGTACAGACGTCGATGACATCATTATAAGTGCTGTACCAAAAGTCCTCATCGATCCGATGTGCGCTAATTATTTTATAGAGGTTTTAATTACGCTTCGCATCCGCCTCGTCATACTACGGGAAAACCGGCCGCGACGGTGGCGCCGCTCGCTCGTTTAACCGAAGGATGTCAAAGCGATGAAGATAGGAAGATGGTGAAAACAGCTTTTTTGTGATAATATTCGCCTCTGAATCGGTTGTAAAACGAAATCCTTTTGTGAATATGATCGCAAAGAGGCTGTTGAACATCAATGCAAAGAGCGAAATTCTATGTATTCGAGATCAAATGAGGGGAAATATCTTCCCGTTTTCTTTTCCTTGCAAATCTCAAAAAATTAGGGAAATATTTCGTAGTAACTTCATTGGTAATGGAATTCTCAATAAAAAAACCCGAGTAATTATGGTAATTACTTTTTAAAATTAATTTGAGGCTCCAAGGTTTAAAGAATTGGAGATTTGGGGAAAATACCGTGGATGAAATTTTACTTAGGCATTCCTTGTTCCCATCTTTTTATTTAATTAATTAGAATGGCCGCAGAAAACTTATTTCAAAATTCCCTGATAATTCCAAGTTTCCCCTGATAATCTGGTATGATTTTCCCTGATATTTTATAAATATATTAAATTTAATCTTCTAGGAGAATGACTGTAAAAATCGGGAAAGCGGGAGAAAGTAGGAAAATCTTAAATCTCAAGCCTGAATCAGGAGGGGTTAAATCTCTGGTAAAATAATACAAGAGATTATTTCCAGTCTCTTATAATAATCTTAAGAGATTTTATCCAAATCCAGTCCACGTTATGACAAAGGAAACTTCAGATGACTTTTCTAAACATTTGCAACCATGCTAATTTATGTGCATTCGAGATTTAATTTTGTAGGAAGGAGAACGGAGATACGCTTTTAAAGACTTGAAAATTAGAAAAATTTTAAATTATTTTTTTGAAACCAGGCAATTTTCAAAATTTCCCTGTTTATTATCAGATTTTCTAAAATTCCCTGATATTTCTCTAATTATTTCAGGTTTTTAAATTCCCCTGATTATTCCCGATTTTTAAGGTCTTTTAGGTCTGTGGCCACCCTGTTAATTAAAGATTTCATACCTCGCTGAACATTTTCAGTTAAAAGTCCTCCACAAATGAAGCAAACTTGAGACATTTTTGGAGACAGCGTGGAAACAGCCAATGTTATTAACTGCAGGTGTTTTGCTATACGGTTCCTAAGAAAATTTCCAATAATTTGTTACAGGCGCCATGACCACAAAAGTGGTAGATAAGGCTTCCTGTTTCTTCGGCCCCCAAGTCGTGGGGCAATTCCAATTACTTTTGGCGGCACTTCCGTGTGTTGACCTAGCTGTCAATCAACTCTTGGATGGATCCAGAGGGGCCCTATTTTTACTGGTCAGAGAATGCTTTTTAAGTGTCCCGAGTTTGTCATTTTTGAAACCATGTTTATAATTCAGCTATTCTTAAACCAAAAATATTAATGAAAAACGTTATTAGTTAGGAGCCAATTCAGACACTCATCTTGCACTTGCTCCAGAAAACTCCTGAATACTATTTTTTTATCAGTAAAAAATGGTTTTATTATATTTGTAACTAAAAAATTAGTCCCACAAGGAATACCGGAAAACCACGTAAAATATGCGCCTAGTTATTTCCCCCAAATCTCCAATTTTTAAACCTTGGAACCTCAAATTAATTTTAAAAAGTAATTACCATAATTACTCGGTTATTTTCTTGAGAATTCCATTACCAATGAAGTTACTACGAAATATTTCCCTTAATTTTTTGAGATTTGCAAGGAAAATAAAACGGGAAGATATTTTCCCCCATTTGATCTCGAATAAATAGAATTTCGCACTTTGCATTGATGCTCAACAGCCTCTTTGCGATCATTATCACAAAAGGATTTCGCTTTACAACCGATTCAGAGGCGAATATTATCACAAAAAAGCTGTTTTCACCCGTTCTCACCATCTCCCTATCTTCATCGCTTCGACATCCTTCGGTTGAACGAGCGAGCGGCGCCACTATCGCGGCCGGTTTTCCCGTAGTATGACGAGGCGAATGCGAAGCGCAATTAAAACCTCTATAAAATAATTTGCGCACATCGGATCGATGAGGACTTTTGGTAAATCACTTATGATGATGTCATCTACGTCTGTGCCAATTTTCAGCTCTATGCGAATTTTTCCGAACTTTTGCCTTTTTTTCGTCTATTTTGACTGGGCTAGGTGGGGTTGTGCCCTTCGTTATACGCCTATCCGCTCAAAACTAGTAACAAGATTTCCCCTCAATTGTTGATACAGTATACTCTCGATACGACGAACTTCGTTTTGTCGCAAACCTCTATTTCTCGAAAAAATATTTTCCCCTTGGCATTAGGTATTCCTTTAATGTTAATTTCCATTCTTATGTCGGTAGACATTTCCTTGTCGCTACGGATTTTTTCAGGACCAAAAAGGAATTTTTCTACTTAGCAATTACTATGTGGCCAGGTGATATTTTTTTTTGTTTAGAAGATTGCATGAATTTCAAGAAGGTTAAGGACGCAAGTAAGACGAAATAAGGTTAAGGACTCGGTTAAGAGTAAAGTGTGCTATCAAAAATTTGTTAGATGTTTTCTTCCCCGCTTATGGACGTAGCTCAGTAATTTATTGTTTTTAAATTGAACTTCAGATCTGAAAATGTAGAGAAAATTATGACTTTGCTGCTATTTTTCCGAATCAAAAAAGTAGTTACAAAACAATCTGAAAAAGTACTTTGCTGATTTTTTTAAGTAAAAAAATGCGTAATTAAACCTTAAGCTTTAAATTTTGAAATTTTAATTTTTTAAAATAATTTATTTATTAAATATTTATGCATGTGTCTTGTATGACGCACCCACATACCATATTTCGTAATTTTTTAAATATGGTTATTTACTTATAAAAATGGAACAAAAATTAAAAGAAACACTGCTATTTGAGATAGTTAAATGGTGTTATAATTTTATATTTGATTATTTTTAGTGATATAGCATAAAACTAGACGCTTTCGCCCGGATAATTCTACAGTACCCATTTTTTTTTTATGAGAAGATGGTTTTCAATTTTGGATTAGTCTTGGATTATTTTCTTGTGGAATGTAGCCATTTTAATGCCATTTCAAGTTAAAAGTTATACAAATAAAGTTAACTTATATGAAGAGTACAATTGCATGGATTAACGGACGACACGTCGATCCCAGGAGATACAGAGCGACGTGTCCCCCAATAATTAAGAACATTGTTTATTGAATAATTGATACTTTTTTCTTGCATAATTTTCTTTCGTGTCAAATTTTTGGATTTTTTTTTTTTTGTCAATCACATCCCTGATATTTTACCTCGGCGAGTTTTAATCAATTTTATTCAACATCACTGTCTAATTTTACCCGTCGATTTTACTATCTCAAAAAATGAATGAAGGAGATTTTACAAATTATTTAATTTATGAACTCCCTTCTCATCTGAAATATTTTCCTTTTTTTCTACTAACTAACTAACCAACCAACACCATCTTTGATTCGTAGATACATAAATGAAACTCGTAGCAGATGAGTTATATTTTCAAAAATATCCAATAGGGCATTTCGAAATATTCGAATAATTCCTTCGAATTCTTTACCGCGGTTCTAGCGACGAGAGAGGTCGGCTCTGCTGTGGAGACGCTCGGCCAGACGGATTCAGCCGCGCCGCTAGGAGGAACCGCAATTGGCGACTTTGCGCCTCCTTGGCGTCCTGCTGGAATGAGCGATTGAATTTTTTTTTTAACTCGCGGCGTTTGACCAGGGTTTCTCAAAAGCTAGCTCCGGTATTCCGAAAAGTTGTTCCATGCAAACAGAAATCGAAGGTCGTGTTTTTGGAAATCCTTTTTATTTAATTTTACCCTTCTCAAGAACTAAAATTCTGCTGGTTAGCTGGTGTAAAGCGGTTGAGTTAATTAATGGCAGGTAATTGAAAATTCGGATTTCCTACTTTTCTTGATGAATCGCGAAATGACAACCAGACGTGTCGTTGAAAGTTTTGACCATGCACTTATTTTGATCATTTGTGGAGAAATACCAATGTTGTAAGCCTATGTTTAAATAGTTTTTGGAAAGTTGTGCGATTTGAAAAAGTTCATTTCGAAAAAAAAAGCATGAAATTTGAAGCTACATATCTCATAAGCTATTTAAAATTAATGAATTTCGACCTTAAATGTCGGAGTTTTATTTCTCCACAAATTATCCAGATACGTATGGTCGAAAATCTCACCTGTTTGGTAGACATTTAGCTATTTATCAAGAAAAGTAGAAAACGCGCATTTTTAATTGGTGCCGTCAATTAACGCAACCGCTTAGCTCCGCCTGACTAGCATAATTTTAGTTATTAGCTTACCCATAAAGGATAAAAATGAAAATTACTTTCAGAAATACGTTCAGCGAGCTCTCAGACTATGAGGTTCTGTAAAACATCAATTGGTTGCATTGTCGTAAGAATAAAATAATGGAGTGATGAAAGGCAATTTCTTTTCACTATTTAAGTTGATGCCTAATGCAATAAAGCATGTTTTTACGCGTGCGCAACTTTACGCCCCTAACATGCGGGTCATGCTAAAGAAATAAATTGCCACTGGCGAAAAATACAGGGCGCGGCAAATATTCGTGGATAAAAAATGCTCCGGAAAAAACTTTTGAGTTGCTCCACCGTGATCAAAAGAACATTGAAAAATGATTTCAAAAGAGGTCGCTCGCACGTATGCAAATAGAGCAAAAAAAAATTAGGTATACATTAAAATATATATATATATATATATATATTTTGCGCGTTCAGTATTTTTTCCTGTGCGAAACTTTTGCCTGTAATAGTTGTGGATTCAACATTCTCGTAGATAACGCTCGATTTGGTAACGATATCATGCTGGAGGTATCGAATGATAAATAACTTACTTTTCGGTTTTATCTGGTATATTTTTTACACATCGAAACAAAATTTCATCCAACTTCCCTTTGACATGACTAAATAAGGACATATTTAATATCAGCCCATGAAAAATTGTCTTTCGATATTCCATTTTTTTACCAAAATATTTAAATTAGTGTTATAAACTTTTGAGCCATTTCTCTATGAATATTTTAGTTTTTATAATAAAATAATCAAAATTGATGTGTTAATTATTAAGTTAATTATTGTAATGAACTAAAAGTTGAAAACCTAAGTGCTAATTTTTAAACAGGTTGGATCTGGTAATATTTAAACAATAAACTCGTACGTTTAAAAAATAGGCAGCAGAATTTTAAAATAAACTTACATTAAAATTTTTATATTTTAACAAAAATTCTATTAAAGGGGTTGAGATACATATTTATAGGCAAATTTTTATTGCTGATGTTAAATATCAGCCCATATTGTCGTATAAAAGCGAATAAAAAGTAATAAACTTTAAATATAAAATAAAAATGGCATTAAACCTCAAACAAATTTCAACAGAAGTAATTTCAACGGTTTTTTTTATCGAGAAATGTCTAACATCATAACATACTTAAACTTGTATCTACTTTTTTTTTAATGGACTCCATAAAAATAAATTTTCAATGGGCCAATTTCGATCCATCTTAAGTTCTAAAGGGTTAAATTTATAAAATTAATCTTAGATATTACTACACCCAGTTAACAGGGAAAATCATACACGATGTTTTCTATTAACTTTATGTTGATTAAAATTTGTGAATTTTTGTGAAAACTCAACTTACTTCTTTAATCGAACATTTTCTGGAAGCCTATTCCCGTGCGTTCCGGTCCAATTAATGTATCCTATTGATTTGTTTTAATGTACCTTAAAATGGTTAGCACCACTAAACCTTCATTAACCCGCTTTTCACCCATGGAACTTTAACGGCCCCTTCAACCACTTGGAGAATTCCTGACTATATAAATAAATAATCCTGTTCTTTCTTTGCTGTTAAAAAAACCCTATTTTCTTTAACAATTTTAAATGTGTTATTTTTAATTCGACTTCTTAAAGTCTTGTTTATACGAGCTTAGTGTTAAATGAAATTGAGCATGCATCGCGCATATTGTGTGTGAAATATGATGGCGGTCTTTCATAGAGGTTTGAGATTTAATAATGTATTAGGTAGAGATGTGAGTCGAGAATATTCTCCGGAGAATATTCTCGGAGAACGAGAATATTCTGAGAATATTCTCCAGGAGCGAGAATTTTGAGAATAATTGAGAATATTCTATTTTTTGATTGATAAATGGAAATAAATGTAAAAATTTTTGATAATATGAAATGGTCATGTAGTATTAGTGTTAGAAACCTGAAAATAATAACAAATTCAATGAAACTTACCATTTAAAAGTCACCCTACAGTTCAGAGAATATTCTCTGAACTGTAATTTCATTATTTCGCAAAAATTTTTTTAAATAAGTTAATTTTATTTGATAGAATATAAAATATTTTTTAAAATATTAGAAGCAAGTTTTACTGGGAGAAAATACTCATACAATTAAAAGAGGAGTCTAAATTATTTTTTTATAGTTGTTAAAAGCAAATGTAATAATACCAATAGTTGTCAAACTGAAGGACCTTTTGAACCTGACATTTAGTTAATTTTGATAGAACTTTGTAAAATTAGGAGACGAGAATATTATTAAAAGAAGGAATATCACATTAGAATTATCTGTAATAATTACTTTACCTATCAAACATGTTGTCTTATCAATTAAGTAGTGATTTTAAAATATTTTTCAATTTAATTTGGCTTTTTTTATTTATGATAACTTCTCATTGTAAAACCTTTAATATTCTTTTAATTTGAAGTTGATATATCCCTTAATCCCCCAAAAAAAAATTATTTTAGTATTTAGTAGCTTCTAGGAGAATATTCTCGAAAATTCTCCTCTTGGAGAATATTCCCGAGAATATTCTCCAAAAGATTATTACCGAGAATTTTACATCTCTAGTATTAGGTAAGGTCAGGGCTGTTACGTTTAAAACACTTTTTTAAACACGTTTAAAACAAAGAAAAAACACATTGTTTAAAACACATGTTCATTTTTAGCAATTCTTTTTCCTATGAACAGATGGCAATAGTATCAAACTTAGTATTTATATTTACTTCCAACTGTTTTATTTGATTTTTTTTCTAGAAAGTAATTTAATAAAAAATACAAATAAACTTGTTTAAAAATAATTGACCTGTTCTTTACATTTGATTTTAATATTTTAAACGAACAATGCTGCTAATGTCGTCAAAATACGCATTAAACTGAAAAGAATATGAACATAATAACTTATGGATGTTCAGCTCGCGTGTCTTACACCTTTTAGCAAAAGATATCAATCTCTAATGTTAAAGCTGAAGTTATTGACATAGTGACATATTTCCGCAACTATCATTTTGCTTCAGCCAAGCTTCAAGAAACAGGTGCTAAAAAGCTCGAGATGCCATCTGATATCAGGGGGAACTTTGTTAATCCAATTTAATTTTAAAAACCTAATTTAATTTTATGAATAATAAATTTATGCTCTTGGTTTTAAAGAAGGAATTGTGCTTGATTACACTTAATGTAAATTGTCTTTATGGCTATGGGAGCTGGAAAACGAGACACCGTCGCTGTATTATTTTGACAAAATGGTCACTCTCTCAAATTTTTGTACTTGAACAAGAAAAAAACCCTCGTATCAATGTTATAAAAAATGACCCGTTGAGTGTGATATGTAGAGTGAGAGGGGAGTAGAAGAGAATAGCAGAGGGGAATGAAGGCGAGAGAGAGTAGAAGAGAATATTTTAAGAGATAGTGTATTTATCATATTTAGCATTGTCATTCTGGCCTTGCTAAGTATGACCATCATTTTGCGTTTGACCAAACCTCTGACCGATGTTGTGTGCTTCGACTTTAGTATGAGTCCCCTTTTTCTTTTAAATAATAAGCAGATGTTTTGTGCAATGTTTTTTTAGGCTTCATTGAGTATGACTTTGTATTTGACAAAGATTTGTATTAAATTTTATAATGTGTATTATTTCATTACACAGCATATTTTCCTAAAAAAACTTTTTTTATCATTGTTAGAAAATGTTACTCCTTAAACATTTCTAATTAACTATTTTTATTACTTTATAGTTATTTTCCTCTATTTATATGAATCTGCATGACTCTGAAAAGGAAGGAATAATTTGGAAAGCGAAAAATACGTTCACGATACCTTTTAAATAGTACTTTTCTTTCTTAATGCTCATCGTAAATCAGAACGTTAAGTGGTTTCCTCATCAATCGCTCTTTTCACCTCTTCATTAACAAAAATTAAATGAAGCGTGGTTTTTATTGGTGCATTGCGTTCGTATACGAATGTAGTGCCCCGAAACTTCCCTTTGATTTTTAATCGCAGACCAGTTTTGAGCGACTCAATCAACCATCGATTGACGGGTTCAATCAAGCTGCTTGGCGGCTTTTCGGAGTGTGGCAACCCTTGGGATTGTGAATCGCTGTGGCAGATTATCAGCCAAATCCAATGCAGGGGAGGAAACCCCGTCTGGCTCGCGTCTCGGATCGCGGTTGTCGCGCGTGTCTTGCGCTATTAGCTGCTACTAGTACCGTGAAGGATTATTGTTAATAGTCTTTATATAAGTCATAACACATGGGAGAGATTAATACGTAAATATTCCCCCTCGATATTTCAAGGAACATATATGAACTGATTTTTCCTTGAAAATTCTGTGGTTTTATGTCACCCAAGGGTCTAAATATGAGTTTAAAGTTTAGACGCTATCTTTTAGTGTCAAATTTCCGAGGAGAACCTGCCAGACCCATTTTTCGGCACAGGTTTATAAATTTAGGATAGTAAATTTTTGGCGCTACATCCTTAAATACCGAATATTATTTAAAAGTGGGAGTCTTCCTAATTTTCCTAAAACTAAATTTCCCTAAAAATAGTGTTTCACCTCATTTTTGGATACTCCATATTGCCCTCCTTGTGATAGAGATTGACCTAAGCTCCATAACCCCTTGATACGCCCAGGGGGCAGTTCAAGCCTTCATGTATACCTTTCTCCGAAAAATCAAACTTTAATTTTTCAGCATAGATAACGACCAAAACTTCTAACCATAACCTAAGAGATGAATATGGGGGGGGTCGGGAGTCTTCCCCCAAAAATTTTTGAAATTTAGCATGCATAAAAGAATTCTGAAGCTACTTTTGGGAGGTTTCAGGGAGCTTCGCGGGGCGCACAAAATATCCCGGCAGGCCGCCAGTTGGAAATCCTTGTTCTAGAAAGCTACCTGTTATGTATACGGAATTCATTTCTAAAAACTTTATATTTGGCCAACCCCCCAAACTAAAGTCTTGTAATGGCCCGTTAACTCCTCAGCATCACTATCATTGCATTTTGAGGGATCATCCTACAATACGTTAATCAAACCTCAAGGTGACCCACTAACCGATTAGAAATTTATCATAACAATTAAAAAACTTATTTAATTTTCGCAGCTGTGTTTCTCTGTAGCATGTTAAATGCATCGGTTATTAACTTCAGGAATTTTTTTATTCGTTTATTGTATCTATCATTAATCATGATCATAACTTCCTTCCCAATGAATAAATTTCGTATCATGCAATAAAAGTTAGAAAACATCTGAATAAAAAATATCATTCGTAATGAATATTAAGGTATTGGGAAGGGAATGGGGTAAAAGAAACTTGCTTTATAGTTTTTTTACTCATTAATGTGTGTAGTAATTTTTAAGATTAGAACGTAGTATATCTTATGAAATAGTGGGCAAGGGGGTGTAACGAAGGTAATTATGTTGACATTTTTTGCCCATAGAAAATAGCAACTAAAAGTAACTATTCTCATCTGAAATTCCAATACGGATCTCCCTCCAATTTATTTACTTTTCTATCTGCGTCAGTAGTCGTGGTGCTTTATTATGATTTGAAATGCTTGTGCACAATATTTCTTTAGAAAATTGCTAAAATTTGTTCTCTCCTCTATCCATCAGTATTGTCCCCCCTGTGAGAGTGTGTCCCACGTTGAAAAACACTGCTGTATAGTATAGGATTTGCTCTCCCTTTTTAAAGATAACAATTGAGGTAACTATTTAAGTTATAACTAGTTCAAAAGAAAAGAAGAAAAAAATAGCTCACACATGTGTTGTTCTTTTTCATTTTATCAGCTTTAATCAAGGTCCTTAAACTTTTTGTCAGGAGGTGCCGGATAAAAAATACCAAACGATATGAGTATGAACAGCAGGATATGAGTATGAACATTTTTGGGACTAGAAAGGAGACTAATAAGTCGGTCGTAAAATGATAAGGTTTTTCTCATAGATCACAGAAAATTAAAACATTACTGAACATATTAACGCCTTGACTCGGAAGCATTTTGAGAACCACGGATAATATTTAATAATTAAAAAGGTTATATAATGCGATGATTAGTTATAATAAATTTTATTTTGGTCGCTTATAGTGCTTTTTAAGGTGAAGATTTCTTGTGGTTACAAATAAAATTTCACTTTTACCTGATGTGTCTTTAACTCTAACTGACCTCTGGACAACATTTTTCTGTCCTATATGATGCCTTCTTTCATTTATTATTTATCTGAAAAGGTTAGTGTCAATGAATAGCTTACGAAGGGGGTAAATGATTTCTGATACATTAGTTGGCAGTGTGAAGAAATACAATTACTCTTGTGAATATCTCTTACAGAACGTCCAATTTTTAAGAAGAAAGTGAGGATAGTGTTTGTTTTATATTTATTTAGAAGTATACCATTCTCAAGTACAAAATCATGTTCATTAATGCAAATTTCCGAAAATCATAATATTGTTTTCAAAAATCTATCTTTCTGATGCAATTCACATGGCTCGGACTCCACCCTCCCTGGTTGACTGTGAAAAAGGACTGACTTTCTGGCAGAAAAGTAGGGCTCCATCAGAAATTAAGGTGAAGGAAGAGGTTAGCGTTGATACGCTCTTCAGTTTTTGAAATGGGGTTGAGGGGAGATAGCTCTAATTCAAACCCTCTTAAGGACAATCGGGGGGTACTGAGACTGACTGAAATTTTTCAATGATGTAATAGTTTATCGCCCGCCACCTGATTTTCAAAACCCTTGGCGCTTCTCGACCCAATTGTCTTTGTACTAAGATTACTGAATTAATATTTTTTTCCCAATCGGACCCTTGTATTGAAAGTTAAGTACACGACCTTCGACTTCTTTTTGAATTCTGATGACCCTTTGGCATCAGTGTAGCGATGAAAAGGTGAG
Source organism: Tetragnatha montana (assembly GCA_963680715.1). NCBI lineage: Eukaryota > Metazoa > Arthropoda > Arachnida > Araneae > Tetragnathidae > Tetragnatha > Tetragnatha montana. The sequence continues at coordinate 34,257,322 of OY796684.1, forward strand.
CCTGCCTCTGCATATTTGATTGATTCAATTTTCCCAATCTCACCGAACCTCGCTAGAGATCCTGTTGCTGTGGAATTACTGTCAGCAATTTTGATAGCTGAAGACTAGATTGGTCGGGCTTAAAAATTTCCCTTCAGTAGCTCATTTTCCGTTAATGATTGTGTATCTGTTTCCGAGTTCTTTTTTCCCCGACTCACTCGTCTGGCAAAATCAGACAGTCTATTCCATTTCGCGCGATAGGGGTAAGAAAACTCCAGCTGGGGAAATTTTTCGCGCGACCTTGAACGATGTCTTACCCGCCTTCTTACCTGCTCTGACTAGGAATGTGTATCGGATTGATGAAGTTGGAGGATGATCGGTAGCTTCCTTCACCCCAGCGAGAGCTAGTTTCCCTAGGCGGCGCGGCACGCTTTTTGGGCTAAGCACTTTTCTCAGCACCCTTGTATAGCCAAATCCTCTGACAAGGGGACCTCTCCTCCTAGCCATAGTACGACGGACTAGCTAGTAGGTCCGTAGAAAATGCCCCTCAAAGTTTCGCTTTTTACCCCGTATTTATTTTTTTTAACAAATTCTTAATTCATTTATTTTCACCATTGTTGTCGGAATAGCTTAGTCGGTAGCGTGCTAGGTTGTTCCACTGCTGATGAGTATAATGGAACTAAGTAATAAATAAGTGGTAGGTGAAACTTTGAAGGACTTTTTCTTCGGACTTACTTTACTTTATAATTGACTTACGGACTTTTTACGCATCAATTGCATTTTGTAGCGTTTGCAAATATAGAAGGGTGTGTGTGTGTAATGAGATTGAGCGTTGTCCCCCAGTGTAACGTGCTACGTGGTGAAAGGGTTTGTTTATTGACCGAACGAGATCGGCGACATATAACGTGGATCTAAGGATAAACGTTTTTGTTAAATATATTCCTGCCTGGCAGTTCGCAAATTTTCACGGTTTTCAGTTTCTTTAAAAAATTAAAGAAACTTGCAAATTTGCGAACTTTTTCTTTTATGAGGCCTAAAAAAAGAGTGCTATTTTCACGTGCTAATATCTCCTCGAATATTTTAAGATATTTTCATGAAACTCTTTTCTGTGTGTTTGTCATGATATTGCAAACCATTTTTCTCATTTAATTTTCATTCTATCTCCTAATTTTTTTAACTTTCTTATTTCGCTTTAAGGGTCGCTGCAATCTGTCTAAATGGATTCAGCATGGTGACTTACATAGGGGTTAGGGGTGCATCCTTGGAGACATCAGTTCCAAATAAAAGCTTTTAAAACGGACATTTGAAACACCCTGTATAGCTGAAGATGCATAAAAAGTCTCTTTGGCAGTGAGACAAGGGACTATTGTAACGACACACCAGAATTTAGAGCTTTGTTTCCACTAAATTTTCTATAGTTTTTAAAATGCAGAATGTTTTTTTCTTGTGTTGCATCTTTTTTTTTTATTATAAAATATTGAGTAAAGTTTTTTCGGGCACATCAGGGGGTTGTATTATCTTTTTTCTTGTACTGGTCGATCAGCGGAAATTAAAGGCTGTTTTGCGGCCCCTTCACAAACTTGCATCTTCGTAATAACACCCCCTTTACAGAATTTCTATTCATAAATAGGCCCCCTTCAAACAATTCAAATTCCCAAAAACGACCCTTTCACAAAATTAAAAAAATATATATAAATATTTGCAAAAAAAATTCCAAAAACTTTTAGAAATTTTCACGATTTTCTAGGTTTGTATTCTGATTTTAACATAATGCCACATATGGCCACCACTCAGCTCGTAAAGGCGGCCTCACCGCGTCTGATGTTTATATTGGGGAAAATGAGATTTATTGGAAGATAGTTGTTCTTCCTTTTTCCGCAATGCAACCTAAAGGTGAGAAGCTGAATTTACGATCCGTAGTTGTCGGTAAAGTCGGCTTCTCACGATTATTGCATTGCGATAAAACATACTTTTATTTTTTTTATGGGAGAGTTATTTCTCATTGATTGATCAAATTATAACCATTGAGGAGATATTTTTGGAGGGGGTCATTCCAAGCGGGAAGACAGGTAACAAGACTTTATTTTTGAGGTGTTCAGTTCAATAATAAAATATTTTGGATTTTAGACATTCATTCCATGGGTGTTGTATAATCGATTAAATATAGTTATTTAGAACATTAAAATGTATGATTTGAACCTTGTCAAAGTTTTACACCGAAGAAGGGTGTCTGGGGGGCCTCCAACAGAAAATTTTTAAATATTAGCACGCGTAAAAAGGAATTTTTGGAAAAGTACTTTACTTTTAAAAAAAAAGAGTACTTTTTGGTACCCCGCAGTTTAAGAATCGCTGCTTTAGCCTGAAAATTAATTTTTATTAATGTGTACCCTTAATTATGTGTTACATTATCATCAATTGAAGAGTTTCTATTTTTGTGTTTTAAGTATCTAAAAGCAATTAACTCTTCAATTTTCACAAAAATAATTTCCTTTTTATGAAAATGAGCCCCAAAAATTAAAACCTGGATCAGCCGCTGTGTTGACTGGTGTTCATTCTCCCAGAGAAAAAAAATGTATTCAGATTTGATTTAGCATGAGACGGAACCAAGAAGTGTAATACAAAAAATCTGTAATCAGGTTCAACCTCTTGATGTTCTTACATTAAAAATATTAAAACTCAGAGCTAAATAATTAGCTTCCTAAAGTATCATTAAATTTTAGGTATCTATATTTAAAAAAAGTAACTCTGACCGCCGCTGTCGCGTCCGCTGATTTTGAAAATTTTATTTTGGAACATTTTGAACTCTCACTACGCAAAAACTATCCAACGGAAAATTATAAAATTTGGACCATTTGTAAAAATATGTGTGTGATGTTCAATTTCGTTCCAAAAGCTAATAGATTAGATAATTAGTTCTGGAGTTATTTAATGTCAAACTCGAAAATTTTTTGACGGTTTTTCAGTTTTTTCGTTATAAATGAAAAACTAATCACAGTAGAACTTTGATAATTTAAACATTTAAACGTACATACGCCTATTTTTTATTACAATATTAGCGTTTCAATTTTTTCTTCTTTTTCTGACATCTATTCACTAGGGAAACAGACGAGTTTATTTCTTTTATTTTTGACGGTTCACTAGATACACACATGCTTATTTTAAATTTAAAAGTTTCTTTAGGCTGAGTGCATGTTTTTTCTCTAAGTTGGTTGACGAAAGTTATTAGACTTGCTGGATAATTTTTTTGGGAAAATATTTCGATAAAATTATTGGTGAACTAGGAGAGGATTATTTCAGATACAATTTTATTTGGGGGAATGATTTGGATTAAATTATTTATAAGCAAGAGTCAGTAGTTTCGGTTTCAAGGATTATTAATTAAGCCGACCAGCGGGGTGTACTAGATTGGCAAGGTGAACAAGCGAGCTGCCTGAAATCGCGAAGCTATCTTAAAACAAATGCGAAGCAGTTCCGGGGGTTAGTAAGCCATAGCGAGCAGGGGATTAATATTTTGAAAGTGCAATGAAAATAATTTATTTAAAAAATAATTTACGGAGTGGCACTTGAAAGTTTTGAACACACATCAGCCAATTGGCAGAAAAAGCTGAATCGGAAAAAAATCCTAGTTATTGGCCATTTAAAAACTAATCTTTCGAATTATAATTAGTAACAATACTTAAAATAAAATCTTGCAATTATACTGCAATATAAAAAAGGCATAAAAGTTTTGTAAAACTTTATTACTTTAGTTTTTCTAGATGGCTTCCCAGCCATCTCTAAAATATGGTTTAAGGTTCACTTTCTCAAAGTTATGTTATTCGTTTGTAAATTTCTATTTTTATCTATACTTGGCATATTCTTTATAAAAACGGTTATTATTCATTTGAACTTCTAACACCCTGTATAAGCAAATAAAATGTCTCTTGGCACCTTCTCCTGCCAACCGTTCTTATCTTTTTACTTTCAAAACAAGATTCCTCTACTAATCCATGTACTTTTAATTTTCCCAATTTTGGTTCTTTTTGTGAGTGAATTTAAGCCTTCTTTTGTCTTTTTGGGATTATCATCGAGTTTAGTGGCGCACGGTCACGGGGTAAGTTTGCTTCTTCTCGTGTTCCGATCGCAATGCAGAAAAAGCAACTTTACCGAGATTGGACCTGTGATTCTCTCCCAATCCCAATATCGCGTCTCCCTCGATTCGCGTTGATGTTTTCATGGCTTGTTAACGCGGGAAGTCTGAACATAACTGATTAAATGTTTTAATAAGTCAATTTTTTATCAGATAAGTAGTACTGTGCAATTAAAGTAAGCCGATTATAAACTCGAAAAAAATTAATTTAATATACTAATAAATTCAAACAAGGAAATTTTGAAATTCTCTTCAGTTATGTGAAAAATTTTAAATTGTATTTAGGTAATAATGTATCTGTCGATAACTTTTATTTGAAGTAATTCAAATTGTAGTTTTGTAACGTTACACAAAAAGTTTTACTGATTCAAGTTTTCAAAAGTTGGCAAGTATGCATTAATCCTTTAAAGTTGGAGTCTGAATCAGTTATGAAAAGTTTGTGCAATTCACTTTCAGTCGTAAGTAAAAGACAACGCCAATTAAAAGTGAATGTAGAAAACAGCTGAAGCATAGGTCAAAACGAAATTTATGCAGGCAATGATAAATAATTTCTATATCTGCTTTTGTGCAGGTTTTGAATATGTGATGTTTTGGCTTATACACTAATTGGCTTATATTTGGATATATATGGTTGTACTTCAAAAAATTGCAATTGTGCGTTTCTAAGTTCTTTTTAGGTTTTTTCTTCCTGATTTCTTGGTTTCTTGCTTTGAATGCACATATATCTTTTGTTATTTTCAGTACTTCGATACAATTATAGTGGAACTTGAATAACTCAAATGTCTCCAATTCAAGATCTTGAAATATTAAATGATTTCTCGTCATATGGAGAATTTGTGTTATTCATGTAGTATTTTTTAAAGTTTTGGATGATTGAAACTTTCTTAGTGACCCTTTCAGCTCTGAATCATCCAAGTTGCACTCCTATTTATCTGTTCATGCACCATCATTATTCAAAAAATGCTGTTTTTATTGCTTTCAAAAACTTAATTTTTCTCTATTCAACTATGTGTGAAAAAACATTATGATATTTAAGTGTCCAGCCAAAACTTATTTGGTTGTATGAATCTCTCGTGATACAGCATGTGTTATTATAATACTGTTCTTTATTAAACAGGTTATTGAATTGAGCTTATGATTTATTGCAGCACATTAGATCGTCGACTTCAAGTTTTTAAACGCAAAGGATTTCCTCATGTAATTTACTGTCGGCTGTGGCGCTGGCCAGATTTAGTAAGTCATCACGATCTGAAAGCCATTGAAAGCTGTGAATTTGCATTTAATCTCAGATTAAGAGAAGTTTGTGTGAACCCCTATCATTATCTTCGAGTTGAAACTCCTGGTGAGTTTTTGAAATCTTATCTCATAAGCATATTGCCAAAAATCTAAATAGTAGCTTGATTCTTACATGCCTTGGCATTTTCCCTGAAAATATTTTTCAGTTTGACTGTGTTGTACTTCAAGCCAGTTTAGTGGCAAACTTATTAAAATAATTATTTAAAATTAAAACCATCAATTATAGTTTTTTAAATACCTAAAAAACTTTTTTCAATGATTGCAAGCTAGTAAAATTTTTATATTGCTCTTTTCATTTCTTGAACACATTTTCATAACTTATTCTGTAGTTGACTTAATCAAATTAGTTTATACTCTTGTTTTTTAGCATTGCCACCAATTTTAGTTCCTCGAAATACAGGGGAAGTCCCTGCTACGCTTCCCCCATTAGACGATTACATCAACTCTGTACCTGAAAATACAGAGTTTCCTGCCGGCTTAGAGACTCGTAACTTTCCATTGACAGGTGAGGTCATACAACCTTTGTTGTGGTAAACCTCACTATTAAGATAATTATTACTACAGTAAACTCTCGTTAGTACGCCCCCGCTTAGTGCAACGTCCAGCATATTTCGACGTTTTTCTCCGGACCCATAGGCCTTTTATCATTAAAAACTATCCACTTATAGCGCCCCCGCTTATTATGACTTTCCGCATGTTTCGAGGCTTTTCTCCGATCTCCCGAAGAAAAATCCTGTTTTTTGCGTCGTCAAGCTCCTTTCAAATATTGTATGAGCCACGGTACGGAAGAAAAGGGGACTAGAACAAAATGTAGAACCGGTTTTTCCCACCCACTCCCCTTTTTACCCGAATGCCCCCCGTTGAGCCCTCAAGAACAAGGAAGACCAGTCTCTTGCAGGTCATGCTTGTCCTGTTGACAAATCAGAACCCTCCCTGAATTTCTTGGAAATTCTCCTTCCTCCTACAATTCAAATACTGCATTTCATAGCTGTGTTCAATCTGTTTTGTAAGTACAGATTCAATATTCATTCTTTCTCGGCAAGTTCTTCTGGAACTAAATGATGAGAAGAATGATGTGGTGAATAAGCAGCAATTTGAAAATGAACAGGAGTTGCCTGTCCTTTCATTGAAAACAATCTTAAAAAAAACGTGATGAAATCTAAGGAAACGCCTTTTCAGGCATCAATAAAAGGAGAAGAGTTCCTAAAGGTAAAATGTGAGATGTAAACGTAAGAATGTGTGTTCTGTTTTTAGATATTGTTCTTTCGTTTCTATTTTAGTGATAATATCCCGCTTCAAATGGTTTCTAGGTAATATATGTATTACGTATAAGGCCGAAACAGTGTTTTAAGGAATTCCGCATATAGCGTCGTACCGCTTATTACGACGTTTTCAAACATCCCCTGAACGGCGCACTAATGGGAGTTTACTGTATATCCTTAAATAAATATAATACAACTTTCTACCCCAGTAAAGGGAGTTTTTCGGTTAGCATTAGGAGATAAATAAAAGTCAAAATGCTTCAGAAAATTAGTATTAATTAAACAATAAAATAAGCTAAAGATGGGAAAAATCAAGGCTTTGCTAGGTTTTTGAGTTGGAGTTAACTAAACAATTGAATAACTTGCAGCAACAACGAGTTGACTCCCTTGTAAAGCTGTTGGACTAACTTTGAAGCAATAAAAACTAGTACATCTATTCAGTGAAACACAATTTTAGGAAGGTGCAATGCGGGGAAAACTGGAGATAAGTAAGCGAATTATCAAATGTTTGAAAACTTGTAAAACGGGCAAAAATGGCCCGGGGACAAAACATTTTACACTTTTCTGTATCAAAATAAAACTTTCAGGGAGGGAAAATATGAAATTTTTGTGTTGGTAATTGAAAAATAAAACGTTGAAGAAGAGTTTAATTAATTTTTATTGCTCTTGATTGTTTTCTAGTTTAACCCTATAAAGATAAAAAATACAAGTTTTTTTTCAACTTCCGTTTTGCTCCTGAAAAAAAGTAGAAGGAATTTCAAAATAATTTTGCTACTGGTAGATAGGTACATCCTTGACAATCAATTAGCATCTTTACAGGAAAAAATCGGACATTCTATCTTATAGATATCCTGTTTACAAGCGTGCACCTTAAACTTTTGCCTCCTGTCCTATTCTATTTCTTCTAATTCTGTTCACATTAACAATGGGCAGGCAGATGATTTTTGCAGTATGCATTTGTGCATGTTTAAAACCATATGCTCTAAATCTAGGCATTGGTCATTGTTGAGTTACAGCCTTAATAAACATGGTAACATCAATTGATTTTTCAGCAAAATGTGTGCTAAGAGGGAAAATCGCTTCTAAAACTTGGGAAAAGGTGCATTAAATGGCTCAATTTTCAAGGCGATAACGAGAAAAAAGAACTAAAAGTGTTTGTAACTTTCAGTAATAATCTTTTTTTTAAATGTTCATTTGTGTTTTATTTATGACCTATCGAAAGGGGAAAAATGAGGCGGAAGAGAAATTTTCTGTGGGCCATCAGAAAAAAGTCAAGAGGAGCAAGTAACTCAATGACTAATAGAAATTTTTTTAATTTATTCCGGTAAAGATGCTAATTGATTGTCAAGGATGTACAGTTGGGGAAATAAAAAACGACTCTGTTGAGATTTCTGACGAACCACTTGAGTTAGGAAGACAAATAAGGTGTCATTTTTCATGTCATGAAGTATTCTTTAAATGAAAAAAATTTCGAGTCCTTAGGGGGTCGTCTTCATATTAAACAAAACACTAACTTTTTTTCCTATGAGGACTCCCAATTATTATGCATTTTTCTGAAAGAGCATCCCCATAAACCCCCAAATACCAAGTTTCATTCACATCGAGCGTTAAATTAAGCTTTTACGTTTTGGGGGTCGTCTCCAGAGTGAAAAGGATTAATTTTCTGTAAACACTATTTCCTAAAAACGGTAGGATAGTAAGACTTTTACTCACCACTTCAATGTTTATTGAAAAATTTATAAGTAAGTTATTGAAATTTTATATCAAATTTGTGTTTTAATTTAAGTTATGGTGATTAAAATAAGGAGACTTTTTCCAGAAAAAGCATTCCCCACTATTCATTTGGCAGCGGTATACGGTCCCTTAAAGAGTGGGAATTTAGTTTAATTTGGTTTTTTCCAAAACTATTAATTGAAATCGACTGAAATTTTGGTTTTCCACATAAAATTACTACCAGAATCAATTACCATAGAAATATTAAAAGATTTTAAAATTTAATTTTTGGGTCAAAATTAGATGTTAATTATCTATCTATTAACCATTAAATATCGCTACAAAAGCATAATTATTTTGTTTGGGGACACAAATTTGATCTAAATTTAAAGTTTCATATTTTTACGCCGAAAACATTTTGAGAAATTTCACATTGAATGGTTGACATTTTAAAAATATATTATGCTTCTATTTGGATACTTACATGGATAAAACTTGGTATATGGGGGTTTATAGGGATGCTCTTTCTGAAAAACGCATAATAATTGGGGGTCCCCATAGGAAAAAAAAGTTAGTGTATCGTTTAATATGAAGACGACCCCCTAAGGACTCTAAATTTGTTTCATTTAAAGAATACTTCATGACATGAAAAAGGACACCTTATTTGTCTTCCTACCCCAAGTGGTTCGTCAGAAATCTCGACTGAGTCGTTTTTTATTTCCCCAACTGTACCTATCTACCAGTAGCAAAATTATTTACAAATTCTTACCATTTTTTCATGAGCAGAACGAAAGTTGAAAAAAATTGGTCTTATTAATGTAGTGTGAGGGCTACCACTGTTTGGTATGATTTTGGTTGGATGGAAACAATGAAATTCTCATTTATAAAGCAAGCAGTTACTTATCAACCAAAACTTAATCAATCAATTTTATGACTAGAATCCAAACTAAAAAGTGGTAAACCACACACTACTTCAATAACAAATAATTTCTTCGTCTAAAAATTTTATTAGCACCTGAAATTTTAAAAAGGTTTGGGAAAATGTTTAAGTGATATTACTCTACTTTTTATTTGGCTATACTTAAAACTATTTTGTAAAATCTTTACTGTATTTTAGTCTTTATGTGTAATGAGTAACTAACTGTAAAATTAGCTCTATTAAAATTGAAATTACAACTATGAATTCACATTTTTGAAAGGCTCTCTCGAACCAGGAAAAAGTTGTAACTTTCCCCCGAACCTAATAAAATTTACCCGAACCTTATGCATTGCTCCTATGGAGCTGGCAAGGGCTTCCCCCGAACCAGGTTCGTAGGTTCGGGCACTTTTTCCAGGTCTGGGCTCTCTTCTTTTTAACCCTAAGGGGAGAGCTAAACATTTATGGCCCTCAGTCTTATCTCTCCTATCTCTTTGTGTGGTTTAAGGGTGTCCCCTTGCATTTGCATCAGAGGAGGGGTTTTCTTTTGTTCGCTTATTGACCACACAAAGAGACCAGGGACATAAAAGTTTAGCCTGTTCCCTAAGAGTTACTAAGTGGATCTGTATGCAATTTAAGTTCTTGGTACTTAATTTTTTCTTGAATGTTCCTAACAATTTCAGATACACCACCACCTGGCTACATGAGTGAAGACGGTGATAGCCAAGAACAGAATGGCACCGAAAATATGGGTAATTATTAATTCTTAAATTTTTTATTGAAAAAATACTAAACAGTCTAGCATAAAAATCTCTTTTAGGTCTCGATTGCTTTTAATTTGTTGCAATACTTTTCAGATGCAACCCTTATTTCATCGCCAAGTCCGCCTCTTGGTAAAAGCCTTGATTATCAGTAGTTATATCTGTGTTGGTTCTTATTTTTTAAACAATAAACTTATATTTTAAAATGATTATTTTTATATTTTTAAAAATTTAATTCCAATTAAAATTTTAAATGTGTCTTAGAGTAGTTTTTATTTATCAACTGTAAAAGCTAATACAAACCTATTTTGTTACTTTTTAAAATTTCTTAACTATGCATCTGATCCCCTTTAATAATCTCATCATGAATTTTTATTTTGTTTTGAAATTTGAATTTAAAATATCTTGTGAAGTATTTCCTAAAAATTTTTTAATGATTTAAAGTTTTATTGTACAATGAAAAAATTACTTTTTATTTTTTAACTTTGTAATCATAGAAGCTGTTAGGAATTGCAAATATAAAAGCTTTTGTGCTATAGAAGATTTCTCACTCTTTTTAATTAAGATTAGTTAGTTGATAAAATAAAACAATAAATTGATGGCTATTTATATACCCCAAAATATGCACTTAAAAATCACAATTATTGAATTGTCTAACTAGAATAATTTCTTTTTAGAAAATTCTTAAAATTGTAAATTTTTAGTATTTTTTATTTATATTTTTTTAAAAATGTATTGAATAAATATAAAAATTGCAAAATTTAATGTTTTAAATTTCTTTGAATCTAGTGGGTGATGGAGTATTTGTGTTATTCTTTTTCAGCATTCCTGTAAGTGTAAAAAACCCTGTTAATTTTGTTAATTTAATTAAAGTTGAATAGATACCTTGTATACCAGGGATATTAATTCATGAACTTCAAGTTTTAACACATTACAGGGACTTATTTGGTACTTCACAAAGTCTTGTTACCACACTGGATGCTTTAATTGCCCGAAAGAAGGTAGCTCGACATATGACATGAACTTAGAAAAAATTCATGTTTTTTTTTTAACAAGCTTTATTTTTAAATAATCTTTTTAGTAATATCACTCTCAATTGAGAGAAAATAATTTCAAATTTTTCCACTCCTCACTATTTCCCTTGGAGGTATTATTTATATCCCCTAATAGTACTTATACTTTGGGGTCTGTCTCAAATAAGTTTGGAGTCTAATTCAGTAATAAAAAGTGCAAGTACAAGGGAAATCCATTTTCATTTAGCTATCGAAGGCCAAATTTGAAGTACTAACTACACTTAGGAGACCCCTGTTTTAATGTCCTCTTCCACCTAATAACTATTAGTTATTGTTATTACTACTAAAAATATAGTGATATGAATGTACTATAGCTAAAAAACATAAGAATCTGGTTTTAAACTGAATTACTTAATTTGGGCACCAAGCTGGGTATTGTGACAGCTACCATAGTTTCTTTACTTAAAGAAAATTAAAAATAATTAAATATCCTTGAAACTGCGCCACATTCCATAGATTGCTTTCAACATCAGTCATTTTTGGAGCCCAAAGATCATATTGGAATATTGAGAGTGTTAAAAAATCTTGATTGTATTTAAGGTGTAATCCACAAGGATGACATCCAGTTTCCCCTAGAAAAAATACTTGAAAATTTTAGGCATTAAAATGAACCTTGATGTGTAACTGTTAAGCTAAAAAAAAGTAAATATCCAAGAAATCTATCCTACACATCTTTGATAATTTTTGGGGTTGATTTTTTGTTGGTTATTTAGGTTATGGACATAATTTCAACGGTGTAAAATGTGGGCCAAACATCTATAAAGTTTTTAAAATATGCTACCAAACATGCATATCTTTAAAAATATACTTAAATACAATATTTTTTTTATTCTTCTAATTTATTTTTTAATATTTAAATAAGACATCAATGCCAACAAAACTGGTTGCTAACTGCTGGGGCTTGTAACATTAATTAAATGGGTGAACTCGTGCCTCGAAAAATAATATATTTACAGAGTTTACTGCTCATAAGTGTTACTGTATCAGAAAATGAGGCAATGAGATTCTTATCTGAAACAAGATAAAAAAAAATGCTTGTTCAACTGCTATGCTGGGGTATTTGCTTTATACCTAGCTTGAAAATGCTCTAGTACAGTTATGTATTTTATCCATGTTGTTATTTTGCTTGTGGTATTTACTTATGTCTCAATACAAAGGAAAAAAATTCTTATTGTTGTAATATTTCTTCTAACATGCAATTTAAACCAATAAAATATATTTTTGTAAAAAAAGTAACCCGTTTGTGATATTGAAGTTTTCTCTCCTAAAACATTTTGATAATTTACAGATGTTTACCCTGTTACTTATACTGAACCAGCTTTTTGGTGTTCTATATCTTACTATGAGTTGAGTACACGAGTTGGAGAAACATTTCATGCATCCCAATCATCTCTTACTGTTGATGGATTTACTGATCCTTCAAGCTCTGAACGTTTTTGTCTCGGCCTTTTGTCTAATGTAAATCGAAACAGTGTTGTAGAGCAAACCAGGAGGCACATAGGTAAAGATGTATTTTTGTATTGATTTTATGAAAATATTATTAGGTCAAATCTAAAATATCCCCTTAAAATCTTGCCTCGCTTCAATTATGGGTACAACTAAGCTTCTTAGAATAACAATAGTTTAAGTCTAGCTAACTTAAAGGTTTATTAAAGGTCCTTTTTGCATTTTCCTCTATACTCTTATAGAAGACGACATTTTAGGACTGCGCTTACTGTCCAATTGTTGAACATTTGATATAGACTAAACCCCACCGCACTAAAGAAACTCAAACTCAAGTTTATCTAAAATGTAATAATTTTGGACTTGCACCATTGTGATTCTGTGCATCTCATTCAAAAGTTTACAAATAGTTACTTTATTCTTTAGCTTTGATGGAAAATGCCAAAGTAACTGCTTGCACTTTATAGCTTCTTTTCTGCAATGAATTTTCTTACTTGACATTTTTTAGAGCATTGTGCAGGATTGTATTTTTTGATTCAGCTTATGATTGTTGCTTACTAATATACTTTAAAATTATTTCAAATTGGATTGTGGAGAACAGTCCCTAATTTTCACACAGTCAATAAAAATTCAACAATTTTTTTGCACCCATCTTAATTTTTAGGAAGTATTTAGTGTGTTTAGTTTAATATCTTGACAGCCTTTTCTTACCTCATTTTTTCAGGGCGGGGTGTAAGGTTGTATTATATTGGCGGTGAAGTATTTGCTGAGTGTCTTAGTGATAGCAGCATATTTGTGCAAAGTCCTAATTGTAACCAAAGATATGGATGGCATCCTGCTACTGTTTGCAAAATTCCTCCAGGTAGCTTTCTTTAAAATAAAAAAAGTTGAATATTTACTCAACATAATCTAAACATTCAATTGTATTTTCCTTACAGGATGTAATTTGAAAATATTCAACAATCAGGAATTTGCAGCTCTCTTAGATCAGTCTGTTAGTCAAGGATTTGAAGCTGTGTATCAGTTAACGAGAATGTGCACAATACGAATGAGCTTTGTTAAAGGTTGGGGTGCTGAGTACCGACGTCAAACAGTGACTTCCACTCCTTGTTGGATAGAATTACACTTAAACGGCCCTTTACAGTGGTTGGACAGGGTTCTAACACAAATGGGCACTCCTCGCATCCCATGCAGTTCTATGTCCTAAACTCATGACATGCTCGAGAATCTGGTGCTTCTCTTTTCCCAATGAGTAGCTAATGTTTAATGCTATGAATATTGTATGTTAAGGGTTCTTTTTGTGGTGATGTAATTTGATAAAAAAATTTAAAGAGTGTTACTGTTCATTTCTTTTATATATAGTAAAATCTTTATTTTCTTGCGATCATGCAAGTATAGTATGTGTATAATGTTATGTTATGTATTATCCCTACTGTTGATGTCTGACAATTTCTAGGGTTTACTATTGTTTTTGAAAATGTTTTTAAACACTTCATATTTGCACATTTGTTTATGAAACCATCTACTCTGCTGTGAAAAGTCAAAATTTTACAATATTAAGTTTATTATTGTAGCATGCTGTTAAATTAATTTTAGCCTTTGTTAAAAAAATCTTTTACAATTACAAATTGTTCTATATTTGATTCATCATAATGAATTCAGCTTGTTTATATTGTTTTGTATGACACTTAATAAGCAGTATTTTAAAGCAAACAACTATACTTTAGTGTATAAAGTTAAGATGTGTGTTTAGTGTGATTGAAGATATGAATACCTACCTACATTACCCATTATATAATTTTGAACAAGCGAAAAAACATGAATGATTTTAAAAAAACTTTTTTTTTTGCTCTAAAAATACTTATCCAAATTTCGATTGAATGAATTGTTTTATGTATTGTTTATATCTCACATGAAACAAGCTAGTCAATTTTACCCTTTCAAATTTATTAAGTTGATTAAATGAATTGTTTAAGAATCAAAATTCTTAGTTTTAGGTTTTTGATAATATAAGTTATAGTTGTTGTGTATGTAAGTTAGCAAATATTTGTTTAATGTGTAAAATTGAAAAAAAAATTGCAAATTTTTAACTGCATGTGCACAGTTAAAAAATCACTTATTAAAAATGTTATGCAATTTTTTCTTCATTAAATACTCAGCAACATTTTATTTAGGAAGTTTTATGGATTGACCATTCTTCAATTTGGCCAGCAAATCAAAAAATTTACGTTCTTGTGCCAAAGAATCTCAAATCTGCTCACCAAATCCTTTTATCTGGGTTGTTAAGATACTGGAACCATTTCTGAAATTCTCATTCTGTTAGGTCTCCTTTTATGTGTAGTAAAATTTTATGTGTTGGAAATTATATACTCATAAATACTCTTATAATTTTAATTTACATTATTTATTTTTTTATTTCACATTTGTTTTAATTTAAAAATAAAATGTAAGGTATAAATTTTTGAAAGCTTTGCAAACAAGATAAGAAACTTGTTAGTCTTTTTGAGAAAAAATGGACCGAATTTTAAATGACTGTAATACTCTAGTAAGCTGATTTTTTTACTATAATCTTCGTTCATCTTCGTGATAATTACTTTACAAAGTTTTTGTACATTTTAAGTAAATAACATAACATTTCTGCTGTCCAAGTATTTTGGAATGGAATAGTAGTTAGTCTTAAGCTGATTAAGTTAAACTGAATAACTAGAAAGGGGAGGGGGAACTTTAATAATGCCTGTATGTAAAATAAGTAAGTAAAATAAAAATTGTATTACTTAAATTATTAAATTGTTTACTTGAAACAACTTTGAATTTATTAACTAATTAGTTGAAAATTGCTTCATGGTGTTCTCTTCTACTAAAATTGAATGCCTACTTCTAATGTTGACTCATTGAACTATTAGTTGAGTGCTTACATCTAGACTTTAAGGTTTAATAAAATATAAAAAATATGAAATTAAATTTTTACTATTTTTTCTTGTTTCTATTTATGTAATGTTCATTATAAATCATAAAAGTTATCCTTGGAATTATATCACTAATAGCTGAATGCAACTAGTGGTACTTATGTAGTAACCTATCTAAGTTCTAAGCCACAGTTCAATTAGTGTTACTTTTTTGCTACAATTTTTTTTTCATCTTGGATGTACGAATAATATTTGATTGATTTGGGACCATACAAAAGTTTTTTTTTGCTTATGCATCATACGTAAAATATTATTTCATTCTTCATTTTAAAATTTGTAATAAGTATGTGTTATGTCAAAGGTTAGGGAGGTAAAGGAGTTAGCAATTAGTCAACTGTAGCTAAGCAGACATTTTGTTTAAAGATAAAAAAAATTAAATTAATAAATAAGCTTAGCAATTTAATGTTCATTATACTTTTCACTTCAGTCGTATCAAAACATCAAGACTGTTTTGATGTTCTGAGTTGTAAAATGTTTAGTTAGTAAACAAAATACATTAATAATCAGTTCTACTTTCATGTATTTCCTATGCTGAAAATGGTTGTAAAATACTTAGCATGTAATATGTCTAGTCAGTTTGTAATTTTCTTTGTTAAATATGTGTTGACCCTTATCCTGTTTTCTTTTCTTAAAATTCAAAATGCATTTTTCTTCAGCTTCTCCTTTTGGTTACTCTTAATAAGCATCACTTGCTTTTTTTTGTTTAACTCTTAAAATGATTGTTATTAAATGCCATCAGATTTTTATAAAACACCAAAGGTGCTATTGTTAAGCCCAGTGAACATTAGTTTTTAGATAAAGCCACTACTTTGTATTCATATTTTTATATTAAAAGTTCTTTTACTTTAGATTACATGAAAGAAATATCAAAATTTCAATATAACTTGCTGATTAAAATGCATGTATATACATGTTCTGTCCCATTTTTAAGTGTGACATCTCAATGAAAGGTATTTTAGTAAATCTTCAATTTTAAAATATTTTAGTAACTACATTTTTGATCTACTGATTTCAATGTAGTTACCAAAATGTCATAAACCATATTTAATACTCTAAACTAGATTGTATCAGTAATACATTTTTATTAAAATCATTCCAATAGTTAGTAATTTATCTATGATGTGGTAAATATTCTTTACATTTGGTTTGTGTCAGGCTTTGCTTTTATTAATACAAGTTAAAAGCCAATTTATATTTTACATTTATTATGGAAGTAATGTTTTTATATAGTTCAAAGAATTTAAGTATGTTATTACTTGTTATACATATCTTGCTCTTGTGTACTTTTTAATGTTTTAGTTTAAAATACATCATTTTAGAGGTGTGTAATTTTAAATTTGCATTTTCTCAATTAAAATTAATATATGTTACTTTTAGCCTGTCATCTGATAGCTAAAATTTAAAAGAAGTTTTTTAATTTCTTGGAAAAAATAGTTGGTTTGATTATGAGTATTTCTCATAATTTCTTTTCATGTATTAGAATATGATTCATAAAACTAGTAAATAAAAAAAATTCTTTTAAATCCTCTTAACTTTAGATAGCTAAAGTAGCATCATATTAGCTTTTTTTTAACTTCATTTAAAAAAATATGTTGGACAATGCAGGGTAAATTCAGCATATCTTTGCAGTATTAAATTTTCATTGAAAGGTATTTCTGAGTAACAACCCTAATAAAAGTTATGGTTTGAATAACATTTATTTAAGAAAAATTCTCATACTTTCCTTCTTAACAATTTCATTTATCTTAATATGTTCATGTGCCATTTGTTCTTGTTTTTAAGTGAATGTAATCAGTGTATAAAATGCTCTGAAAATTGTCAGTTGATAATTTCTTTATCTTGTAATTTTTGTAAATCTATGTCACAGAAATTTGTTATATCTATTAAAATTCAAATAGTGACTAGATGTTTCTTAGTATGTAGGTATTTTCTAATATACACATAATTTAATTTCGGGGGATTCTAACATGTGATCTGGATTGTGATCTTTTCTATGGAGATTTGTCTTAAAGCGTGTTTTAATGCAATCATGCATGTATGGAGTCTATAAGGCTATTTTTTAGAAATTAGCTCTGCATTTTCCCATACCTTATAAAAATACATGGGGTAAAGAGACTTGTATAAAAAAAAAAGTTGAATGTGGATGAGATTGGATGTGTTTTCCAACCTATTTTTATAAAAAAAAATAGATTTGTGTGATATGAGAACTGAGCTCTGAAAGGTTAAGGAAGAAATGAGATAAAGCATTTTTTGCTAGCTTTTTTTAATCATTGCTATTGTATGAATGTATAACTTGTTAAGAGTGATTTCAGCTCACTTACATGTAATTGATAAACTCTGTGATATACTTTGCCTTAAGTATATTATTTGTTACATTCACAAAGCTTATGGATACTGTCATGTATAAAATGCTGAATTAGTTTTCCTTCTAAAATATAGCTTACAATCAAAATTTAAAACTTTATTTTTTTTCGCAATCCCGAGTCAAATGGATGTGTTGAAATTGAAAAAGTCTACTCTTTTGTTGTTTGGAATCTTTATGTACTCTTGATTATTCAGGAATGACCTGAAGTTTATGGTTAAAATGCCTCATGATTTACCCAGCTTGGTTCACTTTTTTCTCAGTTTGTCTAGTATTAGGCTGTTGTATAACTTATTTCTGTAAATGTAATAACAACCTAACTACAAGATCAAGCTGGCACTGTTATTTTTCTACCTAACTCAGCTAAATCAGAAGTACTTAAGTGAATGAATTTAATGACAGGGAATAAATACTCTTATAAGGACCAAAGACCTTATTTCCTATCAATACGATTTATGCTTGAATTGAAAAATTTAAAGTGTCCTTTTAAATAAAAAAATGGCCAAGCTGGGTTTAAAGTTAATTGCCTCAACATCTATATGTGTTTTGTTAAGCATTCATTCCTGTACAAATGCAACTATATGATTTTAAATACTCAGTGACTGTATGATTTTAAATACTCAGTGACTATATGATTTTAAATACTCAGTGACTATATGATTTTAAATACTCAGTGACTATATGATTTTAAATACTCAGCAACTATATGATTTTAAATACTCAGCAACTTTTGAATACTCAATTTTTTGTTAATTTGTTGTTTCATTGGTCTTCATTAATCAGATGATTTGTTCTTGGAACAACTGTTGAAATGTTCAGAACTAAATTCAAAATGTCTTTGTAATGTTTACATAATTCACAGCTAGAATTTATTCATCTTATGTGTATAAAATTGTACTGAATTTCTACTTAATAGTTTTGTTAAATTTTTCATCAAGTAAATTCCTAAATATTATTTTAGGATATACTCAGTTTATTATATTATAAGAGAATATTCTCAAGTACACTCAGGCTATGTCCCCCAAAGAGATTTTCTGTCAAGAAAACCTCAACTTGTGTTGTAATGTTTAGGAGGTTAAATTACTTCTGAAATTTTTGTCATGATAGCTTGAAAGCACAGAGTAGTAGAACAGAGGGTCCAAAGCCATAGGCGATAATGGAAATTGAAGAAACATGGGGTATAACTTATGATAGGGGCTCTGTGGTGCTGGGATCGCATCTACTACTCATGCAACTCGCACCTCTTGTCATGTCAAGAAAGGCGGAGAAAAAGCTTGATTTTCCAATAGCCCTTCGAAAGGGCAGATTGAATGAACATGTCTGGTGACCACCAAAATGTCTTTGTTAATAATTTAATTTTCAGTGCTGGCCTCTGCCTTACAAGGAGATTTGAAAATGGCATTTTGGACCCTCTGTTAGCCTTTTTATCTGTGGCTTGAAGCAAAAACAATTTTACTGCAGCTGTTTAGTTATAAAGTGACTTAAGTTAAATTTAAAAAAAAAAAAAATCTTTGAAGATAACATTGTAACCTAGTTTGAGCAAGATTTTTTTTTTAAATTGTGTACTTTTAGATTACTGCAGCATTTTATACAAGTTAAAATTCTAATTTAGTATTTTATTTTACTTAGTAGTAAATAATAAAACTTTTTTAAATTTGTTGATGGTTTTGAACAAAAACTGCATTAATGCTAATTACTTTAAGGTAAGCTAAAATATTACTACCTAAATAAAGTTCACAATACAGAATGAGCTGTCTTTTATAATTATGGAAAGTGAAAGCTGTTGATATCTTGATTGGTCAAAGATTAACTCAAAGCAATCGAAGATACTATGTGATGAAGACCTTGTGGTTGGAAATGGATCATGTTCTTAAATTTATTTTAGTTTATATGAATTTTTTCATGATACATCTAAGTATAGATTTACATTACCTTCAATCACATAATTTGTTTCATTAATATGCTTATGAATGTAATTGTAACTACTCAATAAAGATTTCATGAAAAAAAAATATATAGTGTTAGTGGAGGTTATTTTCTTAGCTCTTGAGAGGTGTGCCAAGTTTACAAAAGTGGGTTTCAGATGCTAATTGTGAGATTTTTAGAATAAAGTAAACTTAAACAGAAACAAAGCAGTTTTAATTTTTTTTCACACTTAATATAAAGAGAACAATTCAATACAATCAACAAGTAAGCAGATACCACAAAAGTAACATGTTTGCATAAAAATACAACTTTCATTTGGCACTAAATAGCTTCAATCCATGAAACATATCTAAAAACTGCCCTCCAAAAATAAGGGGAACTGAGAAAATCATCGGGTTAACAAACTAAGGGTTATAAATTATATATGGGGTGCATGATATGTTTGAAAGTATTAACTACAGTAGAACCTCTATTATCAGAAACACTTGGTAGAAAAACAAATATTGTTAAAGGACTGATGTAGTTGATACAACACTTTTCTACAAAACTTATGTTGCTGAAACGTTGGGACAGAGCAGCATGACGACACCAGTTCATCTTACTGCAGAATACACTTGTATTGTATAAAATATGTATTGTGTGTCAGCAAATTCAGGAAGGTGGCATATGCCCCTTGTCCCCCTCGGAACAAAACATGCACTAAACAGATTGTCTTTTAAAAAATATCTAAATCATTTGTGTAGCTGTAAATGTAATATGACTAAAAAAATGCATTACTGTTCAATATTTCTGATTTTATTCCAAAATTCTGGTCCCCCAGAAGTGTCACACCTAGAACCACCCCAGATATCACAAACATTCTTTGCATTTTCTGAGTAATAAATATTATAAAACTTGCTTGTAATTTCAGTAAAATAATTAAAAACTCAATTTTAGTAGTTTTCTAGAAAATCCAGATGTTAATAATTTCTACCTTGCAAATAAGTTTTCTGATAGCATTTCTCTTAAAATAGTTTTTGAAAGAAATTTATGTATTGTAAGTTTATTTTTACAAGTAGTACACATATATTTTTGATTTCATCCAACAATTTTTTTAAATCTAAAACCAAGACATTAATATAAATTTATCTTTGATAAAAATACAGTATATTTAAACTACTTTTAGTTTTAGACCTATTATATTTTATGTGACTTTTCTGTTAATAGTTTTAATATAACTAATTTTACTTAGATTTCAACTATTAATGTAATTAAAAATTAGATTTAACACTGTTTAACCCCTTTGATGGAATTCTGGTTACAACTAGAAGTATAACATAGCATCAATATGAACTAGAAATAAAAAGAAATAACATTTGTGCATTAATTTTCATAAACCATAACATGCTTTTTCAACAATAAAAAGGACATCACTAACAGAAAATTTGATCAAGATTTTGGTATGAGACCTAAAATATCACACATTTGATTAAAAATAAGAGATCTTTTTATAAGCTCTTACTTTAAATGCAACTTTATTTCAATAAACATTGAAATGGTTATATATAGCTAGATAATTAAAATTTATCATCAATGTAAATGCAATAGAGCTTTTATGATTGAGTCATTACACGAAAAACAGCATTTCATGGCATGTTTGAAATTTCAACCACAGAGAAAGTATCCTAATATACAGGGTGATCATAATTAAACTGTTACAATTTTTAAAAAATATGAAACAAGAACCACTGGTCAGAATATCATGATGCATCACATGAGTACTTTTAAAGGAGGGGAAAGTAAAAGTGCAAGATAAAAGTTAGTTTAAATGCTACAAACAGGGGGTATTGTACTGTTTCTGAAGTAATTATATAGGCTTAAACAGTGTGGCAAAGAAAAGTATTTCCAAACTAATGGAGTTCTTTCTATGTATTGAGTAATTTTAATCTTACTGAAAAAATCCAAGTTTGAATCTTTTGGTAGCAAAAGTCTTTTTTTGCCACTGTTTTGTTGATGAACTTTGAATTAAAACAGCTATTACATAAAAAATTCAATCAACTCCAGATTCTTTTTATGCACATTTCACCATAGCTCTATCTATTAATTTAAACTACAACTATGTTTTACTAGACCAGAAGTTCTCAAACGGTGGGTCGTGACCCACTGGTGGGTCGCAACAAGTATTTGAATTTACGAATTTCCTTAGGAAATGATGTTGCAGTTGCAATTTATCCCAGATTACCAAAAAAACGAGTTAAAACCCTGTTTTTAAGAGTCAAATTTCAAAAAATTCTCTGGGGGAGGAGCCCCCTTTTGATTGTGGACCTCATTGTACACCTCATCAAACAATTTCATATGCTTAGGTTCAAGTATTTCTTTTTAAACTATTAAAAAGTTAATATACCTAATACTTGCTTACATGTAATTTATTTTAGTAATAAAATATTTGATGACCAAATAAATATAATAATATGTTTATAAAAAGTGGGTCGTGATGCTGGAAAGTTTGAGAACCCCTGTACTAGACCATTGAGACCATATTTACTACATAAACAGTACATATTTATTGCAGGGTTCCCTCATTTGATTTATGAAATAAAATTACAAACTTAAGATTTTCAGGTAGAAGCACACTCACTGCATACACATAACATTTTGAGTATTTTTTTTTGCACACTGCAAACTTATATAGTTTTCTTTATAAGATGCAAAATTCTTTTCCAGGTTTGGGCAAAAATAAGGGATTTTCCCTAACCCATGGGTACTCTTCTATTGCCCCTGTTATTAAGCCAATTGAGTTTTTTTAAAGTACTCTGGTAAAGTGTCAGGTTATTCTGTGATCAAGGGTTCTTTTTGCCCAATAGATGTTTTTTTTTTCAAAGTTTCAATTTAATTGTTATCTTGCACATTATTTTCAAGGTTTAACTGAACTTCAGCCTTTAGTAGACTTCAAACCCTTTAGCTCAAACTATATTAATCAGAGCACTACCCCAAGGTCCATTTCTATGGAATGATTGAGGATACAGTTTAAAAACGGCTGTACTTAGCCATTCTGTGCTGCAGTTGCCAATACAAATCAAGTCTAAGGCATCAACAAACTTCTCTCCTTCCAAAAAATAAAATAATTGGCATTGTGTATACTTAAGCTGCATTTATCTTTTGTAAAACATAACTTTATATTTTGGCACAGCTAATAGGTTTTAAAATATATAGTTACTCTCGTATAACCTATTTTATTTAAGGGGACTCAGTACCAAAATTTGGTCAAAATTTCGAATTTGAGATTTTGCCAAAAAAACGAAGAAACTACCCTTAGAATTATTCTTACTAAGTTTCATAATGATATGAGGGTTTTAAGTTTAAAAAATTTGAGGTTTTCTGACCCGAATATAGGCTTACTGAAGCATAATTTTCAACCTTTAAATGGGTTTTTCTCAAAACAAGGTTTTTATGGTTTAAAACCCTAAGGCTTTTTTTCTAATTGTCCAAATCACTCAAAACTGGGTAGTCATTATCAGTAATGTATTTTAAACACCTCTGCGTATGGATTTTAAAATATATTTATTAGAAAATTTTTTACAAAGCAAGAAAGTAGAAACTTAGCATATTTTTTGGAAAAAAATGTCAAATTTCAGATTTTCTTTTATTTTTCCAAAACCCTTGCAGATATTTAAATTTCCATACGCAGAGGCAACAATATAAGTTTGATTTATGTTGAGAAAAAATATCAAGTGAAAAGAGTGTATATTAAGGGAGGAGTAGCATTTTGAAGTTAGGCTAATTTTGACCACTTTTTTGAAGTTTTTTTAAATTTTTGAAATAAATAAATTTTGGAATTTGCTTTTTGTGCTAAATATGAATTAGTATGAAGTTAATACATAATTTAACACCTAAAAAGATAATAAAATCCTGTTAATAAAGAAAAATATTTTTTTGGTACTGAGTCCCCTTAAAAACTTGATAGTTTCATTTATAAAGTCAATTTTGTTAGGAGTTGATGTGATAGATTATTTATTTTCCAAAAATTACTTAAAAGACATTCCTCCTAAATCCTTTCTATATGTGATAGGCTTATAAATATATTTTTTCATGCTCTTTACAAATTTGCTCAACTTGGATTACATTTGTTTTCATTCTTAACCAACTAGAAACAAAAAAATATAAACAAGAATTTAAACTTTAGGAAGAATAAGCATGTAAACTAAAGCATTTTCTAGCATTGATAAAATGTTTACAATTTTTAGTTTTTACATGAAAATTATCATAAGTATTTGCATAAAAATGGCACATTAATAATAAGCTCTTACATCAAATATTTGATTGTCAGAAAAATTCTTGATTAAAATTAGCACTACCATTTAAGGTTTAAAATATGTTAAGCAATTTACTGCATTCAAAATAGTTAACAAGGTTCTTTCATGGCAACAATTGGATAATACTGGCACAGAATTGGAATATTTTCCCAAACACTTATATGAAACTAGCAGCAATACTTTCCAAAGTTTCCCTGATTTCATAAAAATGAGGTCTTCTGTCAGGATTATAGTCCCAAGTTCTTATCATCAATTCGTAAATGTATTCAGGAGTGTTTGGTGGAGATTCAAGCCTATAACCTGTAAATAAATTTAACAGTTTTATTTTATTATTAAGGTTTATTTTATTTTATAATTCACTAAAGTAGGAAACACTAAGTCCTTTTTCTAATCTTATTTGCAGATAAAAGCTTAGTATTGATTTACTTATTAAATTTAGTCCCTATTATCTATTATAAATAAATCTTAAAATCACTAATAAATCAATAAATATCTTCTATGTACTATATTCAATAAAATTATAACAGAGTAACATTTTTCAGTTTAAAGTGTCAGTAACTGCTAGTATATTTGATATTTGGAAAAGCTAGTTCTTTCCTTCAGTTTAGTATTTCACCAAGAAGTAAAACTTCTCAGGAGGAAAAATTAGTCATTAAGAGAGGTGGTCACTCAAAGGGGCCAATTATATAGCTTCAGGGGTGCAGAAAATGTTTCAGGGCCTAATATTTCCCCAAAAATGTCCCAGTATTTTCATTTCAATTTAGGCGACTTGAGAGAACAAGATTGGTAAGTAAGAACCCTCCTCAAGACTATTTTACTTACAAATAAAACAATAAGGGAGCACAAAATTGTCCTAATTATAAGACTAAAGTCTTACTTTTATGAGTCAAAAACATAAATGTGATTAAACAAGAAATCTACCCAAAATTATGGTACCCAAAGAAAATACAAACTTTTACAAGCATTCTTTTTTCATCAAGTTATCACTTAATGTACCACCATATACTTAAGAAGACCTGATGTAATAGTAACTCCTGATGCATTAGATTATTCAATAGGCTTATTTTAAAAGTTCTTTAAATAATCTTGCTTTTCACTTTTTATTACAAAATATGAAAAGATTTTTAAAAAATTCTGTAGGCTAGAAATCCTAAGGACTACAGGTTCAGATTAATTATGGAACAAATGTGACTCTTGTTACCTGAATCAATCATTTCTCTTGCTTTGCTGTTTGACCAACCAGCATAAGGAGTGCTTCCCATTGAAAAAATTTCCCACATTAGGACACCATAACTCCAAACATCACATAAACTTGTATATCTGCCTGTAGGAGAACATTAAATAGCTCAACACACAAAAGAATATTTTACAAGATAAAAGTAATTATAAGTGCAGTAATATTTCGCGGTATTAAAAGTATGATGCTAAATTATAAGTTTACACTACTAGTTTTCTTTTTAAAAACCTAAAGTGAAGTGGACTAGGACTACATATTGCATATTTAAGGGCATTGTTAAATACAAGATTTGATCACATGCCTGTTTTGTACATGGCACCTTAAATTTCACGGTTTTCAATTCTACTTTGGGCATGTTTAGCAGAGGAAAGTTAAGGGTCATATCAATTCAAAAGTCATAAAATCAGGCAAAATTATTGTAGTACCGGGCCAGTTTAATTAAAACGGAATAATAAGAAAATGCAAAAGAATCACATCCCTAAACATCAAATTTAAAATGGGTTAAACTTAAAATAGTATTATTACCATAATTTAATGCTTCTGGAGCAGTCCACTTGATTGGAATTTGTTTCATTCCATCAGAAACAGTATATTCTTCTTCTTCCCGGGACATTCCAAAATCAGAAATTTTAACAACATTTTTCAATCCAACTAAACAATTTCTAGCAGCTAGATCTCTGAAAAAGTAAGTTGTTTTTTTTTAAATGAATTTAAATTCCCATTGAAAAACATAGAATACAAATAAATTTAATTACTGGTGAGAAGGACGATTGATAGTTGATAAAAGTTTCCACAAACCTGTGAATACAGTTTTTGTTTTCCAGATATTCCATCCCTCTTGCAGTTTCCAAACACATAGTAAGTAAATCTGTTATTAAGAGTTTGTGCTTATTATTTCTCAAAAAATTCAGTAGGGAACCACCTAAAAATAAGAGCAAAATTTCCTTTATGTATTGAAATACTTTGTAAAACAAATACAGGGTTTTCAAAAGTCTGTTTAAAAGACAAAATAAACATTACCTGGAACAAGTTCCATAACTATCATGATAGGTTGCTTTTGAACACAAATACCAATAAGCTTCACAACATTTGGATGATCATACTGCTTTAAAATTCTTCCCTCTTGTAAGAACCTTTTCTTTTGTTCATCAGGGAGGTTCATTCGACACGTTTTCACAGCAACTTCATTTCCACTGGCCCTTAATACTGCTCTATACACATCCCCAAAATTACCCTAATAAAAGATAATTGTAATGATTAATAATAGATGCCTATCACAAAAAATCATTTGTTCAAAAATACTAAATTTTTATGTTAATATTTACAAATAATGTACAACAAATCAAAATTTTGAGTCTGAAAGAGTATCAGTTATCAATTATTATAAAAGTTAAGTGCTAGGTATTTATTAAGAAAAGAATAATTACTTACTCTTCCAATCTTTTCAACTAGTTCAACATCATCATTATTAAGTTCCCATCTTTCTCTCAATATGGGTTTTCTTAAAATAGCACCGGATCGACTTGTTACAGCCTGCCCAGAATGAAACTGATAGAGTATCAATTCTTGAACAGATGGGAAGGCTGGACCTTCAAATCTGAATTTACCCTAAGAAATAAAGCTCTACTTTAATAATCTTTTAATTTGTAAAAAAGTATGGAATAAATTTTTATAGATTTACAACAATTTACATTTAAAAATATTTTTTGTAGATAGAAGTGGTAATTTTTAAAAACAAAAACCTTCTCAGATTGCCGCTATTTGGTTTTAATATTCCGTAATATAAGAGTTCATATAAATTATAACTAGCTTTTTAGTCCCCTGAAAAGATGGTAAAAGGATGTCATGATACACTTCAAGAGACTGGAGAAAAACATAGGAGTAAAAAACTGGAAGTTTTTAAGCCTAAATAATTAATTCAATAAAACATTTAAGTAGACATAGAATGCCTTACAAACTTGGTAAGCAAAAGTAAATAGGAAGCTTACATCAGTAGTTGTTTGAATAATGAAGTGTTTATGTCCTTCCCAACAAACAGATAATGCTATCTGTTTACAGTCATTACGATATGTTTCTCTAACCAAATAATCTCCTTCATTTTGCAACAAACGAACAACTTCTTCACGTGGTAAAACACCATGAAACCAATCTTCGTCTTGCAGACTAGTGTACGATGGATTTAGATTAACCTATAAAAGGATAAGAAAAGTAAAACAAACAAATCTCTTAAGGTAAAGAACAAATATTGATGATAAACGGATATTTAGAAGCTAAGTTAAATCAATTAGTAATCTAAAAATTAAAGTATTGGCCACTGCATTAAGTTTTAAAACTAGAAAATAATGACAAATAAGTGAAAGAAAATCTTACATTATCATGCCCAGGACTAGTGAGGGAATAGCTTTGATTTCTACTATGAGATGCAAATGATTCTTCCAAGGAGCTCTGGGGGAAAATTGTTGGATAAGGCAAATTACCACATTATTTTCTTGTAAAATTCAAAGAATACAACAGAAGTTTTACAAATCATAATTATCTTACACCCTGAAACATCACATAATTAAGACTTCCAGAAGTAAACTTTTATGTTTGAGTAAGAATGAAAAAATTAGCATACTTGGGGCAAAACCTCTAAGAAACTGGACTATAAAGTAAGATGATGTTCCAAGGCATAGTGTTTTCTGTCTAGTTAGGTACAGAAAAACCTAAAACTACTTACAAAAGTGGTATCTGTGTGTGACCATTTTTTGTATTTATTAAGTGCATACATTAATTAAAGTTGAAATCTTTATTGCGAAGTAGATTAAAAGAACAGTCAGAATTTGAAGTTTTGCTAATTGATAGAGATATGGCGATGGGAGTTGGTAATAGCAAATGGGCTAGAATTAAATCACGTCAACCAATGAACAATAAATATACAAACTAATTTTTAAAAAAATTAAATGGATGATACATATTTAAATTTTAGGTCAAAATTTTAAAACTTATTAAGTTTTTTTTCTGATACATTGCTATGGCTTCTGAGTCAGTGAGAATATAAAGTTGCACTTGGGGCAGCTGATTTATCAATTTTTTTTAATGCTCTTGGTCAATCAGACCCCTAGAACAAAGGATCTTTTTTTGTCTGTTGATTTACAAGATAATATGAAAGTAAATAGGGGTTTAGGATGTTTAATGTTTCTATGAAAATTAGGTTATGTTGAAAAATATTTAACATTCAAATTTGGATTGATTGTCAAAAAGTGCTTTATTTCTTTTGCTCAAAGAAGTCTGAGATTTTAACACTCAGCCACAATTAATTTGACTTAATTTTATTACACTTCATCTATAAATTTATTTTTTTAAGATTAAAAATTAATAAAGTTAAGTATACATACATTTGATTTTTTTTGGAAGCTATGAAATGGTTGTCGAAGTTTAGACATAATAATTCTAGCAGATCTTCTTCCTATTGCATTCAGACTAGAAGTATCCTCGTCTTTCTGAAAATAATACAAATATTTTATTACTGCACTACATATAGCACTAGGTAAGACCAGCACTTATTCTATTTTACAACTCACAGTTTCATTTGAAACAATATCTGGTAATTCAAGTCCAGGAGAAAGATCCTTGATTTCAACATTGTTAACCCAGTTAGATATAAGGTTATACAACTGCTGATGCCTTTGTTCTTGACATGCTATTTCATTAAGTTCCTTTCGCAATATTCCAACAGCTCTTCGTTTCACAGATACCCTGAAAAATAACTTTATGAAAAAAGCTTTTTGAATCCCCCAGATTTCATTTTAAAACTGATTTAACATTTAAACATTTAAATTAAAGCTAGCATTTAATGTTGAAAAATATTTTCAATGCAAGCATAGTCAGATATGATAATAACACCCTCCCAACTGAGCATTGGAAATATTTTTACAAATTCATAGCTTATATTTGGATATAAGGTATGCAAGAAGTTTCCATTTTTTTATGTGTTAGTGTGAGGTTTATAGTAGAAGGAGAAATTTAAGTCATATAAATATTACAATTTGTGAGTACCTATTTTCAGTTTCTGTTGTTTTTCGTAATGATTTTATTTCATTTTCACAAAGCCCAATTTCCAACTCCTTTTCCTTGACTAAAGCTTGGCAAGCAGCAATTTTATCTTTTAAATTATGTAACCTAAAACAGTAAAAGAGGAAATGCAACAATTGCAAACATAATTAATATTAACAAATAAATTAAAAGTGTTTTTCATTACTTTTCTTTTAAAGCATCATAAGTCATGTCATCTAATGCAAGTTCATTTGGTTTCAAGGGGCCATTATAATCATGCAAGAGACTTGTATCAAACTTAAAATCTACAGGCTGAGGTGGATGAGATCTGAAAAAGAAGAAAATAGATTTTAAGAAATGAAATCAATAAAACTTGGGCTATACTTAAGATTTATATAAATAGTACAAAAACTTAAAACATTAAATTTAAACAAAGGATTGTGATATTAGAATTCTATATAAACATCAATTCCTAATTACTTTCTAGGTAGTATTTTTGTTACATTTATAGTTCTAGTTAAGTTTGAAATATTTAAACTTATATTTATATAATTATAAAATAAATAGAGCAGTTACTGCAGGATTAAATTACTTTAACTAGTATTAAAATTGTAATTCTATTTTAGGTCCATGAGGAAAGTAAAAGATCTGTAACAAGTTATCATAGCCATCATTTCCAATTGAAGTTCACCTGTGTTTATCCAAGAAATCTTTATATTCATCCTCTCCAGCTACAGATTCAATGCTTTTTCTCATTTTGATGTTCAAAGATCGAAATGTGTCATTGGAAAAGTCAGTGTAAGTAGCAAATTGTAGCATGAGACTCTTCCTATAAAAAAAAAATTCATAACATTTTTATAGTCTTTAAGTCAGAGGAATGTCAAGAAATTTTTGAGAAAAAAATACCATAACATAAAGGTGGAGACACACTATTACAAGCAATTGTTAAAAGGTTTTTAAAAATTCTAAAAGAAAACATTCACTTTTGTTTAAAAAAAATGACAATTTGTAACTGTTTAGGTTGTTTCTTATTGATGAAAGAATTTCATCAAGAATTATCTATATTTCATCAATCATTACGACTGGATATTGGGTCTCTTTAAAAGAAATACATTTAAGAATCAAATGAAAAAATAATTAAAATTAAGAAAATATAGATATCATTTCGGGCATTATTAATAATGACATAAGTGAGGCGGGGCAATGTGATAAATTCAATGACACTTATCACTTTAATAATAAAGAAATAGAAAATTTAGTAATAAATAAACAGTATTTATCACCTTGCCCAAAATGAGCAGGCATTATTAATAATGCCTGGATTTTAAAGAGACCCAATATCCAGTCGTAATGATTGATGAAAATTGATTGCTTGTAACATATCTATAAATATCTATCCCGAAACCTTACCATCTGTCAACTGTTTCTTGAAGAACAGTTTGATGATATTCAAGTAAAGATGGCAAAAGTGCATTTCGAAGATGTCTCTCATACTCTTTTCCTTCATGAACCAATATAACATAATCATTATGCAATCTATGAAGTTTATTGGTAATTTTTACATAACGATCTTTTGCTTCTTCTAGCTTTTTACCTCCTTTTCCTAAAAAAAAATTAGTTAATTCAAACATTTATCAGAATTGAGGATCATTAGGAAGAAAATAGTGGCTACACACTATATATATATATATATATATATGTCTAACATTGGAAATCAAATTTCCCCACTACTGGAAAAAGTTAAGTAAATAACATTCCTATATATTTTTTAAAAAATTGCATTTTTAGGCCTCAGAAAAGAAAATATTCACAAATTTGTAAGTTTTTATTTTTATTTACTTTGAATTTATTTATATTTAACTAAAAAAATATAAAACCTGTATAACACTGGAGAATAATTATATGGATATTGTAAATACTTGGAATTGAGGCTTTAAAGGATCTATTAATTACCCTGTATAATATCTCTATTCTGGGACAAAAAAACTGAAATTTTGAATCAAGAAATAATTTAATACTCATTTGAAGCTGACTTACCTCATATCTTTATGCTGCATAAAAAAGAAAAATTAAAACTTACACACTTAGCACATGATTCTAAATTATCAACAAATAGTATATAATTTTCTATCTTAGTAATAATAATTTATTTAAAAAAAAACAATATGTAAAAAAACATTGAATGGATGAGTGTGACTGCTTTGAAATGGCTAAGAACCAAGTTTTAAATTTTGGTGCGTTACAGGATTCCAGATAAAAGGTCCATTACTGTTCTTACAAACAGGTGTTTTAAAAAACAATTACTGTAAAAAATTTTAGAAACTAAATTTTTATACACCTTTAACATACTGATCTTCATACTTTGACTTGGAAACTCTCCATAGTTCTAAAGATTTTTCATACAAATTTCTCGTTTTGTTTACAGCATCTTGAAGCTGTAAGGAAATAAATATTAACTTTAACATAATCATATAATCCAAAGCTACTTCAGAATTTAAGTAAAACGTAAAAAAACATAAGCATTTCTTCATCAGCCAAACACTACCTTCAGCATAAATTAACAGAAGAGTTAATTTTATAATAATAATAATAATAATCTTTATTTAACACTATGGAAATTACAAATAAATATATAAAATAATATGAGTTACCAAGGGGAAACAGTCCCGTTCAGGTAACCAAAAAAAGTGCGAACATTGAGTGAAATAAGAAATTATAAAAGCAATAAGTAAGCATATAGCTAGTTGTTTTGGGGATGCTTTGATCCTCTTTGTTAGTGCAGGAAATAGAAAAAAAAACACTCGACTAAATCCCTAAGGACTGGCTGTGAGCAAAATTGCCTGAAAATGGTCAAATTTATATTAAAAGAAATTTGCAAAGGTAAATAGAATTGCTTTTGAAATCTAGATATTTTTTAAAGTTCTAGCAAACTTGGTACTCTTTAAAAATTAAACAGAGCAATTGCTTATGGCTACTTAGATACAATTGGTAACTTCACATTCACCATTTGGTGTTGTAAGTTTGTGTATTTATAATTTCTAAAAAGCAAGTTTGACAAGCAATTTGCAGTTTTCTGGGAAAGCCCTTTACTTTATAACCATAAGCAATGTTTAGTTAAACCAATATTCAAAATACAAAAATCTACATACCCTTAACAGCTCTCCATGTATTCTATTGTGTTCATCCGTATAAAGTTTACGCAAGGCTCTTTTTTCTATTATTAATGTATTCATTTCATCTATTGTGTTAGAAGCTAGAAAGTCTGCATTTTGCTTTACTATTCGTCCCAAAGCTTCTGTCTCTTCTGACATTACACTCCACGCCTGAAATAAAACACAAATGCTTTGTTATAATATGTATCAATCAATGCTTGTTTCCAAAAACCATCCTATGAAGAAGTTAGTGATTCATATTTACTGGTATGGGTTAAACCCTTCCATATTAATTTATTTTGTAAGTTATTTGTTTATATTTTTATGACATTTTGTAATAATGCATAAGGATTTCAAATGCAGAACAGAATTGTTGCTTAAAATTATACATTTATCATGAATACAGTGGTAATTGTGACAAGGGGGGGGACCAGCAAAATTGATCCGAAAGTGGGATTGTAAAAAATTTATTTTTTCTTTTAGATAGATCAATAACAGCAATGTCTTTTTAGTTTCCTTTTCCTAGAAGAGAAAGTTAAGCTTTTCTGCCTTGCATCCATCAAGACCCTACGTGTATCACTCCAAGTCCTCTTCAGTCTGCAGGTACTGAGGAACTATGCCTAGAACTCAGTGAAGTGTTCCAAATTTTGGATCATTCTAGATAAAAGGTTTGTTACTACACTTTATTAAATTTCTTTCTATTCCTACTGGCACCATGTCCACAACAAAAAAAATTATAGGGAAATCTTACACGAGCAACCATGCTGCCTTTTAGCTCTGTTTGATCAATCTTCAATGTTTGAATACATACAGAATTCAAAGCTATAGCATATTCTCTATCACATTTCACCCTGAGAGACATGCATCTTTTCATATTTTCAAGAAGACGTAATTCAGCATCTTGGAGAGACATCAAGGCCTCGTGAGATGTTTTACCTTGAAGATCAGAAGCAAACCCCATCTTCTTAATCTGTAAATATATGGAAAATATTGAAATCAATGATAATTTCTAAATAGGATTTTAACTATTAGAAAACAATTTATTAGTTTATGGTTTCCAGACAGTTTTTGAGTCGTAAGTAAATGTGTTTTGTTCTTATTCTGATTTAATATTTGTAATGGCCTAAGGTTTATAACCAACTAATATTAATTCCAGGATCATAAATGTGTATAAGGTTCTTTACCTTCATTTTCATAGTGAAAAACTTTATTTAATAACGTTAAGGAATGGATGGCATTGACCATTTCCGTTCCCAATAAAAAGAAGCCTTAGAAATGTAGCATAGTGAAAAACTGGGCGGTGAATTAACATTTTATTTTTTTAACATATTATGATCCCATCCTGAAATTTCGAAAAGTTGAAGAAAATTCTTTATAAAATTAAATGATTTAAAACCACAAAGCCTTTTCGAAGATTATAAGGAGTATAAAATTTTACAGAGCAAAGATTAGCTCTGACTTTAAAAAAAGGAATGATTTTCAGCAACAGTTGTTAATATTTAACACACTAACGGCTTCAGCCCCTTCCAAAATAAAAAAAAATTAATTATATGACATTTTGACTTAATTTTTGTGGTTTTACCCTATTCATATATATTTACCCTATCCGTTCTGTAACAGCTCTGCTCATGGCCTCACCCAGTGAGGCTGGTTATACTGGAGTGTGAAAGCCCAACGACCTAGGTACTCCCTCAAGTATCCCCCTTGATTTTTTAAATTTATTTATAAAATTATGATGAAATACAATAACAGTGTCGAGAAACATGATAAAATTGCTTATCTTCTGGGTGTATAACTCAATCATTATGAAAAACAGGTTCATTTTCTATCAACTTCAGTTTTTGAACTAAGTCACAGAAGACAATTACTTGTGGATACACTGCAGTCTCATTTTTCAACATGTTTAGAGAATTTTTCTCACCGCTTTAATGCGTTGAGAATTTATCACCATTATTAATAGTTCTGAAATCATGGTTTCCATTTTTATTAGGAGATCTGCTGTCCATTCCAATTGAGTAATTAGTATTAATATAAGAGGATTTTATTAGTTATAATTCACATTGAGTTAAAAAAACATAAAAAAAATATTATTTGATACTGAACATACCCTATTAATTTATCCCAACAAATGGTATCTAGTTAAGGAATTTTGTGGTTATAAGTCATTCACCAGTGCCTTTTGTTTCCTCTATTCTCAGTATAAAATGGACCAATTTGATGGTTTTCTGTTGATGGCCAGGCTAAAAACTGGGCAAACTGGGTTTACTGGGAATGAAAAACGGTCAAATAAGTGTCATATGTGTTACAGTCCTATTATTGAGTAACAGAATATTTTAACATATGAATAAATGAGAAAAATGTCAAAATTGCTAATTTTAGACTGTACAATGTGTACAATTACCTTTCCAATGATACCTCATATGTGAGGAAATAATAATTTTCAAAATCTGTCACATTTTCCCCTTTTTTGTGGAATTGCCCAAAAAGGATAAATTTATGTAAGTATGAATTGAATATGGGTATGGACTTTAAAATGGGGTATTCTTGCAGAAAAAAATTTGGCAATAAAATCAACTTGGTAATATTTAACGGGAAAAATATTGGAATTAAACCAAAACTAGATTAAAGCGAGCATGCATATATGAACATTTCTATAGGTGAATGTTAATGTTTATGGAGGGTACCACTATAGAGGAGGATGCCCGCTGCCTGGTATAACATTAGTTCCTTGTATTTCATTGGTCAGTATGTTATAGTGCTTAGTTGACTTGTTTCTTTGAAGCTGCATACAGTCTTAATTATACTCTATGCTATTCAACAGTTGGGTGCACCCTGTTCTTGGTGATTTTTAGCCCTATTTTTCGGGCCATAATCTACTGTTTGATACCCCGTTGAGAAAATAAATTATTTCCCAAGTTAGTAGCACCAAATTAAACAGTAAGTACCCCAACTGTATAAATGAAACCATCATATTCTTTGCTCAGACACAAAATTTCACTCCTTGGCTTTGTACTGCTCAAAGGTGTTTAATTTTAATGTAACGGAAGGTGGTACTTCAGTATTACTCCGTCGACCAAGCCACTGAAAACAAGCCCATTAACTGTGGCGCTGATACTGACTTTCGACAGGATAATACGCAAGAACCCAAAGGGCTGATCTAACACTCAATCAAACTGGAAATTCAACAAAAAAAGGGCACAGCTTTGGTAAGGGTCTTCCCTAGCTAAATGCAGAACAGGTAATCAGCCAATCACCATGGAGGACTCTAACCAAACCTGTGCCTATAGTTCTAAACAGATTTGGAAAGGGTGCTGTAGTGACCACCCACTACCCAGGTAGCACGCTATATCAATATCAACCTACAATAACCGATGACTTAAGTCATCAGTTGATATAAATTGATATAGCTATACTACCTGGGTAAAGCAGCCGCCAAAAAGTTAGCGACTGCTATTTTAAAGGCCTATCCTCCAGTCTCCCATCACCCTTTTCACCATGGAGGACCCGTTCCAAATCTGTGCCAAAAATTGTAACTCAAAAGTATGTCAGATTAAGAGTAAATGTACATTTTTATAAAGCGTAATTCACACATTCATTAAGGTAACTTGCTAGATTATCTTAAAGGTATAGTGCAACCTTTAAAAAGCCCTTGAAGGTTAGGTTAATTTGAAAAAAACTCGACGGGACAATTATGGGTGTAAACTTTTGTGGAAACTTAATTGAGCCTTGATGCTTCATTAAAACACTCTTATACAATTATATTTTGCTGTCCTTGTCATCTATTTAAATTTTTCGTCCTATAGATAGTTTAATTTTCAGAAATAAAGAATTTTGTACACACCTGAAGGTAAAGAATTATAATGGATCAGTGAGAATATTGTAATCCATCCAATTATTCGAGTTAATCATTCTTGTAAACATCACAAGTTCAAATGATTTGTAAATTCGTAAACCATTGGTGAGGAAAGAGTTTATATCTTCGAAAAGCGATCATTCTCACCGTAATTCGTTCAAAATAATTTTGATTCTTCAATTAAAAGATATTACGGTACTAATTTTGCACATGGTGTGGTGTGGTGATCTCAGTTTAGTTTCTTAAATTATAAATGATGATAAAACAAAATACTAATGAAAACAAAAACAAAACGAATAATCTACGAACAGGAGGCTCCAGCTCACTCCAGCTCTTCACGTCAAGTTAAGTTGCTCTGTGCTCTGTGTATAATGCAAGCGTAAGTACTTCAACTTTGAAGAGAACATTTGTTATTGGTTCAAAGTTGTAAATGAAGTTTTCCCGCTGTGATTTCAAAGTGTATTCCGAAACATTAACTGATTAAAGTGGTGATCAGAAACAAATATTAAAGTTTTAAAGTAAGTATTTTAATGCTAATATAATATTCATTATCTAAATGAATTATTGATTGTGTATTTGGCTATAAATTAGACTTTTTTCAGTGCTTTTATTTAGTTTCTTTGGAAAGTGTCACAGCAGATCAGAATACAAGTTCTGACTTCTGTAGCACCTAATAGTAAATAATTTGTGGTTTCATACAATTCAAAAAATTGTGTCATGTATTCCGGGTTTCTGAGAATTTAAGTAACTTCTAGAATACTTATTAGTCTTGGAGATATTTCTGTATGTATTCACTTGTCAGAAGATGTTCAAACGAAATAATTAATCCAAACAACGAATATTAGCATTAATTGAATTAATCTTCGAATTCTTATTCCTCTATCCATCTTATTCTTGCATTTTTCCAAAACTAACATGATGCAAAACATTTTTATAGATTAAATTTAAATAAGTTCTATTTGTATTTTTAATTTGTTTGTTGTCTAATGTAGTTCTATTTGGAAATATTAATAAGAATATTCTGTTGTATATAGATAGGTAAGTTTTAAAAAGCTGGGCCATGCCAACTTCACGGTACATTAAGACGTAGAACATCTTAAGCTGTTCTATGTACTTATGGATGCAAATTTTGCGGCACAGTTTCAATAAGAGTCCTCCAGCCGCCATGTTTATTCACAGTAACATGCTCAAGTGTTGTCCTCATTTGAGCTGTGGGTGAACATGGCGACTGGAGTACTACTCTTATGGCGGATTTACACCACACAATTTGCGCGGCTTTCTGACAGTGGTCGTTCTTATTGGTTCTTTTCTGTCGCTGTCGCAAATCACAGGGTGTGAATCTGCCATCATCCGAAACTGTTATTCCTGTTCCGAAACTGGGCCCAGCGCCAAAAAAGTTGATTAAACAGTGGTTTCTGGCAACCCAGTTCTATAGAAGTTGAATGCATGGATGCCACTCTTCCGTTCTGACGACGGAATTCCATCTTCTTGAAACTAGAGGGGGAGGGCGTAGTCTTGGCATATACTACATTTACTCTTTAATATTTCCCCTCTAGTTTAGGAAAAATGCACACATGTCAAAGCAGCGTGTTTAGATTTGTGAACATTTTCATAAAATTAATGAAACATTTGAAGGCAAGGAAGAAGGGTTGTCGTTTTAGTGGAGCTGATCTGGCTTTTGCCTGTTATAGTGGGAAATTTTTTTTAATCCATTTGTATTGTTCTTAGATACTGGATGCCGTGAAATGGTTGAATTTGAATGGTAATATTCTGAGCCATGGGTGCCACTCTTCAGTCCCCAGGACGGAATTCCGTCTTTTTAAAATTTCAATGAACGGAATTCCGTCCCAGGTATATTACGAAACACAAAAGTAGTACTAAATTCCAATACCTACATTGCACATTTGGTTCAATTCGGTTAACGTTCCTGCTATATATTGCCATGCTTTTAAGAATGCCATGCATTCAAATATCAACATTTTTTTTTATTTTATTGAAAATATGAATAGTTTTTGATCTAACTAAACATTTTAATCTGAGTCTAAAATTGTTTTACCAATACATTACTACTTTTTTGGTATCCAAAAGAGCATAGCGGTATTTAGCGGGAAAATTAACGGAATTAAACTGCACATTTTGACCACAAGTAACATGGTTCTATTCACATACAGCTTTATCTTGATTTAGAATTTAAGGAACTATGATTGTGCATGATATTTTATGAATTTTCATGCAATTAAAAAAATTGCTAGACTGGATGAAAATGATTAATAAGATACTTTAAAGTTACGTCTTGCAAATTTTAAAAAGTGGCACCCATGTTCTGGGCTTTCATTATTAGTCGTTATCACCCTTGATGAATGTTAGAAATCACCAGAATTACCTAAATGCTTGAAAAAAATGTTTAGTCTCCTGATTTGAAAAATTATTTTAAGCTCATGTTTTGTAAATGTGTTTTATAGAATATGTCTGATAGCCGAATTACGGTTGCTGTGCGGTGTAGGCCAGTGAATGAATCGACTGATGGAAGCTCACCGGTTGTCTACAGTGATAATAGTATCACTGTGAAAGATATTAGCTTTAAGTTCGACTACATTTTTCCCTATTCATCAAATGAAGAAGTATATGACAGTACTATTAGCCCCAAAATGGATGATCTTTTTAAAGGTAAATATTTCAATAAAATATTTTTAATTGATATGTATGAGTTTAATGTTTTCAGTAAAATATCCAAATATATATATATAATAATTTTAAAAAATAGACTCAACATTTTAATAGGTGCAATATAACAATTTTTACAGACACGCCAACTGCTACGGTTTGACCAAAGTTCTTTCATTTTGTGACTATCACTCTGCAATCTTAGTTCAACTCCAAAATACTCTGACTTTTCAGCATTTTTCAGATTCTTTACAAAAAAAATCCTTTTGACAAGTATTAATACACTTGCGATTTCGAATGGAGTTTCAAGTTCATTTATAATAAACCAATGTTGTTATTGTTGTATCCATGGACAATTAATTGAATTTTATCATTTATTGTGTTGTATAATGACTGTCTTATGTGTGCACTCGGGTGTTTCGAAAGTCTATGGTAAAATTTTTTTTTCGAATTTCCCAGATGCCCCCCCCTCAAGTTGTTACAAATACTAAAACATTATTATCTGCAAATTTTCAGGTCTCTAGGACGATTTTTGACCCCCGCGCCCTTCAAAAGTAGGTTTCCCATGTTAAAGTATAGGGGAAATATTGAAAATATCGTCATTTTTGGTTCTCTTCAATTTTACGAGCCTGAATGCAGTCAATATCGAATTAAAACCTATACATCATCTTTGGGACATCATTGCCTCAAGATCCTATCGGAAAAATTTTCCATGGCACCTATTGGGGGGTAGTTACACTGGGGTGAAAAGCGAGCTTTCACCGAAAAACGAGGATGCTTGCCGCTGGTGCTGGTTATGCTCGCCGGCGTTTGCGGAGGGACCTGGATAAGAGCATATTTAAGTGTTTATTGAACCTTTTCCCTAAGGTACCTGGTCATTTGGAACCCATCTGGCGGGAGTTGTGTCTGGACCCCCCATGAGAGGCCTTCATCCAGCTCCCGCCGTAAGCATCCTCGTTTTTCGGTGAAAGCTCGCTTTTCACCCCCGTGTAACTACCCCCCAGTAGGTGTCATAGAATATTTTTCCGATAGGATCTTGAGGCAATGATGTCCCAAAGATGATGTATAGGTTTTAATTCGATATTGACTGCGTTCAGGCTCGTAAAATTGAAAAGAACCAAAAATGACGATATTTTCAATATTTTCCCTATACTTTAACATGGGAAACCTACTTTTGAAGGGCGCGGGGGTCAAAAATTGTCCTAGAGACCTGAAAATTTGCAGGTAATAATGTTTTAGTATTTGTAACAACTTGAGGGGGGGGGCATCTGGGAAATTCAAAAAAAAATTTTTTTGAAACACCCTAGTGTGCACCTAACAGGCTATTTGTAAAGTTGGCATGTCTGTTTTTACACTTTTGAGTTAAAGAATTTCCAGTCACTATCAAACATTATTATATATCAACTTTATTGTTTTAATTTTGTCTTTTGAACTTGTAGCTAATAATTTTATGAAATAAAAATATTTAAGTAGGTTCACTAATAGTAATCAGGATATTTGTTTGGCCTGAAATTCATCAATATATTTGAAATATCATTTATAGACAGCTTATTTTACTTTTACATTAATCCCATCTCTGCATTTTTTCAGGGAACTTAAGCTAAAGAGTTTATGAGGTGACTTTGAAAATAATAATGAAGTACAGTATACTCTCGATATGACGAAGTCGTATGGACAGGTTAAAAATTTTGAGATACAGGGTTTTCAATATAACAAGGAAGGCCTTAAAAATTTAGAAAATTAACCAAGTATGGTTTATGTTTATAGTGTCATAAACTCTTTAGAGTAAAATTATGTAGTAAAATGTCTAAAATTATCTCTAATTTTACTTGTAATACACAAACACATAATTTTTGTTGAAGCAAAATTATCTTAAACTTTGCATTTAAATTAAAACTTACGCAATTATAATTTCTTTTAAAAGATCAGCACAACGTAGTAGTCAGACAACTTTTTACAAAATGAAATGTTTCTGAACTATTCGTTACAAAAAAGTCAAAGCCATCATTCTCTACATTTCTCCAGTTGCCAAAATCTAAAACATTAGTTATTGAGCAATAAACATAAGGAAAAATTAATTGGCCGATTAGGAAAATTTCTGATTTCTGTCAGGCAGATGACCAACAAATTTTTAATATACCATACTTTTGAGTTCTCTCACCTTTTTAAAAGTCACTAGGCTGTTCTTTCGAACAACAGAATTATCTCCTAGCTAAATTGCTACTAACTGTAGGAGCACAAATTTAATTTAATATCTAAACAAAAATTCGGTACAACAAGGGTTTTTGCGAAAATTCTTCGACATAAAAATGGTAATTTACATTAGAGGAATACTAATGTCTAGGGGGAAATATTTTTTCAAGAAATAGAGTTTTTTGGAAAAAAAAAAACTCATTTTATAAAGAGTATACTGTACTATGAAAATATTTAGTATTGCAGAAAATTTGCTTCTCATTGGATAATGATTTGTCATTTTTCAAATTGATGTTCTAAGATATTTCTCCATTTTTTGTAGGAATTAATGTTACTATTCTTGCTTATGGGGCTACTGGATCAGGGAAGACTTTTACAATGGGAACCGAATATGATTTTTCCAAGGGTGATACAGAAGCTGGGATTATTCATCGCAGCATTCAGGATATCTTTAAAAAAATAAACGAAGAAGAAGATCCTTCTAGCTATTCAGTTAGAATATCTTTTATTGAGGTATGTTAACTTCTATTTTAAGTTACTGTGCATATTTCGTTTTTAAGGATAACCTGCAGTTTAATGGCAGTATTCACCGCTAACCCGACCGGTGGTTAACCGGCAGTCAAACTTCTGGCGGGAGTTAAAAATGGAAATCTAGTTTTCCGCCAATCAGAAGTTTGACGTTCGGTTAACCGCCGTCATCTTAGCAGTGAATACGGCCGTAACCAATGCAATCCTAAAGTTTAATTTAAGAATTAATAAATTGAAGAGTTAGCATAAAGGATTTGGATAATGCATTTTGGACAATAAAGGATCTCAAGCATTTGGCTTATTGATTTGCATAAAGGCAGACCTGGAAAAAGTGCCCGAACCTACGAACCTGGTTCGGGGGAAGCCCCTGCCAGCTCCATAGGAGCAATACATATGGTTCGGGTAAATTTTATTAGGTTCGGGGGAAGGTTACAACTTTTTCCAGGTCCGCATAAAGGCTTTTAATGGATGCTATTATATATTCTAATTTAGTTTCTCGTTTAAACCAGAAATTAAGTAGGACACTTGATTAAAAAAATCTATTCATTGTACATTTCCTAAATAAGCTGATAGTATGGTTTTTCATCCAAAAAATTCACCTTAAATTCAAAAACTGCATAAAGCCAATTTTAAATTATCTTATCTATTAAAGTGCAATCTTTTAAAAAATGTTGCCTTTGGTAACAGTATTTTTTGTTAGTATTTTACCACAAGGGATGTATTGAAACTACTATTGGGGAACCTTGATAGAGCGCCCCTTCAATATACGGTTGTTGTAATGAATAGACATTATAAGGAATAAAATTATAATTATGGTAAAACATTTGGTACTTTTATTAGCAGTTGTTCTAGCATAGGTGCCACTATACTATATTGAGGGTCGTTGTAAAGAGTTATTTATGTTAACATTTTCTAAATTTATATGGGTTCTTAACTGAGACTCGGATGGTAAAACAAAGATTCATTGAAACTCTACTTTTCAACATTAATGGATGTAATGAATTTTCCTTGTATTTCAATCATGGTAAAATACAGTAGTGAAAAGTAAATGGTTTCAATTATGATTAAATATTTTAAATCAGTCAGGTTAACATAAAACTCGATTTAACAAATACTTTTACTAAACAAACTCCTTAGCCAGCCAAGTCCCCCCTTTTCTTTTTCTTTTTCTTTTTTTTTTATCTTGCTTTTGTATATGTGTATATAAATATATTTTTTTCTTTTGTTTTGTTATAAGTTAAAAACTTATAAACCTGGAAATCTGTGAACTCATGGACGAGCTGTGGCTCCTTTGGGATGTATTTACAATTGTCATTTTCTTTTTTTTAATTATGTGTAAACTATTGTGATTCTTCTTTAAATTTTGTAATTTGTTTTTTTTGTGTTTGTTAATAAAATTGATTGATTGATTTTAGTACATTCAATAATATATTTAATAGTGTAGGATTAGAAAAAAGTACTATTAAATTTTAAAATTTTATTGAAGTTTGTTTTTAACCTTTGCTTTTTTTTGGTGGCTTAGGTTTATGGTGAAGAGGTTTACGATTTACTACAGTCCAGATCAACACTCATGGCAAATATTAGACAAGACAATGAGGGTTTTAAAGTAAGGTCATTTGGTTTATTGTTATTAAATTTAATACTAAAGCTCAAAAGTCCTATTATGTAATCATATCTAATAAATTTGAAATGAATTTACTCAAATGAAAATATTGTGTTATACTTGTGTTAATGTTTGACTTTTTCTCAAGATTCCTAATGTGCTCGAATTGCCTGCCACTTCTTCTGAGGAAGTTATAGCAGCCTTAAAAAGAGGATGTGCAGTCCGTAAAACATCAGCAACTGCAAAAAATGCCAAGTCCTCCAGGTCTCATGGGATTTTTACCATCTTTATTGAACAGAAAGAAAATAAAACTGTAATTAAACGTGCAAAATTTCTACTTGTGGATCTTGCTGGATCTGAGCGAATAGATACAAGTCAAACATCTGGAACAACAATGAAAGAAGGCAAGTAGTTTTCTTTTTCCATTTCAGGATTGGACTTTTGGTTGGTCTTGAACTTCTAAAAGTTTTGCTGACATTTTTCTTTGTCATTTACAAATAACTACTGTAACTAGAAATAAGTTTATAATTTAAAGAAAAAGTAATAACTGTGATTAATTCATTATTTCCATTAATTAGTGTCAAGTACATTATTTTGTACTTTGCTGCCAGACTTCCCTGCATTAATAGGGTCTTACTGTATGATAATTAAAATGTTATTAATAGGATCACAGTATGGTTATTCATTTTTAAAGTGTTTTTAAGCTTGTTTATATATTTCAGGCATAGGAATCAATAGAGGGTTGATGACCCTTCGTCAAGTTATCAAATCCTTAGCTGCAAAACAGTCTCATGCTCCATTTCGAGATTCTAAGCTCACCAAAATCCTTCAAGGTGAATTTTAAAATATTTTCTGTTATAACTTT
This sequence comes from Tetragnatha montana, assembly GCA_963680715.1. Lineage (NCBI taxonomy): Eukaryota > Metazoa > Arthropoda > Arachnida > Araneae > Tetragnathidae > Tetragnatha > Tetragnatha montana. Next base: position 34,301,570 of record OY796684.1, read on the forward strand.
TTTAAATTTAATTTTTTGTGAATTTGTATTTTCCTAATATACGTTCCCAATAAATGTTCCCTGTTTTATGCTGTAAAGTAGCAACTAGTAACCATAATTTTAAAGTCTCAATGAACCACCAATTTTTTAAATAACTGATTTTCCTACTTTAAAATGTATCATCACATCAATTATAATTAAATTATTAATTTGATGAAATTTATTAATTTATGTGCTAATCTTGCAAACCTTTTTTAAAGCAAATGACAATTTTTTAAATGTGGTGTTTTAACATTTTTGGTAATATTGTTTTGATAAGTTTTAAAATATTTTTATTGCTTTGCATTATTCCTTTCTCGCATGGCAAGTTTATTTATTGTGTGTGTATTCAAACACACACAAAACATTTCGTCTCAAATTATTTAATAAGTTTACTGTAAAAACAATGAAAATTCATTCTTTAAGCAAACCTTTTGTACTAGCATCTATTACATAAGAAGTTATTTCTATGAAATAGAATGGTACCAAATATTTTAGGGCTCTTTAGATATAACGATCAGGGCCATATTTAGGCATATCCCATAGCACTAGGCAGCAAATCACTGGAAAATTCATCCAGGTTTTTAGCGCGTATAAACAGAACCATTGATTTTATTGTGTTTCACTATGATCTTTGCTGTCTGAAACAATGAACCCTTTCTGATAGGATTGATATTTAAAAAAAAAATTTCAATTCCAACTTTTACAGTTACAACTTTTAAGTAATACAAGTTGTTTGATTACTTCAGTATTTTCTAAGATTAAATCAAAATGAAATTTTTTGTTACCATTGTCACCAATTCAAACTTTATTATACATTTTGACGACAAAGTGTTAATATTTTTTGCCTATTAAAGAGTTTAATCCATTTCTGTTCTGCTATTAAATATATTTTCTAGCTTTTATCAATATTCTTTTCCTGCTGATTATAATACTTGGGCTAAAATTTACATACAATGTTTTCTACTTTTTGCAGACTCCTTAGAAGGGACTAGTCAAGCTATTATGATAGCATGTGTCTATCCTATACATGATAACATTGAAGAAACATTAAATACTTTACGATATGCAAGTTTGGCTAATTCTATTGTAATCAAGCCAAAGCCTTCCTCTGTCTCTTCTGCTACCCAAATTGCAAACCTAAAGAAACAAGTAAAATATAGCTTATGACTTTTTCAAAAGATATTATTCTTGTTCTTATTCTTTATAAGAGATTTAAGCTAAGTTTTTTTCCCCATTATATTTAGGTTTCTGAGTTGCAAGCAGCTTTGAAAAAGAGAAAATTCAGTGGTGGAGACCAAGTTGATGCAACTAGAGATGTTGCCACTGCAACAAGTTCATTAGAAAACAGTGATATATTTTATTACAAGTTCATCAACTCGCAAAATGCAATGTCTAAAGTATGTATTTTTACACTCACATTTTTGCACAGTTTTATATTTCATTGTTTAATTGGTTTTACTTTATTAGTTACAGGAAAAGTGTGAAAAAGATTTAAAAGTTTTCCAAACCATTTATGAAAAGCTTAAGTAAGTCTATTTGGGAATATTAAAGTTTTATTATTTACATAACCTTCTCACATTTTAGTTAATACTCTCCCATTGTGATGTGGGCAATTTTTAGAATTTTAAAACTGGAGGATAAAATGTTTTAGTAATGTTTCAATTTTGAAATCAGCTTTTCATCACATTATGATTAAGTAACCAATTAATTTTACGGCTCATTTTTTAGACCTTTCATTTTTGATCTTCATTCATCATCCAAAGTGTAAATTGTCATTTCACTCTTAACTCCTCCAATTTGCTATGCAAACAAGCAATTAACAAGAGTGAATCACTTATGATAAATACTGAAAGTGAAACAGGGTAAATTAGCCCTTTATTTTAATGTAATGTCATACACACATTCCCCTGCAGAACCCCTATAGAGGGTCACATTCACTCATCACACACAGGACCTTGTCAAACACGGATTCAAACCTCAGATGTACGGCTTCACAGTCACGCTCAGGCAAAAAAAGTTATGTCATTTAAGTTAAGATATTCTTACTTTGATTATGCTGCTTTGCTACATAGATTTGTTTGTATGGTTTTTGGATTTTGCATGTATTAGACTCATAAATGTCTTTCATGACCCAAAGAATAGTGAAGTTTTTGCAAGTTAATGGTAAAATTAGATAATTTCATGGATTCAAGTAATGAAATATAAATTTAATGTCTTTATTGTTTATTTGAAGTAAGCAATAAAATTTATAATAACTATATCTTAGAATGCTTTTATATTTAAATCTTCTTAGTAGGATAATTTTTTTTTACTTTGATTTGCAATTTTTTGTATGCTACCATGGTTTTTTTTCTGATGCAATCCATTTTTTAGAACTCTAAAATCAGAGTTACAAAATCAAGTTGATAGTGAAGGAAATCAGCTGGAAGTTTCTCAAATTTTGGAAGATATTTTTGGAGCTTATGTTGAAATAGTGGTAAATCTTTTTATGCTTTATTGAAAGCAATGCTACTCTTTTCCTTTTTAAAATTGTGTTATTTGGTTGCTATTTGTACTTTGGCATTTAATGTTTTATTTATTTATTTTGTTGAATTTTTTAGTAACAGTTTGAGCATTTATTGATCCATTTTTTTAGATTTCCCTAAAATTGAAAATAGCTTGATAGTAAATCCTCAATTATCCATCACCTAACCATTCCAATATTTTCTAATAATTTGTGTTTCAATCAAAGGATTTTAAATTTTATTTGTTACTTTTTTTATAGACCACTGAATCCAAAGATACAGAAGGTTCAGATGAAGATAAAGACGATTCTGACGAATGTGCTATACTCTCAGAAAAATTGAATGAAATCTCAGAAATGATGTCTTCAAATGCAGACACTGTAAAGAACTTGGAAGATCTTGCACAATCTGTTGAAGGAGTAGACCAGGCACGTATTTATTTGTGTTTTTAGCTTACTTTGAGTTATAAACTTTTATCTTAGTGCATATTCAAATTTTAAGTATCTTAAAATTTTTTGAAAGTTTGGCCCAACGTTTCCTTGAATTGGGGTCACTTGGGCCAAGGTACCTCAAAAACCTAAAATTTAAGGTATTGAGTAAGCTTCAGCCAAGTTACCTAGTGATATTTTCAAATAAAAGACAGATAAACAGTAAATAAGACTTAAAAAACTAGTACTTATTTTAATAAATTGATTGCCTAAATAATGGAGAAAAATCCACTTTAGAAACAATAAGTTGATTTTTCTTTGAACTTCATATTTCACAATAATGGTATAATCTACTCCATTTAGTCTTTGAGGTTTTGAAACTATTTGCTTTTAATTTGAGCCTTTTTGTCTTACAAATTTATTATTTCCCAGCAGAAACTATTGTGCCAAAGTAACCCCAATGAGCATTGATTACAGCTCATACAATTGTGTAGCAAAATCATTATTAGGCTTAATTTTTACAAATTGTTTTCAAACATATTACATGTTTTTGTCCTATGAGTCCAATATTTGCCATCAAACCTTCAATACTTAGCAAAACATGATGCCATAATTTTCACCCAAAGTTAATATCAGTGCAATTAAATATGATAGCTAAAAAACATGTTTCACTAATGTATTGTAGGCATAAAACTATTACTAAATATTACTCAATATCATGCCTAAATAGTTACTTTTTTCATAACATTGTTTTAATAATTGGAATATTTCAGCATTAAGAACTGTATATCATGACTTATTCTGAAGCTAGAACCAAACCAAATATTTTATGGTAATATTAATGTTTAGCACATCAAATTAATTTAATTAAAATAAACACAAACTTTGTCAAAAAAAAATATGGTATAGTGTAGTCAGAACAGGTAAAACCTGTTTTATTCCTATTAAAATCACCATGTGGTTTTATTAAAACTGAAATGGTAGTCCAATATTATAGATCAGTGCTTTGGAAACATTGTTGGACCAAACTTTAAAATGCAATTTATTACTTTGTTTTTTTACTTTAAGAAATGTTCATAATATTATAGTATAGCTTAAAGTTGAGTTACTATGTATAATGTGATAAACTTTAGCACTGGACACCCTGTACTTTTGTGAGGTATTTTTGTCTGTCAATGATAACAGGGTCCAGCAAAATTAATTTATGTTCTAGTCTCAGATCAATGAACCACCTGAGATTTCAAAAGCTGCCATAGATAATTGTTTAATTTGTTTTTACTTAGGACATAGTTGCTCGTCTTGTTAAGGAAATTGAAAAACTCACTGAAGAAAAGGATCTTTTACAAGAGATTGTGGCGACAACAGTTGATGGGTATGTTATTTAGTCAATTGTTAACACTTAAATTTCTAAATATTTTTAATCTTTATACAGCAACATGGGTAGCTCAAACATCTTTTATTCAAAGTCATTGATACTTCCAAGTTTTGTATTAGTCCCTTGAATGTGTTATTAAATGTTTTTAAAAATTGTGAGTAATTTGAGGTTTAATTTTTTTAATTAAATGGATTTTTTATAAATCCTGATCTTCCTCCAGATTAGAATCTAAATACATTGTAACTGAGTAACTCATATTTTCAAATACAGAGTGTTTATAAAATTATCCAGGGGAGCTACTTTTTCAGGGGTAGCCCTGGAAATATGGTTCTTTTTAGCAGTATGAATCCCTAAATTCCTGGTTTAAAAGAAATTTTCAGAAATCTCCAGCTCAACAAAGAAAGTGCAAAATTAGGTCCAAATAAAAAATAAGTGCAGGGCTGCAACATTATTAACTTCATCTTTTATAAAGAATCCATTTCATTGGTTCTAAGCGTGATTACATAGTTAACTATGTCATTCTGAAAGAGATTCTTCACCATCATAGCTACAATCGAGTCCTTTTTACATATGGCTGCAGTTAAAACATTCCTGACCATTCTGTATCATCAGTTCAAGTGTGGGAAAAATACCTTTAGAACAAGAATTTTTTAAAAATCTAAACGTTACAAATTTTGGAACATTTTGGGATTCCAGATAAAAGGTTTGTTATCTAATAGTTTTCTGCAATTTTGAGTTGAAGTCAGTAGCACCTCTAATTATATCTTTTTCATTATTTTTGTCTTAAAAATTTCTTTTTTTTTTTCACCATCTGATTACATTTTACTTACAATACTGCGCTTGTTAGCTTTTAAACACATAGGGCTTATACAGGATGTGTTAGCGTCCAATTTTTTGTGTATTTTATTCAATTGATTGTTGGCAATTTTTATAGGAAGGAGAAAGCAGATAGAGAAAAAATTGATAGTTTAGTGGAAGAAATAAACAAGCTTAAAGCTGATCTTAAAGAAAAGAAGTTGATATTGCAACAGAAAGAAGCTAATAAAAATGAAATAATTAGACTGAAAAAAGAAAATGATGTAAGTTTTATTATTTTCAACTTTCCTTAATTTTTAAGCAATTTTATTCTTTGACTGTTCAGCCATTTGGTGACTCATTGATCATATTATGACCAGGCTTCTGTGCAGATCCTCTTTTTCTTGAATGAAATGATCAAGGATTGAACTAACCCTCATGCTTAATTTTTTCAATTCCTAATTATTTTTTGATTTGCAATATTTAACTGGGATGTTTCATTACCATGATTGTAGACTTTATTGCTTTTTTTAGGACTTGAAGCATTTGAAAGTCAGCTTAGTAAAGAAAATAAAAGAAGCTGGTACTAAATTCCTAAATTTGAACTTTGAGAAGAAGAAAGAGATAACACAGCTACTAAAAAATTCTAGGAAGATGGAAGTAGAGAAAAATAGAATGGTAACAAAACTTGAGAAAGAAATAAATGTTCTGCAGAGAAAGTTAAACACCATTTCAAGTAAGAACAAAGCTCAAGGTTCAGGGAGATATCAAGTATCGCGTAAACCCACTTCTTCAAAAGGATCATTTGAGGTTAGCTATTTTTAAATAATTTAATTATTATACTTTTGTATACGTTTATCATTATTTTTGTGTATAAACCTTGCATTTATATTAATGTATATTTTAATCTAAAACATTATCTGAGAAAAAGTGAAGTGTTTAAATGTTATCACATGGCTGTTTTATTTCCTTTCAGGCTCGCATTAAGGACTCATTAGATAATGTAATTAGCCAAAAAAATACAGAAATAATGAACAAGAAGACTGAAGAAGAAGTAAAATCTATGCTCCCTAATTTGAAACAATATGAGAGCGATGCAGAATCTAATTTGACTACAGAGGTGAGTGTGATTGATTTAATTACATAATTTTATGCATAAAATCTAATATGCAGGTGGACTTCAAGCAAATCTACTGGTGTCTGGTCTATTGTAGGAGAGTATATAAACAAGGTGTATCAGAACTCTAAAAATAATAGGGTGATTAGACGGGACCAAGACAGGCATATTTCTAAAAAAAAAATGAGGAGTGGAGTTGCACCATTAAAGTGCTTGAACCTAATAATAGTACAAGGTTGTTACAGAAGACTATTTTACCAAGATATCTTTTAATAAACAAAACATAATTGAGTGATAAGATTCATTGTATAAGGTACAGCAATATGCCAGGTACTCTCACCAAGAGTTACATCATAATTGAAGCTCTTATCAAACCGGGGATTGTTATAAAATCAAGAGTTTTGCCAAAGAATGGAATTCCCTTTGTCTGATGGTATTTTAACGATCAGACAGGAACTTGATTAAAAAATACAGATTTTAATTCATTTTTATCATTATTAATCGAACTTGGAGCTAGTTTTCTAATTTTCAACGTGCTTGGTGTATCAGTTTTTCGATCAGCGTTTTTCGGACTACAGACTGGTTTCGGGTTTTTGACGCAGTTTATATAATATCAATATTTTAATTTATTCTATTTGGGACTGTGTTTTTACAAACTTGGGGACTTTTATCATATTTTTTATGCCAGACAAAGTGTTGTGTTTTACTTTTTATCTTTATTATTATTTAATTATCTTTTCTTTGTCAAAATGCAAATTATGTTTATTTTTGTAAAGGAAAAAGAAAAATTTCAAGAAAAGATTCAAGCAGCTAAATTTTATGTCAATACTGTGGTGGCTCAAACTTCTGGAGAAATCAAAGATCAAAAATCCAATATAGGTATGTTCTTCTATAATATTAAAATTTGTCTTTTTTTTAAGAAGTCTAAATTTTATTTGTATTTAGATGATACCATTAAGAAATTAGTCAACTCAATAACATCAGTTATGGAAGCTAAGCAAGGAATTTCCCTACTATTCAAAGAGGTAATTTTCAAATTTTTACTATAGTAGAATCTTGATTAATTCAGTGAATATAAAGTTCTGTGTAGAAGAGAAAAATAAATAATGGTTATCAAGAAACTTGGCATTGTATTTTTAAACATGTACAAAATAACAAATTGGGATGATTTAATTGCAGTTTTTTTAATTAAAAACAATAAATTGGTTTAATGTGTGTTTCCCACTAGTTGCATAGAAGAGATTCTGATAATCAAGGTTCTATATTATTTTGAAACACTTTTTTATGATATCGATTATAACTTCAAGTGTGTGTTGAGATAAACGGGAAATCAATTTATGCCTTTTCTTAAATTTATTGAAGACTTATGTGTTGTATTAATTCTCAGAGTTCATGTTTACACAATATAACATTTTTAATGGAAATTTGTGAAAGCTAGATACATTTTTGCAAAACTTGCTCCTCGGGAGGCAAATAATTTACGAAGAAAACATGCAAAAATTTAAGTTTAAAGTTAATTTTCACGCGGAATTTTAACAAAAAAATATATAAATAAGTGTGGTGTTGAAAACTGATTGATCACTGTTATTATATTGAAAATTTTCCACTGTTTTCAAAACTGGCTAAAGTTGTCCTAATAATTATAGTGTGCTGCTGAAAAAAATTTCTCTTACATATGAAAAGAAGACAACTAATTTAAAGAAATTACTGAGATGAAGCTAAAAATTTTAATGATACCATTACCATTACTCTAGTTAAAATCAAAGGAGGCAGTATTCTTTTTAATGAAAACAAAAACAACAGAAAAAGAGCTAGAATTTCAAGTACATAATTCAGGGTCTAAACGGGGCCTTGAAAGTTCTGGAATTTTAAATTTGATTTTCCAGGCCTGAAATATCCTGGAAAAAGCAAATTTTTATCCTAGAAGCCTAAAAAATCCTTGAAATTTTGGTTTTTAAAAAATTTAAAAATTATATCAAGGTGTCTTCTGATTATGTTAAAATCCTGAAATCCTATCACACAGTCCATATAATAAAAATTTTCATATATGCTTTCAAACGTTTGCTTGAAAAGTTAGCATTTTGATGGCGTGGTCAAAGGGTAGAAAAAACAACTTGATGGTCATATGCAGATATCAATCAGATTTATAAACGAAAAAATCAAAGAATTTTTAAATATTTTGACATATCCTATTTTTTTTTCAAACTGTCACTATGAACCCTGTTGAAGTAATTTATCAGGGACAGTGATTCTCCATTACTTATAAATAATTAATGAAAGCTAATGCTAACTGGAAAAAACCTGAAAAAAGTTTAAATTGTTCAAGATTATTAAATAGTCTTTTTTAGTTATTGAATCATCAACTATTTTCATTTTTTACCTTTTTAATTATTATTATTAATTATTATTAATCTTATTAATTATTATTTTTATTAATAAAAACATTGATTTTCAGTTTCTATGCATTTATGAAAAGATGATCTTGGAAAGAGATGATCAGTGCTGTAAATTTAAAGATCAGATCAAGGAACTAGAAGAAAAATTTATTACGGAACAGCAATCTTGCAATGATCGGGTTTATCAAGTTACCCAAGAGAAAAGAAAAGCTGAGGAGATGAATCAAAAACTAATAGAACAGGTAAGCAAACTTTTAATTTGATATGTTAAAAAAATTTTGTAACTTTTTTTCTTTCTGTTATTTTTTTTACCTATGAAAGTTTAAGAAGTCTTTCAGTTTTCAATACAATATCTTGACTATACTTATTGAGAAATATGTGGCTTTTGTGAAATACAGTGTCACATGCTATATAGGTACAAGGTACTTCAAAAATAACTAAATAATAATCCAAAATTAAATTTTTATGTTTTAGAAGCTCTTGAGAGAATTTTTTAACATCTCCATCTACATGGTTAATGGCTAATTTTAATCATGTTAATCACCACAACAATTAGTTTATTACAGTAATGGACCCCTCATTCGGCAACCCAAAATCCAACATGTTTCCTAAATAATTTTTATTTAAAGCTCTGAATCCGCCGCATTTAGAAGGGATTCAGTCTGTGCCGCAGCGCACTACGTTCATTTATGGATGACCCCACTTCGATTCAGGGAAGGGAGCAGCGAGTTCCTGTGACTCTGTCTGGCAATAGATGCTCAGAGACCCATTCTCGGAATGCGACCAATTGTTTCTTTTCAGGGGGAGAGAGGAGTGTTATTTGAATAGGACAAATCAGATGTAATTTTTACTACAGGGGATCATTCCAAGAATTTTTGATCGAAAGAGTGAAAGGAAATATTGTTCCACCGAGAGTATCATTTTTACAAAATAGAACTACAATTTTCTAGCAATAAGCGTGTTAATTGTGAAGAAGTCGAGATTTTGAAGAAGTAGAATAGCGGCATGAGTGTGAGGTCGGGAGTCAAGAATATGGAATTGGCTCTTCAGCTTTATACGACTTAAAAAGCAAAAGAAACAATTTTGAGGTTTTACGCTGATTGCAATACCCCAAAGCTTATAGAAATTGAGAAAACACTCAGTAAACCGAGGAATGTTGATTTGGTTTTAATGGAATGGATCCGTCAATGGCACAGTGAAGAAGTGAATGAAAAATTATGTTTGGAAGGGAGGGAAATTTTTAATAAATTATTGAACTTTTATTTTGCCGCTAGGGGTGCTGTAAGTAATCTCAATGGATTCTCTGGTCATTTACCTAGGGGTAGACCTTACTTCCATGACCCTAGGAGACGTTTCAAAATAAAAGCTGTGAAAGGGACTTTTGAAACACCCTGTATATTGCAGGGTGTGATATTTCCACTCACAATCAACTAGCAAATATTTAAGGCCAGTGAATGATTTATTAAAGGTTCTGTTTTTAATTAAACTAAAGCTTTGTGTCCTTAAATCAGTGCCCCAATCCAGAGGTGAGTAAAAATTTGCTGTTATTTTTAGTACTGTAAATTTATGCCCTTTTTTATTGGACACAATGTATTTCTTATTTCTCTTTTAATTTAACATTGTTAGCAGTTTGCTTTCAGGTACAGGGTGTCCCAAAAAAGACTGACACATTACATTTTAAAAATCAATAACTAAAAAAGATAAAAATGCGCGTTTTTTTGCATCCTACTCTAAAGACCAAATAATTTTGTGACACAAGTTTTCGTAAATCATAGTTCAAAAATCCCCTGACAGGTGGCAGCACTATTTGGGATTTGGGAACAATGATCTATAAAATTCTTTGGTCTTCAGAGTAGGATGCAAAAAAACGCGTATTTTTATCTTTTTTAGTTTTTAATTAAAAATTTTTTAAATATGTCAGTCTTTTTTGGGACACTCGTTAATACAGTTTTCATTTTAAAGGTTGAGAATCTTTCTATTCAGTTGGAAACTGTTAAAAATTTAGATGGAGAACCACAAATGGTTGAAAAATTAAAAATGCAGGTTGGTACCTTATTTTAGTTCACTAAGAGATGATTTTTTACATAATTGTATTTTTAATTAGTTACCGAAAATGTTTTCCTTTAAAAGTAACGTAATTTGCATACGTTTCATATACATTTAGTTACTTATTTTAATTTTTTTGTTTGATTTTTAAAAAAATAAAATCTTCACCTTTTAGGAGTCCATTATTGCTGAACTAAGGGAAGCTATGGAAAGTTACAAGAAAAAAGATACAGAAATTCAGTCACTATCTAAGGTAATATCTTGAAATGGATGTAATTTTATACTGGTTACATTCCCGGCATCAAAATGTGTGCTGACCTGTGTTATTATTGTTTTTATAATGAGTAAATATGAATCGAAGTAATTGAAGCAATCTTAGTTAGAAACTTGAAATTTGGCACATTTAACTTTGGAAAAAGTATTGTAAATAATCTCATCCAAATAATTAGGGTATCACAATGTGCATTAAAATTTGCCTAATTTGATTCAAGGCTAAATGCTTAAACTGAATATCTTTTAATAAAGAGATACTAATTTAGGGGCGATCCAGCCAAAAATTGGGGCCCTTTTACAAAATTCCACCTCCTTAAAATGGCCCCTTCACTAAATTAAAATTAGCTTTAATAATTATTTGCAAGAAAACATTCACAAAATCTTGTTTGTTTCAAATCAAAAATTTGTTTTTGTACAATAATTTAAAGAGTTAAAATATAATTTGAATTCAATTTTTCACAAAAGCAAATTCTTTTACACAAAAATATTTACTTTTTCACAAAATTGGGCCCCAAAAAATAAAACCTGGATCAACCTTTGTAATTATAATTTGTGTTGAGATGCTAATCCACTTTAATTTCTGCATTTAGGATCTCTTTCGTGCTAAAAAAGGAAAGGCTACTCCTTGGCTTGGGCGTGTACCTCTTCGTATTACTTCGCAGGTTATTATGCATTTTGTTTATATTGTTTCATTAAGGATTTATTTTTTAAAGGTTTAATTATTGTCTGAAATTATTGAGAAAATTTATAGATCATACAGTTAATGCTCATTTTTACAAACTCTTAGAAAAAACACTAAAAAATTTTGCTAAATTAAAAAACATAGAAAACTTTGAAATTTGTCCAATTTTGCACATATTTTTAAGAAACTACTCCTAATAAAAGGTGAAATTTTTTTTTCTGGTAACACACAAAATCAAGTTATGCAAATTTTTTACATTATGTTTTAAATGAAAAGTTATATATATGCATAAAATGTTTGAATATGCACACAAAATATAAAATAAACAAAACCTGTTTTGAATTATTCCCAATTTTTAAAACCAAAATTTAATATTCAAACAAAATGCAAATCCAGAATGACATAATCCTGTAGTTTCCCATTAGTTAGCTAATTAGGTTTATGTCTTTATTTAAATGGTGTTTTTCTTTCATAAACTGTAATTAATTTTTATTAACGTAGGTATTGAATGAAGAATTTTGGATAACCTATTTTGGTTTTGGGGATGAGTTTGTTGTGGGAAAAGGCTAATTACCTTTAATCATGTGTATTTGTTAGTTATCTTTAGTAAGAGTCAGTTTTTGTAGGAAGAACCTCAAACACTTGTAGAAGAATTCCTTGATGAGACACTTGAGGAATCCTTAATAATTGATGATAAAGATGATCCTGATTGGCGTTTAACACCCATGTATAAACGTAACAAAGAAAAACTTGTGAGAAAAGTGAGTTTTTTTTATATAATTGGAATTTTTATTGTGTTATTCAAAAATTTGATACTTTATTGAAATGTTTCTTTGCAGAAATTCACCTTCTAATTTCTAAACTCTTATATTGTCAGATATAGGTTATTAACTTTGTATGTTGAATTTCCAATGACATTTCTTACTGATGTTAAAAGTGAATTGAGTGTTTCTCTGGTAAAATTTTTGGTGGAACTTTTTTTACCGAATCTTTAGAGATGACAACCTTATAGGGTGCTTGGACAGTAAAACTTTAAGCAACCAACCAAGGCTTTTCTTGTATCAGCATTGATTTATAAATGTATTTTATCAAATTGACAAGTTGTCCTAGCATTAATAGAATCCTCTGTTTTTGTAAAATTTATATGATTTAAAGTAAATATCTTAGTGTTAAGTTGTTTGTATTTTATTTATTTATTTATTTATTTTGCAGATGCCAGAATCAGATGAGGATGATTCACCTCCTAGAAAGGTAGAAATTTGATTTGATGACTAAAGATTTAAATTGAGAACTTCTAAATGATTGTTAGCCTGTACTCTGATTTAAACTAACCAGCCCCATGATTACCAATTGAGTGTGGGAGATTGTAAAAAACTGTAATTTTTTTAAGTGTTTCCCTCTCCTATCTTTGTTGTTTTTAGTCGTTAACCCTCTTAGCGGCTAGTGTTTTCACTTATTATTGATTTAACATGGGAGAAAGCCGCATTATATTCTCAGGCTGTCCAGCAGGAGGGTTAAAAATGCTGCTCTAGGCAAATAATTTTCCAGAGAAATTTCAATCTTTAAATGTGCTGTTTCAACGCTATTTATGGTTTTTCAAGGAGTTGACCAGTTTTAGAAGGGAAAAAAGTGAGTGTTTCCCACTCAAAAATTACAAACATTTTTCATTCTAATCATAACTGAGAACTTTATGGTTAGGCCTCCAGGTGGTCTTCTTTAAGTTTCTTTCTGACCATCCAATGCATAAATCATGAATGATAGTATAACTTGAAGGTTCCCAAACGAGAGTTAATTTTAGGTACATTATGCCACTCTCATTCTAGGTTTGAGTAAGTTATATACTTTTCTTGTTTTGAAAGTTATATTACAAACTACATAATGATTACATAGCTGCCAATCCTTTCGGGTTTTTACATTTTTCTGGATAATCTCTATTTTTGAGAAAGTTTTCCCTACTTTTTTGCTCAATCAAGGTATTTTTGGCAAAGACAGGCGCAGTCAAATCATGTCACCAAGTTATTTTGGTTTGGGGTGATCTTTTCCATGCTTGATTCTCGGCTTCAATAGTGAGAAATTGAAATGTCCAAAAATTAAAATCTTACAAACATACCTATACTACTGAATTTAAATTTGTTTAAAAATCGAAGCTAGGTAGCAAGCATTCAATATGTTCAATTTTGGGTTGCGATTTTACAGGATAAACAAAAAAGCATGTAAAATGTCACTTAAATAACTTATAATAAATATTTTTACAATTTATTATAATTTATCCAAGTAGCTTTAGAGTAAAAAAAGTAAAACGTTTTATCTTTATTTTAGAAATCAAATATTGGAGGTTGCTCATGCACCGGAGGATGCAAGACAATGAGATGTGGTTGCAGAAAATCAAAGTTTGACTGCTCCATTGAATGTGCTTGCAAGACCAAGTGTTCAAACTCTCCTAATACCAGTACTAATGAATAGTGTTCTCCATTTCATGTGCATTGAAAGGTAATATAGCATATTTCATTTTTATGTTTTATTTAAAACTTCCTTGATTTTAGTAGGAGCTATCTACAAAAGTGATCAATGAAAATTGCATGTTGTAAAAAAAGTACTACACCCCCTTAAACTTTCATTAGGACAAATTGTTGAACTGGTATTGGAACTATTTACTTTGGTTTTGTTGGGATTGTACACATAAAATAGGTATGATGCAATCCGAATAAACTTGTTAAGTTTTGGATTTTTGAAAGGCTGTTTAGAAATAATATGTGAACAATTTTAGATGCCCATTTGTGAGGTTTCCAGAAAAAACCATTCCATATTTTATGGAAACGTTCTGCATGTCAGCCCTAAATTCTGGAATTCCGGTTTAAGCTAGAAAAACTATGCAAATTATTTTTTCAAGATAATGTACTTTTACTAAAATTTTCCTGATAATTCTATATTTTGTTTCAATACTTTCTGTACATATGTTTTTTTACATACAGTCAATAAAACGATAATAATGCTAGAAACATAAATAGTTTTGTTCTTTCGGATTTCTCTTAGTCATTCATTTTTATATCTTATTTTCTTGCCTCCAAGAAGGTTAAGATCTTTTATTAAAAGGACTTTTCCCATAGTGCAGTTGACTAAGTATTAGTGATTTTGCCTTTTTACTTCTGTTTTTGTTTAAACTGGTCACCAGATAAATTTTTATTTATGGATCTGAAATGCAAGAAAAAAGTTATGCTGAGGATTATTGGAATCCACTTAATTTTATTCCATCATGTGCATGTGATTTATGTATGCGTGTGAGCATTGTTGTCGGGATAATTGCTGAGGATTCCCCCCAATTTTTTTTTCAAGATTTACTCATAAAAATTGACATTTTATTGCATGTAAGTCGCATGAGTCTCGCAGCCTTTCAGATATCGGCTTTGGCAGGTGGTGGAGTTGATGTTAAATATTGGTGATGGTTTTTTGTGGTGGTGCTTAATTGGCAAGGTTGGCATTCCTGGTTTATAAGTCAGTAAATTCCAATTAGTTGGTCACAAACCTTAAGTGCTCAATGAGAGCCTTAGAGGTAGTCTGCAAAAAGGTTAGTAAACACACATTAACACTAGAACGACGGAGGAGCCTCATTCATTGTTCAATCATTTCAACAATGAATGGCTTGTAATTTTCTGACTTTTAATTACTTGGCCCTATTTAAGTGCATACCAAACCGTTTTTATTTTAGTGTCATAGGAGCGGAGGTATCGAACCGTATACCTAGAAAGACAGAATGGGCCTGTGTGGCCCCTATGGTATTTTTCAATGTGCTGGTTGAAAATAGTCTTTTATGGTAATCATTGGAGCATGAAAAGTTCCTTTCAACTGAATCTGACCTTGACCTTCCTATACTTCACAGGAGCCTGGAGATCAATCGTGATAGCTCTTTGAAATTAAATAAATTTTATATTTAGAAGTGCATACTAATAACAGATTAGGGGACATCCATAAGTTACGTGAGGTGTTTTTTCCAAAATCTGGACCCCCCTCCCCCACGTGAGATTTACCTACAACTTTTTTTTTTAAATTTCCTTTCTCATACTTAAAAAACAAAGAAAATTGTATAATTTCCAAATTAAAAAGTTGATGTCAGATTCGACCCCCCCCCTTTTTGACCTCACGTAATTTATGGATGTTCCCTTACCATATTTTAACTTTTATTCAGATATTGAAAGAGATGCATCTAGCACCTATGACTTCCTCAAAACGAAATTTAGAAAGAATTTCAATGGCTAGATGAGCTTGATTCAGGTATAAGAGATATTTTACGATTGAAACTTATAAAAATAAAATCTCACACCATCAGTAAAATTGTAACTCTCAGAAGCGATATTTGAAAATCAAAACCTTTAATATATTTATTTTATTCAAAAGATATAGAAAAATTACATTAGATGTCAACTAGGAAAGAAAAATATGCTTATCTTTTTGAAAAACACCATAATCATTGACAAAGACAATAAGAAAAGTGAGATACTGTAACAAAATAGTAAAAAAAATCTAACTAAGATGACATGATTGAACAAATACGCTATCTCTATAGTACCTAACTAGTCTACCAATAGAGAAATTCCGTTTACACCTGCACCCATTTTTTAGTATTAACATATATTTGCTATTAAAGAGTGAATTTTTAATGAGGAAAACTGGAAAGAAATACTTATTTTTAGTAACTATTTTGCAGAGCGCTGTGCTAACGCAGAGTGAATACAAGGAATCTAGTTAAACAATGAAAAAAAATAAGAAGTTGAGGATAAAAATGTCAGAATTATTTGAAAGCAGTTTGTATGAAACACACTTAGAGGGCAATGCTTTGAATTCAATTTAGTTTTCTCAAAATTGTACAAAATGCAAATGAACAAAGTTTGTAAAATATGTTTCCATAGACTGTGAAAGTATTAGTTTATTATATCTATATGTAATTGATATAGTATTTACCTAGAATTAAATTATCTGAATGACAAAAATAAAATATTTCAACTTAATTTAATCATTTTTATCATTAAAAATTCTATGAAAATCTAATGTTTCAGTCTTGACTATGTTTCTTACATGCGTGAAGAGCATAAGTAATGTTTCCAACAAAATCATTTTTTTTATATATTTCTAGTTTTAGGATGTATAATTAATGATGTGCACTAAAAATCTGAGAGGGGCCACACAAGCCCCTTCCATCTTTCTAGGTATACTGTTAACTCCCATCATTCTATTGTCAAATAGTTTACCCTTAACCCTAAGTGTTGCTCCCATTAATATCATGAACTGTATTGGTTGGTCCACAAAAATTGTAGAGCACCATCGATTTATTATAAATAGACACCTCATGCTCACAAATGAATAGAATAAAACTCTTTAAATGTGTTTCTATAATTGCGATTTGAAAACACTAAACCCCATGCTTGCTCTTGCTTGTTTATTTGAGGTTTCAAACTCTTAACCTCACAAAATCCCTTATGTAATGTTTACATTTACCGCTGGTGCTCAATATGCTCCCCGTTAGCTCATTTACATGAGGAGTTTCATGAGGTTAAGTGTTTGAAACCTCAAATAAAGAAGCAAAAGTTTTACTTGTTTTGTGAAGTTGAGTGTTCCAAATTGCAATTAAAGAAATGTTTAATGAGTTTTACTCTTGTCATTTGTGTGCATAAGGTGTCTATTTATAATAAATCGATGGTGCTCTACAAATTTGGACTTTTTCACATACCTTAAGTAGTTTTCAAGATTGACCTTTCTGCTAGGGGGTGTTGAAAACCATCTTATCGAATACCATACGTAGACACCACTTATGACTACCTATAGGCATTCAAAAGTTTATTGGAATACCCTATATATGCTTTCTTTAATTCCTTGTGTTTTTCCAGTTTCTTTTGTTCAATTTTACAACAGAAGTTATTTTATTTTTTAAACCTTTTCAGGTAGAAGATTTTCATGACTTGCTACGGATATTTTTATATATAAATTCATGAATTTCATGTCATCCATTTTGCATTTTGTATAGTATTTAATAAAGACCTTTCGTAAAATTTTATCTGGTTCTAATTCTCTCAGTTTTTACATATTTCATATTTCCAACTCATCCCAATTCTGAATTTTACCTTTTGAGTTCTGGTAGCAGTGGTGGAGGTAGATGTCAACTACTACCGATAGCCTCACTATAGTAAGTTAGTGGTATATACACTTTATTTACAAAAATTAACTTTAAAATACTAGCAAAGAAACCAAGGCTATACTCCGCTCGCTAGTAAGTGGCGAATCAAGGTCACAAAATTTCTGTTTTCTCCCCCCTGCCTAAAGCCGCAATGCCATGTCGACGGACGAAAAAGTAGCGACTTTGATTCGCCGACTATAAATATCTCAAAACAAGCTTTTTGTTATACAGGGTGTTTCAAAAAACCTGTAACGATAGGCTATTTCCTAAAATATTTCCCCTAGACCCATACTTCCAATGGAAGATTTTCTTCAAATGAGGTGAAGAATTATATGACACCAGTTTCAACTCCATGGGGGGGCCCTATTTTAGAAGATTCAGAAAATAAATTTTTATACAGCCCCTGTAGATTGAAACCCCCAATGAGAAAAAATTTCTCCATTCATTCCTTAATCAGATACAAAAAATTTCATCTTGATATCTTCAAAATTCACCAAGATATTAAAAGCTAAAATTCGTGACTTACACCACTTTATCATACCTATAAGTGACAAACTTTTACTGCAAAATAGGGGACATCCACAAACTACAGTTGAAAATTTCAGAAACCAAACTACCGTAAAACTTTTGATTTTTTGAGGTGACAAGGACTACATGAAAAACTCTAATCAGCCATGGTGTTGAGCTCGCTCAACTACGCTAATCCAGATACCTGTCATTGCTACTCATATCATCGATGCCTGCGTAATAGCCAGGAATGTGCCTAAGTTAAAATTTTTTCTTTTATAAAATTTTTGACAAACATATTTTATTTTATTTATAAATTACCTTGAGTTATCGAAAAGATTATAAAAAATATTTCTTGGAGCCCCGAAATCAGGTACTCCTTCATACCTATTAACTACGTAAAAAATAATCGTAGCACGAGTGTTCGACTCCCAGAAACACTTGATACCCAGGAATCAATACCATACCTGCCAACTTTTGAAAACTTGCATCAGTAAAACTTTTTGCTTAACGTTACAAAACTACAATTTGAATTGCTTCAAACAAAAAAAAAATACAGATTACAGATTGATGCATTATTACCTAAATTATTTTTGTTAAGTACTATTTAAAATTTTCACATAATTGAAGAAAACTGTGAAATTTATTTGCTTAAATTTATAAGTATGATAAGTTAAATTTTTACAAGCTAATCAGCTTACTTCAATTGCATAGTACCTATCTGATAACAAACTGACTTATCCCCCTTCACAAAATTCATACTACAAACCAATTTGGTTACATGAATATCTTGTACCCTTTTTCCCAAACCCTTTGATTTAAATTTCTGTTTGGAATCAATTTCAGATCTAATGTTATGATATTAGCTTTTATAAAATTTCTTGAGTTGCTACGATTAGAAAGCGAGGAGAAACTTTACCGCGTTAACATGCCTCAATTCTAACTGACGGAGACGCGATGATGAACCACAGGTCCGATCTCGGTAAAGTTGTTTTTTCCGCATTGCGATCGGAACACGGGGGAAGCAAACTTACCGGGTGAGCGCGTGCCAAGACTCGCGGACGAATTCGAAAAAGATTTGCAAAACAATTTAAATTTCACTCAATAAAAGAATCAAAATTGATAAAATCGTAAGAGCAGGGATTAGGAGATGGTTTTTAAGTAAAAAGATATTAGAGAAAATCGTTTAGGTTGCGACTGTTTTGCATTTTCATGGATAGTTAAGTGGAAAGAAATGCAAAATCCGGAAAATTTTCTGATCCATCCGTACAACCGTAAAACTAGACAGAAATCCGTAAATTTTACGGACAATCCATAAAAGTTGGCAGGTATGCAATACCTATGAGTTCCGATTTAGCCAAACACTGCTTTATTGTTTAATAGAATGACACTCTTTTTAACTTGGACGGTCCCTTAAAAATATAAACCCGCATATCTCAGTGAATTTTGAAGATATTGAGACAGAATTTTTTCTATCTTATTAAGGAGTGAATGGAGAAAATTTTTTCCATTGGGAGTTTCAATCTACGGGGGCCGTATAAAAAGTTATTTTCTGCATCTTCTAAAATAGACCCCCCATGGAGTTGAAACTGGTCTCAATTCACCTCATTTGAAGAAAATTCGCCATTGAAAGTATGGGTCTAGGGGAAATATTTTAGGAAATTGCCTATCGTTACAGGTTTTTTGAAACACCCTGTACACCCATTCTTCCACTCCTTCAATTAAGATAATTAGAATAATGATTAAACAATGTTATTGAAAAATTTATTAAAAACTAATTCACAATATAAAACATTAGAACAAGTAGTATAAATAGGAACTTACAACTTTACACACACACAATAAATTACGTAATAAATATGGATGGTTAGTAAAACAGGTCTCTTAAAAATGATTGGTTGGCTTTAATAAAATTTCCATTCTCTAAATTCGCAATGTTGTGTTGATCACCATGTTGACAAATTTCTTCTTAAAAGATAAAGTTGGATCTGATTTCTACAAGCCTAAAAATTATCTGTAAAAAGTTTGAAACAAAAAGGTGTGGTAAGCACACTAATTTAAAAACATTGTTGATACAACTACACAAAAGCTTTTTGAGTTATGAAAGGTTAGGGGGCTTCTCAAAAATTACATCATATCATCTTTACAGAGGAAGATGACTTAACTGAGAATTTGGCATGCTTAAGTGAAAGCACCCAACATGTAAGCAATGCTAAATGGGTAAATTTCAGGAATATCATTCCAATTACAGCATTGGGTTTACAGAAAATTTTAAAAGTAAAAAAACAGCATTGAAAAATGAAAGAAAATATCTTGAAGAGCAATCCGAACTGCGGTTGAATATTTGTTGCCTCATTAAGAAGGTCTAAAATGATAATTTCATAAAATTTACAGCTTTTAATATAGTATTAACTTCACTTATTTGACTCAGCAACTATTCAAAATGTCTTGATGTGAAGCTCCTGTATAGAAAAAATTCTATTTCTAATTACATTATTCTTCTACTGACACAATATGTCAAATAGAGAAGTTCAACCTTAGTGCCATCACATCACACTTAAGGTTTAAAAACTGTTTAAGTAGGCATTTCTTCCGTTGCTTGTTATAATTTAATAGACTATCTCCAACAAAAAAATTGGGAGAAATAAGAATGAGTACTTGAGTTGTGCAATGTTTTATCTCAGAAGTGGGACATCACATTTTGGGAAGAATTGCTTAAACATGACAACTTGTGGAATTAAGGGATGAAAGATTAAAAATCCTCTATATAAATTTAGTGATAAAATTTGTGAAGGGTCCCTTGAAACAATTGAAATGGAAAGGAAATACTCATTTTCCTCTTTTGATTTGTACAAATAAGTTCCTTATTGAAGAATCACAAAGCAACAAACATGAAGGTTACCTTTAAAAACCATTGTGGTCTGAAATTTAGACTTTTTAAGGTTATGTACATGGAAATTTAGTACAAGAAAAAGGTTTTTGGTGAACGGTTTCCAGGTAAAAACTTTTTAATTACTGATCCGTAAAGCACATTTTTGGTACCAAACTGTTAGGATTTTTTTGATGATATGCAAAAGGCCATTTGAATTTCTAAAAAAAATTAAATTTTAAAATATTTCCATTTTTTTAGATTACGGATAAGGTCGCAGTTACAAAGCAAGTACAGTCAATCAACTTATTATGCAACCAATAACAATGGCCAATTGAAGCCACATTTTATGACGAAATAAGTTTTTTTCATGTTTTAAAAAAGTACTTTCTAAATTAATATCATTCAAAGACTGATAAATTAGAATTGCAAATTAACAGAAGTGGTAGTTGGGAAACCTGATTAACTTGTGACAATTTTTACCCAAGTTCATTTTTGCATATAATTTTACAAAAGACAGAAATGTTAACATAACCACATTTTTCTTGAGATTAGCATTATATGTGTCTCCCTACTCAGATAATTAA
The DNA here is from genome assembly GCA_963680715.1 of Tetragnatha montana. Classification (NCBI taxonomy): domain Eukaryota; kingdom Metazoa; phylum Arthropoda; class Arachnida; order Araneae; family Tetragnathidae; genus Tetragnatha; species Tetragnatha montana. The sequence goes on from OY796684.1 coordinate 34,323,336, forward strand.
TACAGAAATAGCATTTGAACCTTAAAAGTTTTTAATAAAGCAAATTTTAAAAAATCTGCATTTCACAGTATTTTATCCTTTTTTTTATAAAACTTTGATGACCTTGGGGTACCTCTAAATATGTTTTTCTTTAATTCTGAAAAAATTCATGGTATTTTGTATTCACAGAAAGAACATTTTTGGAGGATAAGAAAGTTGATTTTTAGACACCCTACAACACAACCTAAAAGTTGCTTCAAACAAATGCCAAATTTTTCACTTGGATAATGCCAAATGGTAATTTATAATGTATTTTAATACCGGTAAAAATAAATTGCAATTTTTACTGGTTGTTTTGGGAGCAAAGAAGTATTAAAAAATGAAACATCAAAAATTTTAAAAAATCCTACCTCTTCAGGTAACATTTTTAAGAACTTGGCAAATTGATCTTGGGCATCTGAACCTAAGTTACTATACTGCTCACACAAGTCACCATTCACAATTTTCTGTGGGTGAAAAAAAATGTAAAACTTAAAAGGAATATTATAAGAAACCACATGAATTAAATGATGCTTTATAAATGTGAAAAGGTACATTTGGGAGGAAAAATTTTATTTACATGAAAGTTTACTTGTTAGTAACTACTGACAAAGTGGCTATTGATGCTTTAAAAGTTCATAAATGAAAAGTAGGGGTAGAGTAAAATTACTTTTATAAACTATTTTTCATATTTTTTTTTGGTATATAGATTTTGGATTTCTCTTTCAACTAAATAAGTTTAACAATACTCATACTCATCGGCGCAACAGCCCTATAGTGGGCCAAGTCCTACGATGCCCATCTTCGTTTTCTTGACCGTGGGGCCCTGGGGTGCAAGGCATATGTCCCGGTTAGGTGGTCAGTCTAACGCAAGACCCCCAGTGTTTAGTTCCCAAGCACGCTTGGTCCTCAATTTATCAACCCACTCAAGGGATGAAAGGTTGAGTGGACCTTGCCCAGCCCAGGAGCCGGGAATCGAACCCCGGACCTGTGGCACGGAAGAGCCATGCGCTACCACTGCGCCACCGGGCTGTTTAACAATACTAATGGTAACAATATTCTAATCTTAAGCTAAAAATTGGATTTTAAAAAAATGATGAGTTTTAAAAAAATCACTACTTTCTACTTTTATCACTAATACTTTTTGAAAATAAAATTATAATCTTTTTAATAATAAATTTTTTTGTTATTGGTTATGGAATTTTTAATAAGGTGTTTAGTAAAATTACAGTTTTTGAACTGAAGCATCTGCATTTTTCAAAATTGTCGCTGGACAAAAATATTAAATTAAGCATTTAAGCAGTGGCGGCTTGTCCATAGGGGCTGCGGAGCTGCAGCACCCCCAACCAAAATTCCAATTTTTATTGGCCTTTAAATGTTTCAAAAAGGACATATTTTTTCCCTTTATTCTTCCTTAGTATCCTTTTTCAATTTATAATTCTCTTTTATTAGTCAAAATGCTGTAAGCAGTCATAACACTCCACCGTCTCGCCAATAATTTCTTTCCGGGTCGATCAGCACCCAGAAATAAACCGAACGAGGTATCAAAACTTTGCTCTATCATATCAAATCAAAATATGAAGAATTTAGCACGCGAATCTGTAAAGGAGGAGAATGGCTGTTGTGTCAACAGCCCTGACCCTGGCGCTGAGCAAAATAATGATAGTTTCTTCTTTGCGAGCATAGTGAAAACGGATGTAAGAAGAAAAATATCCGATTTCTACCAATAATAAATCATATTGGCTTTTTAGCTTTTCTTAACTTAACACTGTTTGCATTTTTAATTTATAGCTTCTTTTTTTTCTATTCAAGAGTGAGAAACAATTCTTCTCAGCTTTTTCGGCTAGTCAATAAAGATTTTTGTTTACTTTTTTGTAGTCAGGGTTTTTATCTCTTTTTATACATAACAAATTGAATTCGGAATTTCTCAGCGCGCTTGGTGGTACTGTATAAAATCAACTTCATTTTTTTAAGAGATGTAATTTATGAGTTACATTTAGGTAAGTGACATGTTTTTGAATGTTAATTAAGCTTAAAATCAAAATTTTATATTGTTCCTATCTCTTCTATTTGATTTTTTTGACGTTATAGAAAAAGTGAAGTATGGAATTGCATCGCCCAGAATTGAGTTTTGTGACAGCAAGGGATGATAAATCCAGTACCATCCAGTAATCCATTGGTTAAAAAAAATCTTATAAATACATTTTTCAGTTTTATTTCTAACTTCTTTTTTAAATTGTAGTAAATAATTCTATCCAGCTAATTTGACATATCAGTAATATATTTTATTTTTTCCTACTTTTTTTATGTTTTATTTTAACCCTTATTTAGTTCAAATTTGATTTGGGATAATGTAATTTTTCAGTCATTCTAGTAGTTCTGCAAGAGAGGAACTCATCATATATGGATGGTATAACGCGTAAGATTTTAATTTTAAAGTTTTTTTAAGTAAAAGGTGTGTTCTGTTCTTTTAGCGTATCTGTTGTGAATGAAGAAATCAAAGAAACTATGATGTTTGGTGTTTAAATCAGTAAGCGTCTTTTCGTATGATTTCTATTAACTCTATCCACGTTTTTCAGAGTTTTGCTTAGAATTTTATTGTTTAAAATCTGGCCTAAAATACAGTGTCAACTTGGTGGATCAGCACCGGAGCAGCACCCCCAATAATTTTAGCTACGAGCCGCCACTGCATTTAAGATCAACACCTCATCTGAATCTTGTCCAAGTTACCAAAGGAAAAGATAGGCTTTAAAAAATTTAAGAATGATATTTATGACAAATGGAAATAGATATACAAGTGTGAATCTTACATGTGTGAAAGTGTAACACTCTTTTGCTTTCCTTGTCTCTTATTTGCTAAACAAGATACTGTATACAAATAACTCAACTCTACTGTAAATATAAAATAACTCATACCTGTGAAATTTATTTTTTAGGACCAATAATATAAATAATTATAATTGTGATTTATTTCTGAGGTGTACCCATAGTAAAGTGACTGCTTTATCTATCGAGACTTAACAGTGCTCTTAGCAAAATAAAATTCTTATTTCTAATATGTTTATTTAACAATAGTGCCGTTTACATGGGAAAAATATTACCCGGGTAGCTACCCGGGTAAAAAGTGGGTTGAAGGGAATTTCCAACTCTACTCGGGTTACGAAATTTGAAGGCGTTTACATGAGACATGATCTAACCCGGCTTTTTCTCGGTCACGTGGTAAGAAAAGTGATCTGCCTGTTTCCATGGTTTCCAAGTTTGTTAACAAATATCTCATTTTTGTTTTTGAAAGAGAGCATCAGAATGAATTTTAAAAGAGCGTTGGCGATATATGCAAAAAATCAACGGATGATAGCAGATTTGCTTACCGAAGACCTGCGAAGATGTATGAAAGCAATCTTGTATTATTTGTTGAATATTTTGTTTATTTACTAGTAACACTTATACAATTATACAAAATTGTGTTGGCAACATTGTTTCAATTCCATCAATGTTTATTGTTTTGATTTCCGTTTTTCATCATGTTTGTAAGTTGTGCTTGTCTTAAAAAATAAATGGATGTTTATTAAACTTAACGTTTTATCTTCACATTTCAAACTGCATTTGCTACTTTCTACATTATTGATGTCCATTACAAATTATATCAAAACAATCAACAGAGCACACACAAACAATTAAATGGCGGACTACACAACACGCAAGGTAGTGTGGGATGGGACACGAAATGCATCATGGGAAAGGAGGGTACTACCCGGCAATTGACTAGGATTGAATCCTACCCGGCTTTTTCCTATCTTTTTCCCTTCGTAGGGAATGCCGGGTAGAAAAGAGGAGTAAGAGCCGCCTTTTACCCGGGTAATTGGCTCATGTAAACGGCACTTATATCATGCATCTACATAGTTAGTATAGTTTTGACAAATGCAAAAATATGGGAATTAACAAGGAAAACTTACTTCAATGGAACTATGTGGAGCTCTAAAGCTCTTGGGATCTTGACTAATCACTGGGTTTTGCAGCAGCATGAATTTTTCCAACTTAGACAAGATAAATTCATCCTAGATAATTAAAGTAAAAATATTAAAATGAAGTTAAATTTACAGCATTCGAAAAAACACAAACAAGGGTGTCTACTAAGCTTTTGAGGTAAAAATTCATAACCCTTTGGCAGTTTATCTTTTTTTGTAGATTGTTACAGTAAATCCATGCAGTCAAGAGAAAAAAAAAAATTTTACACTTTTTTTTATGGAAATTGGAAAATGTACATTTTGTGTGGTTGAGAAAAAAAAGAAAAATCCATCAATACTTAATTGAAAATCCATTTAAATTTGGGTATGGTTTCCCCGGACTGATAACTTTATGCAGCTGTTTATCATCAAGTTTGTTAGGTAATTAATGAGGGGCTGGGATATTTCCTTCAACTCCGCTTTTAGAGCATTTTGCAGCACCTGAGGAGAGCGTTATAAGGAGATACCTCTAAAAGATTTTAAATTGCTGTACCGCCAAAAGCTTTTTAGGGGTGCCCCGAATTTTTTTTAGCCTGCCAAGGGTGCCGCGGCAGAAAAAATTTGAGAACCTCTGCACTAAGGTAGCACAATGTTTTCTGCAATTATCCTCCCTTAAAGTAAAATTATCTAAGTTTTCCCCAGCGTGAGGGACTATTGATGGATTTTCACTTTTTTTTAACCACATGGATTTAATTGGTTAAGTGTATGGATTTAGCTTTGTTCAGCAACTGAAAATTTTTCATTGGCTTGCAAATATGTATCAAATACACCAAAATATCCTTCAATTGTTTTGAGCAGTGTATTTGATTAAGAAACCTTCCATATTTATTTCTATACTTTCATCACAATTCCTATCAGCCTAAATAAGTTTTGATTAAAACTTTGAATCGATTTAGAAATGCAAGTCATAATTTTCGTTTGTGAATAAGTATTAGATAAAAGAACAAGACTCGCCCATTTTGACCAAACTATTAGTTTTAGGAAGTAATTAGTAGGTTCATCGGAAATGCTCATTTGATCTAAAACTAATCACTGGAAGTGTTTTTCTATCATGGCTGAAATGTCATATTTCTAATCCAGAAAAGGAAGTGCATTTTGGTGATATTTTCAAAAGCGAGAAGAAATGTTCCAAGATTATCAATGTGAGTAAGAACAGGAGAAAGTATATAGAAAATATGGTAAGTAGTAGTCAAATTTGTTCTAAATACATTGGAATTTGAAATTTTCAAAAGTATGAGGTCACAAAAATAAAACCCTTCTTTCCTAATTGCAATACTTAAAAATATACTAACGTCAGAAGTAACCACAGTATTTTGAATTTGGGCTATAATACAGATGCTTCCAGATATTGTTGAATAGAGTAGTACTGGTAGCCCTTCGTAGTAAAGGGAAGCCATCTGCATAGAAAGAACAACTTCTCCCACACTAAAATAGGCGATTGTTACAGCCTAGCAAAAGAAACATTAAGTAATAATATAACAGATTTCTTAAAATTTTTGTGCATGCAAAATACAGGGTGTTTCAATATGTCCACTCTAACTCTTAACAGAAAGATTTTTTGCATGGAGTAGATAAAATGTCCCCGAACTATACCTCTATGACCACTTATTTTTCAAAAAAATGTATCATATGTAATAAAAACTTTATTTACTCCACGGTACATGCATGCTTTTTTAACATCTAAGTGTGCTAACAAATCTAAATAACCATTTTCACATTTCCATAAACATTTTTTAGTGTAGACAAGTCCAATCATAACTGAGACTTTCTCGAAAACTAAGGGTTGTAGAGTTACTGTTCTTTGGGTATTTTTTATGTACTCCCAAAAAAGAAACTTACTCTGCAGTTTGGACAGACTTGTTGAAACAGCCTGTATACTTATAAGGAATTATGGTATGGAAATTTAATGAGGAACTTAAGTTTTGGAAAGATTTCCTGGATAGGCCATATTTTGGTAATAACATATACATAATAACAATAGACTCAAACCCATGGAAAGTTAACATAATTAAGGTTGGTTCAGATAAGACTATTTTAGGAATATTTACTGACCTTAATTTTTAACATTTTTGTTGAGTATTTTTTTTAAAGATAAAAAACAGAACTCATGATAGCAGTAGAACACAAAGTATCATTTTAATATGAAGAATATTTTGCCAAATACAGAAGCATACAGAGAGAAAATAAGACTAACTCCTTCAGAAATTATAAAAAAACTAGAGGAAAAACATTAGAATCTCTAAAATTAAATTTTCAAGACCAAAATAATAGGCCCAGGTAAGGGTAAAATGGGTAGCATAAGCTGTTTTTGCAATGACGTTTTTCATTGAAGTAAATTTTAAAAATTCTTGCTTAGAATACCACATTTTTTATCAATAAACTTAAAAAAAAAAAAAAGATTATTTTTATGTAGAATTATTTCATAAGTTTAGCTTACAATAATGACAATCTTTTTATGATCCTAAATTTTGGTAACACTGGAAATTGAACTAAAATATTTTATAAAATCTGATAAAAACTACAAATAATATCGACACATAAAACCACATTTTACATAAAAAAAGATCCTTAATTCCTGCCATGAATTTAGGTTAATTATATGGTTTCTTTTGCGGGATCCTGAGAAATATTTCAATTTGACTACCTTTTTAAGGAAAAAATCTTTATTTTTTGTTTTCCCACAGAAACAGAAAAACCAAACATAAAACAATCTTTGTTAATTCTTGGAATCTCTCCCTTTCTTGTCAACAGGTGTTCAGAATATATTATTACGAAGACATGACATATATTTTTCTTGGAGCAAAAATAAGGGTAAAAGGAAGTAAAAATAGCAAAGGTTTTATAAAAAAATATATAAAGTTCCTAGACTTTTTTTGGTTAAACATAAAATTCAATCACAATTCCAGGTTTTCCCTGAGCCATGGGAACCCTAATTTCAGCAACTGATCTTTTTACCTTGGGACCATCATTTATGAACTTCAGTTTTTCCTGTAGCTCTTCTCTTGTATCAGGGTCAGTCTCTTTCAATCCATAATATTTAATCTAAAAAATAAGGTGAATATAAACAAATCTGAATAGATAGTGACAGATTAATGCAATTTTGTGGGTGGGGCCAGTTGGATGAAATATTCAATTTACAGTTAGGTCCTCCCTGGAAGATTATAAATTTTTTAATATTTTCTTTAAAACTACTGTTAAGCTGTTTTAAGACTTAATTCAAGTAAAAAAGGGGTTCTGGAGGTCCTCCCCCAGAATTTTTTGAAAATTTTACCCTTAAAAATAGCATTTTAACTTGTTTTTATCCACTTAGTCCAACTTTCAGAGGGGAGGCCAGGCCCCTTTATCCCTCCTTATATACGCCTCTGGCCTATGGTACTGGGGATTTCTCCCAGTACCAAGATGAGTTTAACAAGCAAAAAAAGTGTTTTTCAGACACTTTTAAGGGGAGACACCCTTTAAAGAGTGGTTAATCATAATTATAACACCTAAAATAAGGTCTAAAAAGTTTCATGTCAGGTCCAATGGGGGGTCCGGACTTGGGGCCCCCCTTGGCTACGCTCCTGAATAGGCACTTCTACAGGGTGTTTCACAAAGAGCCCCCGATTTTAAAAATTAATAACAAAAAAACGAAAAGAGATAAAAATACGCCGTCTCCGGCATCCTACTTAAAAGACCAAAGAATTTTCGTACACAAATTTTTGAAAATTCGTAGTTCACAAATCAATTTATAGATGGAAGCACAACTTCTTTGATATTTAGGGAAAGCTATCCTCAAAGTCCCTATTTTCGTTCGCCATAGGGAAATCAAATTTTGGGAAAGAATCGATTCATGAATCGAATTAGAATCAAACAATTTGAAATCGAACCCTGTTTCCAGTTTGCAGAAACGGCTCTCAGCCAATTTTAAAGACTAGATCTCACTAATTTAGGAACATCAATTAATTAAGTTATAATCTAAGTTAAATTTTGTAGTAGTATTTCGTTATCTATCCCATAAAAAAGGACATTTTTAAAAGATAATAAGTGGATGGAGTACAAATTTACTAACATCTTAGATACAGGAATTTCGACATTTTAACTTCTAACAAAATCTTTGTAAAATGTAGAAGGTTTTTAAAATTTGTTGGCATTACAAACTACGGAGTGCTTCGAAGAGCTCAGAACGATTAGGTTTATTATCAGCGAATAAATATTATTGTACGATTGATTCATCTGATAGTTATTTAGCTAATCCTAATGTATTCTTTAGAGGAGAGGGTTTTCATAGTTTTGGAGTATCACAGATTAAACCACAGCCCTATTGCCACAAAGCGGAGTTTCCAAGTCCGATTCGGAGTTCAAAAAGGACCAGCGGAGAAGACAATTCGTGAACTGTTTAAAAAATTTCAACAGACGGGCAGCGTGACTGATGACTTAGTGGGAAATGTGGGTCCCAAACACTCTCGTAACATCTACTAATGCCACGACAATTGCTGCAGCTATCGAGAAGAACCCAAACAAATCTGTGCGCAAACTTTCAGCTGAGTCTGGCATCAGCCCATCCAGCACGTATAGAATCCTTAGAAAAAAATTAAAGAAGTTTCCATACAAAATTCAATGCCGGCAGGCTATACCTGTTAGAGCTGAACAACAACGAGAGGTATTTGCTAAAAAAATGCTCGAAATGATTGATGGTGCCAGTCTCGATGTCGGCCAAATTTGGTTCTCAGATGAAGCCAATTTTTATCTAGACGGGGTTGTCAACAGACAAAATTGGCGTTTTTGGGGAACTGAAAACCCTCATTTGTCTCAAGCGCAACCCCTCCACTCTCCAAAACTCACTGTTTGGGCTGCTATCTCGAGACAAGGAATTATCGGGCCCCTTTTCTTGCGAGAAACCATTACTACAGGCCGTTATATTGCACTCTTGAAACAATTTGTCGACTACCAACAAGCTTTGGACGATCATCCTGACACGGCATGGTTCATGCAAGATGGCGCACGCCCACACCGAACCCAAGACGTGTTTGACGTTTAGGAGGAATATTTTGATGACAGAGTAATTGCATTAGACTATTTGAAATTCAAAGGAAAAGGTTTCGACTGGCCCCCGTATTCTCCCGACCTTACCCCGTGTGACTACTTTCTGTGGGGCACACTTAAGGACCAAGTTTACGGCACTAATCCTTCAACAATCAACGAGCTGGAAAATGCAATTCAAAAAGCTTGTGTGTCGATTTCCCGTGACACACTCCACAAAGTCACCGAAAACTTCGTTCTTCGTTTGAGACATGTCTGTGCAGTAAAAGGGGCGCATTTTGAGTCAAATTTAATGTGATTGTTCTTTAAATTAATGTGTCACTTGTGTTTTAAATGCTTTCATTATCATTTTGAAATTATAAATTAAAGTTTGGAGTTCTTTCGTGAACCCTAGAATAAGAAATCAGTTTTTTAATAAACTCCTCCAGTACTAAAAAGTTTTAAAACAAATAATTTTTTACAAATATATCGATCGAAAAATTCATATTACAAATAAAAAGGGGGCTGGGAGGCTTAGTTGGTTTACGTGCTGCAAACCACGCTAGCAGTCTGCGCACTGTACCAGCCGTCTGTTCGATTCCAGCCTTTGCCCTGGGGGTATTTTCTCTCTCTCTCTGTGTCAGTAAAAATTCTGTTGTGTCTGTCTTTCTTGACGAAGCTTTATAACCCTTTCAATCCTAAGGTGCCCGAGATAACCATTAGATACTATGGAACATATGGGGTGGCTAGGTCTTAAAGTGATAAGCGGATCCTTGAGATCAAGAACACAGACCGGAAAATATAAGTTACCAATACCAATACAAATATAAAACCCCAAGACAAAGAAGGGTTTAAGTTCCATCTTCGACATTTTTAGGTCTGATCATTTATGACGAGCTCATTAAACAGTTTTAAAAAATCTGTAGGAAACACGAGCAAATTTAAAAATTTAGTAAAATAAATTTAAAGAAATATTCTGAACTACTAAGAAATTTCTGCAAGGATAAATTGATTATTGTATTTAAAACAATATATAAAAGATTTGCTTTACAAACTATTGCATCTTATTTAAATTAAACTCAATATGCATTTTCTTTGATTATTTAGAAGCTTAATAGATCAGATTAACCTGTTTCTGCTGACTGGGAACAAAGGTTTGATTCCAAATTATTTTATTCTAATTCGATTCATGAATCGATTCTTTCCCAAAATTTGATTTCCCTATGGCGAACGAAAATAGGGACTTTGAGGATAGCTTTCCCTAAATATCAAAGAAGTTGTGCTTCCATCTATAAATTGATTTGAGAACTACGAATTTTCAAAAATTTGTGTACGAAAATTCTTTGGTCTTTTAAGTAGGATGCCGCTGACGGCGTATTTTTATCTCTTTTCATTTTTTTGTTATTAATTTTTAAAATCGGGGGCTCTTTGTGAAACACCCTGTATCTTATCAACATGAAAAATGACTTAAACTACTTTATAAGCCGTTTTCTTATAAAGAAAAGAAGGGGGCCCGGGGGTCCTCTCCTGGGAAATTTTTTAATTATAGCATGCCAAAAAGTGTTCTGAAGCTACTTTTAGGGAATTTTTCTCGGGGGGGGGGGGGGCGGTCGCCCCCTCCACCTTCCTCTTTAATCCGTCCTTGAATGGATAAAAATATTGATAGCAGTTAAGACTTTTTTCAATACCAAATTCACCCAGCTGTGCTTGCGATATCTACTGCAACTTTTTCTTTGTTTTTGCAAGCCACCTGTATTACTGATGAGAAACTATTGCTGGTACCAAATATTATATTTATCTAGTGTTCGGCAACTAGTGGTCAAAAAGTAGTTAACTACCAACTACTAACTAGTCTGGGAAAATCTAGTTGCAACTAGTAGTTAACTATTTTTTCCTGGGACTAGTTGCAACTAGTAGTTAACTATTTTTTCCTGGGACTAGTTGCAACTAGTAGTTAACTACTAGTTAACTAGTCTATTTAATTTCATAACCTACATTTTGCCCAAATTCTAAAACATCTTTCTTATCTATATCACAAAAAACTTTATGATTCTCTCAAAACGGCGCTTTATTTCTGGTTATGGTATTTGAGTACTCTACCATGACATTGTAGTTATAAATAGCAGTGTAATTTTTGTATATTTTGATAAAAATTTTAAATATTTTTGAAATTCTAAACAAAATTTTTTTTTAAAGTAGTTGAAAATTTGAAAGTAGTTTCAACTAGTAGTTATTAAAAAAAGTAGTTCAACTACTAGTTAAACTAGTTTAAACCAAAAGTAGTTAAACTACTAGTTAACTACCAGTTGATCGGTAGTTAACTACTAGTTGCAACTAGTTCTAGTTAACTAGTGCCGAACACTATATTTATCTGATGTTAAAAAATTCTCCCACAAATTGAGATTTTTAGAAAACTTATTTTAAGTTGTTCTACTTACAATGGAAATGTTTCCAAATTTGTCAGTCTTAGCTATAGAATTTTGGTCAAAGAAGCAGCAACTCCTCACAGGTTTTAGATCATGAGCAAACACTTTTAGTTTGTTCTCACCTACAGAGTACTTCAAGATCACAAAGCCTGCTTCCGAATCTTGCACTAAAATGTTGTTACCATTTGTGCATATAGATACAATGCACGTAGGAGCACACTAAAAAAATAAATTAAAGACATATATAAACAATAATTTATGCCCACCAAGCTGATTTTCGGAAAAATAATGAAGTCAGATTTTATACTGTTCTACCTCGAACTTCTGTCACAGCAATTTATGTTAGTAACTTTAAATTTTTTGTGATTTAAAAACAGAAATTCAAAAATAAATTGTTACATATTTTTAATTTGGCAGATCTACAGTAGAAATGAGGAATTTTGAGTCTTAAAAAGATATTTAATACTTTTATTTTGTGAAAACTCTTGCAAATGGTCAGGGATTACAGTCTAGCCCCAGAGGTTCCCAAACTTTTGAACATCACAATCCACTTTTAATAGACTAGAATCTAGGGATGCCAACCTGTGGCGATGCTCATCTATAATCAAGCTCCCCTTGCTCAATAAAAAAATAATAAAATAAACCACCACTCCCACCCCACTTTTTATTTGATTTTCGAAAGCAAGCGAGCATGGCTGATGCCATGCGACAAAGTGTCAAAATCTAGAAAAGTCCTCAAATCCGGAATGGTTGACATCCCTGCAGAATCTACGAAGAATCCGTAGTACTTGAAGTCTCTGTACAGGGAGTAAAAATGTAGAACTCATTTAAAGCCCCACCTCACCAATTGTTTGCTTATGGGTTTTATCAAGTGAAGCAAAGAAAAGAAAAGTTAACTTGTATGATAAAGAAAGATATTTTTAACGTTAACAGCTGTTTAGTACTTGTTTGAAATGATTTTGGGGTAATCCAGTAAAACTTCAAGTACCATCAAGAACAAGATATAGGGTGGGTTGCCCAGTGAATGAACACATGGTCGTATAATCTCAATTATTAAGCTATTTGAACTCTGTAAACACTATTACTAAAATTCAGTAGTTGCAATGAGACAGTGGCGTATATAAGGGGGGGGCCGAGGGGGCCCTGGCCCCCCCGAAATTCGGACTAGGTGTACCAAAACAAGTTAAAACACTGCAGGGGCGCAGTGACGGGGGGACCAAGGGGACCAGACCCCCCCCAGAGACCGAGAGGTCACCTGATATTATAAAGAATTTCCAATATCGGTAAAAAAATTCAAAACATGTTCGAACAGTGGTGCAGCCACGGGGGGGGGGGGGGGGGTCCAGCGGGTCCGGACCACCTGACTTTGACCCTGACCTAATATTTTAGCCTTGGGCCATATCCAAGGGAGTGTTGGGGCTTCAAACAATCTCCCCTCCCGAAATTTTGACGTCAATGACCTTCTTCGGGTGAAAACCCGAAGTCTGAAAATGAGAGTTAAAACAATAATAAAGGGGGCTAAATTCAAAACTTTTCTTGGGGGAGGACTCCCAGCCACCTTTAGATGTTCACGTCTACATAATTTTTATTTTCCTCGAAAATTATGCGGCTCACAATGAGTGGGTTTTGGGTGTAGCCCAAAGGGTCTTAAAATGGGTTTAAAGTTTTTATTGTTTATTTTTAAGGTTAAAAATTTCTGGGAGAGGACCTCCCCAAGCCCCCTCCGAAATTTTGATGCATGTTTATTAACTGTGTTTTCTTTTAAATGAAAATTCTGGGGTTTATAAGGAGCGGTCTTTTTTGTGGGTAGCTAAATGGGTCTTAAATGAGTTAAAAATTTACTATTACAGGACAAAAATAATTTTTTTTTGGAGGACCCCCAAGGCCCACTCAAAAATTTGCCTTCGATTTATTTGTTTTTTTTTTTCTTTCTTGGAAATTCTGTGGCTTACCCTCTTCTTTTGTAATCCAAAATATCTTAAAATAAGATGAAATACTACTACTTTTAAGAGGCCAATTTCTAAAAAAAATTCTAGGGAGGGCCCCGAACCCCCTTCTTACTTGGGGTGGACATTGTCACACAAAAAATTACATTAAGTGCACCTCTAAGTATTATATTTGCCCGAAATATCCCAGGCGTCTTTGGAGGGGGTAATTTTGGTAGGATTTGTCGATAGCAGGGCCGTATCCAAATTACAAGGAGGGGTCCTCAACGGGTGTAACCCAAAGGGTCTCAAAATGAGTTAAAACGCTACTTTTAAGGAAAAAATTCCAAAAATTTTCTGGGGAGGACCCCCAAACCCCCTCGAAATTTTAAAACATATTATGTACTGTTTTCCTTGAAAATTCTGCGACGTACAATGAGCAGTGCTCTTTAGGTGTACTCCAAGTACATAAAGGGTAAGCTAAACACTACTTTTTGGATACATTTACAAAAGTTTTCTAGATAGGACCCCCAACCCCTTCAAAATTTTGCCTTCTTTGGAATTTCTTTGAAATCTAGGTCTAAAAATGACTCAAAACACTATTTTGAGGGAAATTTTCCAAAATTTTTCTGGGGGAGGACCCCCAGACCCACAATTTTACCAGGAATTCACATAATGTTTATACTATTTTAAATTTAGTGGACCAAAATTAAAAGTAAGTGTGCAAGTCGTCTAAACTTAACGTATAATAATATTACTCTTATTTAGGATGTACTTCAGAAAAACTTTGAGTCAAACCCCCCTCTGAAACAAAAGCATAACGGCCCTGGCCGATAGACTTGGACCCCCCCCTAGAAGAAATTTCTGGCTGCGCCACTGAAACACTGTATTTAAGGGTCAAATTTCAAAAAAATTTCTGGGGGAGGACCCCCAAACCCCCCTTTTGTACTTGGAATTTTATTATTAACAACTTAATTATAATAAGTTCATCAAAATCCAAATCCTACCAAAAAATATATGTCCAAAATTCGGACTGTGTTCCAAAAACAAGATAAAATCCTGTTTTTAGGGGTAAAGTTCCAAAAATTTTCTGGGGAAGGACCCCAGATCCCCTTTTGTACTTGGAACTCTATTTTAATAACTTTAAATATTAAGTTCATAAAAATGTACATCCAAAATTCGGACTTAGTGTACCGAAACTAGTTAAAAACCTGGGTTTTTTAGTCAAACTTCCAAAAATTTTCCCACACCCAGACCCCCCCTTTGGTACTTGTATTTTTATTACTCACAACTTTTCCTATATTAAGTTTTTAGAACCTAAGTTATCACCTAAAAAGCTACATTGGACCTATTAAATATGTGGGGGAGGGGCTGGGGAGTAATTTTGGGCCCCTCCCGAAATAAATTCCTATATACGCCACTGCAATGAGACCTCTTAGAGGCCAGGCAATCGTTGATTTAACCGTATATTCCGATTTCAGTCTGTGTAAATTTATTTACTGATGCTCGAGCTTCAGGCCCATGAAAAGTCTCCGGTAAGTTAGATTTGACTTGATTCATTCATATTTTTCTAACTTATAATTGCGTTTATTATGATCTTCATTGTTTTTTATCAACTGTTAAAGACTTAATCTTTATATGGCATAATTCAGAAAGCTGTACTTTTGAAATTGCGATAGATAAGGGGGTGTTCACTTACTGGAAGTGCAAACTGGGATTTCCCAGTGAATGAACAGGTGTTCATTTACTGGGGAAAATGCATATTTCGTAAAACCTCATGATTATAGTTTTATTTGATTCATAATGATGTAAGCTAAACTATGTAAAAATGCGCGATAATCAAAATTGTGTCCTTCCAGTAAATGAACGGGGTATGTTGATTAAAAAGTGCAAGTGTTCACATACTGGACAGAGTAATTAAACTAACAAGGAGAGGATCCCAACGTGTCATCACCGATTTGGTTCATTTTTGGTGTGGAAGTAGTGCATGACTAGGACATCAATTTGTGAAAATATTAAGAAGCAGCTTTCAGAAATTTTGGAGAAAATCGCGATTAAAAATCTTAACATGCACTTATATATCTGATAAGATTCTCGTCTTGCAAGCGGATCGTGGTTTAGCGGTAAGAGCTGTGATTCCCAACCCAAAGGTCCCGGGATCGAGTCTCGCTGCGTACCATATTTTTATTTTAATTTTTCACACAATTAAAAGCACGGATATGAAATAAACTTATAATAATATTTATTTATAAATTTTAAAATATTTTTTCTTGTGCATATAAATTTTTTGGTAAATATATAATATTTACAATAGGATCATAAAAAATTGGATTTAATAATTTATATTTTTGGGAAACAAGGAATAAAGAGATATTTAAAAAAAAAAAAAAAAGAATAGAAAAAAAATAATAATTTATATTTTTATATATGAAGTTTTACCTTAATTTATCCCTAACTATCCGAAAGAAAGTACGCAATTTTGTTATGCTAAAAGGATTTGTTATGTGTCTGATTTGATAGTTAAAAGAAACATTTTTGTTGGTAAACATATAATATTTACAATAGGATCATAAAAATTGGATTTAATAACTATTTTTTTGGGAAACAAGGAATGAAAAGACTTAAAAAACAAAAAAAATATTTAAAAAAATGTATCAAAATTGATAATTATAAATATAAATATGTACTACTTTATTTCATATCTGTGCTCTTAATTGCGTGGAAAACAAAAATAAAAATTATGGTAAGCAGCGAGACTCGATCCCGGGACCTTTGGGTTGGGAATCACGGCTCTTACCGCTACACCACGATCTGCTTGCAAGACTAGAATCTTATCAGATATATATGTACAAGTTAAGATTTTTAATCGCGATTTTCTCCAAAATTTCTGATAGTTGCTTCCTAATATTTTCACAAATTGATATCCTAGTCATGCACTACTTCCACACCAAAAATGAACCAAATCGGTGATGACACGTTGGGATCCTCTCCTTGTAAGATTTACCAGTAAATGAACAACCTTTCATACTCTGGGAAACTGCTTATCTCGTGAACCAATAGACCTAAGTTTTTGATTTAAAAGTCTAGGTTTATACAGGGTGTATCATTATGAATGGGAAAACTTCTAGGGGAGGTAGGGTACATCATAAGGGTTCAGAATTGCATAGCAATCCATGGTCCCAAACGACAGGCATGGACGTATGTAAGGGGGGAGTTTAGGGGGTCCAGACCCCCCCCCCTTAGCCTAAATCTTATGTCAGCCATACAGAAAAGTTCCTGTCCCAAATATCCAAAAAATGAGTGAAAATACAACTTTTTGGAAACAGCCTAGTAACGGCTCCCTTGGTCCTGAGGTCTTATAGGTTTTGCCCCCCCCCCAGTCCCTCCTCGTGATAAAGGTTAACCTAAGCTTTTATAACCCCTTGCTACGCTCAGAGGGAATTTCAAGGTTTACAACCTCCCTTTCGAAACCTCAAACTTTAAATTTTTCTACATAGAAAACGACCAACAAAGTTACTCCTTAATGAAAAAGTGGATAAATAGGGTTTGGGGGTCCTCCTCCAAAAATGTTTAAATTTTAGTATGCTAAAAAGTCTTCTATAGCTACTTTTTAGGGGGTTTTCAGGGAGCTTCGCAGGCCGCATGTGGTCCGCCAGTTGGAAAACCCTGTTTTAGCTACAATTTCATTGTCCACTGCGACCTCTGAAAGAAGTGTCTTGAACCCAGTGGCGGATCTATGGGGGGGGCTATAGGGGCTATAGCCCCCCCCTTGGGACTTAAGTTTACACTACTTAAAATTGAACTTTTTCGAAAAAAAAATTAAGTTACTAGAAAATTTTGTTTAAATTTCCAAAATTTTAAACTTTTTTCAGTTTTTTGTAGCCCTTTTTTACAATTCAAAGGGTCTACAAAGCATTTAAGCCCCTTCCAAGATCTTTAGCCCCCTGCATCTTTATAAACTCCATTCACTATTTAAGGATTTCTAGAGGTTTTAGCCCTTACAAATTATTAGCCCCCTGCATGTTTGAAGGTTTGATTCGTAATTTAAAGGGTCTATTCAATCCAATGAGCTTAGCCCCTAAAAGCATTAGCCTCCTTGCGTTTTTATGTTTGTTACACAAATTTATGAGCTTTAGCCCTATGAAACATTAGCCCCCTCCATGCTCTTTAATAGCCTCTACAAAGCTTTTAGCCCTCTTGCGTTTTTAAATATATTTGGTTCACTATTTAATGAGCTTTAACCCTTATGAATCCTTCCATGATCTTTAGCTCCTACAAGGCTTTTAGCCCTGAGTTTTTGTAGATTCAATTCACAATTTAAAGGGGCCAATGAGTTTTAGCCCCCATAAAGAATTTGCCTCCTTGAGATGTTTTATAGTGTTTAGTTCGCAATTTAATGAGCTTTAGCCTAAAAGCGTTAGCCCCCTCCAAGATCTTTAGCTTTCAGCACTTTAATATAAATGCGATTCAGAACTTGTAGATTCCAATGAGCTTTCTAAGCCTTACAAAGCATAACCTCCAAAATACTTAGCCCCTTACATTTTTATGGATTTGTTTCACATCTTAAAGGTTATGAGCTTTAGCCCCTCTGCAAGATCTTTAACTCCCTGGTTTTAATAAGATTCACTTTTTAAAAGGGTCTAATGTGCTATGTCTCTTACAAAACATTTACTCTGTTAAAATAGAGATGGGGTTAGGGGGTTCAAACCACCCCCATGAAATTCTTATATCTTACAGTTTTTTTTCCCTTTGAAAACGAGTACAAAAAATCATCTTTTTCGTGCGACACTCAGAGTCCCAAATGACCAAAAATGAGTCAAAACACAACTTTTTAGGGTCAAATTTTCAAAAATTTTCTTGGGGGAGGTTCCCCCAAACCCCCCTCTTATGCCTCGGGATGGATGTATTATTCACTAAACATTGAAATTAAGTGCACGAAAATTCACATTTGATCTATATTCTTGGAAAAAAATATTTGACTCAAATCATCGTAAAAAAACCCTCCCGGTTGACACACCCTTATTATTTTGATATATTTAATGATTAACTAATTTAATTACTAATTAATTAGTTATATTTAACAATACTAGTCATTTACAATCAACACTGCCCTCAATATTTAAGACATTAATGAATATTGCAAAAAGCACGGCTTGTTACTTCATTATCATCCTCAATCAGATTAAGTTAGCCCCCCCCTTGCTCATGTTCTAGATCCGCCACTGCTTGAACCCCCCTTGTAAAAGCTATAGCTACGTCCGTGCTAGGAGGTATTGATTATTAATTATGTTAAGATGTCATATGCAATTAGTATAATGTCACATTTGATATCTGGCAAGATTTGCACCCACCTAATCCTAAGTACCGTTTTTTTTTTGTGTGTGTGTGTGTATTGAAGAAATTTTAGAGTTCTTAGTAAAACATTTTCTATTTTATGTAACGCAGGCTGATCAGTTGAAAAAAATCATGGTATTTTTCAGTGTTCATTTACTGGAAGACACTGTTCATACTTAGGGCAAACTTTGTTCATTCACTGGGTCTATCGCACTTTTTTCACTCAAATCAGGATTCCTTCAAAACCATTGATTTCTGAGATCTGGAAATACTTCGATCATATTGCCAAGAAAAAGCCAGTATGGAAACATACCTTATTTTTAGGAATTGACCAAGAAAAAGCCCTGAAAAAAATTTTTGAATTGGGAAAATCGCAAACCCAAATGCTAAGTGTTCATTCACTGGGCGGTTCACCCTAATTTCTGGATTTAACACATGGAAAAAATTAATACAAACTGGTGCTAACTCACCACACATTTGCATTCTCCAGCTAGTTTCAGTTTAGAATCGCAGTAATATATCCTCATTTCTTTACCGATACCTACTAACGCTCCACTAGAACCAAAGGGCTCTATGGCAGTAGGCACTGCATCTAGTTCTATACGATGCAAAGGTTTTATCATAGATGAGCCATCAGCATTCATAATATGTACATACATATGTAACACACCTTCACTTGGGTTTGAGACCTTTTTTGAGCTGATTAGCATAAGTGGATCTGAATCGTTTGTAAATGCAATGCTGGAAAAATAAAAGACAGTATCAAGTGCAAATGTATTATTAAAAAGAGTACAGGAAAGAGTAGTGTAATTAGAAAAAACCTAAATCAAAATAAGGTCAGGACTAAATATTTTGGAGAAGCTTAGTATTTTAGTCAATTAGTACTATGAAGGTTGGTAGTTGTGGGGATGGTTTATAAATATATATGTTATGGGCAAAGTGATTCATCGGGCATTATTAATAATGCCCGAAGTGGAGGCGGGCAAAGTGATATATTTCATTTATAAATTCAACTGAATTTATCAATTTGCCCGTAACATATATACAAATTTTACTAACAAAAATGGAAATACCTCAACCATTTCTGTAATTGGAAGTATCATAACAAAACCCCAAGAAATTAGAGCTATCAGTTAGCCCAAGAGGACACTAGAATAGATTGGATGGTTGGTAGAATTATTTTTTGTAGCAAAGGGAACAGATCAGGCCATTCTGAAAAGGTAACCAAACACTGATAAAAGCAAGAATTTAAATATGAAAAATTGAACTGTGGCATGAAATTAAATTTTACTGATTGTGTGATTAGTAGTTAGTCTGACTTAAGTGCTCATTTGCCTTTTATGAGAGTGCAAATGCTGTTGTTGCCACTGGGAAAGGTGTGACACTATAAAATACCTATTGGGAGTAGTATGAACAGCATATTAGGATTTCATTACCGATTACCCATAGGTCATATGAATGCCAAGAGTGATAGAAATAACAAATATAGTCCACTTCACTTAATGTGATCACTTTTGGCTATGATTAAAGTGTTAACAATATCCGAGTGATAATAAATAAGCAATTGTATTACAATTGTGGCAAACAGTGCAACAAGAGTATTACCTTAAAACCAAACTGTATGTATTCTTAATTAAAGAATTTAAAACTGATATTATAGCATGTATTTTTCTACTTAAATTATTTTAGAAAAGTTTTGGAACAGTATTATTAATTAAACTGCTAAAATGTTCACTTTCTTTGGCTCCTTTTAGTTGGTTTATCAAAGCCATCCAGATTATCCATTTTCTTTAAGCCCCCAAATGCTTTCCTTTTTGTTTTCTAGTAAACACCCCATAAAATCAAAATCAAACACATCTGCAAGGTTTGTACTTGGACCACTTGGATCAAACATGATATTCCTATAAACAGAATAAAGAACCATAAACGTGCAGCTGACTTTAAGGAAAAAGCGGGAGCCTGCTAGTAAAAATTGACCTTCGAAATTCTAAAAACATACAACGAAAGTACACGAAAGAAAAGGAAACTTTTCAGATGATCTCCGAGAAAAATTACAATAGTCATTTTTTGAGATTGGAATTTAATATCCATGACTACTTTTTCCTGAAATCCATGACTTCCCATGACAAAATTAAAAAATTACTCCAATTCAAGACATTCCCTGACTTTTTAAGTTTTTCCAGGTATGCAGAAACCCTGGAGGAGCTTCTTTTTTCCACATAAGTATCCTGATATTTACCATCCCTGTATTGATCATATTAAGCAGATCCTAGACCACCCGAGATTGCTATTTAATCCAATGTAAGATTTGGGGTGGTTAGGAATGAAAGGGTGAAATAAGAATGAATATAAAAGCAATCTTTTTAAACACAATTTAAATATTAAAGAATTAAAAAGCAAGTGTTTTAAAATGAAAAGTAGAATAAAAAAATTAATTCAAAACATCATAACTATGAGAAAATATTATATGGGATTTAAAAAAACCTAATACCTGCAAGATACTGCATCTTGGATCTCAAGTTCGACATAGGGACAAGAATAAGGCGGGAAGGGATATAAACCATGAAGCATTGACGCATGAATGTGATCCTATAGGAATTTTTATAGAAGAAAAAATAAATTAGTTAAAAACTTAAGGGAAAATATTATAAGTGACATTTAAAAAGTACTACCCCTTAACTGCTGTCAACATATACAGGGTGTTTCAAAAGTCTGTTTCATGGCTTTTATTTGGAACCAACGTCTCCTAGGGTCCTGGAAGTAAGGTCTACCCCTAGGTAAGTGACCCTGGAGAATCCATTGAGAGGACTTACAGACCCCAAGCAGCAAAATAAAAATGTTTAAAAAATTATTTAAGAAACTAAAGGAGATAGAGCAAACACCTCAATGAGAGTATTGTTGCCACTGTTATAAGTACCTCACTGAAAAAGAAAACCAATTACCAAAAAAACGAGTTAAAACCCTATTTTAAGAATCAAATTTCAAAAATTTCTCTGCGGGAGGACCCCCAGACCCCCTTCTGACTCTGCCAAACCCCACACGCACAAAGCTAAAGTCATGTATGGGGGATGGAAAAATTAACTGAAGATGAGGTGGGCCGCATTAGAGTTTATTTATAAAAAGTGGGTCGTGATGTTAGAAAGTTTGAGAACCCCTGGGCTAATTAATATATATGTTTTGGGAATCTGAAGCACTGGGGAAACAGGCCGGCACTGGGGAGCCAGTTAGAGATAAAACTGCTAAGGCACTGTCTATTTGCCCGGCAGATATACTCTCTAACTTTAGTCCTGTTTACCCGGCATCTGCCCGACAACGGTTCTGATTGGAGCGCCGGGACCGTGAGACCTACGGGGCATGCGCCAATAGGGTGTTTCGAAAGTCTATGGTAAAAATTTTCTTTCGAATTTCCCAGATGCCCCCCCTCAAGTTGTTATAAATACTAAAACATAATTACCTGCAAATTTTCAGGTCTCTAGGACGATTTTTGACCCCCGCGCCCTTCAAAAGTAGGTTTCCCATGTTAAAGTATAGGGAAAATATTGAAAATATCGTCATTTTTGGTTCTTTTTAATTTTACGAGCCTGAACGCAGTCAATATCGAATTAAAACCTATACATCATCTTTGGGACATCATTGCCTCAAGATCCTATCGGAAAAACATTCCATGGCACCTACTGGGGGGTAGTTACACGGGGGTGAGAAGCGAGCTTTCACCGAAAAACGAGGATGCTTGCCGCGGGTGCTGGTTATGTTCGCCGGCGTTTGCGGAGGGACCTGCATAAAAAGCCTATTTAAGTGTTTATTGAACCTTTTTCCTAAGGTACCTCGTTCTATTCTGTTTCTATTAGTAAAAACCCGTTAGTTAGCTAGCGCCGGCAAGCATCCTCGTTTTTCGGTGAATGCTCGCTTTTCACCCCCGTGTAACTACCCCCCAGTAGGTGCCATGGAATATTTTTCCGATAGGATCTTGAGGCAATGATGTCCCAAAGATGATGTATAGATTTTAATTTGATATTGACTGCGTTCAGGCTCGTAAAATTGAAAAGAACCAAAAATGACGATATTTTCAATATTTTCCCTATACTTTAACATGGGAAACCTACTTTTGAAGGGCCCGGGGGTCAAAAATCGTCCTAGAGACCTGAAAATTTGCAGGTAATAATGTTTTAGTATTTGTAACAACTTGAGAGGGGGGCATCTGGGAAATTCAAAAAAAAAATTTTTTTGAAACACCCTAATGCGCCAACTGCCGGTTTTGCCATCCAAATAGGCCCTTCGAACTGCTAAAGGGTCATTGCATAGCTTATCTGTAAAGTTTTCTAATAGCACTTTCTTTTTTTGTTTCTAATACATAGAGTATATCCTCTCAATCCTTTTATCATCAAATAATAACACAACACGAGTTTTAAAAGCAGTGGTAAACTATTTAGGGTGCATTTTTAGAAGAAACTTACTGAAATATTGCATGTCGCTTTAAATATCAAAAAAGGATGACCTGTCCTTGTATAAATTTCTTTCCAAAACAAACATTTATCTCTTCTTTTGGATTACACTCAAAATTTTAGAAAAAAAAAAGACCTTATACAATCAGGAATTGCAATGTACTCAGTGTAAACTTAAAAATGTAAAAGTACCATAATGTAGATCTGAGTATATTAGTCACAGTAAGCCGTTGGAATCGTAGGAAAGGTAAATAAACATACCTGGTTATGTTCCTCTGTATTTTTCTTTGGTTGGGTAAAGAAAATAAAATTATTTTTGGGATTGAATACTATCTTGTGAGGGTTATATTGAAAGTTCCAAATGGATGATGTCCATCTCACTTCCGGATTCAAATCTGCTACATACACCAAACTAAAAGACAAAGAAACAGTAAACCACCATTGTTTCCCAATAATCACTGCAACAACACTCAAATATTGAGAAATTTCTAGAAAATAATTTTTTGGAAAGTTAAAGTGTAATCCAAGATTTGCTGGGAGAGTATCGGATGAATAAATATTTGAGCCAAAGTAAATAAAAAGTAGCAAAAACATTAGTTTCATACCTGATTATTGGATGAGAAAAAATCAAAAACTTATTGGGCTCTCGTAAGTTGCAGGCAGTTTCTATACTTCCAGAATAGAGGCGCTTCAACACTACTTTCCTATCTTCCAGAAAATATAGCCATGTGTAATTAGTTATAATCATCACCTACACATCACACATGAAAAGAGAAAATGTATGAAATTATGAATTAACATGAAAGCATAAAAGTAACACACAGAACAAGTTTGTAAGACAGGGTTGGAAAAAAAACATGTTTTTCTTCATAAAAAACAAAAAACATGTTTTTTTTGTTTGGAAAAAAAAGATGATTTAAAAAAATTAAATTAGGTTTTTAAAATTGAAAATGGATTAATAAAGCTCCCCCTGATATCAGATGGCATCTTGAGCTTTTTAGCACCTGTTTCTTGAAGCTTGGCTGAAGCAAAATGATTGTTTTGAAAATATGTTACTATGTTAACAACTTTAGCTTTAACATTATAAATTTTGATATATTTTGCTAAAAGGTTTAAGATACGAGCTGAACATTCATAAGTCATTTTATTCATATTTAAGTCCTTTTCATTTCATTCTTCAAGCTTGACCAAAAGCAATCCCATTTAGCAGTCGACTGTATTTTGTATTCCGTTATTTTTAATTAGTTAATAATAATTAGTTAATAAAGCCATATTGCACAGTGGTAACACTTAAATTGCAAACTTTAAAGAAGGTTCTCTCCATAGAGCTAATATAATTAATATTCTTAAGAAAGTTTTTTTTTTGTGAAGACAATTAATTGAGACATGTAAAGTGTGAAAATGAGCTTAAGTTCATAAATGTGAATTAAAATTATGTTTCAATTACTAGTTTTTCAATTTACAAAAATTTTTCCAGCTGTATTATAGCTGGAAAGGAAACAAATAGTGTCATATTTAATACCATGGGTGAAAGTTAGAAAATTTTCTAGGACCTTACTCAACAGGTAATGTTTAATTGTATGTCCACCACCAGAAACTTCTCCCAGCCTAAACATTCTCCTGTTATTTCCTTGCTGTTCTATGACCTTGCTCCTAGTAATGTTTCATTCTTCGAATGAACAGTTAGTTCCCTCAAGTCTGTTCCTTTGGGTAAAAGTGAGCTGTTAATTTTCACATCTATGGGTTCTTGAAATTGGAATTATGGGGAGTGGGAAACTGATGGAGCAGGTTTGAGAAGTACCAGGAGGAGATCAATGTAAGGGCTTGAATTGAAAATTTTCAAAAAAGACTATGTCATTAAATTGTATAGATACTCGTATTTTGATATTGAATACTTTAGTATTCAGTATTGATGTTTCCATCATTAGAAAAAAAAAACTTTTAAGTAACCAAAAAAAAATTTTGTTTTAAGTAAACTAAGAAAATACCATCTCGCCACAATCGAACAGCTTAATAGGACCACTCCCCAAGTGATACTTCTTTATGTTCTCTAATATTCCAGTTGATTTGTCCATATGAGTTACCCACAAGTCACCATTCTAAAATAAAATTTTGAAACAAATCAAAGTTTAAGTAAACTTAACAAGAAACAACATAACCTTTTTAAGTTTTTTTAATCAACAAGTAATATAAAACAGAGAAACAAAGTTTACTTAAGTTTGAAAAAGGAAAAAACCTAGAAAGCTTTTCAGCTTAAAGGCTCAAAATTAGCTTTAACTTTTTATTTAAATAAAAATATTAAATGCTACTCATCATAAATGGGGGTTATTTATGAAAATTTGAAGGTTCCGTAAAACAGGGTGAATCAGAACACCTTTTCAACTTTTAATGTAAAAAAAGTAATAAAAAACTTTTTTAATTAAATTTTTTATTGAAATATTCAGTCTTGTTCTGTTTTTTAAATTTTGAGCAAAAACAAAATGTTCTCAAAAAACAATAATCTCTTTTTATTAATTTTAATGGTGTTCTCATTCACCTTGTATATAAAGGTGAATTAGAACACCAGTTAAAATCTATTTTTCTGATTCAGAATTTGTTATAGACATCAATATTGATGAGGGGCAAATATGAACACGTAACAGATGCTCATTAGGGCGTATCACGAAAACCTTTTTTTGGAAATTCAAAAAGGCATACTGAAAAAAAGTTGCCTCAGGGGTCACATATTCTCCAGAAAAAATTTCAGCACGATCAAAAAATACTTAGGTCCCCCGGAATTGAGTCAAAGTTTATGAAATTTCATAATTTTTCAATAAATTGACCAAAAATGCAAAGATCAAATTTTAATTTAAACTTCATAATTTTTCTATGATGATATACTATTATGCCTTACAATATGCGCTTGGTTTCATATTTTTATTATCATTAGTTTGAGAGAAATAATTTTTTTAGCGTTAAACGAAACTCATAAAGTTGTTTTTCCTGCATTCTTTAAAAGTTAATAACTGAAGAACTAATTTACCGAGAGACTAGTGATTGGTGCCATTTTGTTTGAAATTGAATGTTCTTTAAATCTATGTGGACAGTGATAGCAGCAGGCTCAAGAAAAATATAGGATTTCCCACAAAAAAATATAGGACATCAAAATTAAATCAATCATACCTTTTATTGGAACAACAAAAATTTATTATGCATTAATACACAAGTCTTTTACTATTAAAAACAAATTAATGAGAAGTTTTGATAAAACCACTATTTAAAATAGCTTGAGAGACAGGGGTAGCAGTGACATTTCAAAAAAATATAGGATTTTTTGAAAAAAAATATAGGAGTCTTAAAAAAAAACACGAAAAGCTTTATTCAGGGTTCATACACTTTTTGAGGAAAAAAAATTCAAGGACTTTTCCAGGCTACCAGATGAAAAATTCAAGGCTGGCCAATATTGTTTGCAACCATTTTTTTAAAGTAGAACTTATATTTCATTTCGTGCAACTTTATCTATTAAACAGTATAATAACAGCAAATTTTCATAGAAGTTCCTAGCTACAAAAAAGGTTTTGAATAAAAATTTAATTAAGCTATATTATATCACAAAATATTTTCATGTAATTTTTAAATAAATGAACCTAACAGATATAAATTAAAAAAAAAACCTACCTTATACTTTCAATAAAACTGTAAGTAATCATCAATAGTTAGTCTGACTCAAAATGTGTAAATTGGGCAGAAAATGAAAAACTGAAACACTGACAGGAGTTAAAAACTTTAGCCCAAGAAGTTTAATTTTAAACCTA
This sequence comes from Tetragnatha montana, assembly GCA_963680715.1. Taxonomy (NCBI): domain Eukaryota; kingdom Metazoa; phylum Arthropoda; class Arachnida; order Araneae; family Tetragnathidae; genus Tetragnatha; species Tetragnatha montana. The sequence goes on from OY796684.1 coordinate 34,350,277, forward strand.
AAAAAATACTCATATGGAAGATTTTGTAAGACTTTCTTTCTGATAAATTTAAATAATGCTTAAATAATATTATTTACCTTAAAATTTTCATATACCCTATTATCTTCACATCTTGTAACTCTTTATTTGATATTAAAACTCAAGTTCAAACTATAAATTTCTATTTGCATTCTTGCAAACAACAAGAAATTCCTCTAATATTTCTTTAATTTGCCAGCTAATTATTGGACACATTTGAGCTGCAATAAGTGAACACTTTCTGCATAAACAAGCATTTAAAGCCAAGGTTATTGACGCAAAGTAAGAAAAACGCGATTGCGAACTTTTTCTGCCCGCATCCACGCCGTCAAAAAGCCAACTTTACAACAAATATTTATGAAAAATTCAATACTTTAAATATTTGGCCAAAAGGTAATAGTTCTTTTAAAAATGCTCAAAATCCTTTCACAAATTTGACAAATGGTAAATAAGTTCTAGCAGACTCAAAAATTTAGATTGTAAAACTTTTAACACCAGTGGCGGATCTATGGGGGGGGGGCTATAGCCCCCCCTTGGGACTTAAGTTTACACTACATATAATTGAACTTTTTCGAAAAAAAAATTAAGTTTTTAGAAAATTTTGTAGAAATTTTCAAAATTTTAAACTTTTTTTCAGTCTTTTGTAACCTTTTTCACAATTCAAAGGGTCTACAAAGCATTAAGCCCCTTCCAAGATCTTTAGCCCCCTGCATTTTTATAAACTCCTTTCACTATTTAAGGATTACTAGAGGTTTTAGCCCTTACAAATTATTAGCCCCCTGCATCTTTGAAGGTTTGATTCGTAATTTAAAGGGTCTATCCAATGAGCTTAGCCCCCTAAAAGCATTAGCCTCCTTGTGTTTTTATGTTTGTTACACAAATTAATGAGCTTTAGCCCTATGAAACATTAGCCCCCTCCATGCTCTTTAATAGCCTTTACAAAGCTTTTAGCCCTCTTGCGTTTTTAAATATATTTGGTTCACTCAGTGGCGTGCCGTCCATATAAGCAATGTAAGCATTGCTTGCCTAAAAATATGAAGCTTTTCTTTAAAATTCCACACCAAGAATATAAAATTTTATTTTGCGATATTTTATTTTTATATCCTCGCTCCTTCTGTATGTAACCATACGGTGCGGAGGAGAGTTCACTAAAGGCGCTCATAGTAATGAGTCACCGTCTTTTCCAGCGCGCGGGAGAAACAGCGCAGTGCCCTCTTCTCCTTCTCCCCTTACATTGTAAGCATTTCGAGAATTGCTTCTGCCGTCCCGTGGTTTTCTGTACTTCAGATCTCGGTAGACTAATTTTTTTCGAAGCTTTTAAAGTGTGAATTGGAGAAAACCTTCAGCAGAATTTGCAAGTACTTGCTGCTTAAACTCTAATTTATCTTGATTGAGTTTTTAAATGAGGGTTTTTAAGGGAAAAAAAGTAATTTTAATTTTTCACTTGTAAGCAATTTGGATTTTGCTTTCAATGATTTGCAGAGCCATCTATCGGTTGACCAAGTAAACGTTAAACGATGTCTTGCTGCAAATTAGACATAGACAAGGAAGGGACCAATCTAGGATTTTAAACTTAAACCCCATTTTTCTGAAAAATTTTCACGGCAATTTAATTTTTGTGAAAAATTATAACACTTTTTTAATTTTTATGAATTTTTTTATACTTATATAGTTAATATTTTTAATGAAAACTATAAAATTAATGAAAGCTGCTTAAAATTACTTTTTTCTTCAATTTTATATAAACTTATATACTCAATTAAATAAATTCGATTATAAAAATTAAATAAATAAATATTAAATTCATATAATTTAATAATAATTTTTGTGAAGGTGCCGATAAACGGCGCCAAAATTGACCTGTATTAGTCCCTGTAAAACTGCAACAACCATCCGAAATTAAAAAAAAAAATTTACAAGAAATATACCCGATTGCTTGCCCTGGGAAAAATGTCACCGCACGCCACTGGGTTCACTATTTAATAAGCTTTAACCCTTATGAATCCTTCCATGATCTTTAGCTCCTACAAGGCTTTTAGCCCTGAGTTTTTGTAGATTCAATTCACAATTTAAAGGGGCCAATGAGTTTTAGCCCCCATAAAGAATTAGCCTCCTTGAGATGTTTTATAGTATTTAGTTCGCAATTTAATGAGCTTTAGCCTAAAAGCGTTAGCCCCCTTCAAGATCTTTAGCTTTCAGCACTTTAATAAAAATGCGATTCAGAACTTGTAGATTCCAATGAGCTTTCTAAGCCTTACAAAGCATAACCTCCAAAATACTTAGCCCCTTACATTTTTATAGATTTGTTTCACATCTTAAAGGTTATGAGCTTTAGCCCCTCTGCAAGATCTTTAACTCCCTGGTTTTTATAAGATTCACTTTTTAAAAGGGTCTAATGCGCTAAGTCTCTTACAAAACATTTACTCTGTTAAAATAGAGACGGGGTTAGGGGGTTCAAACCACCCCCATGAATTCTTATATCTTACAGTTTTTTCCTTTGAAAACGAGTATAAGAAATCATCTTTTTCGTGTGACACTCAAAGAGTCCCAAATGACCAAAAATGAGTCAAAACACAACTTTTTAGGGTCAAATTTTCAAAAATTTTCTTGGGAAGGTTCCCCCGAACCCCCCTTATGCCTCGGGAAGGATGTATTATTCACTAAACATTGAAATTAAGTGCACGAAAATTCACATTTGATCTATATTCTTGGAAAAAATATTTGACTCAAATCATCGGGAAAAAAACCCTCCCGGTTGACACACTCTTGTTATTTTGATATATTTAATGATTAACTAATTTAATTACTAATTAATTAGTTATATTTAACAATACTAGTCATTTACAATCAACTCTGCCCTCAATATTTAAGACAATAATGAATATTGTAAAAAGCACGGCTTGTTACTTCACTATCATCCTCAATCAGATTAAGTTAGCCCCCCCTTACTCATGTTCTAGATCCGCCACTGTTTAACACCATGCAATGGTAATAAAACAATGCACTATGCAATGGTCTGTCCCCACAGCAAACCAAGATTCTTGCAGGAGCTTTTATTTTTGGAAAAAATGGGGGAAACCTTTTTAATAAGTAAAAAAATAAAGGTTATGTAATTGTTTAAAGAGGAACAAATAAATGTGACTTTGAAAAATGTGAATAGTTTAGCGATGCACAACCTTTTTGGGAGGAGGGCCACTCTCATTGTTGATTAAGACAAGGAGGGCCGCAAAAGAAGTTACAGTAAAAATTATAATAGAGCTAATAGCAGATTACGTATCGCTGTTAAAAAACTAAGTAGTTTCAGAAAAATAATTAATCAAAACATATAAATAAAAGTTTCTTAATGGTAAAGTTTCCTAAGGATGAATAATATTGTGAATAGTTTTAAAAAATAAACAATTTTTAAAAGATAAAGTAATGATCAAACCTTTAAAATACTAAAGAATGCTTGTCACTAGAATATTTGTGTAAGAAACAAATTATTGTTATAATCTAGTAACAACAAAAGAGAAGTAACAGAAATTTTGATATTTTTAAAATACAAACTACATCCCACCAATATATTCAGTGTTAAAATATGTTCTACCAAAGGGGGGGTCTAGGGGTCTTCCCCAGAAAATTTTTGAAACTTTGACTAAAAAACAGGGTATTAACTAGTTTTGATACACCTAGTCCAAATTTTGGACATACATTTTTAGGTAAGTTTTGCATTTAGATGCAACTTTATTAAGAAAAAAGTTGTGAATAATAGAGTTCCAAATACAAAAGGGGTCTTCCTTCAGAAAAAGTTTGGAAGTTTGACCCTAAAAACAGGGTTTTAACTTGTCTAGTCAGATTTTTTTAAGGGGGGGGGCAAGGCCTTTGTTAAACAAGAAGTCAACTTCATCTAGGCGCGGAAAAAACGGAACGTTCGCGAAAAATTGCTATTTTTTGACTTTTCCAGAGAATGTGATCCTGAACACCGGACATGTTGGCTTCTGACCACTGTAAAGTTGGTTTTTCTACATCGCAATAGCAACGCAAGAAGCCGACTTCAACTTAGCGCCCGCGGCCGATCGAGAAAGAAGCCGCGGGAGCTCCGCACGCAAAACGAAACTTACACGAAACACAGCAATTTTTCAGACTTTTTCCGCGATAACTAGTCATTTTTCTTGGGGTCCACTACTTCTCGATTTTTAAGAAAGAAGCGTGGCGTTTTTTAGGCAGTTTAAGTTTTTGGATTTGTGAAATGGAAAAAATATAGGACAAATGGCCGTTTTTGAAAATATAGGACATATTTTCGGATTTTCCCAAAAATATAGGAATTATAGGACAACTGCGATCACTGGATCATGACCAACTTTCTTTGAAATTTTTTCAAAATTTAAAAAACTGAAAAAAAAATTAAAATTGAAATTTTAAATTTTGTTGCTTTTTAACTTCTAAAAGAAACATATATACCAAATTTGAAGTTTAAAATCAATTTCAATCATAGAGAAAAAAATTAAAAAGTAAAATTTAAGTTGATCCCTTAATACCCCCTAAAATATACTAAAAGAACAATCAACCCAATAAAATTTCAAAAAACCCACTGAGGATATTTATGTGATTCATAACAAATAAAACATTCATATGCATTCAAGAAAATACAACTCTTAACAGGGCTCTGTTTAGAAGAAATATGGGTCCGTTTAGAAATTATTTACAAAATATTTTATCTGAAAAAAAAAAGACCCTTTATAAAATATTTTATCAGGAAAAAGGACCCTTCACAAAATATTTCATTTTAAAAGGGTCTTTCACAAAATATTTTAGCTTAAAAATGTATCTTCACAATATTTTTCACTCTAGAACAAATTCTTTTTATCTTTCTCTATGGTAATTTTACAATGTTATTATCACGATATCCCCAAAACGGTACTCAGGCAGAAAGAACCCAATTTAACGATGATTTTGATATACAAAATAATGCTTGGGTTTTCACAATTTCACAAAAACAAGGCATTTCAAAAAAAGTCTGGACAGACCCCCTGCTTAAAAGTTTTAGTTCAAAATCTAATAGTTGTTCCATTTTAAGAATAGTCCATATTGAATTATTTTTTCAATCTCCATATTTCTTACTTAAATTTTGCTTAGTTTTAATTTTTTTTCTCTATGATTGAAATTGATTTTAAACTTCAAATTTGGTAGATGTGTTTCTTTTAGAAGTTAAAAAGCAACAAAATTTAAAATTTCAAAAAAATAAAAAAAAAAAATAAACAAAATTTCAAAGAATCCACATAGACTTAAAGAACATTTAATTTCAAACAAAATGGCACCAATCACTAGTCTCTCGGTAAATTAGTTCTTAAGTTATTAGCGTTTAAAGAATGCAGGAAAAACAACTTTACGAGTTTCGTTTAACGCTAAAAAAATTATTTCTCTCAAACTAATGGTAGTAAAAATATGAAACCAAGCACATATTGTAAGGCATAATAGTACATCATCATAGAAAAATTATGAAGTTTAAATTAAAATTTTATCTTTGCATTTTCGGTCAATTTATTGAAAAATTATGAAATTTCATAAACTTTGACTCAATTCGGGGGGACCTAAATATTTTTTGATCGTGCAGAAAATTTTTCTGGAGAATATTTGACCCCTGAGGCAACTTTTTTTCAGTATCCAAAAAAAAAAAGGTTTTCATGATACGCCCTAATGCTCATATTATGTCTTAATCTGTTATTTTGCCGTGTTGGGGGTTGAGATCCCAAAAACTCAGTATAACGTTTCTAAATCGAAGTTATTTTCATTAACTTCAAAAATGCCTTAATACTACTCTTTTTCATAAAAGTTTAGAGATAGAATCGAAATAGTGAAAGAATTTTTCATAGTCTTTTAGCATATTGTAATAATATTTTAATTATAATAATCTCTAACTTTATGCAATATTAACCTTAATATAAGTGTAAAGAAATAAATGTCATTGCACTTAAATAATATGCTATTTTTGCATTAATAGGTGAGCACTTTGAGTCGGTTCTCTTAGACCATGCCAGCGGTTTCCGTAATACCAAAAATGCTGTAGTTCTAGTATTAACTCTGATTATGTGTTATAAACATTTAATTATACAGGGTGATTCGTTATTACGTGGACAAACTTTGCAGGGGGTAGAGGGGACCTAGACAAGCATATTTCGAAAAATCATGGGGGGCGCAGATGCACCGTTAAATAGCTAGGACCTAATGTAGTGCGAGAGTGTTGCAAAAGTATGTTTTGGCAAGGCCTGTGTAACAAAACAAAACATAATAAAATGAAAAAAATTATTGCATGAGGTACAGCAGTATACATCATGAATTTGATAGAAATCGGACCACTTGCTAAATCGTGGGGTAAGTTTTAAAACGTGCAATATTAATCTTTTAGCCAAAGAATGGAGTTCCCTTACATTAGTGTAATGGTATTTAAAAAATGATGATCAGGGAAGGAATTTTCAATGATCATACATTGATCATTCCTTCCCCAATCATCATTTTTCTAAAACTATTAAGGGAACTCCATTCTTTGGCTAAAAGATTAACATTGCACGTTTTAAAACTCACCCCACGGTTTAAAAAGTGGTCCAATTTTTATTAAAATTGTGGTGTAAGTAGTACGGATACTGCTGTACCTCATGCAATAATTGTTTGCATTATATTATCTTTTGTTTCGTGAAACAGGCCTTGGAAAAACCCCCTTTTGTAACGCCATCGCACTACATTAGGCCCTAGCTCTTTAACGGTGCACGTGCGCCACCCCATTCCTATTCAAAATATGCATGTCTAGGTCCCCTCTACCCCCCTGCAAAGTTTGTCCACGTAATTACGAATCACCCTGTATATTAGTTGATAGAATGGGATTATAATGCCTCATAAAAGGAGTCAAAGTGTTAGAATACACTTTTAAGGCTGTAGATGGCAAAAAATTGGAAGATGTCCTTAAACCCAAACAATAACTTACAAAAAGGCCAACAAAGACTTTTAGCTTTTCTGGTTCCTGATGTCCAATACGACAAGAAAGAAGGGCAGTGATGGGATACATTAGTTCATTAATTTTAAACACACACTGAAACAGAGTCTGAAAAAATAAATACAAAATAAAAGTAATTAAAAGTGAAAGAAAACTTTAAATATACAATCGAACTTCCAAGGAACTGCCATCTTCAGTTTAAAGAAAATTGGTAATTAAGAAAGGAATCACTTCAAAATTGAAAATATTTGTGTGATTTATTTTGAAAATACAAGGGTTTTTTTTTTTCAACTTCCGTTTTGCTCCTGAAAAGAAAGGCAGTAGGAATTGCGAAATAATTTTGGTACTGGTAGTTAGGTACATCCTTCAGGATCAATTTGCATCTTAACTGAAAAAAAAATTGGAAATTTTTTCTTTTAGTTATTGAATTTACAAGCAAACTCCTAGAAATTATTTTCAGGTAATTATTATTATATTCAGCAAAACCATAGAGAATTTCGCTTTCCCCTCCTGCGATTATCACCTGCCCACCAATTGTTTAATGTTAACTCTGGGTGAACGGAGCGATAGCGCAAAGGAGAAAACTAAATTTTCTATGGGTTGGCGGGAAATAATTTTGAGGAGCACACTTGTAAGTTCGATAACTAATTGAAACAGTGTCCGATTTTTTCCAGTAAAGATACAAATTGATCCTGAAGGATGTACCTCTACCAGTACCAAAATTATAACGAAATTCCTACTGCTTTTTTTTCAGGAGACAAAACGGAAGTTGGAAAAATACCAACCCTCATAAAGTATGCGAAAAAGTGAATTTATTGGCTACTTTGAGATTACTGACTTGAATTAAAATAATCAAATGCATCTTTGAAGACAGTAATTTTACATAAATTACACTGGTCAACACTCAATTTGGGGCCGCTAATATTAAAGCTGATTTTGTATATATTTGACCTCCTGATTAAGAATATGGCATCCATTTTGGCTCACCAGCTCTAGTTTTTGAGATATTTCACAATTAAGTTTTTAAGACTATTGCTCTACCTTTTATACAATATGGTGATATAAAGATGTTTTAAAATATAAAAAAACAAACTCTCCAAGGCTTTTTTTATTCCTTAGGGCCCAAATAGATAGTGTATACAGTTTCAGCCCCCTGAGTTAGTTCTAAGGGGTACCTATAGGGTCCTAAAGTTGAAAAAAAAAGTGGAAAAAATGGTCTTTTTTCCAGAATTTTTTAAAAAATATTTTTGAGTTTGCTAATGTGATAAAACTGGCTAATATACGTTACTTAGAACTTATTTAGACATGATAAAATAATTTTTACTTTTAAACTGCACCGCAAAAGACCTGTTTTCTAATTTTAGGCGAGAAAAAGGGTCATTTTGCTCAAAAACGCTAAATACCAATAATGGTGGGCGAAACGAATAAATTTCGAAGTTTTCAGAAGTAAGTCCTCAAATGAGATGTCTTGATGTAAAACTGAAAAAAAATTTAAAAAGGGAATTTTTCCACTTTTTTAAAATTGTAGGGTTTGAAAGCTTGGGAGCAGTTTCTATTGTTATTTCACTGATCTTTATCAAATGAAATTTCAGTTTTACTTCAAAGGACATCTTTTTTAAGGACTTTTATTTCTGAAAAATTCGGAATTTATTTGATTCAACCACCATTATTGATATTTAACGTTTTTGAGAAAAATTACCCTATTTCTCGCCTAAAATTAGAAAACAGGTCTTTTGCAGTGCAGTTTAAAAGTAAAAATTATTTTATCCAGCCTAAATAAATTCTAAGTAACACATATTTTCCAGTTTTATCACATTAGCAAACTCAAAAATATTTTTTAAAAATTCTGAATAAAATACCATTTTTTCCACTTTTTTTTCAACTTTATGACCCTATAGGTACTCATTAGAACTAACTCAGGGGGCTGAAACTGTATACACTATCTATTTGGACCCTAAGGAATAAGAAAGCCTTGGAGAGTTTAGTTTTTTATATTTTAAGACATCTTTATATCACCATATTGTATAAAAGGTAGAGCAAAAGTCTTAAAAACTTAATTGTGGAATATCTCAAAAACTAGAGCTGATGAGCAAAAATGGATCTCCTCTCTCTACCTTGTAGATTGTATACATTGTATTACAATTGTTGGGATTGTAGAGGAACCTCCAAAATTGATTTTAAGGCTAAAAAATCATTTTGTCAGCGCTGCGAGCGCTAATATCGGTGGAGTAGTTTGTAATAGGTAGGTAGCAATTAAAGTCTCAATTTCGGAAAAATTGGAGATACGAGGTTTCTCGTCTTCACCATCGATATACAAAATCAGCTTTAATATTCCCGTCACCAAAAGAAAGTGTTTTTTTTGTAGACCAGTGTTATAATTCAATTTTCAATGTAATCAAACAATAAACACAAAACCATATATAAATTTCACTATAATGATATAATTTTCGTTTATTAAAGTACATGTGATTGTACTTTAATGAAATGATGGTACTTCCGTATCAACCCTTCAACTTTGCAGCTGTATTCAAAAATGTATAGAGAAAGCCCATTAATGAGTCAATTATTAAATTATAATTTCCCAGCAACACTAAATTTAATTGATAGAGTTTTGGACGATATCCACTAAAAGTCATAAATCCAATAACCACTCATCAATTTTATATTCTGGCACTGTTCTTTGCTTGTCATTCATGAACACGTCAATTTCTTGACGTAACTCATGAAATCGATTTAATCTTCCACGACTTAACCATCTGATTTTTTTGTAACAAAACATTGTTCTTAAAAGAAAACTATTGCTTGAAGTGAAGTTTTTTTAACTACCGTTTGAAGCTTGAAGTGTAGTTTTTAAAATTCCCATGGGCTGCAAAATTATTTCAAGCTGGGCCCCAGGTTGGCCACTCCTGGTCTAAAAGGTTGAGAATCTTTCGCCTTAGACTAACTTGCTAAAAACTGTGAAGTTCTATAGAATCATCAATGATTTTTGTACATATGTTTATACAGTAAACTCCCGTTAGTACGCCGTTCAAGGGGATTTGTGAAAACGTCGTAGTAAGCGGTACGATGCTATATGCGGAATTCCATAAAACACAGTTTCGGCGATATGCCTAATCTAATACCCGTAATACCTAATCTTACCTAGAAACCTTTTTAAGCGGGATTTTATCACTATAGAAACAAAAGAACAATGTCTAAAAACAGAACAAACATTCTTACCTTTATTTTTTTTTATTTTTTTTTTCAAATTCAAATTTATTGTACAAAGACAAATACAGAAAAACGAAAGACACGCAAAGAACATCAAAATATACAAAAATAATAAATACGCATTCTTTTATTGATATACTATTTAAATATAACACTTGAAAATCATGACAAAACAAATAAAATGGTGTCTCTCTTATTTCACTTTGTGAGACTAAAAAGTTATTCCCCCCAAAAAACTCCATTATCCAGCCCAACCCGCAGATCCACTTAAGTCTGTTACATTCAAACTTTTAGCAATTTCATTTGCTTTTTCCGTCATAATGGGCAAGTTGGATGCTCGAGCTTGTTGAAACCACTGGTACAATATGTCTTCCAATTCTTCATTTTTACTTTTCCAAACTATTTTCCTTTTGAAAGTAACTCGACGACGCTATAAGCGGGATTTTCCTTCGGGGGACAGGAGAAAAGCGTCGAAATATGCGGGAAGTCGTTATAAGCGGGGGCGCTATAAGCGGAGTGTTTTTAATGATAAAAGGCCTATTGTTACCAGGGACCGGAGAGAAACGTCGTAATATGCGGGACGTCGCACTAAGAGGGGGCGTACTAACGAGAGTTTACTGTATTTTAAACCAGAGGGGTCCAACCTTTAGGTACCTGAGTGCCAATTAACTTTTTATAAGGAGGCGAGTGCCAGAGACAGGAAAAATTACATTTAACTATTTTAAAACAGGAAAATCAAGCTTATATTTCAACACTGGAACATTTACTTCAACTATAAATATTTACTAAGAGACATTTTACTTAAGAAATATCTTCCCTACATTTAAAATGCAATGCAAAAATATTGACTGGATCTCATTAGCATACTTTTATTTATACAAGGGGATTTATTTTGTACCACAATTTAAACACTATTTTACTATTAACACTATCTCATGAAGTTCAAATTCATGAAATTAAAATTTAACAATTTATTTCTTGGTTTTTTTTCCCTTCCAAATGGAAGATTTGTTGTTAAAAAGAAAATTAGTCTATTAGTAAAGAGAAAACCAAGAGGCAATTTCCAACGTTTTAAAAATGAAAAAGCAAGAAATGTTTAATGTTTTAGTGATATTCAGGTTCTTATTAAAATTTATAAATTAGTTTGTGGCGCTGCGGTGCCGAAGCGCTGTGACGCGGGTTGCTGAACTACGCATGCTCCGAGTTCCTTTAAAAGCTTGTACGTTTGTTGGAAGCCACGCTGGCTGCTTCGTTTTTTATCCTGCACTGACGCTGTGTACTCTCTGATTTGTGTTTCTTGCAACTCTATCGTGTTTGGTGACATTATGACGGATCCGATTGTACCCGTTGTGCCTGGTACGTCCGGAACTCAACCCGTTGCTCCTGTGCCTGGTACGTCCGGAACTCAGGGTGATCCGCAGGTGTCTAAGATTGCATTTCGTGCACCACCGCTATGGAAGGAGGAAATAGATCTATGGTTTTGTCAAGTGGAATCTAGTTTTGAGGTTTCGGGCCTAACCACCGATCGCACAAAGTTCCACTGTCTAGTGTCTGATCTTGACATGGAGGCTTTAGCTTGTGTTAGGGAATTGATACGCAGACCTGGAGTTACTTATGAAGGTATTAAATCCCAAATTTTGGCATATTATTCGCAATCGGAGAGTAGCATGTTGCGAAAATTGTTGCAGGATCTGCAATTAGGCGATAGGCGGCCAACTAAGCTGCTTGCCGAAATGAAAGGTCTAGCGGGTACCAAAGTAGACTCTGATGTTAACGTCTACCGACTCAGGTACAGCAAATTCTTGCTGTTAGCAGGGAACCCCTTGACGACTTCGCACGACTCGCTGACAAGGTGTGCGAGGTTTCGGACTTGACTTGTGTGAACGAGGTTTCAGATAGACGGGAACAGGCGGTCAGTATACAATCCTTGCAACGGCAGATTACGGAATTGCAAAAATCAGTTGAGAAACTTTCTCGCCTACCAAGACGTAGGTCTAACCGTGATCGTTCCAAGTCGGGCTCTCGCTCGCGCAGTAGGCAACCTGAGCATCCTAGTTGTTGGTACCACTTCAAATTCGGGACCAAAGCCAAAAAGTGCATTCCCCCGTGTGAGTTTTCTAACAAACAGGAAAACTAACTGGCACATCTGATTTGGCGGTACCAGATGTTGGCCAACAGTTTTCCCGCCTTTTTGTTTGTGATCGAAGATCTGGTATTAGATTTTTGGTCGACACAGGCGCATTGTGTTCTGTCTACCCCAAAGACGCACGCACTTTCAGAGCAGCAAATACCGCGTTTACCCTATACGCTGCTAATGACTCAAAAATACCAACATATGGCACGCGGTGAATTTCTCTAGACTTGGGACTACGACGGGTATTTCCTTGGACTTTCGTGGTGGCGGAGGTTACGCGACCGATCCTCGGCGCGGACTTCCTCGAGCACTTTTCCCTATTGGTAGACATAAAAAATAAGAGACTGATCGACTCTTTGACTACCTGTTCAGTGATTGCATCACGGGCACCAGGTGAGTCCATTGGCATTAAAACTATTGCTGGTAGTTCCCCCTGGCACAAAATGCTAGAAAAATACCCAAATCTGACAAATCCTACTTTCCTGAATAGTCCCACGAAGCAACATGGAGTAACTCACTGTATTTTGACCACTGGCCCACCCGTGTTCTCTAAAGCGCGGCGGCTTAACCCAGAAAAACTTAAGGCTGCAAAACCCAAGATTCAGACTTTATTAGAGTTGGGACTAATTCGTCCATCAAAAAGCCCATGGGCAAGCCCCATTCACTTGGTGTTAAAAAAATCGGGCGAATATAAGCTAATACCGAAATCGGGCGAATATAGGCTAATAATATGAATACCGTAACTACCCCGGACAGGTAAACCATACCCCATATTCACGATTTTTCCTTAACTTTGGATGGGAAAAAGGTGTTTACTAAACTGGACCTGGTCAAAGCCTATCATCAGGTACCGATGGACACTGAATCAATAGAAAAGACAGCCATCGTGACACCTTTTGGTTTGTACGAGTACCTGTACATGTGTTTCGGACTGTCTAACGCTGCGCAGTCGTTCCAGCGATTTATGGACCAAATCTTGAGGGGTTTAAACTGTTACGTGTATATCGACGACATACTGATCGCATCGTCCAACGAGGAGGAACACCAGAAAGACGTTAAAGCGGTGTTTGAACGACTACACTCGTTTGGAATAGTTCTGAACCCCGATAAGTGTGTCTTTGCTCAAAAGCAGCTTGAGTTTTTGGGTTATTTGATCTCCAGTGAGGGGGTAGCTCCTTTACCAAGTAAGGTTGAAGTCCTCAAAAACTACCCCAGACCAGAAACCATCGATGAACTTCGTAGGTTTTTGGCAATTCTAAATTACTATCATCGTTTCCTAAAACATGCTGCCTCAGACCAAGCCCCCTTGCATGCACTATGTAAAGGTAAAAAGAAAAAGGACAAAACCCCTGTTCTTTGGTCGGAAGAGATCGACCTTGCTTTCCAAAAGTGCAAAGACTATTGTTAGTGCTACGACTCTGGCTTACCCCAAAACGGGAGCGGAATTTTCCTTAGTGGTAGATGCTTCCGATTTCGCCATTGGTGCTGTGTTGCAACAAAAAGTTAACGGTGTGTTGCAGCCCCTGTCATTTTTTTCTCGTAAGTTGACCAACGCCGAAACAAATTACAGTACCTATGATCGCGAGCTACTCGCGGTGTACAGTTCGGTTCGGCATTTCAAGTACATGTTGGAAGGTCAATCTTTTGACATTTACACTGACCACAAACCTTTGGTCTTTGCCTTCAAAAAGTTAAATGCCAACTCTTCACCGCGGCAGCAAAGGCACCTAGAATATGTTTCACAGTATACCACTGACATTAGGTTTGTGAAAGGTCAGGACAACATAGTCGCCGATGCGATGTCGCGTATTGCCTCTATCGCTTTGCCAACCCATGCTAACTACGAGGAAATTGCTAGGGCTCAGCAGAATGACAATGAGTTGCAACAGCTGCTACAATCAGAGAGTGCACTAAACTTTAAAACAATTATTATTGGCCCCACCAGTCTTAAGTTGTATGTGGATGACTCAACGGGTGTGCTTAGACCTTACGTACCTAAAGATTTTCGTTTTGATATTTTCAAATCTATTCACAACCTATCGCACCCAGGCGTAAAAGCGTCGGTAGATTTGTTAACAGAGCGTTTCATTTAGCATTCTTTAAAAAAGGACGCAAGCGCTTGGACTAAAAGCTGTCTGGACTGTCAAAAATCGAAGGTACACAGGCACACTAAGCCACCTGTCGGGTCATACGTACTACCAACTGATCGTTTTTCCCATATTAACATAGATATTGTGGGACCTCTTTCCCCATCGAAAGGGTACTCATACTGCCTAACAGTTGTTGATAGGTATACCCGTTGGTGTGAAGCTTTTCCAATGCCAGATCAAACGGCTCTGACTGTCGCCGAAACCCTTTACAGTCAATGGATATCACGATATGGCGTACCCGAGCGGATCACAACCGATCAGGGACGCCAATTTGAATCGGATTTATTTCATTCTTTTTCTAAACTTCTAGGTTCTCATAAGCTACGGACAACGGCTTACCACCCCTGTGCTAATGGACTTGTGGAAAGGTTCCACCGCCAGCTCAAAGGCGCCATCCGGTGCCATGCCACGGAGCGGTGGGTTGAAGTGCTCCCCAGCATCCTTCTGGGCATTAGGAGCAGCGTGCGACCAGACATCGGCACGTCTGCAGCGGAGATGGTCTACGGTCAGCCTTTACGTTTACCTGGCCAATTTTTCCGTGAGACAAAGCCTCTTACCGCCTACCCAGAGTTCGTGCGACAACTACGGAGTCACTTCAACACCTAGCGGCCGACGGACACCTCTAACCATTCTGCAAATAAGGTGTTCATCCATAGAGACTTGTCGTTCTCGTCCCATGTGTTCATTCGACAAGACCTAGTCCGTAAGCCGTTGGAGCAACCGTTTAGGGGACCTTTCGAAGTGTTAAAAAGAACTGAGAACTTTTTCACTCTGCAAGTAGGGAAAAAATCCCAAAATGTGTCCATTGAGCGGTTAAAGCCGTGTTTTTTTCTGAATGAGGATATTCCTGATCAAACTAAAAAAGAGTATGTAACTCGCTCTGGCCGCAAGGTTAAATTTAGAACACCTAATGTGAATTAATGTATTTACTGTTATATTTGACATTTTGTACTTTCGTCTTCAACTTTGTTTTGACTGGTGGGGGAGTGCTGTGGCGCTGCGGTGCCGAAACGCTGTGACGCGGGTTGCTGAACTACGCATGCTCAGAGTTCCTTTAAAAGCTTGTACGTTTGTTGGAAGCCACGCTGGCTGCTTCGTTTTTTATCCTGCACTGACGCTGTCAGTATGTTCGGCGCTGGGCGCCTGTTTTGAATAGCTAGCCTCTCCGTAGTTCAGCCCCCCGCGTCGCAGCACTTTCTTCTTTTTTGGAAAACGCTAAATGTGTTCCCTTTTGAAATTGCAGTTACGTTGATATTTACTAATGTGTGTCAGTTGTTATGAATATGTAAATATGTTTTTTGAACATTAAAGTTGTTATTGGTATTACTTGTGATCCTGTTCATTATGGTAGTGAACTCTAGCCACACACCATAAGTTCATATCCAAAGAAGAGGTTGGATTTTTTCTCAAGAGGTAATACAGACTTTTAACTAGCAAAATTGAGTTCTAAATACAAAGACACTACTACAGCCCCGTAGTAAAATTTCTGAAATTACACTTTTAGATTAAATGTTTATTACAATTACAACTCGTAGCTTCTACTGATTTGATAACTCCTTTTACTATTGCCCCAACTGGATCTTCTATATTGATGCACTTTTTATAACCCATTTGAATTGAAGTCAAAAACAGTTCAGGGGGTTCAGGGGTTCTCCCCTGAATTTTTTTTGAAAATTCAACCCATTAAATCGGGTTTTTAACAAATTTAAGAAATAAAAATAGAAAAGCAAATTATTTTCTCTTTAGTTTGATTAAGTATTACAGTTTAAGGGCGAGTGCCATGAAAATTTCTTTGAGGGCCGCATGCGGCCCGTGGTTTGGACCACACTGATTTAAACTAATATCTTAAAAGCATGAAATAATGTTTTTATAAGGACTAAAAAAGGTTTGGTATTAATATTGCTTTAAAGCTAAAAAAAAAAAAAGACTTACATCAGGCCTTAAAGATATCACAAAAATGGAATTGTTTCGAGTACCAATCAAAGAAAAATCAGCCTGGCTTGTATCATTAGATAGTAAAATGCATTGAGCTTTTTCCACATTTTTAATGGTTTCAGGATATATTGTCAGCCTGGCATGCTAAAATAAAGAAATTCAAAAATTCATTCAATTCTTAAAAATCAATTACAATTTAGTCAAATACAAGTTAAAGAAAATACAAATATGCATTAATATACTCTTGGAACCCAAAGAAACCCCTTTCCAAACCGCCTAGCAAAGGAAGATGCCCTAAGGTTTACCCCTAGGTAAGTGACCACGTCCATTAAAATGGATTACAGCGCCCCTAGTTGCAAACTTCCATGACCCTGAGAACAAGGTTACGTACTTAAATACTTAGTAATGGAAATACCATTTAAATACTTTTAAGTATTTTATTACAATTGTTACTTTTTTAGTATCGTACTCGTGTTGTAACTTTAATAATTCAAAAGTAACGATTACTTTGGTATTTAAGTACTTAATCAGTACCCTAGTTACTTTTTCTATAACCAGAATATTATTTTCCAATAACTTTAACAACCTTGCCTAATAGACGTTGGTTACAAATAAAAGCTACGAAAAGGACTTTTGAAACACCCTGTATATAAAATGAACCAAGGTAAATCTTAAGCTGCAATACAAATATATTCAGTTTATAAAGGAAGCTTTCAGAAGGAAAAAATGTTTTACTGCTTCATGAGGTGTCAAACATTTGGTTTAGAACACAGGAAAAAAAGTCAAAGAGTATAATTCAATACCTCATTGAAAAAGATAGATCAAAGCATAAACACTATTCCATTCAAATTTACAGCAACTAGCCATTGCCTCTACTGCAAAATGTTTTGAATAAGTAGTAAACAAAGCTTAGCCAACCAGTCAAACAATTTAAATCAAGCAAAAGAAAAAAATACCCCTGCGTACAATACTCATCCTAACTTTACTGAGATTGACATACATCCACTAGAACTAGAACTTTTAAACAAAGAACTTATTTTATTACCATCTGTAAAACTACTTGTGGATAGGACATTAAACTCTTCTCTTATTGATTTTAAGAACATATTGATTTGAAATATTAAATATAAATTAGATAAGAACAACAATCAAAACACATTTTGGTTTTTCTACTGACCTCCCCAATAGTCACATAATGTAATGATGTATCATCCAGTAACAGGATAGCCTGAACATTATTCAAAGCACATGCTTCAACACGCTTATTTTGAGGAGTCCTCCATTTTGTATTTGGATAACTCGTATGAATGCCTTGAGAAGTAATCTAATTGAAGAATACAGATTAGTAATAGGCAAAAGTGATATTTAATAGTAAATACTTTAGTATTGAGTAATTTCAATTATTATTGAAATTATCGAACTGCATTTTAAAGCAAGGTTGAAATACCTAAATATATGTAAAAATTCCAGGTCCAGTGCCTTAAAATATTAGATACTCAAATATTGAATAAGGTGACATCCATAAATTACGTGAGGGAAAAAGGGGGAGGGGGGTCCAGGAAAATCTCACCAGGGGGGAGGGGGGAGTCAATTAAAATCTCACATCAACTTTTAGTTTAGAAAATATACGTTTTTTTCTTTAATATTTTTTAACATTTTATTTTAAAAAAAGATATGAAAAAGGTTAAAATTCTTCTCACTTGCACAACTATTTCATAATTTTCATAATTCAAAATCCTGCAAGCTAAGGTGTTAGCTGATGTAGAAATGTCAGGTACATCCACTTTTGAAAAAATTCTACCTTTCAGTTCAAACACAACTGTCTTTTCGGCGTAAGACAGTATAATAAGATCTAAAAATAAGAGATGGCTAATATTATAATATGTTTTCGAGGTTAAGAGGTCATAAAATACCTACTGATCATAAATAACAATGCATAAGCATGACCAGAAACAAAAGAGCAATAGTTTTTGTCATGAAGTTCCCATAATGGCTGATTTACAGTTCAGGTTGATAATGGGGGAACCAAGATTTTTCAAACATATTTTGTAATAAAAACTGCACTATTTTTTGAAAATATTGAAGGATAAGTTGTTTTTTGGACATCAAGCAACACATTGAAGCATTTCAAAGCTTCAAAATTATTAGTTTATTTAGAAATTCTCTTTAGATGTCATTTTATTCATTGATTAATGATCCATTGATTGGGGCACGCCCCCGTGCTACCCCCTTGGATCCACCACTACCTATATGTATTTAAAGCTGGCTTACCTCGCATTCTCAGTCGAATTCCATGAAGACATGACCACAGAATATTCTACCATAAAAAAAGAACAGATATCAGTTAAATAAAAACGTAACCAAATGCAATAAACCTAAAACCCCATAAAGCAAACTTTCTGTAAACCAATAAACCCCCTCTTCTCTGTTGCCTTACTTTAGACAACTAAAAGGATACACTTCCACCTAGTTTGAAGTTCATAAACATAATTTATGAAATTCGAGAATTTTTTTTAACTTAAGGTTATTTTTGTCAGTTTTTCAAACTTAAGGCTCGATGCGCTCTTCAGAGAAATTTTTAGGAATTTTTTGATTATTTTTCCAGTTATCAGCATGCCAAGATGCAACTTTTGAGACCTAAAGCATTTTGATATTCGAAAACTTGTCTTTTTTGACCCACCCTAGTGTCCAGTGTCCATTGAAAATTCCAACTATATACCTGAAGGGAGCCTGATTCTCCGTCCACCATTCATAGAATTTGATACACACCTTACATTCACGACTAAGATTTTGTAAACCACTGTTCCTGGCACCTACCATTGGTCAGCAGAGATCAAGTGTGAATTTAACAGATAAAAGAATGTCAGGAATGATCTGGAACAAAATAGGAAGGGAGAGTTCTTCCTATTACATTTTTTTGCACAGCTAATCTACATAAGAACAAATTCCATTAGATATGTGCCCAGGGAGATAAGTTGCAAGAGTTTATTTTCAACTTTTAAACACGTAAGTAAACTGTGGCTTATCTACTTCAAATTACAGTAGTTTTGAGTAAATCAAATTCATTAATTTCTCGGTAGGATTGGGCAAGGAAATTCTTTTGAATAAAAAGTTAAAATTAGAAATTAAGCACTTACCAAGTCTTTGACAGCTATGACTTTCTTTTGAGGGCAATCCTCTACCTTTATTTCTGTTTCACTACAAATCTGCATTCTTTGCACAATACTTTTCAAGATGAATTTTCCATATGAACCACAAACAGCAAAAAGATTGGATGGTTTAACTATAGGCATGCTAATCAATGGACAGAGAGAAGGAATCGTATGGAGGCTTTCTGGAATCATTTCAGATGGCTTAAAAAAGAAGGTCTTATGGTCGTTTAAACCTAAATAGCTGCTGAAGACAGGCTCGGCACATAAGGATAAGTCTGAGAGGGTATAGAGGGCACTATGGAACAAGAAGGTCATATTTAATGAGACACTGCTTTAGCTCTTTAAAAAACTAAAGAAACAATTTTTAGAAGTAGAAGGTTTATAGAAAAGTAATACTAAAAATTAGATAACCATTTCAAACCTATACTGCTCCAGATTGCCATTATATTTTATGGAAAATTTGGGGTGGCTAGGATTGAAAGGGTTAAGAAACCTTAATTCTTTAAATAAAAAAAAGTGGTAGCAACAAGTACAAACTAACTATTGTATTTTCTTAGCCAGATTGCTTGCTTGTACATAAAAAAATTGCAGGGATGTTGCACCACTTCAAGCATTTTTGTAGCAGCTGAACTTTGAATTTGTAGCATTGTAAAGCATTCTTGTAGCAGATTATCTTTAACTCATTTAACTTAATATTCCCAATTTTAATAATGGTTTTCAATTGTACAAAGGCACGATCAGCAGGGGCAAAAGTAAGGGGCCATATGCAAAGTTTGTAGGTCATGCAAATCTATTGTGGAGCCACACCTATGAATGTGTGAGCCGGGTGCTTGTGATTTGTAACAAAAAAGAAAGCTCTGAAATTATTTTATTCTGATAAATTAAAAATAAAATTATTAAAAAATGTAAAAAGATAGAAAAGATGTTTTTAAAAAGCAGAAATCTACAGATCTACTAAAGAATTGCATCTCTGCATTAATGAGCAACATCCCTGAAAATTGCTTAAAAGCTGTACCTCTAACACATTTTTATTTCAAAAAAGCAATATTATTATCCAATAAAAACTTAATTATTTCGTTCCACAGCATGTTATTCTGCAAATACAGTGGATTCCGCTAAATAGAAACACATTAAAAACCAAGGTAACAACTGGGTCTGTCCGTAGGGAGAACAGGTTGTTGTATATGGACACCAATTGTGTTGTTATTAAAAATCCAATTTTTAAAATTTGAGCTTATAAAAATATTATCCTATTTACTAAAGTTGTGACTATAGATTGGGCACTTTAAATGGTTGAAATGGGATTTTATTAGTCTTAGAAAAATTAAAACATTTTTATTCAGAGGTACAACAGTCTTCCCTACAGATTACAAGTTCAAGTTAGATTAGTATTTTATTTAATATTCTTCACTTAAATCAAAGCTCAAACAAAAATTTTAATACCATTGGATGGTTTAATTTTCATATTTTACCCTCAGAACAGCAAATGTAAGCAAAATTTGAAAATGACCTTATTGTATGTTTTATATTAAGTCTAATTTTCTTCAAAAAATGTTTCCCAAGCTCTATGTACGTTTAGCTAAAATATGAAGCACTTACTGATCACCAGATTCATAGGCCACAAATATGCAGTCTGGTTCTAAAATACATAAAGCAGTCGCTAAAGGCAAAGTACAAAAATATTGCATCTGCAAATCCTAGAAATTAAATTAAAAACATCTATCAGAGGAATTATTTTAGAAATAAAAGTACATCTTAGAGACATGGCATCTAACACTATAAAAAAATGTTTACCGTAAAACGGGACGAATCAGATCACTCATGGGGAAAGTTTTTCAAACCCTCATAATTCCAGTTGTTTTTGAGATACAGAATCGGGACAAAATTTAACAATTCTGTAGTCTTAAGTTTTGTTGACCATCAAAAAATAATTTTCAATCATACCTTGGGTTCACCATAGTTTTGAAGTCAAACTCAAAAGAAGCCAAAAAAAACTTCGCTGCCAGAACTTTGCTTATTTTCCCTTAAGGGCCCCATTCACGGTCGATCCACTCCACTCCGCACGGCGAAAACTCAATTTTGGACTCCTGTCACTCCACATCATGTGACGTCAATCATTCCAAAAAGCATGTGTTTTCATGGAGTGTAGCGGAGCGGAGCGATCGTGAATGGGGCCCTTTAAAATTACTTTTTTCTTAAAATTTTAGTGTCTCCCAGGCAGAGATATTTTTAACTCCTCAGAGAGTATTTCACTCCTTGAAAACCGGAATTACTCTTTAAAAAACTAGCCAGGAGTATTTTCACTCATTGAATTTTTCACAAAGGTTTAGCTTAAACCTTCAGCCACGGCATCCCAATTATCATACTTTATGTGTTTTCATATAGCAATAGTAATTTTTTTTCATTTATTGTTCTGATGCTTAGATAGTTTTATTGCAGTTTGTTTGATTAAAACCCAAAATAGCATCCTCATTTTTTTTTTCAATTTCATTTTGTCTATTAAAAAGTAAGCGTTTTTAATAGAAATTTTGTCTCTGTATATGTAGTTTATGCTATTTCCGTATTTCACTCCTCATAATTGAATTTCACTCCTCCTAAAAACGTCAAGGAGTATTTTTACTCCTCCAAAAAAATCCTAGGAATAACACTGCTCCCAGGTGATCCCAGTTCATGCAAAGACTTCTATTCCATTAAATTTTTAATAAATGGTATGTACAATTTATTAGGATTTTTTTTACTAAATGAGTACATTTGACTACCAATGCAAAGTGAATTTGATCAGTCATAAAAATGCTTAGTTGTCTACAGTGGCGTAGCTAGGGGGGGCGGGGGGGGGGGGGCGGTCCGCCCCAGGTGTCACCCGTCTAGCTATCTTGGGGGGGGGTGACACCAAGCTCCACACATTCGAAAAAAATAAACATAGACTGTACTTCGAGGGTTTCCTTTTTATTTGATATGAAGGCGTGGGTCCCGATAAAAACCGGGACGAGTGTCAACATGTCAATCTACTGTGGTTATCCGGGGGGATCTAAAGTCTAAGAAACCATTGACACATAGCAGAGTCACGGTGACTCCCTCAGTCAGGGAAAGGAAATATTAAACAGAATGTTATCAGTCACCCAACTAGAGGACAATGGGAGTGACACCGGAACTTAAAATCTCCGTTCATCTTCACACTAAAAGTATATTTTTTAAAAATATTAAGAAAACATTAAAAAGGGTGTCACCCTATTAGAAAAAAATTGAGGTGACAAGGGGACATTATTTTTCCGTTATTTTTTTACACAAAAAATATAATTTTGAAAAATATTTTAATGAAATAGTAAACAGGGCGTCACCCTACTAGATAACAATGGAATGACACCGGAACATAAAAACTACGATCATCTTCCCATAAAAATATACATAACTTTTTAAACTTATTTTATGAAAGGAAATATTAAACAGATGTCACCCAACTAGAGAACAATGAGGGTGACACCGGAACTTAAAATATCCGTTCATCTTCACGCTAAAAGTTGCATTTTTAAAAATAATATTAAGAAAACATTAAAAAGGGTGTCACCCTATTATAAAAATTTGGGGTGACAAGGGGTTCAGCGACCCAAAATCTATAAGAATGACTATTTTCATCAAAGAATTTTTCCATTGTTGAACAGTGTAATATGAAATTAGTGTAAAATGCATAGATAGTATTGTATAGTACGTCACATTACATAAATATAGAAGGAGACGACAAACACAAGCCACTTCTATTGTATATAGAAACTTAAGTACCCTCTCATTTTTATTAAAAAAGGACAAATATCAGAGCGCATGGACGTCATTTAGTGGGGGGGAAGGAGAGAGCAATTGACCCCCCAACCCCCAAGGTTTTCAGTGTTATAAGAAAAATATAAAAGTACCTTGAAAATTCTGTAACTTACAAGGAAGCATCGTGTGTAACCCTCAAAGTAACCCTCGTGTGTGTAACCCTCGTGTAAGTCTCAAAAGGTGGTAAAACACTACTTTTAAAGGCAAATTTTCTGGAGGAGGAGCCCCAGCCCCCCTTGAAATATCTTAATATCTATTTATATTTTTTTCCCTTGAAAATTGCGTGGTTTATACAAGGAACCGTTCTCTTCGGATTTTACCCAAAGGGTTTCAAGAGGAGCTAAAACACTACTTTTAAAGGAAAATTTTCAAAATTTTTCTGGGGGAGGACCCCCAGCCCCCCTTGAAATATCTTGTTATCCATTTTTATTTTTTCCCTTGAAAATTGCGTGGTTTATACAAGGAACCGTTCTCTTCGGATGTAACCAAAAGGGTTTCAAGAGGAGCTAAAACACTACTTTTAAAGGCAAATTTTCAAAAATTTTCTGAGGTTTGACCCTCAGCCCCCCTCAAAATATCTTGATATCTATTTGTAATTTTTTTTCCATTAAAATTGTGGGATTTACAAGGAACCGTTTTCTTCGGATGTTACCAAAAGGGTCTCAAAAGGAGATAAAACACTACTTTTAAAGGCAAATTTTCAAAATTTTCCTGGGGGAAGACCCCCAGCCCCCCTTGAAATATTTTGATACCTATTTATAATTTTTTTCCTTGAAAATTGCGTGGTTTACAAAGAACCGTTCTCTTCGGATGTTACCCAAAGGGTCTCAAAATGAGCTAAAACACTACTTATAAAGGCAAATTTTCTGGGGGTAACCCCCAGACCCCCCTTTTTACTTGGAGTAATTATAAAATTGTGACATTATATGCACCATAATTCAAATACTACTTTAAAGTGATATAAAACTAGGTATGGGGTTTAGAAATGGTGGCCCCTGGGGGGTGACACCGAGAACTTCCGCCCCGGGTGACACCCACCCTAGCTACGCCACTGGTTGTCTATATAGACAGCAACTTAAGTTAACCCTATGACATAACTAACAAAGTAATTCCCATCGCGGTGTCTGAATTTTGAGTGAAATGAAGAACATCAATTTAAAAATATGATTATTGTGTTAAACCCATGTACCCCATAAACTCCTCCTAGCAACCCAACAGGCTTTGTGTTTACTGATTTCTTCTTCCGCGTTTATGACGTACTGAGTTTAAGAAACGTTGCTGTCGAGTAGTTTTATTTTTTCATTTTGCTGGTTTCAAATTTCATGTGACCCACCGACCCCCATTTTTACTTGTAGCTAACATTGTAAAATTTTGACATTATGTGCAACATAGTTCAAATATTACTTTTGAGTAATCTAAAACTTTGTAAAATGTACTAGGACCTTATAAATGACGTCGAGTCAATTCCCCAAAACAAAAGTCTGGTTGCGGCTTGTCTCCCAACCAAAAACTGAAATTACACCCCTGGCCCTTCACATCATTAAAATCTTGGCCCGCAGATTCAAAAAGGTTGCCCATACCTGCTTTAAATTGTCTTGCTTTTCCAGAAACTCCTATTTTAAGCTACTATTTTTGAAGGAAGTTTATATAGATCACATTTTTTAAAAATATATATAGTAAAATCCGTTTACTCCTCAAGCAGGTCTTAAAGTACAGATTGCAACTCGAAATATGCTTTTAAAAGCATCCCAAAATCCTAATCAGATAAATTTTGGCAGCAGTTTAAAGTTGAAGTGATCAGATTTACCCCATTTTATGGTGTGTCTGCTTACAATAAAAAAAAAACCTTGATTGAAGCACTTGCAGCAGCGGGCTAACTTCCACGTAAAAGCTGGAGTTAACTCATTGTTGAAGCACGCAAGGTTGTTAAGTATTTAAATACTTAGTAACGGAAATACTTTTTAAATACTTTAAAAGTATTTAGTTACATTCGTTACTTTTTTAGTATCGAACTGGTATTTAACTACCCCAACTTAAATCTTTCTTACTTAAATACCTATACTGTACTTCAGTTACTTTCTAAACCCAGAATTTAAAAAACGCAATCCAACATTGGAGAGGGGAACAAATCACTTCTTCCTGCTTCCGCATAGTCCGAAGGGAAAAAGCGTCCTCGGCGGAGGCCGACTGCCCGACCGGACACCCGTAGACGGCGACAGCGCTGACAATCCTCTAAAACAGTAGAGCCCCGATTATCCGCGAGTGCCACAAAAATATTTTTTTAATTACGAACCGAAAAGAAAAGGTGTTTCCAATGCAAGAAGCAAGAGTGCTGATTTTTTTTAAAAAGGCGTAACTGAACACTTTTTGTTAACACTACAGTATATTGTTTTGTGTTTACTGTTCTTTAATTTAGTGATTTAGATGTAGAGCAAAGGTTTCTGCTGTACTCTCCATATTTTAAAAGTTTTACAAACCATGGTTTTTGTACAATAAAGCATAGTTTTTATGCTGAAATATTTTTTTGTGTTTTCACCTCATTTTTAGTCTTTTTTCGGGTTATCCGCGAATTTCGCAATCCGCGGTACCCTTGTCACCCAATTCCGCGGATAATTGAGGCTCTACTGTTTATAGCCCCCTGTGCTGACGAGGACCTCCCATGCCTGCTTTTAAAAACCCCTAGGTCATTAGGGGTGCATTTCCGACCACCATTACCAGTGTTATTCCTAGGATTTTTTTGGAGGAGTAAAAATACTCCTTGACTTTGTTTAAGAGGAGTTAAATTCAATTATGAGGAGTGAAATACGGAAATAGCATAAACTACATATACAGAGATATGTATTCATATTAGAGTAATAAAATTCCTTAAGCATCAGAGCAATAAGTGAAAAAAATATAATCTATTCCTCTCCTAAAACGACCAAAAGTAGATCCAATTTTTCCAAAAATTTTTCCAGCTACGCCATTATGGCCACAAACCATTTATATAAAGTTAAATTTCATAGGTATTTGCAAAGTCTAATTGATTGGAATCACTGCAAAAAAAAAATTTCGGTGGAGCACACTGTGCATTTTTTGAGCTAAACTTTTGTGAAAAATATCTCTGCCAATTACTATGTGATTTTGAGATGTCTAGGAGTGCCCTACCCCTCCATAGAAGTTCTGTAACATTTCTCTGAAACAAACTGTATATTAATGTTAATTAAATGTTTTGGGGTGTACCCTATAATATTTTTATATCTATTACCAAGACTTACATGCGAAACGATGTTTTTTTGCTTAAAAGTACCATAATCAATCAATGAATAACATTTTTCACTTTGTTATATTATTTGGTATAGATTGGGGAAAATGGTATGCCTAATATTTGTTTTTTGATATAGTGGTACTCTTTTCATAAAGAGAGGTTGGTAACATAGAATTACTCTTAACATCATGAGCATACAATAGGTGATTTTTATCAATATTTTGGTTTGCTAAATATACTTTTTTGCCCACTGCATATTAAGTTGCCATAATTTGGTAGTATTACAATTGAAGTAGTGCAGGCCTGACATAGATGGTTAAGCAAAGTTTTAAGATTTTTTTGTGTACAAGAGGGATTATTGATCGATTGTGGGATAGATAGAGGGATAGGGATAGATTGTGTATATATCACAGGGGTAAAATATGAGATGACTGAAAGTTTTCAGGAATTTGGAGACCATCTGTTATTAAGTAAAAATAAGTTCTTAAAATACTTCATTAGTAATTTCTATTTTATCCTCAGTATTGCATATTAACAGAAGCAATATTAAACTTACAATAGGAGTACCTTTAGCCAATGAAATCTTAAAAATGTCTCCCAACTCAGTTTGAGCAAGATAGTAAAACAAGTCCTGAAATAAAATGAAATCAAACAAACTAGATAATATTTAAGCATGTCCAATGAAGAAAACAACAGTAAATATAGGTTAAAATTTTAACAAACAGTAACAAAAGTACACTCTTGATATGCCAAAATCGAAAGATGGTGAAGAAAACTATTAAAGATTCTTCTAGCAAACATATTATTGGGGAGATATTTAACTTAGATTGGAATCTTCCATTAAGAAAATAGGCCTTGATAAATCAATGGGGTTCTTTAGATTATCACTAATGCTAAATGCATTTAGCTATAACTTGTGTCTTTCTTTGGAACTGCAGAAATATGCCTTCCACAATACAAGATTCCACAATCTAAGCTGTCTTCTGAAGAAAGACAAGCTTTAGAAAGCTTATTAGAATTGAAAACAATTGAAACTCAAGATAATTAGAATCTATTTCTTTTCAGCATAAAAATGTCAAGAATAACTTAACTAATAAAGAAACAAGCCATATGAGTGAAAAAAGCAGAATTTTAACTTTAAATTTGAATTACTACAATTAAAATATTAATATTGCAGAACATCAAAATTAAACTCTTATTTTAATTTTAATACTGTAATTCTTCTACATTTCTAATTTTACTTTTTGGGAAAATCTGAAACATTTTAAATGAAAATATTTTTAATACTAAATTTTAGAAACCTTAGCTTAAATTAGAATTCTTTAAATTAGATGCAATTGTTTTGTTCTAACATGGAACAGACTAAAATCTTGCAGTTACATCTAAAAACAATGCAATTATAAAGATCTACAAAAATGAAAACCATTGGCCAATTGAGAAAAATCTGTCGATAGGATAGATATCAAGCAGACAGATTTGTGAAAGCATATTTGTGATTTGTGAAAACATAAGCTTTTGACACTGTAAACCATAAATTATTGTTGCATAAATTAAACTGCATCGGGATAAGGGGAAATGTGCATGCTTGGTTTAAATCCTATTTAACAGATAGAAATCAATTGGTAAAGATTGGTAACACATAGCAAAAAACTTCCAATAGAAAGAGGAGTACCTCAATGATCTGTTTTAAGGCCTATTTTGTTTTTAATTTTTATAAATGATTTGTGTCACCTTAATTTAGATTGTAAAATTGTACCTTTTGCCGATGACACTGTTTTAATTTTCTCCGATTCTAATTATCCAGCAATATATAATAAAATCGAGACTGAATTGAAAAAGTTTAATGAATGGTTTCAACTTAATTTGCTTAAACTAAATGTTTGGAAGACAAAATTTATGTTATTTAATTTAAAACCTACCAATTCGTTAAGGAATACCTTGAGGTTACATGACGGATCTTGTAACCTTTGGTGCAGTTCATGTGTTAGTGAAGTAATAGAAAGAGTTGACACGATCAAGTACCTGGGTCTTCAAATTGACAACAATTATAAATGGAAATCGCATGTTAATAACTTGCTAAATAAACTGCATTTTATAAATGTTATGTTTTATAAATTAAAAAAAATTATTGATCAGAAATTTTTAACAACATTGTATTTTTTATGGGTTCAGTCGCTCCTAAATTATATGGTATTACTGTATACGCATCTGATTATATAAATAATATTAAACCACTTCTCCATATGCAAAAATTTTCCCACTTCAGAAATTCTCGGCAGTCATTCACTTTCTTTAATGTACGTCAGCTTTTTGTTTTTAGGCTATTAATATTTATATTTAAAAACAAAAGTTTTTATGAAATTAGACAAATAAAATGTACAACTAGAGGATCAAAAGGTAATTATTTTGTACGAAAATCATCTAAGGAGATTATTCACAAATCACATGCATTTCTAGGTCCATATATATTTAATAAATTAAACTAAACTACTAAACTTATAATTTTACAGAATTTAAATATGATATTTATAAATTTATCGAGGCGCAAGAATTAATAGAAATTCTCTTTACAATAGTTAAATAATAAGCAACTGTTGCCAGTGAAAATATTGTAGTAGATATCATTGTTGATACTATATACATGCATAATCTTGCCTTTACGGTATCACATAAATAATTATTATTTTTTATAACATTTGTCTTTTTATGTTTAATATTTGTTTTTCTTTTGTGTTGTCATTTCAATGTATTTTATGTAATACTGTGAGTGTGACAGTAAACAATTCAATTCAATATATACTTTGATGTGCCCCAGACCTTCTTGGAAAAAAAAGTAATGTCTAGAAAATTCATTTCTAATTAATGTTTATACCCAAAAATATTTTTGCGCATCAAGAATTTGAAAAAAATCTTCGACAAAAGTATGAAAACTTTCATTAGAGGAATACTTAATATCAAGGGGGAAATATTCTTTGAGATAGAGGATTTTTTTAAAGTTTTGTAAAGTACACAAGATTCAAACTTAGAAAAAAATTCACACTCAAATTGCAATGGAATATCTAAATTTAAAGACAATGGAATAAAAACTTACTCTGTTCATATACATAGTGCAGTTTATAAAAATGATAGAATTTAGTAAGGTCTGAGCACTTTCAGTCTGGAAGCAAAATAACAATAATGGTCAGTCATAAAGGTCAGTCTACTTCATAATTGGGGTAATAAGAAAGTTTTTTTTTTGTTACTTTCTACGGGCTTAGAAATATGAAAATATAGCACAATACTGTAGAACTCCAATTATCCTAATCAATTGGGACCGAACCCAATTCGGAACATTCGGATAATTGGATTTTTCTGTAAAAAGGTCTATCTTAATTACTGTATATGTTGAAAATGGGAGAAAAAAAACTAATTTTAAGGAAAAGGAGCTTTTAATTAATTAAATGAAAAGGCAACACTTTAACATGTGTTAAGCTTACTTACAAGTGCTGTACATAACATTAGTACAGAATGTACGTACTGCACTGCAAATGAAAGTCATTGCTTACTAAATGTCTCGATCAAAGGACAATAGAGCGGGTAGATAGAATCAGGGATGCAGAAAGTGTTTTTACTTCCAAGATTTCCCCCAAGCCATACAAAAATTTCCCCAAAATTTTAAAAGTGATAAAGACCTACAAAAATTCAGTTATTGTCGGTACTAAAAATATGTTAAATAAAAGTTCTATCTTTAAAACCAATGTACTTATTTTGCTAAACCAAAGATACTTAAGAGTTTAACTAATACAAGTTACTGAGCTTAACTAACTGCTGAGGTTAAGAACTAATACAAGTATAAGTTTAGTCCTTTTTATCTGTGATGGTGATAGGCGAAAATCGTCACGTAAATTTTGATTACTGTACTGAAATTGAATTCAATAGTATACTTTCCCACAAAATTTCCCTAGAAGGCTAAAATTTCCCCCGATTCAAGATCGCCGGATCGGACATATTCTGCATCCCTGGATAGAATTATTATTTTGCACATCGCAGTACGTTTACAACTTTTCAGAAATTCTGAAAGCAGTTCATTTTACTCAGAGTTTGGATAACTGGAGTTCTACTGTACTTTTGAAACTTACTTTAAAAATATTTTGCTCTACAAAACCAAGTTCAATGTAAAATCATCTTGGAATTGAAACCACCAACCAAAAGTCATGTATTTTCAACTATTTCAATTTTTGTGTTTTTTGCAAAGGATTTTTTTTTTCAATTTTAATGAGGGTTAAGAAGATAAGATTAAAAAGGCATAGAGGTAGCATATCACACTTCCACACCACAGGTCTGGGGTTTGATTCCCAGGTCGAACAAGGTCCAACAACCTTTCATATCTTGACCTTCATTGAACCTTTCATATCATAAATTGAGGACCAATCAATCGTGCATGGGAAGGGGGTCTCGCGTTAGGCTGACCACCTAACTGAGACAAATTTATTTCACCCCAGGCTCCACGGTCATGAAAACGAAGATGGGCATCATAGGCCTTGGCCCACTAGGGCTGTTGCGCCGATGAGTTTAGTTTTTAAAAAGGCTATATAATTAACTTTTTATTTTTTAATTTAAGATAGTGTATTACATTCTTAAAAATGCTGTTTCTTATTAAGCCCATTTACACAAAACTAAGGGGTCATAAAAACACTAGTACTTTAACCCTAAAAATATTAGTTAGCCTATTTTTACCATTAATCTATGATTATTTTGTAGTAGTTATGAAGTTTATTAAGTTGGGTTCACACACACAGTCGTAAACACTTTTTAGGGATGTGGGAAATCCACATTGTAAGTTTAGTTTAGTCATAGTTGGACAAAACAAAAAACTCAGCGCACAAAAATTCCTTCAAATATTTTCTGCCAACTAATTAAATGCCCCTAGTCTTTTGAATTTTGACTTAAAAACATATTGACAGTCCCATTGTTTACCTAAATACTGTAATAATGCTTCATAAGCAACAACAGTAAGAAAAAATCTATTTATATACCAAAAATTTAAATTATTTGAAAAGATTTTCTGCAAAATTCTAAAACTAGCTGCGCTCGGGGTGCGCTTCTATATTATCCAAGTATGAGTTTAGTTAGACAAAAATAAATCTTCCCTTCTCTTTGTATAAGCTAAAAATGGGATGGCAAACCAAAATACTCAAAATTTCCCCAATGTAATATCAATGAAAAATCTCTCCTCATTTGGGAAAATTTGATTTTCTTATACAATGGGATGTGTGATGCCCTTTTTAAAAACTTCAACTACTTCATTCATTTTTGTTATTACTTTTTAACAAATTCCAGAATGGTATGTGTCATGCCTTTTGTTCATCTCTACTACGGAAGCGCCACCTATGTTTAATTAATTAAGAAAGCCAGTAGAGAAGTAGGCCTGTAATCGCGATGTTGCTGTAATTCTTGCGTGTCTGCTTCGTCCATAGTATCGTCTTTAATAAACTTAATGTTTAAAATCACCAAGCTGTGTAGAGCGAATATATGTAGCTACGACAGTATGCAAATTCTTCGTGACTTTTCTAGAAACTGAAATCTCACCAACTTCTCCCAGTAATTATGGTTTTTATTGCTTTTCACCCTGATTTAATGCACACCAAAAGTAATTTTGAAAAAAAAAAGTGGTGTAAGATAATACACAATACGAACAGTTAAGAAATATAAAAAAAGAAAAGTTAGCTTAATGAAAGCTATACTTACTATTCTTCGAGGAATAGGGCATCTTACACTATATTCTGTACATTTGTAGGCAACTTCATTCAATGAAAAAATCATAACACCTCCAGGGCCTCTATCACCTCCAGGAACTTCCATTAAGAAGTTGCTTTTATACTTTAAATAATCCCTCCATCTCAGTTTTACTTTTCTTGTCTTCAAATTAATATCAAAAAAGTTGATTGATTGCTGTTCAGTGAGTCTATCAAAGTTTTCATAGGATTCTTCCTTTTCAGTGTGAGTTATACTGTCCTTTAAAATATAAGTGTTGAGTTATTAAAGCTTATAAAATCAACCTTATTTTACAAATTTGCTAGTGTCTGGCTTCTATGTAAGGTGTGGAACTAATTTAGGTTAATGTTCAATAATTATTGAAGGAGAAAATTTCGATTAACATTGATAAAAACTCTACACCTTAATGATAAATTTAATGAAAAAGCTCTAAAGAGTGAGTAAGGGCACAATTTTTAATACTTTTTCTTTGGCATGGAATTTTTTTGCGTTACTATCCAACAAAATAAAAAAATTGAACCATAATTTTCAAAGAGAACAAGTATATGAAAGCTCAAATTTCAGACCTCAGATAAATAAAACTCAATATTGAATATTCAACTTACCTTGAAAACTATTTCTGTGCTTGCAAATGATACTATGTCCCTATCAGATTCATCATACAAAAATACAATGTCATATGTCAACCCTTTACGAAGTACTTTTTCATCTTCATCAAAAGGTATAAAAGATAGATTTATATTACTTTGGTCTAACTTCACAGAGTGCACTACTTTTATGTTTTCTTTTGCACCTAAAAAAGAAAACAAGACATACATTTATAACTTAACAATTATAGTCAAATAAGCTTTAAAAGAAGTTCTATTATTCCATTAATACAAGTATATAGCGTTCGGCAACTAGTGGTCAAAAAATAGTTAACTACCAACTACTAACTAGTCTTGGAAATTGTAGTTGTAACTAGTAGTTAACTATTTTTTCCTGGGACTAGTTGCAACTAGTAGTTAACTATTTCCCAAAGTAGTTAACTACTAGTTAACTAGTCTATTTAATTTCATAAACTACTTTTTGGCAAAATTCTAATGCATCTTTCTTATCTATGTCACAAAAAACGTTTATACTTCGCGCAAAAATGGTCTTTATATCTGGTTATGGTATTTGAGTACTCTACCTTTGATAAAAATTTTAAATATCTTTTTTAATTTTAAATAATTTTTTTATGAAGTAGTTGAAAATTTGAAAGTAGTTTTAACTAGTAGTTAGTTAAAAAAAAGTAGTTAAACTACTAGTTTAACTACTTTAAACTAAAAGTAGTTAAACTACTAGTTAACTACTAGTTGATCGGTAGTTAACTACTAGTTGCAACTACTTCTAGTTAACTAGTGCCGAACACTACAAGTATACAGGAAGCAACTTAAGAGCCAGATTTTATAAGACACGGGCATAAATGTGGGGGTCATAATAGTAACCATTTTTGATTTTGCTGGATTTTTTATGGTTTCTTCTTGATTTTAGAGTACTCCTATTTTTTCTTTAATCCAAAAAAAATTTGGTTCACAAAAATTCCTGAAGTGGGTCCCGACCCAGTATTTTTCTCGAATCAACATTTTAGTGTTCTCCATTTTCTTAGTGCACTGAGGGTCAACCAAAGTAATTCTTGAGATAACAACATGTCTTTAGGTAGCTTATTCCACAGGGGTACAAGTTATTTTGGTTCCTCAGTGTACATTATCTATATTGTATAATTAGTTTTAGTGCCTGGCTAAAATAACAGGGTATCTTTCAGAATCACTCCTATTTCCAAAAAACTTGTTCTTTTGATTCAAAAATTAACTGATGCATCTCTGAACTACATATAATACAAAGGAGAAAGCAAGAAGACGTAGAAAACTTATTTTTTACTCTTTAAGAGTGAGAAGATTGAATATTTCCAAAAATGTTGAAAACTTCAAAAGAATTTAAAAATCCTAGTAATTCTTCCCAATTCAGTTCATACATTAATTCAGTTTGAATGTTTTTCGTTTTATAGCTTTTTTTTCTGTACTTCATCTTCCAAAATTATCAACAGGTCTTAATTTTTTTTTGCAACGGAATATTTGCAATTAAAAAATTTAGAGTTAAATATATACCAATGAGACCTGATTAGTCAATAAAAAGCATATAGCATACCCATAATAAAAGCTCTCCCTCTGGGATCAGTAGCAACAAAATGTCCCAGGAGCTGAGAAGAACGGCGTGCTTGAGAACAATATGTGTACACCTAAGAAATCAAAACAGTTTTGAGGAAAAAATCAATATTAAATAAAACTGGTATATTGTTTTGTCAATAATTCTTGGGTTTTTTTTCACACTAATGGGGGCACTAGCCCACCAAGAGCCTAGTTGTGTCCTCGCAACAGTGTGTTCAGGTGTTCACATGCAAGTCTCAAACTTCCTTATGAAAAAAACTAGTACTTATCAATTCCTCTCTTTAACCCTTAAGCATTCCCAAATTAAGCTGTTGTACAGTAACACACCCTTTACCCAGCAACAGGAAATTATCCTAAAACCAGGGAACTGCTTTCTGATACCTATTTTTAGGAATTGGAATAACCCCACTTACGAATACTCCTACATACCTAACAAAAGTTAACCATTACTGTTCATGTACTTCTAGAAATCGAGGCCTGCCTATAAAACCATGGTATTTTCATTTAATTATTTGTACATTTTCATTGTTCTGGAGGTTTTTTCCTCACAGAAATGATCAGCTGATGAGTCAGCATGATCATGAACATTTTGACTACCACAGAGAAAGCAAAATAATTAAAAAAATTTTTTGCATACAATATGAATTCTGAATAAGGATTGTTTGTCATGGAATAATTATTCGGTTTCAAAAAACAGCATTTGGTATGACTTTTGGTTACTTTAAAAACATAGTTTAACACTAGAACCACCGGACTTAGCTACCTAACTAGAACCCCCAAAGGGGACAAAAATGTCCCCATGCTGCTTAGGCCGGGTCGAAAAAACGAAAGTCAAAAAATCGAAATGTAATAGTGCGGAATAGTTGTAATGCATTAGTACAAGTATAATGCAACAAAAATTTTTGAAATCGGTCAACGTTTGACCGTTGTGCAACGCAGTCAAAGTTTTGATGTTTTGGTCATTTTGGGGAAATCAGCCGAAAATCCTAGATAACGTGCTCAAATATTGTCCTCAATTTTTAATAGTTGTGTACCTTCATTGTCTATAGTATGTGACTAGTTTAATTTCTTTGTGCCCGAATATTTAAAAGAAATAAATCTTGAAAGTTTTAAAATTTACATAAAGTTGTTTTTCCTGCATTCTTAAAATAGCCATAACTCAAGAACAACTATACCCAGAAACTTGCAACTTAGGCCATTCTATTCATATTTTGTTTTTGTTTATAATGTTGTTTATCCTCACTAACTTCCTTTCAAACAAGTATTAAAAATCTTCAAAATTAAGAAAAAAATGTAATTAATAAATTAAAATTTTGTAAATTTTTAATTTTATTACAATTAAACATATCTTAATAATATGTCTGTAAATTTTTAAGTTTACATTCTAATATTATCCAATGGAAAAAAATCAGCTTTGGAAATTAGTGCAATTTCTAAGTATCTCAATTATGAACCAATTTATGTATCGGAAGTCAACAAAAAGCCATCAAATTGTATATCTTAGAAAATAAAAAGAACATACAGGTTTTTACAAACATTTAAGAATTAATGATCTTCTACATTTCTACTGTTAATTTTTTGTTAGCGCAACGAAAAGCTTGTAGCCAGCTTGCACTCAAAGGATAGCATTTCTTATCGCGATTTAGACGTGTTTTTAAGGGAAACCTTGTGAAATTTTGAATATTGGGTAGACAAATGATTGTCTGATTAAACAGTGGTAAGAGTTTTCCATAAATAACCACACAGACTTGGTAAAATGTAGATATACTTGTAGTAGATGAATCAGTAAGCCACCTCCAAAGCAAAGCAAGGAAACGTCATAACATCACATTTTTTAAGTAGTATATATCAAAGGGGAAATATCTTCGAATATTTCTTTGCATTCAACGAGGGAACAACGTCTAGCAAGCAGAGGGAAGGAGAGATGGGCATTAGGGTGGGTCAAAAATATTTTTTTTACATTTTCCCAGGGGCACAGCGGGAAAAAGGTGCCAAATGGTCTCAAAGTAACATGTGTAAAATATTACTCCATTATAATAACTCCTTTTGCCTCCGGATTGACTTCAAAGTTTCCAGCAATGTAATAATTTCATCTAAAAATGGAAAAATGAAAATCGAGGTTTTACCTTGATTGCACAAATCCTTCATGAATGTTAATGTTTATAATGGTATAAAAATCATCATTGATGAGTATAAAATAATTAAAAATGAAACTAGAGATGAAATACTTGAGTTGTATCTCAACATATTTTGAAATATGTTAATGAATAGAACAGGAAATCAAGAATTTCTTGCAAGATTAAATAAAATGTGTGAAGCTTTATTGGCGGTTGAATAGGATGGTGAAAACATTGAATTTAATGAAAATGTATGTGTCAGAATTGTGGTATCTATTATGGTATATATGTTTCAGACCCTCAGAGATAATTTCTATAATAGTTTTAAGAATAGGGCTTTACTTGAAATTTCAGTGGTATATAAGGGGCAGTCCACCACAATTGTCCCCAAACGAGTCCATGATGTCCAGAAATAAATTAAAACCCTATTTTAAGAGTCAAATTTTGAAATATTTTCTTAAGGAGAGCAGTAGATCCTCGTTTTAAGCTTATAGCACAGTATTTTGAAAACAGCTACAGTAATTTTCAAAAAAGACTTGTATTTTAACCAGCTAAATTTGCTATATACTTAAACATTGTACGCGTAAGAAACTATTTTTAGTCAATTCGCAAAAAAAAATTTTTTTTCAAATTCGCAACCTATCGGGAATTTTTTTCCGTGTTAAGTAGAGAGCGTAAAATAAATAAAAGTCACCAAGTTTCAGAGTGATCTGACAAAAAATATAGAATTAGCAAAACTTTGAACTTTGCGAGGGGACAAAAAAGGGCCCATGGGGGTTCTAGTGTTAAGAATAATGAAGGCATACATAACCACAGTTGATATCTAAAGATGGATCATCTGGGTAAGAGGGCAGTGGTCTTGAAGATGGAACAAAACTGTATGTTTAGACTTTTACTTTTTGAGGTCATTATTAGCTTCATAAATAATTAATTTTTACTTTGCTAATGATGACCTCAGAAGTAGAAGTTGAACTCTCTAGTTTTATACTGCCCTCCAGCCTGGAAAATTCATCTTAAGGTATTATTAAAGAAACCTAAACCAGGATATTAAAAAACTTAAAATTAAATCCTAGATCCTGGAGTAAAATTATTAGTCATCAAAAATTCATTCAAAGAGAATTTAACAGCTTTACTTTAATGAAAACTCTTTCCCTAAGGTCAAAAATCAAGATGAGTGCCTCCCCTTCCTTAGTACTTGCTACTAGATAATCTGAAAAAAAAATTAATTCCATAACATTTAAGAATTACATGAAACCCCAAAATACAAATATCTCAAATACAATAATCTCAATTATACATGAAAATAACCTTAGTAAAAGATTTCAATTATATGTAGTTAATGTATTCAAAATGTGTTGAATGAAATACCATTGGGTCATTCTAAGAAGCCAACAATGGCAATAAAATCGTATTCTGGCAACCCAGTTCTATAGAAGATAAATTGCTTACTCGCCAATAAACGACA
The DNA here is from genome assembly GCA_963680715.1 of Tetragnatha montana. Classification (NCBI taxonomy): domain Eukaryota; kingdom Metazoa; phylum Arthropoda; class Arachnida; order Araneae; family Tetragnathidae; genus Tetragnatha; species Tetragnatha montana. The sequence continues at coordinate 34,388,428 of OY796684.1, forward strand.
TTGGCAATGCCAAATTTCGCCAAAAAATGTCACCAGGGTTCTTTGGATTTACCACACTATTGGTTTGATTTTTATGGCTTAAAGGCCAGATTAAAATCAAGTTCTTTCTTGTGTCCTTTTACCAGCCATAAAATAGCTGGAGAAACTTCTGTGAAATTATAAAATTGGTAGCTGTGAGAAGTAAAAAAGATATTTTACTATAGGAGAATAATGGGGGATTTAAAAGCTGGTTTGTAGATAGGGTGGTTGTAAAAAAGGTAACTTCGAGAAGTTTTACTATACTTGTTAAGACCAGGTTCTCCATACATCAAAACTCACTATCAGCAAGTTCTACTGTAATTTGTTCTTTTTTTTGTTACCCTATCAATATTTCCACATGCTACTTATTTTAAAATATTAAAATTTCTCTTGTGAGTATTAATAAGTTTTCTTATCACCAGCCTTCTTTTTTAAATGAGCTATTGAAGCCTTTGCAACAATTTAAACAAAGGTTTATGCAATGTTCAATATTAAAATGACCGGACCTGGAAAAAAAGTTAACCTTCCCCCAAACCTAATTCTCAAAAATATCTTCCCCCGGCCAACCCCCGTAGTTTCCCCCTAAAATTCAAAACAGCCAAATTCTCCATAAATAAAAAACAGCATAAAGTATTACATTTAGAGCACATTTTATTTCTAGTATCATTCACTGTCAGTGGTATATATAGAAATTTATTTTTGGAGGGGCCCAAAATTATTTGTCAGCACCCCATGCATATTTTATAAATCAAATGCAACTTTTTAAAACATTTTTAGGTAGAATTTTCGTCTTAGAGAACTTAATGTAATAAAAGTTGTGAGCAACAAAGTTCCAAGTACCAAAGGAGGATCTAACGGTCCTCCTCCAGAAAATTTTTAGAAATTTGACTCTAAAAAAAAGGTTTTTATCTAGTTTTGGTGCACCTAGTCCGAATTTCAGAAATATATTTTTATTTATAGGATTCGCATTTTGATGAACTTAATATAAAATAAGTTGTAAATAATAATATAGTTCAAAGTATATAAGGGGATCTGAGGGGTCATTGCCCAGACAAATTTAGGTAATTTGACCCTAAAAAACAGGGTTTCAACTTGGTTTTGGTACACCTACAAATGGCTCTTCAACCCCAATCTTTCATTCTGATTTTAACAAAACTTTATTTTATCTCCTTACAGCTTCCCCTTCCCCTCAAAATATGTGAAATTTTTCCGAACCTTATATATTGCACCCAGGGAGCTGACGGTGGCTTCCCTCGAACCAGGTTCAAGCACTTTTTCCAGGTCCGAAGGTGACTATTGCAAACTCTATAATACATACCTCTATCAGCTCCAGGAGGCCTAAGGGGTTTCATTGAAAGAATCTCTCCATGAAGTACTTGCTTACAAACACATTTTAGCCCTTTTCCAGGCTCCATAGAATTCGAGGCTCCTTCAATTAGAATCCATAATTCTAGGACACGGGGTCCTCTTAATAGCACAACCTCCCTATGCCTCTCAGAACTAGTGAAGGAACCTGGTACACACAAAGAGACCCCAGTGGAATGATTGAGAGTAAGATGGTAGAACATGGTGATATGAGGTGAAGTTAATTGTCATCAACTCCTAAAACTACTTCTATTGATGAATCTAAGAAAGAGCAAAAAAAAACACTATGTGAAGAACTATCCCAGATGGCAAAACAATTTAATTCTATAAGTACCTACTAGCCAGAAGCTATTTAAGCAACTTTGGTCTGGAATAAAATTTCTTGTAACTGAATTAGGGCATTAATCTGAGTTAAACGGTTTGATTAGGAACAAAACATTTTAACAAAACTTATTTGCTAGTTTTAAATACAAGTCCTTCTTCATTGGCACGACGCCCCAGGGCTCTGGCCTTCCCAAGAATTTTCCTCCAGGCCTCTTTTTTTAGCCATGGTCATCCAATTGACCACTCTCAGAGTGGCCAGGTCTCCCTCAAGGCAGTCAACCTATCTTAAATATAAGTTAGCCAAGAGATATTTTAAGCTGAAATTTTGAACTGGAATTAGTCATAGGTACATTTCAACATTTTGCCAGTGCAAATTACGCTGGTCAAAGTAAAATCATTGATTAAAGCTTGAATTGGCACCATTTGTCTAATGTTTATTCATTAACTTATGTACCAATAATGTGATTTCAAACTGAAAACTCCAAGTAATAGAGTAGAAATTAAGACGAATGAACAGGGTTTAACCAATTTAATTTTAATGCTTAAAGATAAACCCATTTGGCAGAGCTTCAATAAGAGTCCTCCAGCCACCATATTTATCCACAGCAATATGCTTAAGCCATTTTAAGTCATCATTTTAACTTATGGGTAAACAAACATGCTTAAACCTATTCATTTCGTCTTCATTTCTACTTAAGGTGGATGTTTTAAAAAGTTAGGGGTTTTGGAGTCTCCCTCCATGAGACTAATGCAACTAATAATAAATTGGGATCAGTTTTAGAAGGAGTCCTCAAGTCTCCATATGTAACCACAGCAACATGCTTTTGTCATCATTTGAGCTCTGGGTAAACATGATGGCATGAGGACTATTTCTAAAGCTGTTCCATATATGCAATTATTACTGAGCAAAAAATGCAAATAAGTTGAATCAGTCAAGTTGGAAACAATGCGTATCACTAAAACGCGACAGTTCGACAGACACAAGAAGTCTATGCATGCGCCTTTAGCAAAACTATTGAAGTAGGAATAAATTCGCATTCTTCTAAAGCACCTAAAGTTTTTGTTTTTAAAGCAAAATCAAACTCAGCGCTTGCCTTTCGCTTATTTTCCATTTCAGCATGAGGAGCGCAGCAGTGTACCGATTGACCAATAGGAGTGTGCTTTAGCTCCTCCTCCTTCAAAAAAAAAGAGACCACAACAAGAACAAATGCCTATTTTTTGTTATTATGATGGAGAATGAAATGGAGTTCTCTTCAGATACAAATGTCATTTGTTTGGGTTTTTGAAATCCTATTTGTTCTTAAAACAAGATTTTTTTATATAAGTTATTGCACAAAATGTTTCCTAAATTAAAAGAATTTTTAAAATAAGATCATGAACATATTTTAAATATAGGGGAGAGATGGGTACCTGAAACATATTTTAGTAAATTAATTTTCTATTCAATGATATTACTTATTCAAACACACCTAATGTATATTAAATAAAACTAATTCAAATAAGTTCCTGACTTTCATGAAATGTTCCTGTTCAAGTGACTGATTAGTTGATTGTTTGGCAAGTTTTATTTCTTAACGAACTTATTTCTTAAACGAATCTTAATTGTAAAGCTAACATCACAGATTTTTCTTTGTGTTACATTGTTACATATAGTTATGTTTTAAAAGTTGCACGTAGACTAACTACTATACAGGGTGTCCCGTAAATGATGTGTCACACTTCTAGGGGGGATAGTAGACACCTAGACGAGTCAGAATCACATAGGACTTAGGGGTCCCAGACCCAATCCCAGGGAGTTAAAAATGGAGCGACACCCCAAAACAATTATTGAAAAATTCAATTTGTAGAAGAACTGCTATTGGTAAAAATGTAATTATGGTCTCAAATTTTGCGGTTTATTATGATCTTCAAAATTATCTTGACAGTTTTCAATTTAAAATTTTTTTTATTACGAAAACAGTTAAAAAACAGCAAAAAAATGTGAAAAATATGCCAAAACTTTATTTTGTTTTCCGAAATCCTTTCTTTCGATTTGATAATCTGAAAGAGCATAATTAATTAACCTTAAGTCCAAAGTTTCACGTAAATAGCATCAGTATTAAACGCTTGAGAGCCTGTTAAAGTTAGTTTTATGGGAGCAAAAACGGCTTCGGAAAACGAACGTTTAGGGACAATCTACAAGTTACGGATAGATGTCTGCCAACTTTCATTCCTCGCCCGATTTGGCGAGACAGGAGATGAGTATGAAAATATCTGAAATGCGCCAATTGAACAATTTGGCGGGATGAAAATTTCAAAAGCGTAAATGTTGATTCTTAATTCTTATTATTTTTAGAAAACAAGAGATTAATTAATATAATTAAAAAATTTTTTGAACATAAAGAACAAACATGATTTTACTACTGATTTTTAGGAACTATCGATCTTAAAAATCAATAGTATGAATTGTTAGAAATTATCTGATAGTATCGATAGTTTTTTATTCAATCGATAGTTGTGTTAGTTTTACAAATGTATCAATCATGCAAACAGCATTACTACTTATTGCGTTTAATGAGAAAAACTGTACATTTGATAACTTAGGTAAAAAAAACAGAAGAATCCAAGAATCTATTATTTACAAACATGGTTCGTAAAATATCTTTTGTACATAGTGGGGATACGTCAGTCGGTGGATCCTCAATCGCTAGGTTCCTGATTTCGGGTTGCGATACAAGGGTGGTTCCTATTAATTAAAGAATGATATAATAAGCAAGTGGGGTATGCAGGGTCTCCCCTCAACTTCCGATATAAGAAATTTGCAAAATAAAAGAATGCAGGTTATTGAAAGTTATGACAAACCTAAGATATTGCTTATCGGACGGTGAGTGGATAGCCCCCATACACTTTGCTTATTCCCATTGACATTTCTCGATTAATAGAAACCAATCTTGTATCGCAATTCGAAATCACGAACCCAGCGATCGAGGATCCGCCTACTGACCTATCCTAAAGCAGGGGTATAATGAAAAATAACGACAAAAACTGTTTACAAAAAGTGTTCAAAGTTGGCATGGTGGTTCACTTTTTTATGGGATGGGAATTATTTTGAAAAAAATTAGTAAATTAATTAATTTACTTAAATTTTTGCCTTCGATTTCAGACCGTCACAGAAGTCTAGAAGATAAATGTTTATTGAACTTAACAAAACAGAGACTTAAGAAAAAATAAGTTGTAACTATCCCTTTTGCTAAACAAACATTGCTTATTTTCTTAGGTTTAGTAACAATTTTTTCTTGAGTGTCTGATTTGATAGCTTGAATACATTTACCTTTTAGACTTCTAGTGACGATCCGAAAACTAAGGCCACACATCGCCAAGGAAGTTTGAACTATCTGTAGAAGCGTAGGTTGGCGAGGAATCTCGTATCGCAAATAATGTTGGGAAATTTGGCGAGCATCTATCCGTAACTTGTAGATTGTCCCTGAACGTTCGTTTTCCGAAGCCGTTTTTGCTCCCATAAAACTAACTTTAACAGGCTCTCAAGCGTTTAATACTGATGCTATTTACGTGAAACTTTGGACTTAAGGTTAATTAATTATGCTCTTTCAGATTATCAAATCGAAAGAAAGGATTTCGGAAAACAAAATAAAGTTTTGGCATATTTTTCACATTTTTTTGCTGTTTTTTAACTTTTTTCGTAATAAAAAAAATTTTAAATTGAAAACTGTCAAGGTAATTTTGAGGATCATATTAAACCACAAAATTTGAGACCATAATTACATTTTTACCAATAGTAGTTCTTCTACAAATTGAATTTTTCAATACTTGTTTTGGGGTGTCGCTCCATTTTTAACTCCCAGGGATTGGGTCTGGGACCCCAAATCCTATGTGATTCTGACTCGTCTAGGTGTCTACTATCCCCCCTAGAAGTGTGACACATCATTTACGGGACACCCTGTATACATACAATGTGTATTTAGAAAAAAAAGTTTTATTTAATGCTCATTTATATAATACTTATAAAGTCTAGTTTTCTCTTAAAAAATGCTAATTTAAAGCACACTCCTATTGGTCGATCAGTACACTGCTGCGCTCCTCATGCTGAAATGGAAAATAAGCTTAGCGCTTTCGCTTAGCAGCAGCAGCGCCACAGCGCTGCGCCTGCTTTTGCTTTGTTGATTGTTAAAATAAAATAAATTTTAAAAAAAATTAAGGAAGTGTCTATTTGGACCTGTTCTCTGGTGTTAGTTGGAGCCAACGTAGCCCTCTAGCGGAGAAACAGGGAAATAAAAGCAATAAATCAACGACCGACCTAGCACCGAACCCTAAATTTCCTCTGGTGTTAGAGCAGTGGCATACAACTCAACTCATAACTCAATGTAAAGTAAATGTAAATAGAAAAATAGAAAAAAATGTAAATACAAATCACCGTGTTTTTGTTGTGAGTGTGCAAGATTTTTTAACAAATGTATAGCTCCCGTAATTATTATTCAAAATTTCACCACGTTGCCTTTAGGATACTGAATTCTACAGGTCAGGGAATAATGGTTTAACTTTTCAATTAAAATAAAAATAATGAGCTTCATTTTTCGGAAAGGTTGTAAAGTGCCCTTAAGTATTTTGAAAAGTTTCTTATCAAGTTCAACACTATTCTCATCACAATAATGCTCTCTATTTTCCATTTCGGGAATCTTCTTAGCATCTTAATTTTAAGTATTTTAACCCTTCCCATTATACATCATATTAATAATATTTTTAAACATTTTTCTTTTGTCACCTTTGCTTTAGTATACTACTATTAGATGGTGCTCTTTAAAGTAAATCGATTCTTTTTACTCAATAGCATCCTTGTCTGTACAATACACTTTTTATGTTTTATGCATCAGTGTCTTCATTTTTAAATGTGAAAAAACAATTTTTTAATTTTTTTTAATAATATATTTTTTTCAATTTTTAGAGAACTTTTAAGGGACATTTGAATGGGGGTAGCTAAATCCTCAACATTTATTACTTATATCATCCCCTTTTCTTTATTATAAAAGGGCCTTCTTGGAATTATGTTTCAGAATTGTTAGTTTAAAAATTTAGTTTACTGCTTGTGCTATAAAATAGATGTTACTTAATGTGATTTAATTTATTGATTGAAGATATTTAAATAAAATTATCGGATCAGCTGGGATAAGAGTCCTCCATTTGGCAATCGAAACACGAGTTGCCAAATGGGGGACTCTTAACCCAGCTGTGCCAAATTATCATAGTGAATTAATGATATTTTAATGAATTCCTGGCTTATAAGTTGATTCATTTTCTTTGAATACTGCTTAAAATGTAGGTATCTTCTAAATCAACGGTGGGCAACCTCCGGCCCGCCACGTCATTTGGTTCGGCCCGCGGAACATTTTAAAAATTGTACTCAAAAATCTCTCTGGTTTTCGTCAACAAGTGCAAAAGAAGGGATGCGGAAATTTCCCCTGAAAAAAACTTAATTTTATCAGTTAAAATGTGCTATATACAACTATTTCGTTTTTGGGAGGCGTCTATAAGCGTGCCCTTCTAGTCTCCGTTTCACCCTATCTTGGCAGTAGAGAAAAGCCAACGGTAACTGAATTCCCGAATTTGGGTTCCTACTCCAGAAAATTTTTTGAATTTTGCCCCTAAAAGTGGCATTTTAACTCATTTTGAGAGTTGAGACACTTTAGGTTACCTAGAGCACCTAGAGATGGTCTTTTTCTGAATTGCATTGAAATAATGATTTATTTGTGTATGAAATTTTAGTGAATTATTATTCTCTTTCACGTAGAGTATTTATTTAGGGGTCTAGGGGGGTACCCCCCAGAAAATTTTTGGAAATATGCCCCTTGAAAACTGAGAATTAACTCATTTTCAGGCTTTTGGGTGAACAAATTAATTTCCAAAATATTCAAAATGATATATGAAAATATATGGGCACCCTTCGGGGCCCGGGGATTGTACCCCACCTGCCCCCCCCTCTCGTCAGGCCTGCTACTCCAGATTAATGTAACTTCATTATAATTATTTTATGTAATCTAGATATTGTACAAGTCCAGATTGATTTCTAACTTAAGAATTAAACTTCATAAATATATATAATAAAATGCCTCATTTTTTTACTTAAAAAATATTACCTATTATATCTACTCTTTGGCCCTCCACGTCATTATAATCTTTGAGTCTGGCCCGCGGATTCGAAAAGGTTGCCCATACCTGTTCTAAATAATGCATTATTCAACTGAATGAGAAAATTTTAAAAATCAAGTCATGAAATGTGAGAAATTGTAATGATATTTAAATGTGACCATTGCTAGAAAATGGAACAAACTTCAAAATTTTTCATTAAAAAGATGATTTATAACCAAATAATTGAATCGCCAGTTTGAAAAAGGAAATAAGTCCCAACTACCAAGTTTTGAAAAAAAAACCTGTATAAGTAATGGAATTTTCTGTATAATCATCAAATTTTTAGTGGGAATTCAGGGCCCTATTCAGAATTCAGAACAATAATTGAAAAAATATAAATATATTCACACACACAAAATATGTTACGGTTGAAAAGTTAATGGCTTAATTCCTTTTATCAAGCTTAATAAAGTTTCAGCTGAAAAAAATCTTGAAAACCAGTTATTCACAACACAAAAATGAAAAATAGAATGATTAAGATAAATAAAATTATAAATTGTTATGAAACTCTCATAGGCAGTTTTAATAGAGTAAGTGAGTATCAATACATTCAATACACTTAAATTAACAACAAATTTTATTTTAGCTTAGTTTAAAGCACAGAAAATGAATAAAGATAGAAAAATTAACTTAAATTTCAAATTTAATCAAAAAATACATTGAATGGACATTGATTTTGTCTAATTCGAGGGGCTATCTTCAAATACGAGGTATTTATTTTTCCCCTCTATCCACTCGTGTGTAGAGAAAAGCTTGGAGATTTTTGTTTTGAGCAAAAAAAGTCAATTTGCCCTTTTTTCGATTCTTATCCTTTTACAAACTAACAATTCGATTGTTAGGTTGTAATTTGATGAAGATTCTATCAATTTATTTCTTTAACTTGTATCTTTTCTTCCCAAGATGAAATGTGCTGAACTAAGGATCCTCACCTAAGCTGCAGTACTGGGTTAAAATTATAATGATATTTTCTTTCAAAAAAAAATTCTGGGAAAAAATCTTAGTTTAGAGTTGCTCACAGATATTTTTTTTTCCAAATTATAAAAACTGCTGTCAAAAACATTCTTAATAGCTCTCTTCTCTTGCAAAAAATGTAAAACTAAAGGAAAACATTAAATTCCTAAATGTTTTTAAAAACTAATACACAGAATTCAACTATAAATTGTTTGGCTTAGAAATGTTAAGTGATTCTAAATTATTTTAATACTTTTTTCATTTGATAAATTACCCTAGGTTTAAAATGTAACATGAAAACTGAAATTGGCACATTTTAAAACTGTGAACACACTGAAATAGTTGAATGAATATTTTTGTTACAGATTTAAAAGAAAATAAAATTATTAGATTTTTTTTCATTAAAACTAGGTTTATATTCAAGAAAATATAATTGTTTCATGAAAATAATATTACCTTATTTTGGAGCTACAAACAGTGCTTAAATTCTCTGATAATCATCATTATTTAGTGCAATGAAAATGTTATGTTCAGAAGAATGTGTATGTCTTAGTCAAACAAGTGTTCTGGATTTGTTTCGAAGAAAAGATCTTGTTACTATGTGTGCTCCCATGGTTAGGTATTCAAAGTACGTAGTTTTTGTATAATTCCTTTTTCAATGTGAGTAAATATTTTAATGTTATACAGTTTTATTTTTGCAACAAACTTTTTTAATTTCTTTAATATTTTTCCACACTCTGCTTTCTTAGTATTTCTGAGCACAGAGCTACCATCCTTCCTGCTTTTTTGTCATATATAGCCATATCTGCACTTTTTAGCACCATATTTATGTCTGCATGGCATATGCACTTCAATACAACCCTGCATTTTCCCTCTGATTATAACCATCCAATATTGGTTTATTTTTTGGTTACCAAAACCCGTTTATTTTTAGGGGGACGGTCGATATATTTTAGGGGACGGCGTCCCAAAACCTGTAACTTCCAAAAATACTGAAAAATCCTTGAAATTATAGACAAGTTCAACCGAAAGTTAACTTAAGACCCCAAACACTTCCGGTGTATATTCCGTAAGATTGAAGAGAAAAATTGTATTTCCGGGTTGAACTATGCAATAGGGTGTATCGAAAAAAACTTTTTTTTTTATTTTGATAATGCCTTAGTGCGGAAAAGTTGTCTAAGGTGGCAGAGAGTACCTGTGAATTTTTTTCAGAATTTTAGGATAATATCTTGAGGTGCCGCAAAGGCCCTGAAGGTTCCCCATGTTAATCCTATGGAGCGCGTAAGTCAAAAAGGCCAAAAATTGGTTTTTTGCCCCTCATTTCTACCCTAATCACACGACGAATGTCTTCACTTGAGTTATCGACCCTATATGAAGTGTGCTACCCGACGAAACTTGAATAACAGCCTAAATATCTATATTACGTTTTTTTGTGTGCTCAAATTTCGTTGAAAATCGCGCATTTCCTTGTTAAAACCGGAAATACGACAGAGACTTCTAATCAAAGTAAAATGTTCTGTTGAACTCGCCCATAAAACTGACTTTTTTAACATTTTAAATTGTTTTTCAATTTAGAGGTATATTAGTGGTCCAAAATGATTTCCCATAATCTTAACAAGAAATTTAAATTTATTTTACAAATGTTCTCACATTTTCTGGACTTTTAAAACTGAGTGAATTTCAGGCAGAGCACTAAAAGAAAATTATTAAAATTATATAAGTGAAGAAGCATCATATATCTATATATAGAACATATCAATCTGAATGTACAAATTAAATAACTAAAGTCAATTTTAAAAAATAAATAACTTACTTCATTTTCAATTAAGATTTTTTAATTTAATATTTTAATTCCGTTTTTATACAAAAATGTCTATCTTGTGTGCTAGAAGGAAAATTAACTGAATTTTCTTAAAATTTTCCTTTGCCACTTAATTTTTTAATAAATCTATGTTTGGGTTTTTAATTTTTTTATTACAGAAAATTTTGTTAGCCCTTTACAATTTTAGGGCAAAAGACTTACATTGGATAGATGATTTTTGTTATATGGATATGCATTTTAACGCTTGATCTGAAAATACTTGTTACGAGATAGAGCAAAAATTTCAGTGGGGAAGTTGTTGGCAATATCGTAAAAAACGCGTAGAAAAAATTTCCTGAAAATATCTTAAATATTCAAGGAGATAGTATTAGCAAGTGAAAATGTCACTTTTCAGGTCTGAGAAATGAAAAATTTCCTAAATTTGCAAGTTTCTTTGATTTTTTAGTTGCTATATTATGTCTTTATTTAGCTAAAAAATGCAAAAACTACTTGATTACAATAAAAAAAATTGTAGAATTTTTTTCTTTTTTGAGGCCTGCAAAAGTGCTATTTTCTCTTACTAATATCTCCTTGAATACTTAAGATATTTTCATGAAATATTTTCTACGTGTTTTTTACGATATCGCCGACAACTTTCTCACTGAAATTTTTGTTCCGTCTTTTTGTTTTCGAATTGTAATGGCTAACTTCCAAAGTTCGCCAATGGGGACGCTGCGGTTGCTCGTATTAGCTCGCGCATTGTCACTTTACTGTACCGTTACCTCACTTGCATAGCTGTAGCTTTCTCCGTTAAGAAGTATTTTCAGGTTGAAGGCACTTTACTATGCACGCTGTATAATTTATAACTTATTTTATGAAATTGGTTTCGTTTGTAGTGCATGTAGTTTGCTACCTACCACCTTTTGGTTAGAGGAACGACATTGAAATTGGTTGATGAAGTGTTGGGGACTGCCAAGGTTAGGGGACTGCTTAAGATTAATAAATTGGTTGACTGCTTGATAAAGTGCAATGTCATTGGTCAATTTCAAAGTCAGCATCTAACCAAAAAGTGTAGGCTACCCGCCATAGCAGAGTGTGGTGATTCAATCCCATTTAAACTACAGTGCAACAAAGAATTTCATTATTTATAAGTTGGAAAATTTTGGTAGAATTAAGTTAAAATTAAAACTTTTAAGTTGTAATGTGGTAAAATTTAAATAAAAATTTTGATTTGTGTAATCAGTTTCAGGAATTCTTTTAAGTGCTAATTTAAGCCCTCAAAGGAACCCATAGCGAACCAATTTATAATTTCTAGATTTCAAACAAAATCCTTCCACAAATTTACACTTTTATATGAATTTAATGAGAAAAGGTAGTAATAAGGAAAGTTTGTGACGATAATTGGAAGAAAATATCTTTTTCACCCTTTTAAAATCTTGAGAAAGTCACGGCAATATACTTTACTATCTTAGATTAGTTTCTGCAGTGGAGAAGTATATCCCTATCCGCTGTTTGTTATTTTTCCTGGTTCAATTTTAAAGATTATATACTGTTGATTGGTCAAATAACCTTGAAGCAGGGCCCCGGGAGAACTAGAAAACTTTAGGGAATTTGATAGAAAGGTCCGTAAAAACCGTTACGGTCAAGGAATTTTTTTTAAGAACCTGGAAAAGCTTTTAAAATCTGTAAAGTTGTTAAACTGGAAAACCACACTCGTATAAAAAAATTTCAGGACAAGACAAAAGATTCCTGTAGTCTTTCTCCCGAATGCCGTTTCTTAAAATTTTTTTGTGTCAGGAGAGCTAGCTTTTGTATTTTCATTCACAAGTTTCTTACTAGCCCAGGGGTTCTCCCCCCAGTGAGTCCAAGGGCGTCGCAAAATGCATGAAAAATAAAAATAAATAAATCGGAATATTTTTATTCAACTATTGTGACTATAAAATAACTGGGTTTTATTACTTGTTTTAAGTAATGTGTATTTATTCTGCTTATACCCTTGATTAGTAGGAGTAAAATTTTACAACTGTTGTACATTTTCTTTGAAATTTAACATTATGATTATAGAGGGGGTCGGCAAAATTCTTGACCTAAAGGGGCATTAGTGTAGAACCCCTGAACTAGACGAATGTCAGCCTATTCTACGGCCGACTTTTCCTGGCATTTGATAGAAAACCGAGAAAACAACTTTAAGGGCGATCTAATCGGCTTTTTCAAAAGGAAAATTTACCCGGCAAATTTGGTGCTGTAGCGAGAAAAATTTCGGAGGGGACATATTAGGATTTCGAGCGGAGGAAGGTATTTTGGTTTTATTTTATTAGTTACAAAAAGGAAAATTTCTGAATTTTTTGGGAGATATGACTTGTTTATTGTATTTTATCTCATAATCCAGGGTGGGGTTTTAATTAGCAGTCGAACTGAATGATAATCTTAATGAAAAATGTAATTTTTTTATTGATGATATTTTCAATAGATTGAGTCAATAAAAAAGCGTGGAACTCGTATATGTATCGTATCAGATAAATACTACACTGGACATTATATAAATTAAAACTAATTTTCAGAATATTTAAGCATTCCAAATTAAAATGTTATTTTCTTAATTTGTAGTAACACATTGAAAATGTGTTTCCTTATAGGTTACCTTTTAGACTGCTTGTTCGAAAGTATAGCTGTGATGTAGCCTTTACCCCAATGATTGTTAGTCAATCTTTTATTGAATCTGAAAAGGCTAGACACTCTGATTTTTCTACTTGTGCAAGTAGGTCATTTTTAGTTTATCCATTTTTCTGATAAAAAAGCTAATTCTGTAGACTCAATGCTTATTTCAATGCATTACAAATCTAAAAACTCTTCAAAAGTGATGGAAATCCCCTATTTTGGATATTTTTTTTCAAAAACCTCTTTAAAATGTTCAAATTTAAAATGATTTCTTATATTACATATTAAAGGTGCATAAAAGTATGATTTTGTGTCATGATTTTGAATATTTTATAATTAGCATATTTTTCTTGCCAATTAAAAATGGGAATATTGTGTTAAAAACCGAATAGATATTTTTGAACTCAAAATTATAGAGAGATTCCACCATCTTATATATTCTCTATTAATCAACAGGTTCCTCCAGTTATGGAGATAACAACTCTTGAAACTCAAATCAAAGCTAACAGAAAAAAACAATCATACAAGGTGTTTCAGCACTGAATAAAAAAATGATAGGATGGTTAGAGAAGACCTATGCAAGCAATATTTCGAATCGAATAGGAAATTTTCCAACTAAACAAAATATAATTGAGTGAAAAGATTTATTGCATATGGTACAGAAGTATACATACTACTTTCATCATAAATTTGATTTAAATTGGAATGTGGGATGAGTTATGAAAAGTGCAATATCAAGAGTTCAGCCAAAGAAGGGAGTCCCGTTTGTCTGGAGGTATTTGAATCATCAAACAGTATTTTCTTTACCGACAAATACAGGTGAAAATCACTGGAAAAAAGATCGAGAATAAAGTGTGGATGTGATCAAACAGAGATCCCAGCGAATGGAAGTGATCTACTGCAGGTGTTTCCCTGGAACTCCATTCTTTGGTTGAATTTTTTACCTAGTTTTAAATTACAGGTGTATAGACTACACTACAAGAACTTGTGTCGTCTTAAATTTTTTTTTGTTTGTCTTGGTTGGCGCTCTATGCCCGTATAAAGGCCTTGTGCCATAAAAACACAACCAACCAACCATCTTAATTCTCAATTTTGCACTTTTATAACTCATTCCACTGTTTCACAAGAGTTCCAATTTCAATCAAATTTATGGGGAAAGTAGTATGCATATTGCATATAGTTGTACCTGAATGAAATCTTTGAATAAATGATATTGAATTCACTGATATTGAACAACTTTTTTAAACTGACTGAAATTAATTGATAACTCCCCGACACCGTACCGTCTTGCCAACGCTTAGTACACCTTTTTTTTAATACATATTTATTCGGGGTTTTTTTTTCCTTTCACATTTTTCATTATTTCGTATTTCAATTCTAAGTATCAATTTTGCCAGTAATTTTATGTTTGTTTATTATATCTCATTGTATTTCTATTATACCTGCACAGGATTATTTCCTCCAGGTTATATATGTTCAACTGTAAAATCCTTCTTTCTTTGTCAATAAATAAATTTGTTCTTCTAAATTTGTTCTTCTTGTTAAATGAATCTTTTCACTCAATTATGTTTTGTTTAGTTAAATGAGCCTTGGGAAAATCGCTTTTTGTAACACCCTTGTACTATATTACTTCCAGCTCTTTAATGGTGTGTCTGCCTCCCCCATTCCTATTTGAAGTATGCATGTCTAGGTCCCCTCTACCCCACCCTATCTGTTTTTAGATTTAGATCTGAAACACCTTGTGTAAGGAAGCATTCCATGATTTATACGGATGAGTTATAATCTAGAGTATATTGCAATAAAAAATAGAGTAAAATAATTTGGGGTTGATGTCCCTGATTTTTTAAAGTAGGTATACTTAATAATGAGAAAAAAATTGAAAAGAAGGGTAGTACTTTAGGGTAGTACTTCATAGTACCCTCTGAATTTTTAACATGTTGTGTTTATAACATAAAAATAACAATATTCCATTTTGGTTCTCAATATATAAATTATATTGTAGGTGACAGGCCTCTTATTGTGCAATTTGCTGCTAAACAAGGATCTGAGCTTGCTGATGCAGCAGAAATAGTTTATACGTATGTAACCTTTAACTTTTCTGTTTTTAAGTTAAAAATGGGGTTTCTTAAGGTTTTAGGCATCCTCTACTATATTCTCTATTAGACTTGAAACTACTCGTACTCTTCCCCACTCTCCATGTAAAAAATGTTTGATTTATCACTGTAGTTCAGTAATGAACGTATTTTGGAAAAACAAAATTAAATGATCAATAAAAATACTTGTTTTAAAAATGACAAAAAAAATTTTTTTAAAAAAAATAAATCTCTGAACAACATAGGTGTTTCACAAACATTACTTACTTACTTACTTATCCTCTTCGCGCCAGCTGGCACATAAGGCCTCGAGTCTCTTTCTCCAAGCACCCCTGTCCTGGGCCAACCCTCTTGCCTCCTCCCATCCATTCAATCTTGCCTTGCACAGATCTTGGTGCATGTATCTCTGCCAAGTAAGCCTCGGCCTCCCTCTTTTTCGTTTTCCGTCGGGTGCCCAATTAAGTGCGATGTTGGCAGGGCAATCCCGTTTTGAACGAAGGACATGTCCAGTCCATCTCCATCGTCTCTTCAGTATATCTTCTTGAATGGGCGATAATTTTGCCCTTTTTAATAAATCTTTGTTTGATATAGTGTTAGGCCAGAAAATCTTCAATATTATTCTTAAACATTTGTTCTGGAATATTTCTAATTTTTCTATTTCAGTTTTACGGAGATTCCAACATTCAGCACCATATAAAAGTATGGAGCGAACAGTAGCTTTAAAAACATTTAATTTTGTGTTGATTTTTATATTTGAAGCTCTCCAAAATTTTTGAAGGCTTTTGAAACATATTCTAGCTTTTATGATTCTTTGTTTTATATCTTTGTTGCTACCTCCTTGCTTATTTACTATTGCTCCAAGATATGTGAAGGAATCAACTTCTTCTACTTCTTCAGAATTTATTTTTATCCTATTATATTAGATTTTGCATTTATTCTCATGGTTTCTGTTTTATTCTTGTTAATTTGTAGACCAATTTGATTTGCATATCTATTGAATTTTTCAGTTTTCTTTTCAAGATCGATGAACCTAGATGAAATCAAGACTATGTCGTCTGCATAATCTAGATCCTCTAAGGTGGTGTTAAAGTTCCATCTGATCCCTCTTCTCTCATTCTTGGCTGTGTTTGTCATTATCCAATCGATGGCAATAATGAATAAAAATCCGGACAATACACATCCCTGCCTAACTCCTGTTAACACATCAAAGGAGTCTGTAAAAACTCCATCCACCTCGATGCGTGCTTTACTTCCATCATAAAGACTTTTGATGATATTAATGAATTTTTTAGGAATTTGATAATTTTTCAGTACTTTCCATAGTTTGTCTCGTTCGATTGAATCGAATGCCTTACTGAAGTCAATGAAATTCAGATATAAAGCTGAATTCATCTCCAAACTTTGTTCAATTATATTCCTAAGTACAAAAATTTGCTGTATTGTGCTATTTCCAGAGCGAAAACCAGCTTGTTCTGCTCGTAAATGTACTTCGATTTCTGATTTTAATCTATTCAAAAGGACTCTACAAAATACTTTCCCAGGTATAGAGAGGAGACTTATGCCCCTCCAGTTTTCACATCTTGTGAGGTCTCCTTTTTTTGGTATTTTTACAATGATTGCCTCTTTCCATTGGGTTGGTACTTTTTCATGTGTCCAGATGATGTTAAAAAGCTTTTGTAAGTATATGGAGCTAGTCTCAATGTCGGTCTTTAGTAATTCAGGAGCAATGTTATCATTTCCCGCAGCTTTTTTCAGTTTTGTTGCCCTCAGGGCATTTTTTACCTCGGCCAGCGAGATGCTGTCTTCAGAAATGCTTAAGCTATATGTCACATCTGATGTGACATCATGCAGTTGCTCACAATCACCGACTTCATTAGAAATATTTAAGGTATCTCTAAAATAATCTCTCCATCTATTGCGGATATCCATTTCAGTTGTAATAAGCTTGCCGTGCTTGTCTCTTATAGAATTAACGTTGGTCCGTGTTGTTCCCTTCAATCTCTTGAGGTTCTGATAAAGTCTGCTTGTCTCTCCTCTGTCAGCAGCCTCTTGTGTTTCTTTGGCAAGTTCATCATAAAATTTTCTTCGGTCTTCTCTTGCCGATTTTTTGACTTGCTTGTTCAATTCAGTATATTGAGTCTGATAAGTCCGAAATAGTCTTTCTGATCTGGAAGCTTCCATTTCTATTTTCTTCTTTCTTCGCTTCTCTATCAGTTCTATTGTTCCTCCTGTTATCCATTCCTTATCAGGTTTTCTTCCTCTTTCTCCCAAGACCTCTTTAGCAGTTTCACAAAAAGTTTCTTTAATACTTGTCCAAAGTTTTTCAATGCTCTCTGTTGCATCATTAGTTATTAATGATTCGTCATTGTTGAGAAGTTCAAATCTGTTCTTTAGCTCAATTGAAAACTTCTTTCTGTTTTTTACATCTTTTAATTTAGAAATATCAAAGTGAGTTCTTTTTTCACTCTTCTTTTTTGGATTTTTTCGTAGTTTTAATTTTAAAAATGTCACTATGAGAAAGTGATCAGTTGCTGCATCAGCACCTCTCATAACTCGAACGTCCCTCATGGACCTGAAAAATTTCTTGTTTATAGCAATATGATCGATTTGGTTTCGATGAAATCCATTGGGGGAAACCCATGTCAACTTATGTATCTCCTTATGTTTAAAGTAGCTTCCTCCAATTGCTAGATTCTTCAGTTCGCAGAAACTAACGAAAAGTTCCCCGTTCTCATTTCTCTCTCCTGGGGCCTCGTTTCCCAAACAGCGTTCATCATTTGATGTCCTTTTCCCGATTTTTGCGTTTAAATCACCCATTAGAATGATCATATCATGCTTTGGCAATTTGTTAACAACATTTTGCAACTGTTCATAGAAGTGATCTTTTTCTTCTTCATCACTTTCGTTTGTAGGAGCATATACCTGTACTACTGATAATTTGATATGCCTAGAATAGAACCTTGCTCTAATAATCCTTTCGCTTACCGGTTCCCATTCAATAAGGCTCTTCGCAGTTTCTTCCGTTAATATGAGCCCAACTCCTTTTTCATGTCTTTCATCTGTTCCCGAGTACAATATGGTGTTATTGTTTCCAGTCCTGAGCCTTCCGAAACCTTTCCAACGTAGTTCTGATATTCCAAGAATATCTAACCTATATCGTTCCATTTCCATAACTACCTGTTTTGTCTTTCCACATTGAAACATGGTCTTCACGTTCCATGATCCTACACGAAGGTTAGTTTTTGGCGTCAACAACGACTTCTTCCACTGCAAAGACTCCCGAAGGCTTTCCCCTTGCTGCTTCATTTGCGTGTCACCTTCATTCCAAGATATAAACTCGTCATTGGGAATGACACAAGCCGTTGTCCCAGCTGGTAATGCATGAATTCCAAGACTTTCAGTTTCTGTAGTCAAAGGGTTTTTTACGGGGAAGGGGGACTAACCCTTCGCCCAACCCTCCTCCTTTGCCCGGGCTTGGGACCGGCACTTGTGGGATCCAAAGATCCACACAAGGGCGGAGTTTCACAAACATTTCCCCAATATAATTTTGCATTCTTCAGCTATCACAAATGTATTTTTTCAATGGACTGGGCATAGAATGTTTTTACTTGTTGACAGCTTTAAGTTAGAATTTGTAATCCATAATTGTTTTTTGGTCATTTTCTATGGTCCAGAAGTATAATTATTTTTTATATTACCCATTTATAGATACTATTAAATTTTATATTTTACTTTAAAAAGCTTTCTCTTGTTTAAACATATACTTTTTATTAACTCTTAGCTTTTCTCTTTTCAAATAATTTAGAAACTGCGATGGCATTGATTTAAACTGCGGCTGCCCTCAAAGGTATAGTTGATTTCTTTAATTCTTTTTAATACATTTATTGATTTTAAGGAAAATTACATGGAAAATAAAATATTCTTATTTCTTGTAAATTACATACTTGCCAACTATTACGGAATGTCTGTAATTGTTACGGAAATTCGGTTTGTACTACGGAATTACGGACAAAGCTTAATTTTTACGCAATTCCGAAAATTTTCGAAGAAAAAATAATTTTTACGCTTTCTTCCGGACGTTTGCCTGTAAAGTTGGCTTTTTGACGGCGTGGACGCGGGCAGAAAAACAACTTGACAGACGGTTCGCGATCGCGTTTTTCTTACTTTGGGTCAATATCCTAGGCTTTAAATGCTTGTTTTGGGAGAAAGTGTTCACTTTTTGAAGTTCAAATCTGTCCAATATTTAGCTGGCAAATTATAAAAAAAAATATTAGAGGAATTTCTTGTTGTTTGCAAGAAGGCAAATAGAAATTTATGGTTTGAACTTGAGGGTTCAAACAAAGAATTACAAGGTGTGCAGATAATAGGATGAATGAAAAGTTTAAGGTAAATAATATTATTTAAGCATTATTTAAATTTTTCATAATAAATATAAATTATAAGTGGACCTTGATACCCAATCAACACTGAGGCACCATTTTTTTTACCTCTTATATTCAAAATATATTAAAAGTCATACATGTAATTTAAATTATTGACACCTTGGTAACTATTCAGTCAAGAAAACCTTTCAATGTAGAGAAAATAATTTTAATATAGGCGATAAAACTATAAAATGATTTGGTATAATTGTTTCCTCATAATATTGTCCTCGCTGCATGGAAATTTTGTTTAGATAGTTAACTTTTTTGTCTTTATAGTAAAATCATTTACTTTGCTTTCACAAATGAATAAAAATAGTTAATTTAATTATGCTGTAGTTTAATTGTCTATTCTGTAAGTTGCCTTTTGTATGAATTTGTGCTTTGCACGTTCATTTTTATTGAGATATATTGGGTTTCCTCTTTTTTGCCTTTTTGCCAATCACATCCCTGAAATTAAAGCATTTGTTTATTTTCAACTTAATTACAAATTTCATTGATTCATGAATTTTTTTGATACTGTAATTTCACATTTAGTATACTTTTTTACCCCTTTTATATAACTTTGAATCATTTTTTCGAATTGTACTTTTGAGGAATGAGTCGCGAAAAATATTACTGATGACAGTTTTCAAAAGTTGGCAAGTATGAAATTACGTACAATACCAATCTAATTTATTACTTAATATTTCCAGGTGGGCCATTTCTGATGGGTATGGTGCTTGCTTATTAGACAAGCCAGATGTTATTCATGATATGATAACTCAAGTCAAAAATAGAATACCAGATTCTGATTTTACAGTTTCTTTAAAAATTCGTATTCACGAAGATGTTAGGTAAGGTTATCTTAACCGTATAGTGGTTTTTTTTTTAAGTTTGCGTGTGATTTTCAGATTCATAACATTTGATCACATTAGATCATAAATAATCTTAAGAAATGCATAGTTAATTTTGATTTTTTTAAGTCTTAAGTGAAAACACAAATTGCTGAGCTTCTTACTATATTTTCACTGTGTTTTAATGAAACATTTACCTTAGGCACACTATAGAACTTTGCCGTAGAGCTGAACGAGCTGGAGTCTCTTGGATAAGTGTTCATGGACGGACAAAAGAGCAAAGAACTGAACCCGTCAATCTATCTTCAATTAAACTAATAAAAGAAAACCTAAACATACCTGTTGTAGGAAATGGAGATGTTTTCTCTCTCCAAAGTGCCATTGAATTTCAAAGTGCTACCAATGTGGATGGTAAGGCATAAACATATTTCTTAAATGTAAGCTTTTAAAGGCATTTATAATTTGAGTAATGAATTTTTTCTGCTTTAATTAATTTAATATGTTAAAACTCTAATTCAAAATAAAAGCATTTCCGTCTAATAAAAGAACATTTCAGAGACAATTTATGTTGACTAGATACTGGATACTTTTTTACTTGAAATATACAAAATTAAAAAAAGTAATGAAAATCATGTGCTTTTTTTTACCAAATGGGGTTTTGAACTCTACTACCAAAATTATTAGAATAAAAATCAAAAAAGTTTTATAAAATTAAAAAAAACTGCATAAAAACCAAAAGGATCTTAAAAAACCTTTGGTTTTAATATCTAAGTATGTAAGCTAAGATAACATTAAAAAACTAGATACTTTATAAAGTTAAAAAAATACTGATTATAGAGGTAAACATATTTAGTGATAAATTGATAAAAACAAATGGAAATAGATCTTATGAAATGTAGCAAATTATGCATTTCTTTCACAGTATATAAACAGCTGGTTTATGTACCACTTAAAACCTCAAGTCTGTTGTTAGCCCCAAACCACAACTGTTCTTGGCCAGTTTGAAACATACTAATGCATGGATTCATTAACTTCTCCAACCTCCTTTATTCTCCAGTTGTTTTTTTTTAGTATATATTGTTATTACTTGAGTTACATATAATGTCTTTTTAAATAGGAATCATGTCTGCTAGAGGCTTATTACAAAATCCAGCTTTATTCAATGGAAATGAGGTTACACCTGCCTCTTGCCTTAGAGATTGGATGGATTTGTCTCTGAGTTACGGTGCAACCTTTACTAATATTCACCATCATCTGATGTTTATGTTAGAAAAAGTTATGCCAAAGCCAGAAAGGAAGTTATTTAATTCATATACTTCTTTGGCAGCTGTTCTTGATCATTTAAATTGCTATTCTTGATGTTCACTGTGATTTTTTCAACTTTATACTTAAAAACCAAAGAAAAAAAAAGTTTATAATGACCAATATACTTTATGACCTTTATATTTAAAACTCTTCTAACCAACCTCAGATTTGGTTCTATAGCAAAACTTTATTGTATAGAAACAAATTTCTAAGAGATTGGTACTTGTAATTAATACCAGTTTAATTTCTGTTCTGAAAAAATATAAGAAATGTATACTTGAAATCAAACCTCAATTATTGTTGAATGTAAAAGCATGCATTTATTCCCTCATCACAATTTTCTATTCTACATTCATATGCATTATGTTGAAATATTAACTTTACATGGGGGAATTACAAAATTAACAAATGTTTACAATGTCAATAAGTATACTGAATGAAATAAAATATGTACACAATCTAGTTTTTGAACCAATTTGTCTTGCTTTTCTGTCATAACTCATCTACAGTTAATCAACAAAAGAACTTCTAAAATTTTACTGAAAATTTTCTATAACTACAATGTACTTAATTTATCTTAAAAACTCAATGAAAGGTTCAAGCAAGTAAAATAAATCATAATATTTTACAAACAATTTGGATTTAAATTTTATTCAAATAATTAATTGACTGAGATAATTCAAGACTTATAACAGTGACAGTAGGTATGATGAACATTTTGTTTGGTTGAAGTAATTTTATTTTTTTACACTTACACATTTCTCTAATGTATTTTTAATAAAAGCATTTTTATTTCATAATTCCCTTTTCAACTCTAGGACACATTTTTCCGACAAGTGAGCACAAACTCTAAAAAGTCTTGTGGTATGTGTAAGATACATTTTTGAGCATGAATACAACAAAATCATTAATTGCAACGATTTCAACTGTTACAATTTAACAAAAATTTGGCCCTTTTTGTTGAATAGAGACAACCTTGAAGTTTGTATCTACAACCCAAATGAATGTTTTAGTACAATAAATTCTTTCATGTTTTGACCTTTGGTTTTTGCTGTGATCTAGCACAGGCATTGGCATTGTCAACCTTTGCTGCTTTGTATAATTTTTATATACTTACCATATTTTTTTTAAATTTCCAATAATTATGAAATTATGGCAGCCATTGTTCCTAACAATGATGACTTATAAAGAAAGGAAGTGTAACTGTACTTCATTACATTTATAATTCTGAGTTACAGCAAGTTAAAGCATAAAATAATATTTTTTCTTTTCCAGCTACTCTCTTTTAAGTCAGACTATACTAAGTTTAGCAAAATAAATATTTATGAAAAACCATTAGTAGCCTCGTAAACTGGGGTGAATCAGAACACTTCGTTTTTGCTTTAATTCCCTTTCAAAATAATGTTGTAGTGAAATCGCTCATAGATTAATATTTTAAGGATATAAGCTATTGAAATTAGCAAAACAAAATACAAGAAGTGTTTCACGATTAGTATTATAACTGTCAGTATTTACGGAAATTCAAAATGCGATTTCGAAGAATTTTTAAAAGAAAAAGCTAAATTTGCTTTGAAAACAAAGTTTCACAAGCGAGAAACTTACTTCACTAATATTTTTGAACCGATCATTTTTGTTTCATTTTCTGAATTATAAAAAGGTAAATCCACATTTAATATGTTTTAAAATACTAAATAAATTAATGTAGGATGATAGGTAGCTGCTAATGCAAGAAAATTAAGATACGCAACTCCAAAAATCTTTAAAAATTAACTAATAAATGCTGTTTCTAGCGTTGAAAAGAAACGTGTATGAAAAGAAACCAAATAACGCCTTTAAAGGACAAAAAACAATAAAAATAGAGCAAAAATTAGACAAATTATTCTGAAAATATCTTTTATGAGGTATTAATGATAGTTCCTTGCATTTTAAGATATTTTTACCCTAAAAATAGAGCCATTGGCACGTTTTACGCATGGGGGTAATATGTGACTTTGTTCTCAAGAGGGTAGGAAGGTTAAAAAAAAAACGGGGAGGGGGGGGCGCAAAATTAAGGTTTTGCCCGGAGCGCCAAAATGTCTAGGGCCAGCCCTGTAACTGATTTGGGGATTTAGTTAAAAATAAGAAAAGTCTCCAATATATTCTATTTAAGATTTGTAATAGAAAATATATTATCTGTATGATAGTGTACATGTGTGAAGGGCAAAATCTGGGTGAAGGGGGCTGTGGGTTGCCACCCCTTAAGTTATGAACCACAAGGAGATTATTGAAATATCCAGGGATTTTTATGAAAAACTCTCACTATTTCAATTTTTTCTCTTTACTTTTAAGAAAAAGGGTGACATTAAGGCATTACTGAAATTAATTGATGGAAATAACTTCGTTTTGGAAAAGTTAAGGTACTAAGTAAATACTAAGGTTTAAGGATCTTAGCCCCCCAAAATGACAGAATAAGACATAATATGATAATCTTACAGAATATATCATAACCCCCTCTTCAATATTGATCCCTACTACAAAATCTGAATCAGAAAAATAAAGATTTTAAGTGGTGTTCCGATCCACACCTATCTGCAGGGTGAATCGGATCGCACCATTAAAATTAATAAAAAGGGTTTTAAATTTTTTTAAAAACATTTTGTTTCTGCCCAAAATAGAAAAAGCAGAACAAGACTAATATTCCAATAAAAAAACTTCACCAAAAAATGTTTTTTATTACTTATTTTTACGTTGAAAGTTCAAAAGGTGTTCCGATTCACCCCGTTTTACGTTAGATTTTAAAGTTCTCGTAATTTTTACATTACGTTGTGTATGTAGCATTTACTTTACAATACACGTATTTAACCAAAGTTATAATATGCAACATGTATATTAGTAATATAATGTGTGTTCCAATTCACCCCGTTTTATGGGGACCGGTTTTTGTCAATATATAGCGATTAAACTCTTCATTTGCTTTTCCAAGAAGGGACAGTTACTTCCTATCGGAAAATATGAAATGTTTTAAGCCACAAGTTTAGATTTGCGGATGCACCAAATTGGGAGAGTAACTAAGGCGATAAAAATTAAAATAATAACCCTAATTAGCATGGCTATGGGGTTAACAAAAATCGATGAAAATGATGCTCAAAGATTCAATATTACCAAAGATCCGCAAGTCTGAATTTGGATATTTTTATATTTATAAATGTTACTAAAATATATTTTGATAATATGAATGGAGAGGAAATAATTTATGTGTATTTTTATTTTTTCGACGTAAACAATAATTAATTTAATCTCAAAGACAGGATGCGAAATGAATTAATGTTTCTATCATGGGTACTACTAGGCGTCCATCCCATATGATAGAATCAAAGGAGGGGCCAAAATTGTATTTGTGCCAACTTTAAATTGAACATTGAAGTCTAAAAACTACATGTAAGATTTATGTTACATTTTTGACGTTATCTGGTTGTTCTGTTTAGGATTTTAAAATCTTTTTTTGTGTGGTCAATTATGTAAAATAAATTGGAAAAGGAAAAAAGAGCGTGGTGAAATATTAAAAATATCTACGAAAATTGTTGTGAGTTCTAACTAACCCAAATACACAACCTTTTCGCACGATTCCGATATCGATTTCTTTAAAATATTCTAATAGGGATTGCTACATCCGTGGTCTTCTCTTGCTCTTCTGCATCTTCTTTAAGGACCCTAGGGACTGAGTTCTTCATTTGGAGGGTGTTTCATCATTCGGAGGAATTTCTTGCTTTTCTGCATGAACTATAGAATCCTCTCATTTGGAGTTCTCATGTTCTTTCGTCTGCTGTCTAGGATCGATGAGAGCGTTTCATCCGAAAGTTTTTCGTGCTTTTCTGCATTACTTCCAAAGTTTGTAGGTAATGTTTGAGTAAATGATGTAGCGATAAAAAGGACCGCTGTCATAGCATTTATTTTCCTTAACATTCTTTCTGTTATGTAGTTGATGTTATGGTGTGTGACTCTACCCGAGTAATAAATAACGGCTGCATGAGGGAGTGGCATGGAATTTTTCTCCGATTTGAAATCCATTGGAATTATTTTAATACTTTAATTTCAGCCTCCACAACTTTAACTGTGATGTGGGCCAAACTACGAAAACCCAACTTGCCGCGGGCTAAAACATTATCAAAATTATAACATTTGTTTTCTCATAGCATTGAGATTTTAATTAATAATTGAGTAAAAATAATAAATAATAATAATAGTGAAAAGATACCACATAATTTGTATGTTCAAAAGATATAAGTTTTGTATTATAATTTCAATGAAATTTCTCATGTACTTTCAAAATTTCCATAAACTTTCTTTCATTTGGGTCATTATGTCAGATCAACCAAAAATTCTCAACCTGGCCCTCTTGGATTTTAACGAAACTTTCAGGAATTGGTATTTCCTGTGATATAAATAAGGAAATGTTTTTACTTCAATTTTCTTGGTATTTTTTTATGAAATTGTTTTGAAAATTCGAAGAAAATACAATTTTTGGCTCTTTAGTCTTGCATAACTCAACTTCTATTTGACCGAGGAAAATGTATCATCTCTCGTTTTAAAAGTATTCTACAAGGTTTAATTTCAAATAAAATTTGACTATATACATAGAAAAAAAAAATTGTGTTTTTTTTTTAATTATGCATGCAATATTATAAGTAAAGTATAATTTCTGAAAATTATAAAATGGGACGGCCTTGAGATCAAGAGTTGAAGCAAAAAGAGTAGTTTTAAGTAACTCTTTGTAGGTTAAAAAAAGCATACATGGAGTACTACTAACTAAAATGTATTAGGAACAGCATTTATCAGTGAGTAAATTATCTGGTAATCATAAACAGTTGCTTGCTAATAAAAAATATATTTAAAAATGTTTTTATTTTAAGAATAAGTGAAATTTAAAAAAATTAATTAGAACAAATTTAAACTAATTCTTGAATGTTTTTTCCTCATTTGTAATATAAATAAAAACATGTTTGCGGTGAAACCCAATATACGACCATTGCTAGTGGCTTCGTGTTAAGTGGCCTTTTGCTTTAGTCAAAAAAGATCTCCATGCTTATATTTAGAAAAATTCAGTGGAGTAATAATTCACGAAAAATTAGTACTAGAATTAGACATCTAATGTCGACAAAAAATAGTGACTACATTTAAGTGGATACTTTAGAAAAGTGGCCATGTCTCCCACTCGAACCCATCGCTTAAATTCAAAACTAAAAACATTAAGTTAGCCCACTCATGGTGTAGTGGGGAAGGGTGGGCCGAAAAAACTTCTGCTGATGCATTGGGTCCAAAGTTATAAAAAAATATGTTTTAAATATTTTTTAAAAATCCGCTTGTAGCTGGTGTGGAACTTTGATCAAATATATTTAGTAAACGTGATCTTATTTAAAAATAATCAGTTTCTTTAAAATCCGCTTGCGGTTAGTATGGATTTTGGGCCCGAATGGCTTCAATAAAACGTGTTTTTATAAAGCTCGTTTTGACATTTTTTTTGCTGTTGACCTGCACCCTCATATAGAAAATCAAATTAATAACATTCAATAAATTAAATGATACAATATGGTATGCAATACTCTCACCAGAAAGTGTGATTTTTTTTTAAATTAGTATGTTATTCTTTTGGTTATTTCTGAGTGAAAACCGTTAAAATTATTTCTTTTTCATCTTTTTTGTGGTTTTTAGGGGTGTTTTAATTTTTTCGATTATTGAATTTTTCAATTTAAATTTTTTTTTAAATTTAAATGGAGTATTCATATTTAGCACTGAAAGATAGCCTATAAACATGCATCATCAATCTCGATCTGTATTTTATTTTTTGAAAAAAAATTTCGACCATCTTTTAAAAATTAAACTTCCCGCGGACTGATTTTGTCCGATTTTTAGTATGTTATTATTGAGGTCATTTCCACGTAAAAACCGTTGAATACCTAAATTTTGCAATGCAAGGGATGAGGTTCTCGCTTCCCTCCTATCTTTGAAGCAAACATTATTTCCCTCAGTTTTGTGGAGTAAATTATTAGGTGAGGTATGGTACTTTTTATTAGGTACAAGTAGAACTGCATTAAAATCCCACTATTGACAGTGATTTCCCAAAAATTTTCCGGGGGAGATTCCCTGAACCCCTCTCTTTTCTTTAATTTTACACTTAACAATAACAATTTAAAGAGGTACTTAAGCATTTTAATATTGCATCATTTTTGACCCTTTGTGCTTATAATCGATGTCCTTATAAAGGAATGCACAATACAAAGGAAAACAATTGTAGATTAATTCGTATCATTAGGGGCCGTCCATAAATGACGTCACGCTCAGAGGGGGGGAGGGGGTTAATCAATTTGTGACAGTTTGTGACAAGGGGGAGGGTTCAAAAGTTGTGACATCACATCTTCCAAAACTGAAAATCAACCAAAAATAACAACAGAATTTTTTTCCTAAGATTTTTTATCCAAAAAAATTAATTTTTGATCGATTGAAAGCGTGACATGTGACATAGGGGGGGGAGGGGGAAGTGTGACAGTTTGTGACATAGGGGGGGGGGAGGGGGTCAAAAATGGGCAAAAAAAGTGTGACATCATTTATGGACGGCCCCTTATAACTGAATGAATTAATTATATCGTATAATTAAAATTGGATAATAATAAATTAATCGGCTCCAAAATTATTAAATTAATTTTGAATCATTATATACCAACCTTAATTTGTAAAATGACCTTAACTAAGCAAAATTTGAAATGACGCCCGTGCCGTGATACTGATATGCAGCTTATTTACTCGAAAGTAAGGTTCGCATGTAAAAAAAAAGTAAAGTTCGAAAGTAAGGTTCCCCCCTTATCAAGTTTACCATTTTTATAATAGATAGCGCCACGAAACAATTATGATGACTGTTTGGTATTATAAATTAATTGAAAAGGCAAAGAAGAGGAAATTTATGACGTGGGATCATAAAGATCAAGGGGGCAATCAAGTTGAAAAACCTACTCTCTTCGACTTTTTCGTTTCAGGACAAGAATTGGGAGATGCGGGAGGGTCATCATAGCAATGAAAACTAAATTTTACGTTTAGGTTCTCAGATTTAAAAAAGGTATGCTTTAAAAAATAAGAGAAAAAAAGCAAAGCTATATAAAATAGTGTTATAGGAGTAATAGGAAGCATTATTTTTTAATAGAGTAGTGGATAAATGGAATGCATTACCTGAATCGGTAGACGAATACTGGAAATCGGGTGGGTTGAATTGAATAGACTGGATCAACCTTGCTGGGCTTTTAGCCTTGTTTGACTATATTTGTATTTCTATTTAGTTTTTCCGATTCACCCATTTTAAATAACCCACTTTAATAAATCTTATTTGCGTGTTAAAGTCCGTTTTGATAAGGAAATTAGTTAAAAAATTAAAATTATTAATCATAGAAGTAGAGGCTTGTGGGTAGTTCAAATGGGGGTTCACAATTATATTTTTGAAGAAAAAAAATACTATTTAAAAATTTCACAAATATCAATTAATGATTAGTATTAATGATTACGAAAATAAAACTATCAGGTATAGTATGTTATGGGCAAAGTGTTAAACCGGATATTATTAATAATTAAATAAGTTAAATTGTTTTAAAATTATTGAGGTGTTTGCTGCAACAAGGAGTTAACTCCAAAATCAGAATCCACATCAAAAGGCGTCACCTTGGTCACAAAGTACAGTCCAAATGTGCAATCGGGTGGCCGAGAGCGTGGTTCGTTTGGAAGAATTTTCTTCTTGGTCGCACCCGCACGTGCGGTTTTGAAGGCACAGAAGTCGTAAAGCCTTAAAAGATCTCAAAATTTTTTCAGTATAATATTATATTTTCATTATATTATTATGAATAGAAGGGAGGATGGAAGCTCAATCCTCATTGAATAGGATACAAATTGGGAAGGAGTTTATTAAGTTTTCATTTATTTTAAATTATATCTGCTTATTTTAATTTGACTGGGGTTCATGTGCCCATTTACCATTATGGACGAGCCGCCACATGGTTAAATGGAATCTGAAATACAAAGTTTTTTTTTACCAGCCATGAAAAAACGCACGATGAAAATATTTATTAAAAAAATAACCTAATGGTCCTTCAAAAAGTTTTAAAAAACTGTTGAGGTTTGGAGTTTAAGAGGTCTTTTAAGCATCATATTGTTAGAATTAGAATGTGTGGTTGATGAAAGTATACAGAGTGTTTCATAACTCATAAGTCCGTTTCATCTATTTTATTTGGAAATTGGAAACAACGTGTATTATTAGGTTTAGGTATCATGGAAAAATAATCTTGGCATATGCCTCAAAAACTGTTCCCCCAATATAGTACTCTTTTTTAGATAAAATCTAAGTGTAGGACTACATCGTCACCTTAATATCAAACCCAACTATCTCTGTTTGGCAAACTTACGGAATCGGAATCCCGATCCTTGGCGATCGGATCTTGGATGGAGAAGCTCATTTGATTGGTTTTCATCTTTCCAGCTCGTTGATGGTCAGCCGTCAGCGTTTATACGAACCAAATGAGCTTCTCCAACGATCCGATCGCACAGGATCGGGGTAGGGATTGTCGTTTTAGGGCATTTTGGTCATCCCGGGATTTCGGGATAAAATTCGATATCATCCCGGGAAATCCCGAAAATTTAATTAATGCCAGAATTTCAAGAAAAAAAAATATTTTTTGGCTGTAAAATCTAAACTTGCATAAAGATGAAATTAGAAAAAAATTATGGGGAGAAATTATTAGTTTTTAATGCTACAATTTTTCAGTTCTAGGCTTTAAAATATCTTAAATGATATTAAAAAAAAATTTTTTTTTTCAATTTTATATTCACTCATTATAATAGTACACACAAATATATCCCATAAAATCTTATGATATGACACGAACTTAATATTTTAAATTTGTTTTAAAAATACTCAAGTTAAAAGTGTGCTTACCCTAAAAATGCGTTTGAATTCCCTTATAGATATGTAATAATTCTCAATGGAATGTTGTTGTTTTTTTAAATGTCGGAGCAAACCACTCGTAGAACTTTTTTTACACTTAATTATCAAAGAACACTTTTTGCATTTTGCTTCAGAGTTCGGTCTTTTTATGAAGTACTCCCATGCAAATGTACTAGCTTTTTCTGCATAATACAAAATCAGAATATTCTCCACTCCAGCCCGATCTCAAAACGTATAATCTCTTCAAAAGCTGACGACTTATTGAGATCACGAATATACTGTATTCATTCGGAAATATGGTTTAAACTATCGTCATAAATATTCATCACATAAATAAAGATTATGAGTTTCTATAAGATATCTGCTAGAATTACGATCAATGCTTTGTGTTTGAAAATGGCCTCGTGCTGGGAGTTATTACGATTTGTATCTCTTATCACTAACATACTAAAAAATAAAAATAGTTGATAAACTATTGATATAAATAAAAACTATTGGTTTTTCATCGTAAGAAAAGGGGGGCCCTAGCCCCCCGAAACCCTATGGAGTCGGTGCTTAGGTACCCCTAGGCAGTGGCGTAACTAGAGATGACCCATGGGGGGTGTTACTCCGACCAGTCAACCCCTCCAACATATTACTCCCTTTTGAAAAGTGTCTCATAATATAGGTATAATATAAACAATTTTTTTTTGCAAAACTTCCAAAGGGAAAAATTCATCTAAGAGGCTTAACTTCCAAGGGAAAAACACAGTATAACAGAGGTAAAAATTTTATAGGGGGGTTCTCCCTCAGAGATTTTTTAAAAATTCGTCTCTCAATGTAGTGTTTAAATTCATTTTGAGGCCCTTTGGGTTAGTTCCTAAAAGAACAGTTCCTTGAGAACCGC
Source organism: Tetragnatha montana (assembly GCA_963680715.1). Classification (NCBI taxonomy): domain Eukaryota; kingdom Metazoa; phylum Arthropoda; class Arachnida; order Araneae; family Tetragnathidae; genus Tetragnatha; species Tetragnatha montana. Next base: position 34,420,222 of record OY796684.1, read on the forward strand.
CTTCCTTGTGAAGGGAAAATTTTTCAGTTTTTCATGTTTTAGAAACCGTCGATGTAATGGGGGGGTTACAACCCCAATAACCCCCCCCCTCGTTACGCCTATGCCCCTAGGTATGTCATGCTGAATCCATTGAAAAGGCTTATAGCGCTTCTTGTGGCGAAATAAAAAGTTTAAAAAAGAATTGAAAAAAGAATAATAATTGAAAACTGTTCCTTCGGATTGCATTTTCAACTGAATAATTCCGACATGCACCCCATGTCCCCATAGATGTTTGTTCTAAGGTCGTATCCAAGGGGGGGGGGTTAGGAAGTTTTAAGCCATTCATAGGATTTGAACTATTTATTCTCATGACTATGTATTCATATAATATTACTACTTTTTTTCTTGAAAATTCTGAAGAATACAGTGATCCTTGTCACCTCCGGCTCGTTAACTCCTTCGGGTGTCGCTCAAAGTGTCCCAATTGTTCAAAAATAAGTCAAATTTTAAAATTTTCAGTGAGAGGTTCCCCTCTATGCTTGGGGCTAAGTATTATAGTTAAGTGGATAATGGTTTACATTTGTTCTATAAACTACTTGGAAAGGAGGTCTTAGAAAAGGATTTCCCTACCAAAAAAGTCAGTTTTGAGTACCTCTGTACAGGATTAGTCAGAGAGATGCAGTAGTCGCAATTATTCCATATTGATCTGTGCATCTTATTCCATGTAGAGTTGTTTGTCGAGCCGCGTCAAGAAGCGCAGGTGAGACAGGTGCGTCCATTCCAGTTCCGACCCTCCTCCGAAGCGGTCATGCTGCAGCTCCTTCTCAGGCCTCTCGGTCAAGGCCATCGCCTTCTGAGGGCCTTCCACACTTCCCCGGTGAGTGGCCCTTCTCTTCATTTAGGTGTGCGGGTTGTTCACTTCTGACGTTCACTAGTAATAGCTCCTTTCTGAATCGTAGACCTATACACCCAGAGCAGTGGCTCCGGGGGCCCCGGGTTTTGAAATTCAGTGGGGTCACTTCATTAAAAGTGTACATTAGTGTTAGTTAAATTTCAATTTAGACCCTTCTGAAAATATAAAAAGTTATATTCACCTGTTAAGCAAGGCCGGCCTGTAGCAACAGTTTTCCAGGTGTGGGTGGGCTTAGCTCAAAATGATTTCTAAGCTCCCCCTCACCATTTAATACATTTTAAGCTAAATACAGCTTTTTTAAATCACTTACAGGTAGGATTTATATATAATTCCTTCCCTAGAAAAGTTTTAAAATTTGGCCCTGAAAAGTAGTTTCTTAACTCATTTTTGGACATTTAAGCAGGCCCCGATTTAGGAAAATTTTCTAATCTATAGTAATTCTATCTACTATATCTATAGTAATCTATTGTAGGCACACCGCGCAGCAAGGTCCCACCATTTTATATATGTTTGTTAAATCCAAATTTCACAACACACAATAATTGGTAGTTACAGATAACCTAGTTGACTGCTTCAAAGTTGTGTTTTAAAGCCATTGGAATTTTATTTTCTAATTTGAATAAAAAAATATTGAAATGAATTCCAAAAAATATGAAAAATTAGTTTTGGTTTAAATTTTACGATACTTGTGAGATTTTGGTGGCCCTTAAATTATGGGGCCTCTAAGCCCGGGCCTCGCTAGCCTAATGGTAAATCAGGGCTTGCATGTGGTGACACCCGGAGAGGCCCGCAGTCGGTGCTCAGTGGTTCCCAAACTTTATCAGGGCACGGCGCCCTTCTTGAAGAAAAGTTTTCGAATGAAGTATTTAATTAAGTTTACTATTTTTAATTCCAATATGAAATAGACACTGATAAAAGGAAAAACTGCTTCATTACATTAATTTTTATTCGACATTTTTTATAGTAAATCTGACACTAGATATTTAGTTTTGCAAGTTAAATTCAGAAAATTTTAACAAAATTCAGGGTTTTCTCCTCCAGAAAAGGGAAATAAAACAAAAAAGAAGTTTTAGACTTCAATGAAACAATGTTCTAGAATAGGATGAATTGTTCGCGTTAGCCCGCAGAAAAGGGAATTAAAAGAAAAAAATTTGGACTTCAATGGAAGATTGTTCTAGGATAGGATGTAAAATATTTCAGTCTTTAACGGAAAAAACCATGCCCAGGGCCAGGCAGGGCACAGAGGGAACCACTAATCTACCTACTAGAGGCAGGGTTTCTGCGCACCTTTGGAAAGTCAGGGAAAGCCATGAATTGAAGTAATTTCAATAGGAGGAAAGGTCATGAAAAGTCATGGATTTTAAATTTCAAACTAAAAAATAACTAGAATATAATTTTTCTCCAAGTTTCAGCTCGCGATAGCCTAACCTCCGTCCTCCGCCTACTCGCCTGTATTGGCTCGCCGGTTACCTACTGAACGAGTAAACACAACGGTCTATTCTTTTTTATCCCAAATTTCCTGTGCTTTATTGAAAAACATGTGCATTGATGTTCTGTTCAAATCAAAAATTAAATTACGTAGCTTAATTTAAGTTTTTATAAGTCAAGGAAAATGAATTCAAATTCCAAAAATGTTTCAAATAAAATAAAAAGTAAAAATGGCATAAAACATGCACAAATGGCATTTCAAATAAAAAATTTGCTAAATAATAATCTTTAAACTTTCAAATTCTTCCACCAAAAAATTTAGTTTTTTAAATCAATTTTTTAAAATTTTGAGGCACATTTTCAAGTGATTATTTAGAAAAAGAGATATATAATAAACATTTTCATAATTATATAATAAATAATGGTATTAGCATTTTTTTTTAGAAATTATTAAAAATAATTGATTTAGTCTAAAAAGATTTTATGAAAAGTCCAATTAAAAAAATACGGTAACTTTAAAAAATTATGTATTAAAAATAATTTGATGGTACATGTACGCATTTTGAAAGAGGAAATAGCTTTTTTTAGAGCTGAAACGGAATTGCTTTTTTACTGCTAAAATTTAATATAAAAATTATAGTATTTTTGAAAAAACTAAAAAGCCAAATAAATCCCTAACAATAATATGAATTGATACAAAAGGTCATGGTTTTGTTTCCTTAGTTTATTTTCAAATTAAATGCCAAATTCGACAATAGTTTGGCATTAACACTAAATACTGCCATCAGAAGGTTCTATTCTGTGTGGTTTTATCATTAAAATAACTGTTTATTAACATGTTGTATTTTTAGAATATTTCTAGAATTTTTAGACAAATGGTACTCATAAAATTTATTAACTGCTTCAACTTTTAATTTCAGCCTTTTCTATTATATTTTGATTTACTAATTAATTAACTCAACGACTATTTTGATTTGCACGGTTGAAAAAGGATTCTTTCTGGAAAAAGAATGGGTGAAGTTTAAAAATTTCCCTTTCTTTACCGTCCATATTATCTCACTTTTATTATCAGGGGAGAAAAGATACGATCTTTTAGTAGAACTGTTGAATGGAAAACGAACCAATAGCTCGATTTTGATTAGATATAAAGTACCTTAGTGCTTTCATATTTAGAACTGTTTGATAACTGCAACGCGAACTGCACTAAATAAAGGTATGTGATGCTTTTTTTAAACTATGACCATTTATTCCCTTACTAATTCTAATTATTTTTTACATCTTATTTGTGTGGAATTTTATCCGGCTGAACTTCCGAGGCACATCAGGCCCTTTGATAACTTACTTCCGGATTGTACAATATATTTCTCTCCTTTGATATTGTTTACACTACTTTTTCTTGATATTTCTAAACTTCTCTTCTTTAAAATTTTCGTTTAAAAAAATCGAACCTGAGGGTTTATACTATAGGCTATATAGACTTTACCTAAGTAAAAATTTAAAAAATCATCCAAAATAAAAAAAATAATCTCCAGTTCAAAAATGGGATTTCTTTTATCTTTGAATTCTAAATCGTTGAAATTCGTCGACATGACATCGGAGAAGTTTCTAAATTTGTGGATGACCCCTTTTTCAAGGCTCAAAAAAGTGCTAACTTTGGTCTTAATATCTTCTCGAATGTTTAAGATATTTTCAAGGAACTTTTTTATGTGCGTTTTTTATGATTTTGCAAGCAATTTTTGTATTGGATTTTTTGTTTCATCTCCTTTAGTTTCTTAATTAATTTTTTTCAATTTTCTTAATTCGCCGCCAGGGTCACTGTGGATTCTCCACCCTTAATGGATTCTCCATGGTCACTTAACTATGGGAAGACCTTACTTCCATGACCCTAGGAGACGGTGGTTCCAAAAAAATGTCGTGAAAGGGATTTTGAAACACCCTGTACCCCTGTAATTTTCTATGTATTATTTCTAAGTGAAATTCTTTGTTTGTATTAGGATTTAATATTTTCTGACGCTTGGAGTGCATAGTTTAACGGATAATTTAATCATCCTTGCAGAAAAAATATACTCCTAAAAAATATCTTTTAAGAGCATCACGTGTAATCTGAATGCTCTTCTGTTTTGACAGCTGAACATGAGTGACGTAACGTAATCGTGATTTAGCTTACTTTTCTCATATCTTGTGCAGGAAATGTTGGATCACGCTAAACAGTAAAGCGTAAAATAGTTAAAAAATATACTGAATATAAAGTGATCCACAGTCTTTTTTCAAAAAGGAGGTCAGTCTTTCTTTAGTAAATTTTCTGTTCTCTTTATAAAAAGCCCTCCTTTCAAATAGTTGATGAATAAATTTGGAAATACCTGTCTACACACGAAATTCCAAATAATAGGGGTTAGGGTGTCCCTAAAAAATCAAAGGTAGGGAGATTTTCAACAGCACCTTGTTACCTGGAATTTTTTTCTTTTGCTACCCTAAGACTGTGAAATTTGAAATCAATCAAAAAGTCTGCCGATCCACAAACGGCTTTTAAAGTTATAGAAATTTTGACATATTCTTCCTTGTTTTCAAAATTATTTAAAACTTTTGTGTAATAAAATATTAAAACGCAAGTACGTCTGATAACAAGCAAGCACCAGATTCTTTCTCTCATCATTAATTCCATCTTTAAAAGGTGACCTGGGAAAAATTCTGTAGTAAAAGTTATCTGCTATTACTTTTCGTATGTTCTATCCAAAATGGATATATTTAATGACATTCTACTGAAAAATTAGGCTAAATATTGGCTACTATGTCCTATCTTGTACTAATGGAAAATGATAGATTGTTTAGTTTTAGATGTTTTTGTTCTCTTATATTTTAAATTGTTTTAAACGAATATTGAAATTTTCAAATAAAAAAAAGGGGTGTCAAAACTTGCAAACTTTTGGCGCATGGAAAAGAATTTTCTGTTTGATTTCGAATTTTATACAATCTTAGGGTAAGAAAAGGAAAAAAATGTGGGATGCTGGCAAATCGTACTTTAGTTGTTTTCGTATCAAAATAAAGGAAACTCTAACAGGGGTGTCAATAGAATTTTATTTCAGAGGGAAACTTAATAAATTTGGAGGACATAGAAATACATAACAGTTTAGGTCTTTCAAATTGATTTTGAGACTGTAGTTTAAAAAAAAAATGTAAAAAATATTTTCTATGAAGAGATAAGGAGTTTTCCTTCATAATTTTATAAGTTCACAATTTTAAAGTTAATAATGTTGCGGTGCGCTGCTATAGAGACAGGAAATTACTTACCTCAAAAACTATTTTCAAACAAACACTGAGCTGCTCTCTGTCCATATAGGCTTATTTATAAAGGGTACATATTGGACATAGTTCCCAACCTCTGCAAAGTTTCTCTTGTTCTCATTGGTTAATTAAGTTTTCACAGTCTTCAGGGGCATCTTACCACCCAATTTCTTTAGTGTGCCTCTAGAATCTCCTCTCTAAACCCGCCAATTTGGTTGATGATAAGGAAGTCATGTTTTATCCTAAGTGTTTCTCTATGCTTTATATTGCTGTCAACCACTAAAAAATTCTCAGTGGTCCTCTTCTGAATTAAAATAGGTTACGCCTCAGTTATTCATAACAATCCCTCCACCAATAGAATTTGTAGTGGGGCGGGAACAAGGCCATTTGAAGTCCCGAAAAACAAGGAGCGACCTGAAGGATTCTTTTATTCTTAATTCCCTTGTGTTCGTACTTTTTTTGCTGTTCTTCACACATTATTTATTTGAGTTTTAAAACCAACTGTAGTTGTTACGTTATCTATTAATTATATCGGAAGATATAGACCGACATCTGCATGCAAATTCCTTTCACTTTCACCATAAGTTTACCACACGGAAAATATTAGCGGTAAGTAATGACCTACTTAACTTATGTAAATAGTATACATTCTCATCTAAAAAGTTCAATGCAAATAGTGAGTAAGCATAATCTAATCTGCATATTCTTTGATAAGAGTCCAATGTGTGATTAAAATAAAAATATAACCCACTTGGTTGTTTAAAAATATCCACGTGAAAACTGAAAACTGAACGTGAGTGATAGCTACTTGGAAACTATAGAAGCGATACTGGCTAGTATATCTATTAACTCCTTCTCTAATGTATCACATTCCAATTCTTTAAGTGTAAGAGATATTGTCGTTGCATTCATATATTGAGGTATCTGAATTTTCTAGGTTCCACAGTACAAGATGAAGATCGCCATTATTGGGCAAAGTATATTCGCCAGTAGCGTTTACAAATTGCTGGACGCCAATGGTCACAAAGTAGTTGGTGTTTTTACAGTACCTGACAAAGGAAAAAGAGAAGATCCCCTAGGCAAGTAATTTATCAAAATTTTATTTTAAATATAAATCCTTTAGAAATTTAACCTTTTATCAAACATTATTTCTTACAGTGCAAAATATTAGTAAAAACTTCTTTACACCCTAAAACCTTGTTATAAACATGTTATTTGCATATGAATAGCTTTCTAAACAGAATCAAACTAGTGAGGGCTTCAATGGTTAATTTTAAGTATTTATTCTTAAGAATCAGATACTTTTACACTTTATTTGAGCATAAAGCATTATTAGAACCCTAATTTCAAAAGTATTTTAGATGGCTATTTGCTACCCAAAAGTACTCAATACCAATGTGTATGTCTAGGTCAAAAAATACCGATTTTGCCCAGTTTTAAAATAATCTTTGTGATCAGCTTTTCAAAAACCGTTCCATTCGTGCAAATAATTTTTAAGAATAATATTTTTAAAATCCTGTTTGGTATTAACAACATGACTAGGGCTGTAAAATACTATTTGTGTGATTAACTAAACGCTTGACTAGTAATATATTTTTGAAGACCTAAAGACTTAGATTAGACTCAAAAGTGAATAGTTTTTGGATGGGTTTAAAAAAGATGCAAGTAAAAGCAACTCCTTGTCCGTCAGTTTTGAACCGGTCTTAAAGGTTTAAGGGGTAAAGGGTTTATCTCGTACAAATTTGATCTAAAAAAAATTTCAATTCGACTCGTAATTTTCAGCCACCGTTGCCAAAGAAGCTGGAGTGCCGGTATTTAAAATAGCCAGGTGGAGGAACAAAGGAGTGATCATTCCTGAAGTTTTTGAACAGTACAAATCCGTAGATGCCGAACTTAATGTTTTACCCTTCTGTACTCAGTTCATTCCCATGGATGTCATCAACTACCCTCCTCATCAGTCCATATGCTACCATCCATCGCTCCTACCGAAGCACAGAGGAGTAGCGGCTATCAACTGGTACGTATGTTCATTGTTCTACGTAATTTATTAAAAAAAACTGATGCTAATGCAGGATCGGCAACTGATGGCGGACCGCGAGATTTTATTTTCTTGATCGCCAATCCATTTTCAATTTGAATGAATAATTAATTAATAGTCACAATCATTTGAAAGTCGTTAATATATATTCCTAGCACACCAAAAATACGTTGACCTTTTTAAGGGTCAAGTTTCCAAAAATTCCTCCCAGATCCCCTTTTCATATATAGCTGTACAAGCACTTAAGACAAAAGTTATTTTAGTGGTTTCGAATCTTAAAACTTAAGAGGGGTGCTGAAATGTAAGAAGTTTCTTTTGTAGTTAACAAATTAAGGTTTTGCAAACCCTTCCGGGGAGGAATCCCTAATTCCCGGGAAATCCCTCTCAACATTCTCTTGCTGACGCTGCCCATCAGTTTGAAAGATAGCCCTATCAATGTTTTTAATATTTTATATAAGTATATTGATATTTTAAATAGTTGTTGTGATGTGAAACGGTTTTAACGGCCTTTTTTAAAATTTTATTTAAATTTATTTGAGGAGGTAACGTACTCAAATTACATGAAGTATGTTAATTTTTTATTTGGACCCTGAGTAACACACCCGGTAAGTTAATTGTTTTATCTATTAGTCCAATCGTATAATAAAATAAAACTGAATCTATTTCTATTTCCTCTCCTCACACTAAAAAGAAACATGATACCTCTGTTAATATGTTGTTCTTAAATGCCAAAATTAAGGGAAAAATACTACGACGTACGGCAATTTTTAAGGCTCTAATTAAGTAAAACGACATCAAATTTTGATATTTTGTTTATCGTACAAAATTAATCGAAATATTTCAAGCAGAAAGATAATAATTGCACAGGGGGCACCAAATAGGGGACCGTGACCTAAAGGAAAGGTGGAAAGGTTTTTCGAATGTGGGTCAAATTCCTAAGATCCTACCCCCAGCGGTACCTCCGCTTTTTTGCGTTTCCATGATAGGTATCGTCTCAGGGGTCCTCAAACTGTGGAACTAGACGACATGATAAATGAGAGAAATCCTCGTGTTTCATAATAACGAGTTTTTTAATATGATGATTAAAAAACGCATAAAATAATGAATATCTAACTTGGATGAGAGTAAAATAGCGATCTTGGGGATCTGTAATGTCTCTGGAAACATCATTTTCCATTAAAAACAAAGAGATATCCTAAAAAATCGGGGCCCATGAAAAATTCCAACGCTAACACCACCCCATAATGAATGAAATGTTCTGAAGTACTAATAAAAAATGGAGTACAATAACGCGTCTTGGGAATGGAAACTTAAAATGAATTGTTAGGATAAACATTAAAATCTGATAACTGCATATCTGTTTATTAATATTAATTATTATCAATTAGTCATTAATGTTCATTCAGTTTCTAATCACTACCTTTACAACTTTTATACTTATATAAACAAGCATAATAGCATTATCTAACTTCCGGTACTTCACTATACATTATTATTTAATTTAACCTTAGAGATAACGCTCTTTTATCTTAAAAACCTTTAGACTCTTATACTAGCTTTATAAGTTTCTCTAATGACCTCAATACTATCATCGACACTTAAAAATACCTTATCGATCACTATGCGAGTTGCTGATTAATTCATTGATTACTATATACTATAGACTGCAACGTTTCCTGACCCTATGACGTCACTAACAAACAAAGTAGTTCCCAGCGCGGTATATGAATTTCGAGTGAAATGAAGAACGTCAATTTAAAAATATGATTATTTTGTTAAACCCATGTATATGTTACGGGCAATGTGATAAATCGGGCATTATTAATAATGCCCGGGCAATGTGATAAATTCAGTGGAATTTTTGAATGAAATTTATCACTTTGCCCTCCTCCACTTCGGGCATTATTAATAATGCCCGATTAATCACATTGCCCATAACATATATAGTATAGCGATTTGCGTACCGAAACTCCTCCTAACAACCCAACAAGCTTTCTGTTTACGCAGTTTCTGCTTCCGGGTAGTGATGTCATAGGGTCAGGAAACGTTGCTGTCGAGTATATATTCTGTGTAAATAGATCTTTTCGAACTTGGATGTTGACCCTATGACAAAAACATAAATTGAGTTAAAATTTATGATCATTCTTTTTTCTATATATTGATTAAAATCCTCTAATGAGTAATAATTTTTCATTTTCAAACAGTTTCTTTGAAATTAGAGTAAATTCAATTATTCAGAATAATTTCATATCCGATAACGAGGTATTATTGTATTAATTAACTTTTACTTCATTTCAAAGGACTTTGATCGAAGGCGATGAAAAAGCTGGATTCTCCATCTTCTGGGCAGACGATGGACTGGATACAGGACCGATTCTTTTACAAAGGGAAACCAACGTACATCCCAATGACACTGTGGATTCTCTTTACAATCGATTCATGTATCCGGATGGTATAGCAGCTATGGTAAGTTTTACTACATTTTTTAAGGTTACAGTTAAGGCATTTTAAAATAATTTTCTCTGACAAATAACAAATTCCACATTATAGTGTTAATTATAGAGCGGGGTTCTGCATTTCATGTGTTTCTGTATCAGAGCCGTAACCAGACTCTTGTTTTAGGGAGGTTGACTTAACTTTACTTCTAAGGTACCCCCTAACGATTGCATTTACACGTTAAGTTTTAGATCCTATATAACTAGTTTTTGAATTATGATGCCCATAATGTCAAAATTTCCCAATATTAGCTGCAAGTAAAAATGAGGTTCTCCCAAATTCTTTAGTGTGCCAATCCACTAAAATCTCCTATCTTAACCAGCCCCATTCGATTGATGATAAGATATTTTGGGTATCATTCAAAGAAAACAGCTCCTTGTAAACCACAGAATTTTCAAGGAAAAGAAAATTCCTGAAAATTTTTTGAAATTTCATCTTCAAAATTACTCTAGACCTTTTGGGTTACACTTAATGAGGATTGCTCTTTGGAAGTTACAGGATTTTCAAGGTAAAAACAGTATGAAAACTGATGTCAAAATTTCGGGTGGGGGGTTGAACTCCTAAACGTCCCTTGGATACGGCTTTTTCTGTATTGCTCAAATGCAGGTGAATAATGCTGAAATCTCTTAGCTAAGCTATGAGAAAGTTAAAAGATAAGGTTGTTTTTTAATGTCTTATGTAGGGGGAAGCAGTCTCAGCCATATACGATGGATCTGCGCCTAAAGAGCCTCAGACAGAGGTTGGAGCCTCGTATGAACCAGCTCTTAACAAGTTAGAACTTTGTATTGTAAGTAGATAAATAATGCTCTTATTTTTTGTTTAGGTTTTAAACTGTTATTTTCACAATAAAGCTATTTTGAACTGGTACTGGTGGTTAAAATCTTCTGCTCAAAAGTTCCATTAGTAATAAAATAATCTGAGTACAATTATTAATAAACGTATTAGGATACTTGCTTTGTTTTTCCAGATTCCCTTTGAGAAACTCACGGCTAACCAACTGCACAACTTTATTCGTGGTATGGACAAGGTTCCTGGAGCTGCGGCTTATATTGACAATCAGGTGCGCAATAGCCACGAAATATTGACTTATGTTATATATTTGGATTTCTAGTATATCCTTAATTTGTAAAGAAAAAATTGCATTTATTGGCAAAAAAATTCCAAAACAATATTAAAATACACTACCCTACAATAATGGACCTAACACCTGCAGATTTTCTTAAAATCTGACTCCATGTAATTTTTTTTTGTATTCCAATGCTTACACATGCCCTGGTAATGTTTATTCGTTAATTCTCTAAGAAATTGTGACAATATTTCGAGATAAAATTAACTTGGGGACTTTGTAAGAAGTGATGTAGCAAGTGGTTACATTAGTGGCAAATCTATTTGCGCAATGTCGGGAGAATTATCACAGCAACGGCCAATTGTTGGTGCTGGCGTGAAGTGAAGGAAGACTGTCGGGAGCTGGGACACGAACTGCTCGCGTTATAAAACATTCCCATAAAATAGTGGCCTACTGGTGTTTAAAAATTTCTCCTATTTTCTTTGCAGTCCCTTTTATTTATAGACATTAGTTTTTCCTAAATATTAGGTAACATTTTTTTCTCTGTAATCTTTCGCAGCTAGTGAGATTGTATGGTTCGGCACTCTGGACAGATCCTATTCCTGAGGGGCGCGAGTGTTCCATCAAAGGCTTGGAGCATCCAGTCATCATTCACTCTGAAGGTCTGCTGTTAACTGCCACTGACGGGAAAAAAGTAAGTATTTCTATAATTACAATATTAACTGATAAAAAAAAATAGATGATAAGTATTTGTTATGCTTATTTATTGATTTAATGGTAGACAAGGCATGCAACGTAAAGCTAAGGAAAATATTTTTCTATGTCTTAAAGCTACATTGATTAAACTTCAAATTACTGCATATATGATTCTCTGTGCACCAGACAAAAGAAATCCCCGTATGTAAAGATAAAAATGAAAAAGAAGATACCTAAGATCGTGTTCCCCAAATGAAATCCCTACGATCCTTAGAGAGGATGCAGAAGAGCAAAAGAATATCCCGGAGGAAATATTACATTTCTTAGAAAAGATGTAGAAAATCAAGAGAAGAGAGCTCCCCGGAAGAAATCTCTTCGTTCCTTTGAGATAATGTAGAAGAGCAAGAGAAACTCGAATGAAATATCTTCGTTCCTTAGAGAGGATGCAGAAGAGCAAGAGAAAGTAGCTGGATAAAATATCTATACCTAAAAAATTTGGATCATTTATGAAAAACCCCAGTTGGTAACAACACGTTATTTTTTAAAATTAATTTTTTATTTATGCCAAGCACTTTATGACTGACATCAATAACTGAATGATGCATTAATGTTATCGATTTGAAATTCTTCAGTTGTTTTGTCTAATCTTGCAGGTCAACGTTAAGAAATTACGATTCGAAGAGAGTGGACGCATGATCAATGCTTCTAGCTATGGAGTTGAAGAGGAGGCTGTCCAAGGCCTGGAACTGTCGGAAGAGGAAGCGGCCACGGTTCAAAGCATGAAGGTTTCTCTTTTTTTAATATAATAAAGAGGGGATTTAAATGAAAGACATTTTTGTGTGATGCTTTTTGCTAAGTACCCGTGTTACTTTACTGTACATGAGTGTATTGGAAGGAGGCAAAATAATCCTGTATGAAATTTGAATTTTTTGATAATTTATTCAATTGTAATGAAAGTAGAACAAATTAGACGAATGTTTAAGGTATACATGTACTTAGGGGGAGAGATTGGTAAAATTATTATGTTATAACTATTGAAAATTGTTAAGTTGTAGCCTGACCTACAATTAGTAGGTAAAAGTTTGTTAAATACAGAGCTATAAGGGCATTTTTCATTGCAATTCTCACTAATAAATTTGTAAACTGTTTCACCATTTTGTAGAGAAAAGTATGCTGTTTTAAATTCACCTAAGTATGACCGCAAACTTTATTGTTTTCAGGCGATATGGGAAGGCATTCTGAGTATGGAAGTAGAAGATTCAACTGACTTCTTTAAAAGTGGAGCTGGATCTATGGATGTTGCTAGGTAAATACATACGAATATTACAACTAATCAAATCGGTACCGTCTGTGGATGGGATTTATAAACTGCGGAGTTTGTGTTGATTTTAATCAGCGTCTGTATGTTGATGTTGATGGAAAGCGTTGAGACATATTACAGCCCGATTTAGGCCGTTTCAATCTTCTATCAGCGTCTGTTTTAAGCTTTTTTTTTATCAATAATCTCATAATATAATTTTCTAGGTTGGTCGAAGAGTTGAAGCAAAAGTGTGGCATTGTTCTTGAAAATGAAGATGTTTACGTTGCAACGACGTTCGAAGCCTTTTCTCGAGCTGCGATAACGAAACAGAGAGGAGGTTCTGCATCACCTAAACTGGAATTCAATGCTGTAAGGAAATATGGCTCATAATATATGAAAAAAACCCGTTTAATTGTAACTATGTAACTCACACTTTGAGATTTGTTGTGGTGAATGAATTACTTTTATTTATTTGAAATCGGCGTGACTTTTGTAGTTGTTCGTCAGGGATGTTTTTAGGCCTGAAATTCGTACAACTATATAAATTGATCATACAATTTTTTAAACAGAAGTTTGTTTAAATATGGATTGCAGATTGAATTTATGTAAACACGTGTAAAAATATGAATGATAATAAGGAAACAACGTTTAAATTTTAAAAAAAGTATTATTACTTTAATGATTATAAGTGTATTACTCTTTTATATGGTTTTTTATGATGTTATATAAAAAAGCTTTCTGAAACCCCTCTTTTTAGGTGAGCATGCATATAAATAACATGGATATCAAATTTCCAACTCAGCTATTCATCAATAATCAATTTGTTAATTCTTCATCTGGAAAATCTCTTCAAGTTGTAAATCCAACGGATGAATCAGTAAGTAAATTTAAAGTGCAGATATTAGTTTACATGTGAATTTAATTCTGGTATATCTAGAAATTTCAGGAGGTTATAAAATATTTGATTTAAACTTAAACCCACAATCTATCATATTCTTACCGAAGTTCTATGCTGTTTTAGGTCATCTGTGACGTTCAATGTGCATCTAAGGAAGATGTCGATAAGGCAGTCAAAGCTGCAAAAGTGTGTTGCAAATTATTTACGTACTTCGATTTAATTTTTCTTTGTGAAATTTTCTATTGATCCTTTCTAAATCCCGCTTGATGTTCATTTCAGACTGCTTTTTATGAAGGCGAATGGGGCAAAATCAATGCAAGAGATAGAGCTCGCTTGATGTACAGGTAAATTTTTTACGCACGTTTTGGAGAATAAGCGTTTTCAAGCTATATCGATTTTGTTAGTGTTTGTGATTTAACAATATCTAACTCAGTACTCAAAGTAGATCCCTTTATAGTCCCTTAGCACCAGTGGTGGCTCGTCCTAGGAGCACGTGAACCCCCAGTGAAAATGAAATAAGTAGATCAATTAAAATAAATGAAAAATTAATAAAAATTTATTCCAACTTGGCATCCTATTCAGGATGAGATTCCGGCATCCTTTCTATTCAAAACGCAGAAAAGAAAAATGTATGAATTTTTTTTTAGAGTTTTCAATGCTTAACGACTTTTTCCAACTCCTATCACTCGTGCGACCGAGAAAAAGGCAGGGAGGAAAGCAAAAGACGAGATAGCTCGGGGAGAACATTTCAGGTTTTGGTGTGTTAACTATTCAGATTGTAACTATCGCATTTTCAAAATATTTTATGAACCCACATTTGAACGACCCACGAGTCGCCACTGCTTAGCACTAGTAATATCTATTACAATAACCATAATCTTGTATAATCTCTTACAATAGATATAAATGGAGCATTGTCTCTGATGTCTATAACTGGTTTATTTATTTTTTGTAAGGGGCCAGGGTCTCCTCGCCCCTCTGATATACGGCCCTGATGGAGGAGCACAGTGCTTCATATTCCAATCAAATTTCAATGAGGTAAAGCATTGCATGACAATGTATTTATTCTGGAATCCATTTATAAATTTAAAACTTTCACTAATATTTAAAAGGTACGGTTACTCCACTTCTTTGTTTGCCCCAATAATGGAATTTAGAATAGAATTAGAGTACAAATTATTAATTTGTGTGTGAGCAAACAATTAGATGAACATGAATGCCATCGATAAGCAGCTAGTGTTAAAGGTACCGGCTTAATGACAAAATTTGGACTGAAATCTGTTTCTTTGGTAGGCTGGCCGATTTTATGGAAGAGCACAAGGAAGAGCTTGCAACTCTGGAGAGCATAGATTCCGGAGCTGTCTACACATTAGCTTTAAAAACTCATATTGGTATGTCTATAGACACTTGGAGGTACTTTGCTGGATGGTGTGACAAGATTCAAGGTTCGACGATTCCTATTAATAATGCTCGCCCGAACAGAAATTTGACATTTACCAAAAGAGAACCTATTGGGTAAGTCATCATTTGATAGTTTTTTCTCATTGTTCTTTTCAAACAGCTAACGAGGTTGATTCTGGGTTCTGTTTGAAGAACCCAGACTTCTCAACATTACGAAACGCTGGGAATTCGATCTTGGTATCATCCTTCATAAAAAGATGACATGTAAAGACAAAAGATCCCTTTGTTTTGGTGAAAGGTGGAGGACCACATCATAGACGTAAACACATGTTTCCTAGTTTGACTGTTGTGTATCTTTCGCAGTGTGTGCGGCATCATCACTCCATGGAACTACCCCCTCATGATGGTGTCTTGGAAGGCGGCGGCTTGCCTGGCAGCGGGCAACACCGTGGTGCTAAAGCCCGCCCAAGTGTGTCCCCTCACCGCACTCAAGCTGGCTGAGCTTAGCGTCTATGCCGGCTTCCCGGCCGGAGTCATCAACGTTTTGCCAGGCAGAGGTACTCATTATTCATGTTAACATTCATTTATCTTCGCCTACGAATTCAAAAATATTTTCTTGGTCTCCTTTCTTTACTATTACAGTAGACTTCGTTATTGCGCGATTGATGTGTTCCTCATTGTATGGAAACACCCTATTACGGAACTGGCGTTGAGCAAGGGAGAGTTTATCCTTGTTTTCTTCGAACTCTGGCCAAAAATTTAAAATATAGGACATGAATTTTCATTTTCAGGCTTGATTTTATATTTTATTGTAAGCTAAATAATTAACTAACCCTATTAGAAATTTTTTTATTGGACCAATAAAATATTTTATTGGAACCATTAGATTTTATTGGACTAATAAAATATTTTATTGGACCAATAAAATATTTTATTGGACCAATAAAATTTTATGGGACCAATAGAATGTTTATGGGTATGAGAAGAATGTTTTATTGGACCATTAGGATTGTTTGTGAGACCAAAAGAGTTGCATGCTTTTGAAGCTCCGGCCTGATGCTTCACAAGTCCTGCATTTTTTTAGTCAAGGTCGAGATTTTTTAATAGTTTGTGTCCCCCGACGAGATCTACAATAGACGACATTAGTCATTACGTCACTTGCTTGTTTGGAAACGTTGATTCCATCCGTGATTGGTTCCGTACGGATCCGTACGGATTTACTTCCAATCACGGAACCAATCACGGATAGAATCAACGTTTCCAAACAAGCAAGTGACGTCACACTAATGTCGTCTATTCCAGACTTTATTTGTGCCATTTGGATTATTATTTTTTGAATTATGGAACTTTAAAGTTTCATCGCACGTGCAACATGGCAGCGTTGCTACCGATTGACGATACCTTCATCCACCATGGCTGAACTAATCAAGTAAGTGTCTCTGAAAGCATACCTATCGATTCTCCTCGGCCTCCCTTAAATTTCAATGCGTAATATGTGTCATTAGGTTTCCCCTGTCCGAAATTATAGAACTTGGAATCGAACCCGGGCTAACCCTAAATGGCCATGCTGTCGCCATAGCGTCCCGCTGCGATCCACGATGAAATTCTCCCTAAAAAGTGTATACAAATCATTTGTTTATTTACTTTTCCTTGATGATTTCTACTAAATTGCGGAAATTTTTTGTATCTATATCGGTTAAATGAGCAAAGAACTTAATTTAAAGAAAACATTTATAAAAAAAAAATATGATTAGTGAAATTTATACATTTTGAAGTATTTACATCAATTTATTTGCATATTTAACTTGAATTCACAGAAAACATTTTTATGTTATGGTCCTCAAAATTTCTATATGACAATACAATTTTATGGATTCATGCTACATAAAAATTGTATAGGTACCAATAAACTTTTATTGGACCAATAGATTTTATTGGTCCAATAAAAATTTTTAATGTGTTATGGCCCCAATAAATTTTATAGGACCAATAAAATCTATGGGTCCAATAAAATTTATTGGGGCCATAACACATTAAAAAAATTTTATTGGATCCAATAAAAAATTTCCAATAGGGAAGTATTGTGGTTTTTTTTTTTTTTTGCATTCGTTTTAAGGTTCCTTCTACTCTTCTATACTCATAGACATTGTTCCCCGGGCCAAGATAAACCAGTTCCCGCTTTTTGAAATATATACGCTTACTGAAACCACTCTATACTCGAATTTCAGTCGCTGCAATTTTTTTTATTACGGTGTATGAACCCACGGTATACGGGAGTCTCCTGTATTATATAGTCACAAATAACAAAAAAAAACCATTTGTGGTTCATACAGAATGGATTATAGGTACATCATAAAGATGGGGTATGTTCACAGATTTCAATTTATTTTTCCAGGTGGAGAATGTGGCCAAGCCATGGCTGAACACCCTCTGATACGAAAACTTGGTTTTACCGGATCTACACCTATCGGAAAACAAATAATGAACAGTTGCGCTCTATCGAATTTGAAAAAGGTTTCCCTTGAGCTCGGTGGAAAGTCCCCTCTGATCATTTTCTCAGATTGTGATCTGGACAAGGCAGTCAGACAGGTATAACACAGATATAAGTGCTACACTAAATAATCATGGGTACTACTGCTTTCAATTCGAAATACCTCAAAACTATAAGAGTGACGCACCTATTATCCGGAATGCTCCAAAATCCGGAACATTAACTATGTAGAAAAGTTTTTTGTTCTGAAGGTATTTTTCCCGCAAAATTTACGGCTCGTAACTGATGGCATATTTACAAGGGCTCAAGACTGGGGAACTATTTTGAAAAATTAATTAAATTATTAAATTAAATTAATTAAAATAATTTAATTAATTTTTCCAATGGTTTCCCAGACTTGAGCCTTTGTAAATATGCGAACCGATGAGGCAGAACGGTCGGGCATGTTACAGCTGTATGTAAACGCGACTGGAATGTAGCTACGTGGCGTAAAATTTCTTTTAGAATGACGTAGCTACTATAGTAATAGCGCTTAGAACCGATGGTGAGACTGGATTCTTCATAAAAAGATGTTGTTAATGCTGCATCCCTGCTCTGAATTTTTTTTTATTAGACCTAATTTTACACTTGTTGAACTTGAGATCTTCGATATTTTGATTAAACCCGGAATTTCGGAGTTCCATGCTGTAAAAAACAGGATTTTCGGGGCACTCCAAAAAAGTAGCGCCCCTGTAAATATTGCAATAGGTGCAATATTTTCTGTTCAAGCAGTAGCACGTTATCATTAAAGGTAATGAATAAAAATATACCGAATATTTCATACAGGACTTTAAGTAGCTCAATATAGTAATGTTCTCAGTCATTGAAAGGTTAATTTTTAACAATAATATTGAAAGGTTTAATATTTGTCACTCATTAACTTTAAACTTAAATTAATAATGAACTTTAAACTAATGAACTTAACTTTAAAATTAAATTCAAATACTAATTATTAATTTCAGGGAATGAATGGAGTGTTTTTCAACAAAGGAGAGAACTGCATTGCAGCAGGGCGATTATTTGTCGAAGATTCAATTCACGACGCTTTTGTCAATAAAGTCGTAAGTGTCCTTTACATAATTTGCTCTACTTGAATAGGTACTACTATTTTTGGTGGGCCTTATTCTGTGGAATAGGAACGTGTGTTTTCTTTAACAATCAATTTTTTTTAGATTGCGGAGACGAAAAAGATGCATATTGGTGATCCTTTAGATAGATCAACTGATCACGGTCCACAAAACCACAAGTAAATCAGAGTTACCATATATTAAACTTTAAAAACTAAACATGGATTAAAATTTATTGTTCTATAAATTGAACTTTTTCCCACAGAGCTCATTTAGAAAAACTTATAGAGTATTGTGACAAAGGTGTAAAGGAAGGTGCCAAATTAGTTCTAGGAGGAAAAAGAGTTAATAGACCCGGTAAGTATAGCTTTTTTAACAAATGGGAGAAGCTTACATAGTTCATAAAGAGTGACCGTTTAATCTGTTGGATATCTTTCTTTGTATCTGTCTTCATCAGGGCTTTGAAAGATCGAGTGGGATCGAGAAAGATCGAGATCCATTTTCGAGTGGGAATGGAAAATGAGGTACCTTGCTGTGCGAAAAAAATCAAAATTGAGAGAAAACCTAAAAATATACAGGGTGTTTCAATAAGTCCGCCCCAACAGCACAGAAAGATTCCTTGCGCTGAGCACATAAAAAATACCCAAAAACTATACCTCTACGACGACTTTTATATTTTGAAAAATGTGTCGTCATATCCGATAAAAAATTAATTATTGTCTTCCACGGTGCGCGCATGCATGCGTAAGGGATATTTTTAACTTCTTAGTGTGCAAACAAATCCAAATAACATTCTCGTTTGTTTCAAAATTGTTTTGAATGAATGTGCCCTATTATACCTTCAGAGCATTTTAGTACAAAGTTAAGATGAGTTTAGCCACTCCCTTCTCACTCAATGATTGGCATTTTCAATGACACTCGTGTACTAAAGACTTTGTTATGTTAACAGCAAGAATTTGTGCTTATCCCGTATTTTATTTGGGAATTCTTTGCATATATAGATATAGCAAAACTATTTTCAACTTTTAGGATACTTCATGGAACCTACAATTTTTACTGAAGTAGAAGACCACATGTTTGTTGCCAAAGAGGAGTCTTTCGGTCCTATTATGATAATTTCTAGATTTAAAGACGGGTATGTATGAAAAAACTGTAATATTGTAATTATAATATCCCCATTTTTAGACATAAACAATATTTTTTAAGGTAAATGGAAGAATCTTTGAATTATATGATAGTGAAGGTCACAGAGTACTAGAACAGAGAGTCCACGGCCATAGGCCATAATGGAAATCGAAAAAGCATGACATCGTTGTTACAGGTTGGGAGAATTTTGGCGCTGGGATCGCACTAAACTCACTAGCGTCTGGATCCAGTCTGGATCGTTCGCCGGCTGCCAATGGGAGATCGAAAACACCTTTTTGCGCATGCGCCGAGTTCTAATTTGGCGAGAGTTTTAAGCAGCCGGCATACGTTCCAGAAGCTAGTGTGGCGCCCTCACATCAGTAACACATTTGAAAATAGCCCCGTGGACCCTCTGTTAGGATATTTCTCTGTGGTGAAGGTGCCCGAAAACTATTTTGTATTAGTTTTAATCCGTAAACTAAAAAAATGTTGTTAAGTCATTCCTTGATCCGGTGCAGAAACTAGGCAACTTTTCTTTTGTAATCTTGTTTCTTTTGAAGGAAAATTAACTCAAAACTTTTTGGCACTGTCTATTTGGCCGGCAAATCTACAACTAAACTCTACTCTTTTTTTACCCGGAAACTGCCCGGCAACGGTTCTGATTGGAGCGCCGGGACTGCTATACGTAACTGCGAGACCTAAGGAGCATGCGCCAACTGCCGTTTTTGCCGTCCAAATAGAGACTTCCAAAAACAAATTTATATCAATAAATCTATAATCATACACTAGACACCATAAAGTTGTCGGAAATAAAATTACAAAGAAAGGGTCAGTTCTTGAGATGGTCACCCTTCATATCTGTAACTGGATTGCTAAACAAACAGTATAGACGTATTCAGAGGCGTAACTAGAGTTGACTAATGGGGGGTGTTACTCCGACCAGTCAACCACTTCAACATATTACTCCCTTTAAAAAAATTCTCATAATGTAGGTATAATAATTTTTTTTTTGCAAAACCTCCGATGGGAAAACTTCATCTAAGAGCTTAACTTTCAAGGGAAAAACACAGTATAACAGACGTAAAAATATTAGAGGGGGGTTTGGGGGTTCTCCCCCAGAAATTTTTAAAAATTTGTCTCTCAATGTAGTGTTTAAATTCATTTTGAGGCCCCTTGGGTTAGTTCCTAAAAGAATAGTTCCTTGTGAACCACCTGCTTTTTCCTATAGTTGTGATGCCCTCAGCGGCGATTGGGTGGAAATAGTTGGGGGGTGGACTGTGTGGTGGATAGCAAGTGGACCTTCCTTGTAAAGAGAATTTTTTTCAGTTCTTCATGTTTTAGAAACCGTTGATGTAATGGGGGGTTACATCCCCAATAACCCCCCCCCCCCCTCGTTACGCCTATGAATGTCCTTAAACCTTAGGTAGCTTTTTAGAAATCGTAAAGTAGGATTTGCTTCCTTATTAACTTGATACGTGAAAAATTGTTGGTGATACAGAGTTGCAAGTACAAAACGGGGGTCTGGGGGTTCCCCAGAAAAATTTTGAAATTTGACCCTTAAAAACAGGGGTTTGAACTCGTTTTTTATCTGATTTTCAATGGGGGGGTTACATCCCCAATAACCCACCCTCGTTACGCCTATGGACGTATTGGGTATCTTCTTTGGGAATATTGAAAAACTTGTCTTGCTCCATAGACTTACAGCCTAGTGGGTTTGTTTTAGGGACGTGAACGAAGTGCTCAAGCGGGCCAACGCCACGGAGTTCGGCTTGGCTTCAGGTGTGTTCACGAAAGACCTTTCTAAAGCCATGTACGTCAGCGAAAAGATTGAAGCCGGAACGTGCTTCATCAATTGCTATAACAAGACAGATGTGGCCGCTCCATTTGGAGGTTTCAAGCAGTCGGGATTCGGGAAAGATTTAGGTTAGTATCCTTATCTGAAATTTTCTATTGAGGTTTGAATAGGTTTGTGATTGTGACTGATGTGTTCTGAAAATTGACTGTTATAAAGATAGCAAAGTCACGAGGATATGAAATTTAAATGTGTTGATTTGTTGAAAAAGTGGTGTTAAGTCATTTCTTGAACCAGTGAGAAAATTGGACTACTATTCTCTTGCAGTTAGTTCACTGAATGAAAATTACTGCAATTCACAAATAATTACTAATAAAATGTAAGGCGCGATAGTGTTCACGATAGGCGATGTCACGATAGTGTTGGTCTATTTATTTTTAAATATGCGAGTTATTTCAAAGTTTATCCTTATTACTTTTAAATGATAGCACACCAATTTTAAGGTTTTTTTTAGCTTAAAGAAAAACTTAATATCGTTTTGGTTATGCAGATATTTATATTAATAAAACGAAGGTAGTACGTACAATTATAATCTTAACTAATATATTTTTGTATTTTCCCCCTTTTAGGAGAAGAAGCACTGAATGAATATTTAAAAACTAAGTGTGTAACTCTTGAATATTAAAATTAGTTAGATTTAAGAAATATTTTAAATATATTTATTATTGAAGGACTATTGTTGCTGTTGATATCATTTGATGTGATCTGTGCTCGTAAAATAAAGTTATTTAAATTTTATGTGCTTGTTTTTTTCTTATAATTTATCCCTTAGAAAAGTGATCCAGGGGGCGGGCGGTAGCTCCCTAGTTTAAGAAAAAATAGTTTTACAATTGTATAAAAGTTAATTAACATTTAAAATCTTCATAAATCAAAGCAATTAAAATCCGCAAAACAGCTGCGTCTTCTAACGTGTATGTCCGCCGAGATAGAAAAACTATTTCATAACTAAGATAATTAAAAAAAAATACATTCACCGAAATGATTAGTTGAAATGTTTTGGAAATCCATATAAACAATAATTTACTGTCACATTTTGAAAACTACCTCTTGTGAATAATACAGAGAAAAAAATATTATTAATATCCCTTTATATTAAAAGTAACAATGACCGCGGGGGGGACGGGATGGCCTGTTCGGTTTGCTCCTCTGCCTTTCACGCCAGCAGTCTGCGCACTGCCCCGTCGTGAGTTCGATTCTCACCTCGCCCCTGGGTGTATTTTCCTTCTTTGTGCCAGTAAAAATTCTGTTGTGTCTGTCTTACTTGACGAAGGTGTATAAGCGGATCCTTGAGATCAAGCACACATACCGGAAAATATATGTAACCAAAAAACCAAACCAAACAGTGACCGCTGTTGCCGCAGCTGATTTTGAAGATTTTATTTTTTAACATCTTGAATTTTCACTATACGCAAAATCTATTCAAATGAAAAATTATTGATTATTGAAAATGAGTCTTTAAGCACTTCCGGGTTACACTTTGGCATCTTTTCAGAGCGCCAGCAACCGCCAGTGTTTATTATTTACATATGTAAAAACTTATTTCTTGGATATATACTGAGATATTTACAAGATATTTTACATCGGTCAGCATATATTTCAAGTTAAAAATCAAGATATCAACTAAATAACAAAAAAAACCTTGTGAAACGAACCTACAGAAACAAAACGTAAATACCGCCAAATCAAGCGATAATCGTAAAATCTAGCAACCTATTCTTATTAAAGTTAATAGTGTGGTGGCAAACGGTAAGAAAATGGGCTCCCGTGCGATAATTGTGTTACAATTATGAGGGTTACTTTTTCTGAAAGGTAATGACGTAAGGAATACGAATCCGGTTGTTGCCAACCCCAAATATCGTGCAGAGAGGCGCGGCGGGAGCTCAAAGTGGCGGATCGCGCTTCAGAAAAACAGCAAAATCTCCAATATTTATCGCAATAATTTTTTTTTTCGAAGTTTGGTTATTTCTTTATTAGGTTTCGAAACATAAAAGAGGGTAGCAATTCAACCCAGAACAGCGGGGAATACAGGACAGCGAGTAATCCAAAACAACCACTTTTGTGGCATTTAGCGTGAAAATTTTTAAGTTACAATGATGAAAGTTGGTTTTTCTGAAAGATATAAACTTATAGAACACGTATGTCAGTGTTGCCATCACCAAAATTTGCGCGGAGGGGAGGAAATTCAAAATGGCCGACTTCTCGTTTCACTGAAACTACCATATCTCCCTCGTTTAGAGAAACAATTCAAATTTAAAACGCTTAAACACATTTTTATAAAGTTTCTACAATATTTAGAATGTACTAGGATAAAACAGAACGTCGGAACAATAATAATATCAGACAAGGGGTGATTCCAAATACCCTCCATGTTTGTTCTTTTTTTCTAGAATTCTACACGTTCAAAAATTTTAAGAGTTACTTTTAATGAAAGATATAACTGTAAAAAAGACCAATTTACCTGTTGGCATCATCAAAAATATTGCTGGAGAAGGGAATTCAAAATGGCCGACCACCCACCGCATCAAGGAAACAACAATATCCTCATAAGTTATAGATGTACAAAACATTTTTAGAAGCTCAAAATGAATCTTGATGCAAGTTAAAAAATAGTTCAAACATCTTAAGCAACTTTAATTAACAATAATTTAGAAATAATTAAATATAATTTGTCTTCTTATGAATGGTTATTTTTTATTTCCTTTATGGGTTTCAGTCGATTAGATAGGGCTCATCTAAGAATAATATTTTTTTTCAATAAAATAAAACATTTTCACAGAAAATTTCATAAGTTTAATGCAAAGTAATAGTAATAATTTTGGATACAGGATACTTCATGGCATTACATAGACATAGATGATATTCCTTTGGTACCAAAGCACGATGGAAGTGAAAAAGAATAAGAAATTACTCTCCTTATCAAACAATATTTATCTATATGTGGTATTTATACAAGAGCTACTCTTAAAAGAGTCAAAATTAATTATAATATATTTCATTCTCAACAAAAATACACAAAAATATTACTTGCTCAAAATAGTGTTTCATGAATGGTACTTAATTTATTAGATTAGGTAGGGGTAGTACTAAACAAAGATGAATTTTAACATTTGTTGTGAGATTCCTTTGATTCTAGAGATCGTATTTTATTATATTACTGCGATAATCGTATTTCACGAAATATATACAATTTATTTATTAAACTGGAAACCGATTTACATGAACCTTCATTTTAATCTTTGCTGAAATAATTTTTTAACATTTAACAACATCTTTGAAAAGGCTGTCTTGGTTGCATATGATCCAATTGAAAGTGAAAACAAAATGTCAAACTTTGCATCCCTGGCACAGCGCAGAGGGGTGGGCTAATCACTGGTGCTCGTAGATAGCTTCGTTATCTTTGAAATCGCGGGTGACGATTGCTCCTCTGTGGGGGGTCGCGGTTTTCGTTTGGTCAACCATAGACCACCCTGACCGACATCCCAGTGTGTGGTCTTGCTGCTCGGTCACTGTATTTTATTAAGAATAGCATAGATCACCATTTTTTCACAATTTGTCTCTTAAAGAAATGCTTGAATTCCCTAAACTTGTTTCTGTGGTGACGTGTAAATTTCTTTAACTAGATAATCGGTATCAACATTATTTGCGTTGGGAAAAAATTCGATTCCCAGCGTGTTATTCTGAAAATGTAAAACATGCAATTAGCCCAGTATTAGCCTTCTATTTGTTTTGTTTGTTGTATTTTGTGAATAGGCTAGTATCATCTATGTAATTCCAAAATTATTACTATTACTTTGCATTAAACTTATGAAATTTTCTGTGAAAATGTTTTATTTTATTGAAAAAAAAATCTTATTCTTAGATGAGCCTTATCTAATCGACTGAAACCCAAAAAGGAAATAAAAAATAACCATTCATAAGAAGACAAATTATATTTAATTATTTCTAAATTAATGTTAATTAAAGTTACTTAAGATGTTTGAACTATTTTCTAACTTGCATCAAGATTCATTTTGAGCTTCTAAAAATGTTTTGTACATCTATAACTTATGAGGATATTGTCGTTTCCTTGATGCGGTGGGTGGTCGGCCATTTTGAATTCCCTTCTCCAGCAATATTTTTGATGATGCCAACAGGTAAATTGGTCTTTTTTACAGTTATATCTTTCATTAAAAGTAACTCTTAAAATTTTTGAACGTGTAGAATTCTAGAAAAAAAGAACAAACATGGAGGGTATTTGGAATGTCTGATATTTTATTCTTGCCCTTGTCTATGTTGCCCTTGTCTGATATTATTATTGTTCCGACGTTCTGTTTTATCCTAGTACATTCTAAATATTGTAGAAACTTTATAAAAAATGTGTTTAAGCGTTTTAAATTTGAATTGTTTCTCTAAACGAGGGAGATATGGTAGTTTCAGTGAAACGAGAAGTCGGCCATTTTGAATTTCCTCCCCTCCGCGCAAATTTTGGTGATGGCAACACTGACATACGTGTTCTATAAGTTTATATCTTTCAGAAAAACCAACTTTCATCATTGTAACTTAAAAATTTTCACGCTAAATGCCACAAAAGTGGGTGTTTTGGATTACTCGCTGTCCTGTATTCCCCGCTGTTCTGGGTTGAATCGCTACCCTCTATTATGTTTCGAAACCTAATAAAGAAGTAACCAAACTTCGAAAAAAAAATTTATTGCGATAAATATTGGAGATTTTGCTGTTTTTCTGAAGCGCGATCCGCCACTTTGAGCCCCCGCCGCGCCTCTCTGCACGATATTTTGGGTTGGCAACAACCGGATTCATATTCCTTACGTCATTACCTTTCAGAAAAAGTAACCCTCATAATTGTAACACAATTATCGCACGGATTACCGTTTGCTCCTTGACTATAATTTAATAATACTTTTTGTGATTTAGTTGATGGATAGAAAGCTGAACGAAATTACTTCGCTCATCATTATTATGCTGCGATATTATTTTGCTGCGAGTTTGCCCCCCAGGAAATTCTGTTCCCTCTATTTTCGAATTAGTTAGATTGGTCAGATGAAACAAGCGATCTTAAAAGAATAAATAATAATAAAACAAAAATAAATAAATTTAAATTTTAAGAAAATAAAGTTTCAATCTAGTCATTTTTGATCAATTTTTATGTAGTATCATTTAATTAACTACGAAAATAAGAAAAACAGTTAGAAATTAAATCCTCTCTTTTGTGCTGTTTAAATATTTTTAGTTCAATTTTATTTTTTTAGTCTAATACCCTATTAAGAACATTAATTATTTTTATTGTTAATTAATTTTTTAAATATTGCACTAAAAATTAATTATTGATACTAAAAGTTAGCAAATAAATATGTATTAAATTGCATATAAAATGTTAATTAAAAAAGAACCCATTTTTAAAAGTTTTAAAAATAATTACTGGGACCAGACCATATTTGAGAGTTCCGACATCGGAATAATATTTTCCAAGTAAAAAATGGAATTTCCATACATTAGAATTGTTCTTTGCCTTGTTACAGGAGGGAGCCACTCTAAAGTAGGTAAAGTCATTTTCATCAGTCGAAATAAAATATTGCAGAGGTGAAAACAAACATGGGTAGCCGTCAAAGGTAAGTAATTCTAGAAAAGTTATTCCTAAAATTTCACTTTTATTAAGAATGAGTTGTTTGTGAGAGATTACAAAACATCTATCGTCAGCATTTCCGT
Organism: Tetragnatha montana; assembly: GCA_963680715.1. Taxonomy (NCBI): domain Eukaryota; kingdom Metazoa; phylum Arthropoda; class Arachnida; order Araneae; family Tetragnathidae; genus Tetragnatha; species Tetragnatha montana. Next base: position 34,447,996 of record OY796684.1, read on the forward strand.
TTTTGCATTATCGGTCTCCTAACTTTGGCGTCCTGTTTATTAGACACTCGGCATAGCCAGATGAACAAGAAGCAGCACGTATTAACCATGTTTGTTTGTTTTTGTATCGTAAAACCTATTAACATTTTCCCTTAAAAAATGGATGTTTACTTGTTTGGGGTTAATCACATAATACTACGTATGTTTAAGGAGCCAGAAGGAACGTATGTCCGTATGTGTGCAAGGTCTATGTATGACAAGGGAAGGGGGGAAGGAAGTGGAGTGGGAAATTTGAATCACACGTGAACGTGATGACCTGACTTTAGGAATGACTCTTTTGTTTTCTTAAAGTCCAGGTTTTATTTTTCAAAAATCAAGGAATGCACTAATTCCGTTTGAATGAAAACTGCAAATAAATATTTGAAATGAAAAAATTGGTTAAATGTTAATGTTTGTGTCTGGTGGTGGGGACGAGGTCAATGAACTTTGGCAAGTTGTGAAAAAAGTGTTAAGAGGAAAATGAATCGTTTCGTAATTATGTGATGTACATTTGTGGATAGCAGGGTTTAATAACGTATTTTTTTTGTTTAAACATGTTTAAAACGTTTTTTTTTGTCTGTGAGCAATACATTTTTAATTTATAAGGGTAATAAAGAAAATTAGAAAAAAGAATAAGAATAAAGAAAGAATGAATAATAATAAAAATTGTAAAATATTAATTCAAACATTAATTGTTTTTGACACTTAGTAATAAACAGATAAAATTAACTCATTTTAAAATATGAATACTTAAAGTTATATATCCCATGTCCCATGTACATTCAAAGCAAGTTTTGCTTTGCCAGTTTGGCAAAACAAAACTTGCTTCGGCTCAAATAAATATTCTCCTATGTATTTCGGACGCCAAACAGTGCTGTAGTTGGAAGAAATATTTGGGGGACACTCCCTTTTTTTATTTTTCTCCTTTTTTTTTGTCATACCCCCCATATTTTTTGGGGGGACGGTGTCAAGCTGGGGCGGATCCGAGTTTCTGGGAGGAAAAAGGTTTTCAGAGCTTTCAGTGTAAAATTATAACCGCGGAAGTATAATACTTTGACATGAAACTACGCATTAAAGCATATTTCCGCTTCCAAAATATGATTTATTAAGAATATTTTTTTAAATCTTATTTAAACTGGTGCATGTTTTTTTTTTTTTTTTTTTTTTTGGAGGGGAGGGCACCCCTATATCCGTCCTGTCACCGAAATATGTTATGTCCTCTACTATTAAGGATATTCTTTTTTATCTTATTTAAACTAGTGAATGTTTACCTTTTTTTGGGCACCCAGGGCCCGATTTAGAAAATTTAGAACACTAGGCCCAACATGCAGGAAGGGGCCCCCCACATTGCCATATTTGGTGCTATATAAATGTAGATGCATGAAATTTATTGTTTGATTAGTGTGAAAATTCACTATCGGTTAGGGAGTCAGGGTCAGACACGTTCTCGGTTAACTTACGTTTTTTACATTGCTAAAAGGTTTGGATTTTTATTTTCGATTTAAAAAGAGTAATGGAAAAACATTCTAGGAAGTATAAAAAGTTATTTCTACTGTAAATTTTTGTTAAATTTTAAAATTAGGGGCCCCCCAAATTGTTGGGCCCCTAGGCCCGGGCTTAATGGTAAATCAGGCCCTGAGGGCACCCCCTGAATCCGTCCTGTCACCGAAGTATGTTATGTCCTCTGTTATTAATATTATCCTTCCATATCAAAGGTTCCCAAACGTGTGGTCTGTATAAGGGCCAGGTAAGCACCGCATAAAACTTAACCTTTAAATATGGATTTTTAAATAGTATACCTTGAACGATATAGGAGTTAAAAATATCCATGCTGACAATTATTAGCCGTCAAATTTGTGGGGTTTATAATAGTCCCCCTATTAACCTGTTGAAATAAACTGCAAAATATTTTTAGGTTGTGTAGATAAAGCTATAGAAAAGGGGTAAGGGCGGGTTCAGACCAGATTTTCGCGGGAGGGGGGGGCATATTGAAATGTATGTAATACTTTCCACATTTTAAGGGCCCTCAGAAAATGTTTTGAATTTTAGCATCGCAAAGAGTGCTTTTAAGCAGCTTTTTAGGGGATTAATAGTAACTTCAAGTATTACACTGTAACCTTTATTTGTTTTCAATCTCAGTGAGTACTTAGAACATATCGTTTTAAATTTACTTCTTATTGAATTTTTTTTATTCATTTAAAAAAGAAGTACAAATTTTGGAAATTTTTTGAATTTTAGCATTTAAAAAGTTTTTTTTTTATGCGAAGAACTTTTGGTCAAAGAATTAAGGAAGGGTTTCTCGGGGCCCTGGACTCATTCTCTTCATTACTCGCATCTCCAACTTCTTGATCTTCATCAATTTGATCATATTTCTTTCTCTCGTCCTTTCGATCCTCTTCATCACTCTATCACATAAACTTAAGTTATCATTTAAAATAATAATTATTAAAAAAATTTTTTTAAGTTTAGCTATAAAAAAATAATGAAATTTAAAATATTTTTTCATTTTTAATACCTAAAACTACTTGTATTGTTATTGTTATTGCTTTAAATAGTTCTTTCAACTAAAAACAAAAGTAATTAAAAATATTTGAAAAGAATGAGAAATATCTCACAACATAATTTTAAATGATAAAATTTAAGTTTAAATGATAAACTGAGATATGCAGCTCATTAACTTCTAAGTTTTGTGGGATTTAGTGACATTTGGCCCTTGGCATAATATCCGCTTATATTCGATTCTCCATCTTGAAATTTTTCGAACATAACACGATTTTAATGTACTTTAAGTGACAAAGTTTCAAATTTTTATCTCGGATTACACTAGAGATATTTAACCCTTAAAAGTGGTAAAAAATTGACAAATCGTTGATTTTGGGATTTTTTAAAGGAAGAGAAATCAAGTCACAGGTCTAAATCATTGCATGTGCGTTTATGTATTTTTTGAATAGGTATTTGTAAAAAAAATGTGTTATGTTGACAGGTTTCCTTTTTAGAAAAAAGTCCTCTTGAAAATGGATCAATTTTGAAAAAAATGCCCTTAACTTTGAATTAATTTCTTCCAGTAAATATTTGTTTTAGGAAAATAATTTTGCACCAGTCTTTTAGACCGTTTTCTGTGGAACAATTTTGCTTTAAACTCCATTGATTTGGAAATTTTAAAGAGGAGATATTCGCATTATTGTAAACTCTTGAATTAGTGAAAACTGTTAAAATATTATGGATGGCTGCTGTGGACAAACAAATTGGTTAAATTAAAAAATAATGGTTGTTTTGATCTTCTTTTAGGTTAGGGTTGATGTAAAAAAAATTCAGATGGATTGACCCTACATGTTTCGGTGATGTGCTAACCTTATACCAAGGGTAAATTTAAAATATTTCCCCCTGGATAACTCATGACTCAAAAACTAAACAAAATTTAACAAATATAACAGGAATAAAACGCCCTATTATAGTTAAAAAGATAAAACTATTTGACCAATCTACTAAATTGAAAAAGTCGAGTAGGTTATGAGCTGAAAAGTTCCAAATTACATTAGAAAATAATGTGTAACACCTGCCGTTAACTTCTTAATTTTAAGGTTTAAAATTCTTAATTTCAGCATTGATATACAAAAAAAATAATGATAGGTTTTTAATTCACGAATAACAACAAAATATTTCATATCAATAATATGCGTTTCAATAAAAAAGGTACTACCTGTGGCCAGTCAATTAGCGGGTTGTAGCTCTTAGGCCTTGCATATGAAGTCTTAAAGCCAAATTTTTATTAGTAGTAGATATGTTACGGGAAAAGTAATTAATCGGGCATTATTAATAATGCCAGAAGTGGAGGCGGGAAAAGTGAAAAATTTCATTGATAAATGCCATTGAATTTATCACATCGGGCATTATTAATAATGCCTGATTTATCACATTGCCCGTAACAGATATACTATTAATGAATAATTTCAGTTACGTGTGTACTGTTGAACTTATAACTCCTAAACATGATTAGAAAGTATTACACTTCCTTTTGAAAAATATAAACATCTTTATTATTTCAAAACTTAAAAAAAACTTTAGAAAAAGTCTTTTACTAACAAAATTTAAAAAAAAAAAATGGTCTTGATTCCTTTTCATTCAAATACATTTGCCAACTTCATACACTAAAAATTAAACAAAATACTATCTCTAACATTACTTCATTAATTACTATAGTACCGTCTCCAACTCATATTTACAGCTATATTCACACCCATCGTCGTGTTAAATCGTTGGTTAAAGAAGGATTCCACCAATCACAATCAGTGAAAAGCTAATTTTTTTTCATTTTCTGCTGGTTAACCGCGACGATGATGGCTGTGAATATGGCTGTTAGTAGCTTTTGATTTGTTTATATATGTAAAAAAAATTCTAAAAAAATTTAATTGATTGTTTCAGATTCGTTTCTTTTAACGAGGCTATGAACTTGCTCTATGAATTGGAAGAAAATGATGATGATGACTTTGATGGAGCAGACGTTGTTATGGAGCCCCCTGACGTTGTAGATATCAGTGATGAGGACAGTGGCGATGAAGATAATGCCGCAAACAGCGGTTTTAGTGCAAATCAGCCACAGACAAATGCAGCAGTTAGGATTTTAGGAAGGTCTAAACTATTGCAAGATGAAACAGACTTGGATGATGATGCACATGACTATGGCAGCAATGAGCATGGCTCTGAGCCACCAAGGAAGAAACGCTTTGTCCAGGAAAGAACTTGGGTAAAGAGTGATTTGTCCGACCTGCAAAAAGAGAGATGGAAGTGGAATGAAGATTTTAAGCGAAAAATATTTACTGCAGCTGAGACTCCATGTAACCTGTTTGAACGGTTTTTTGATGATGATGTGATTGAATACATCGTTTTACAAACCAGGATGTATGCTGGTCAGAAAGGCAATATTTTATTTGATGTTACGATCGAAGAAATGAGGGTGTTTATCGCAATTTTGCTTGTTAGTGGATACGTTACAGTTCCTCGCCGAAGAATGTTGTGGGAGAACTATGACGATGCGAAAAACATTGCTGTGTCAAATGCTATGCGAAGAAACAAGTTTGATGAAATCATGAGGTACCTTCGTTTTTCCGATAATAATTGTATCAATAAAGAAGATAAATATACTAAAGTACGAAGCATTATGACAATGATGAATTACCGTTTTCTGAAGTATTTTCCAATACAGCAAGGCCTGGATGTTGATGAAGCGGTGATACCCTATTACGGACGGCTTACAAGTAAGCAGTGTATTCGGGGAAAACCTATCAAATTTGGTTATAAAGCCTGGTGTCTGAACTGTCCCGATGGTTATTTGGTTCAATTCGATTTTTATCAAGGAAAAGATGTTAGCAAAATGTGTTATTTGAAAGATTATGGCCTTGGAGGAACAACTGTCTTACATCTGGTTCGTGAGCTTCCAAGCTATCCATTTGTTATTGCTATGAACAGTTATTTCACTTCTTTAAATCTTGTTGATCAAATGTCTAATTCTGGTTTTGCAGTTATTGGTGCAATCAAGAACAACCGAATAGAAAGATGCCCTGTTGAAAATTCAGATATAATGCTGAAAAAAGAAAGAGGCAATTTCGATTATAGAATGGATACATCTGGCGCCATTGTTGTCCGTTGGAAAGACAACAGCATAGTAACACTTGTGTCAAACTGTGCCGGAGTAAATCCATTAGGTTTGGCTAAACGGTGGTCACTTTCCGGGAAACAAAGAATCGAAGTGCCTCAGCCTGATGTAGTTAAAACTTACAACAAGTTCAGGGGAGGTACAAATAGAATGGTGGAGAACATTGGGAAATATCGGATCGGAATACGAGGGAAAAGATGGTGGTCTCCGCTCATCATGTTTATGATCGACGCAGCTGTTCAAAATGCGTGGCTCCTTCACCGCTCGATATCCAAAGATGAAACGCTGGATCTACTTGAATTTCGTCGTTACATAGCACAAACTTATCTTCGCCGATTCGGAGTGCCACCTAAAACTGGAATGAGCAGTACACTAAAGATCGATAAGCGTGTGAACAGTGAAGTTAGGTATGACAATGTGGGCCACACCATTGTAGTAAATAAAACCCAACTGCGATGTGCCCAGTGTCCAGGTAAGGCGACTCGGAAATGTGAAAAATGTAATGTCGGACTTCATGATAAATGTTTTCAGCTATATCACTCCAGATAATTTTTACCGCCATGTAAATGATGAAAAATTAAAATAATTTGGAAAACTAATTTTAGTTGTGTTTAATGTAACACTTAAAAATTACATTTAAGTATTCGTCCCCTTGAGAATAATATTGTAGTTGCCTTTAAATACTAAAAACAAGGCATTTTGCACAGAATAATCTGTGATCATAATAGATAGATCATAATAGATAATAATAATCATAATAGATTTTATAATAGTGGCCACTGTAATGGCTACAAATAGAAACATCAATAATTTTTAATTTGAATCAGTTTTTCTTCATAAACAATTGATTATGCTTCAAAATGTGTGTTACACGAATTCAGTTTCATTTTTGCTTCGGGAACCAGGGTTTCTATAAAACGGAAATTGCATGGACAAAATTCCTTTCAAATCAGCTACAGTGTTGGCTTATGGGCTGGAAACTATCAAGTCAGTCATACTAAATCAAATACAAATAATTTAATTTTAATCAAAAATATATTTCGGCTCTGAAGGATATTTTAGAATTATCTACTAAATTTCACGCATAAACCCCCTCATATAGGCAGAAAAAGAGAAGTGCGGCCACTATAGCAACAATTTGGAGTACTTTAAAAATTAATAAAAAATACTTTCTCATATCTTATTAGGATTTTTAGACTAAGATTCAATTAACCTAAAAATAGGATAACAGTTTCCATGCAAATCGATGATAATTTTATTGATAATTTAAACGAAAATTCTCCTTAAAGTGGCCTTAACTTGGATATCGTCCTTATGTGTGGACGCCATTAACAAACAACCCTATTAATTAGCATATTATTAGCTTGTTTTCTGAGTCATCTGTTCAATTTCAAACACCATCTGTCAGGGTAGGAAAATAATCTAGATTCCTTTTCCCAAATTTGGCATTCTTTGAAGATTTGGTATAAAATGGAAAACTACTTAGGTAAGTATTATTATCTTCATTGAAAATAAAATAAAATTGTAATTTCTTTAATTTTAAATTGCTCGATCACAATTTTTTAACTTAAAAGTTTTTAGTAGATTCTAATACTACATAGTTAGCGTCCCATCAAAAAATTCAAAAAGTTCAGCACAGCATTCATCAAACTTCCAAATGTCGGTCAGGCGAGGATCCAGCAGGGCTCCAAAGGGGGGGGTCACTGTTCCAGACCATCACCTTTACCTTTTGAGAAAAATGTCAAAATGTTGGTGCTTTTCTAAAACGTATCACTCAAGATCATTTTTTGGTACCGCTGGGGGTCCTCCCCTAGAAAAAAATTTGACCTGTAAAATTAGGATTTTAACTCATTTTGTGTACTTTTTTTGGGTCCTAGGGGGCACTGTCCCATTGGATCCGCCCCTGATCTCGGTACTCCAAAGCCGCGCGAGTCTCTATTTGAACCGCGCGCGCGTCCCGTCTCCCTAGTTGTCACCCTCTTGTGGGGGCCCGTCCTAAAAGTTGCCCGAAGTGTCGCCGACGCATATCGATCGTCCATGGTGGCGCCTCGCGAGCCGATCGGAAACATTCGGGATCGGAGCGGGTGTCGCGAGCCATGTCGCCCAGCGCTCAGCACTTCGCCCAGCTCCTATGGAACAACAAGCATGTCACGGGCACCCTGTGTGCCGTCTTCTGGTCCTTCGGCATGTGCGTGGCCTTCCTGGGGCCCACACTGCTCGACCTGGGCTGCAAGACCAACACCGTCTTCGCCACCATGTCCTGGGTGTTTTTCAGCCAGTCCCTCTTCGTGCTGCTCGGATCCGCGGGCGGAGGATACCTCGTGCAAAGGCAAGTTCACCATACCATACGTCCGGGCCTTTTCCGTATCCAGGGGGAGGATTCAACCCCCTCCAGAAATGCTTATGTGCTATTTGAAATTCGTTTAGGTAAAACTTACTCAAGGGGTCCCAAGTGTCCGAAAGTGAGTTGAAATCCCAGTTCTCCCCAACTTTTCAGGGAAAGAATCCCTTAAATCCCTATTTTTAGTTGAAAAGTCGTTGGTAAAAATTGCGGTGACCCAAGGGGTTCCAAATGCCTAAAAGGGGTTAAAATCCCAGTTGTAACTCCCTTGACAAAATTTGAAAACTTTTCTGGGGAAGGACCCCTTAGATCTCTCCCAACATCGCCTAACAGGTTGAAAACTCGATTGTATAAAAGTGGTGGTCATCCAAAGGGGTCCCAACTATCCAAAAGTGAGCTAAACACCCAATGATACCCACTTTTCAAAATTTCAAAACTTTTCGGGGAAAAGAACCCTCGGGGTATTGTTGTTATGTGCCCCTACAACGTTTAGGTAGTTAGAATTTGTTTGGATGGTAACACTGATATTGACCATCGATATCGCAATTTTTTCTATTTAACAACCAATCAACACTTAATCAACCAATTTACTACCCAAATCCAACCAACTAAAAATGGTAGGCCGCACACTGCGTCAATACCCGCTAAGACCCTTTTTTGCTTAGAACTCAACAATGCACACTCAATTTTGTGGTAAATGCACTGAGATTCAAATCATGGTTTTGAATTTTCTAAATAAGCTACATTTACTCTTTTTGTACACGTGGGCCTAAAAATAATTTTATGTCACTCCCACGTTGAGACAGAAGTCGTCTAGTTACAGGCAAAGAATATTACAGGTCTGTTCCTGGGTTAATGGTCGGGGATTGAAATTTTTTTAACTGGCGAGGATTTTATTCTTTAATTTTTACCCCCCCCCAGTGGCGTAGCCAGAAAATTATTTTGGTTGTAGTAATTTTCTGTCCAAAGAACTTATGTAAAGTTGTTTTTTTCTGCATTTTTAAACAACTAATAACTAGAACTGTACAACTTAAAAGCATGAAACCAGGCTCATTGTGTTAGTAATTTTATTGCTTTGATTTGGTGTGCATTATAACCACCTTTTTCAAAAAAGTTTTTTACAATTAAAAAAAATTAGGGAAAAAAAGCGTTTTTTTGAAAAATTTTATAAGTAAAATAAAGCTTTTTAACTCCTAAAATACACATTTCTATCAAATTTCAAGTTGAAAATAAAATTTAATCATATAGAAAAAAAAATAAAAACCATTGAAATTTTCGTAAGTACCTAAACACCCTCAAATAATACAATAAGAGCGCTTAATTCGCATGGAAAATTCATAACATTCCTTGAGGGTGTTCATATGATTCAAAACATGCAAAAAATTTCACATAAATATCAGAAAATACAACTGTTTAACAGGTTTTGTTCTTATAAGAGTAAGCTCCAAACTTAAAAGTTAATTCAAAATGCATCAGTTTCACCTTAATATTCTTTAAAGTATGTTTATATCAAATTTTTTACCTCTAACACCATAAATCAAAGCATATTAAAAGTTTTAGAAGGTAAAAGAGAGAATAAAACAAAATCGAAATTTCAAATAATGAACGGAATTTGAACAGATTTTGAACGGAACCTGTTAAGAGTTGTATTTTCTAAAATTTATGTGAAATTGTTTGCATATTTTGAATCATATGAACACCCTCAAGGGTTTTTACGAATTTTCCATGTGAGTTAATTGCTCTTGTATTATTTCAGGGTGTTTAGGGACTTACGAAAATTTCGATGTTTTTTTTTTCTTTTCCATATGATTAAATTTTATTTTCAACTTGAAATTTGGTAGAAATGTTTATTATAGGAGTTAAAAAGCTTTAAATTTTCTTAAATAATTTTTTTTTTTGAAAAATTTTCATTAATTTTTTTTCACATTTTTTTAAATTTTAAAAAACTTTTTTTTGAAAAAGGTGGTTATGATGCACACCAAATCAAAGAAAATAAATTACTAATAAAATGAGCCTGATTTCATGTTTTTAAGTTGTATAGTACTAGAGATATTAGCTTTTTAAAAATACAGAAAAAACAACTTTACATAAGTTTTTTGGACATTAGAAATCAACTACAACCAAAATAAAGGTGATAAAAAAAAACCTGGAACATAATATCTATAACGTTAGTAGTTTCTTATAAAATCATCAACAAAATGAGAGGGTTTAATCTTTGGTTTTAGTTGTTTTGTATAAAAATCTTCGAATTTGGACTTTTTCTCTCCTGTTGGTCATCGACTTCTAATTCAAATACAGATTATATTTTTACTATGAGCTTCTATTAGCTATTCGAAAAAAGTAGAGTGTGTCCAGAACTCTGCCTGAAAAAAAAAAAGATTTTTTTGGATTACCCTAATATATAGACCCATATAAAATATCTGTTTCTGGAAAAGTTACACTTTTTTCTCGTGCATATAGCCAGTAACTTGAACGCACCCCATATAAAAATCAAATATAGCTTAAAACTAACAGTGTTGACATTGGGGTGATGATGATTAAGAGAAAACACAGTTGTTTTTTTGGCGTGATGTTTTGGGCAGGCGCGCAACCGGACTTGAGGATTAGGGGGTTTTCCAAATATTACCCTGAACTCCTAATTCCAAGCACTAATAAAAGTGTTTAAACTCATTTTTGGACATCTGATACTCTTATGGATACCCCTTGTTAAGCCACAGAATTTTCTGGGAAAAGCCAGTATGTCATCAAAATTTCGAGGGAACCCCCATGGATACGGCCCTGCTTTTGATGTTGCGTGCATTTAACTAAATCATTCAAACTCCATTATAGAGAACCATATGATTTGGTCAAATGAGTCATTCACTATTACCGGAGAGGTTCACTACATCCTCAAATATGCTGTTTAAAAATGTTGATTGTTCAATCAGGAATGGTAAAATGGTGCCACTCCGAGAGTTCACTATACCGGGCTTACTCTACAAAAGGATTTAACTGCAATTCCTGACACTTTCACATGGTATGAAGGACATTAGGGCGAGGACGTTTAATTTCCACATCAGTTTTCAATCATTCTTTACTTTTTAAAACTTTCAGGATGTTTTCAATAGTAGTGTTAAAAAGTTAAAATAAAACTAATGAAACTGAGGGGAAATTTCATCATGGTTTCATCATCATTTTTAGCAAAAGAGTTATTGCCAGCGGAACCTCAAAAGCACCACCAAAGAAAAGCCTTAAATTCCCTAAGAAAATGCTTTTTGCTGTAACTTCGGTAATTGTTTTCTTTTGTGGTTGGAAAATCCACGGAAAGATCATGTAGTTTTTCCAAGCAATTATTATTTCTTAAAGTTTATGGGTCTAGTGATCCATTAAGGCTTCGCAGTGCACATTTAAATATTTGAAAAAAGTTCATTAAAATAAAAACACATTGCACAAAGAAAAGAAAAAAAGCACTACATAATATGACAAGAATTCCAATGGAATTTTTCCCGTCCGTTGGATGTTTTCGTGGTCCCAGTTTTAAATTTGTAAATAAAAGTAATTTCAACATGTTGTATTCCTGTAAATAATCCACCTTAATCCTGCATATCAGTTACTAGTTTAGTATTTACTTAAAATTAATGTCACTAAAACTATTTTTAAAAGCTTTCGAATAATAATTTATAATTTGGTCGGAACAGAAGTGGCAAGGAAGTCTTTTTCTCCGTTCCCTTTTGAGATAGGTGAAAAACAACTTGTTAGGCAGTCGAAAACGGGTGTTTTTACATGGAATCGCACCTCAAATCAAAGCATTAACATTTAGATTGTCTCTTAGAAAAACGTGTTTTTATTTACGTAAATCATATCAGTATTAAATAATAAGAGTGAAAAGTTTAGTTATTGAACTTGTTTAAATTTTAAACGATCACATAAACTCACTCAGGACTTCTCAGAGAAAAGAATTTTAGGTCAAAGCTGTATCGCTTGTATTTTATCTTGTTGTGAAGGTGTTCCACTTTTCTCAAAAATGTTTGGTTATTTTCTCAAAACAATATTCGAAACAGGATATTAACTTAATCTCAACCTCAAACAATTTTGGAACATAACAAAACAAGTCTAAATTTATTCTAATTTCTCAATATCACGTTTCCTTTTCCTAGATAACTCTGTGTAAAATTCTAGATTTCTCTCGATGAATGATTATTTTGGCATTTTTGGATCGTTTACCTTTCTTAGGTTATTATTAGGAAATTGATAGAGTTTAGCATATTATCTTCAGGCGCTACGTGACGTAACTCAAATTTTGGCCGTTTTGAGTTTTACTTTACTTTTTCTTTGTTATTGTTTAATTGATTGAAATTCCTGTCATCAGCTTTTATTACCAAATTGATATATTTTTTAGGAAATACATTTTTTAGGAATATGAGGAAACTCATATTTTAATATTTGGGACAAAAAATTTTTTAACTACTCTAAATTCATTGATATTTTCTATACAAAACAGTTTTACTCTATACAAACAGATTAAATAAGTTATATTTTAGGGCAATTCCACGACTGACATTTTTAGAGAAATCCATAATTGTTTTGTAATTTCCTTCCCAAAAATAAATTAAAAAAAAATATTTTCCACCTAGTTTATTGCTTTTTTGTTACCTAAATCTAATGGCATGATGAAATTTTCAAATATATTTTTTATTAATTTTTTTAATTTTAAACAACATGGTAACTGACTGATATTTATGCAGCATAATAATGTCAGTCAGTCCTTTAGCAGTATAACTTATTGCCATGAAAAAAATTCTTATCTGTAGTTTCGTTTTATAAAATTTGCAAACTTTTATCTTAAATTCTTATAAAATATGATTTTAACTTGTGCTTCTTAGAATTTTTTAGTTAGATTATTTGAATTGTCAGTTTGGAAAAGGGAATAAGTCCAAAAACAAAGTTTTGAGAAAATAGAAAAAAAAACTGCATAAGTAACGGAATTTTCATTGTATAACCACCAAATTTGTACTGGAAATTCAGGACACTATTTGGAGTACAGAAATCATGGAAAAAACAAAAGTTTATTCAAAAATATTTTACACATGAAAATAGGTGATGGTAATTGTTCCCTTTTTCAACCTTATGAAATTTCAGCTGACAAGAAATCTTAAAAACCACTTTATTCGACAATTGAACTACATGCTTGCTTAGTTCATAGCACAAAAGTGAGAAAAAGAAAGACAGAGACAAATAAAATTATTATGAAACTGAGTCATTAAGGCACTATCAATGGAATAAGTGAATATCAATCGAGTCGTATATTCACTGGATAAAAAAAGGTGAAAGCACTTTTAAATTAAAAGTAAATTATATTTTAACTTAGTTTACAGCACAATGATAAAAAGAAAGACAAATTTAACTCAAATTTAATCAAAAAGTATAATGAATGGACATTGATTTTGCAACTTCAAGGGGCTATGCTATATCTGCCGATAGGGAGTAGTTATTTTCCCCTCTTTACACTCAAGTGTAGAGCAAAGCTTGGAGATATTTTTGCGCACAAAAAGTCAATTTCCCATTTTTTGGATTTATTCTCTTTTTCAAACTGGCGATTCATTTATAGTTTTATATTTATTAGGTTTAAGGAAATTTAAGTAGGAAAGTCAAACTTTATGATATTGAATAAATGAATAAATTTATTGGTATCAATTTTGAGGAATCAATATTTAACTTAATTTATTAACTTTCATGAAAGAAGGAGAAGTTTTTGAGAAAAAATAAATTTTAATTTTTTGGGGGATTTTTTTTCTTGTATTTTTAATTTTTACAGTCACAAAATATATTTTTCACTGATTATTTACTGAGCTTTCTCTAATTCTAGGGAAATGGATATCGACCTTAACCCCTAAAAGCATAGCTTCTTGGCTTTTCTCACGAGCGCATCACGCAAATTTGCGTGCGTCAATTTTGCGAGTCGTTGGTTTTAGAACCTACACTTTTACTTAATCCATCAAAATAACATCAAGATTGATTGATCGAGAACGTTTGCGGATTGAACTTAATGTTATCGATAGAGTCTACGCAAAGAAACTTATGATAAGGAACTAGGAACTTTCTCGTAACTTTTTAACATTACTTCAAACAGTTCAATGATTAACATTTTAGGATTTGAAATGAGTTATCTTTGTAAAATAAATATAAGCCATCAGTTATTAAATATTATTTTGTGAATTTCTTACTTAGACGTAATGAGTTATAAAAATAAAAAAATATTTAAAGACACTAAGAAAAGTGGGACATCCCGTTTGAAAGTTTAAAGCTGTTGTAATGTACGATATTCCTAGTAACAATGTTTAAACGTTCGATTTTAGTATCAAAATATTAAAAAGCTCTTAAAAAATTCACACATAGCAATGTTACAAAAAAAATCACTACATTCCCAAGTCTTAATTTCACTGTTTTAACCAGTAGAAAGGTTCTTTCAAATAGCATTTTAAAAAGTGACAGCTCGGATTTGACTTTAAAAATTCCTGTGTCCGTATTCCTTCACAGTCTTTGAGTTATTGATTCCCAACTACGAACTCCTCCCTTTTATAAGACCACGCCCTCCATGATGCAGAATGAACTGCAACAACAATACACTGCATTCTCCCTAAAGTACTATTGGTAGTACAACTCCCCTTTTTCCATCAATATTCATTCACGAGCAATTCATTATCATTCTTTCTTCATTCACGCCAAATGTGAATTCCCCTAGCGTTGGTTGTATTGACTTCTTATGAAGGGATAGTGTGGCAAAAAGAATCTTTCTTTCCCTGACAGATTTAGGGCATCGCGTAGATCGTGATTCCTCCCCCGTTATTGATCATTAATAAACCGTCGTCATTCTAAGCATCTTCATGGCATTCGGTTTCAGTAAATTGACATTCTTTACGACTTTATCGATTGCATAGCCCCCCTTTTAGCATCCTTTTTAAACATAAATAAATCACCCTTCTTCACACAATTTGGTATCGAATTGCTCGCACTAAGGGAAGATCTTCCGAGGGAAAATGGGTAAAATCCTCTATTTGGGTTATCATATTTGAGTACACTGTACTATAACTTCCTTCTTTTGCTTACTTGGCTCCTAGTTTTATATCGTTACGACTGGCATTGCTCAATAGCTAATTTCTAAGTCAATATGTAATTGGTGCATCTTTAAAATTGAAATTGATTACATAGCTGGAGTAGTAAAAAATAGTATGAAAAGTATTTTGGTAAAAAAATGATCGAAGCTGGAACTTTTAAATACCCATCTAGTCTCATTTATCATGATTAACAATCTCTTTCCTTTAATTTTTCGCCAAATTTTCATTTTGAGACTTAGTAATGCTATAATCTAATCTAAGTGAAAGAGTTCAAAGACATTGATAAATTATTTTCTTTCGATAAGTCATTGAACGCACTTCTCCCAGTACGAGATCCATAGGTAGCCAGCCACCTAAGTCTGACTCACGCAACACAGTTGTATCTGCCGTTTTACATCAATTTCAACAGCTTCAACGGATGTAAAACACCTATATCAACATTCTAAGAAATAAAAATACACTTTTAAGTTGCTTTCCCCTTAAAGGAAAAATCCAATTATACATAGGGGAAGGTCGTGTATACCTCGGACATGCTTTTCTAACATTTTATTATTTTGAAGAACAAAATGGAATCTTACGTAAGAATATAAGGGGGGAGGGGTTTGAAAAATCTTACGTACCCTTACATGGGGGTAGGGGGGGGGTCAAAAATTGCCAAAATCATCCTTACGTAAGTAATGAATGGCCCCTAATGTAGCTATAATTAAATTTTTTAAACTTCAGAATTCTATCTTACAATTTGACAAAAGTGTTCCTTTAAAAACTTAAGCATTCTATAACAAATTGAGAAATTTTTATAGAATCCCCCCCTCGAAAAACTTTAAACGCGCAAAGTTTTTTAAAGAGTTCTTTAGTACTGCTTTTATTATAAGCTAGAAAATTGAATTAAAATAATCAAATTTACAAGTCTCTAGTTTAAATAGGCTTCAAGTTAAATTTATCTTAAAATTACACAAAAAAGCTTAAATTTGTCTAGTTTTAAGAATGCATTTTAACTTTTAAATTTCTAAACTTTTAAAACGTTTTACAGAACATAATAAAAATTTTAAATAACATAATAAAATTTTTAAATAACATAATAAAATTAATGTTCTGTAAGTAATTATAATAGTCTTAAAATTACAAAGGTACTAAAAATAATTTTATTAACTCGAAACATATTTTATTTTAGAGAAATTTTCGGGGGAAGAAACTAGACAAAAACGATAACTGTTTCCCACTTTACATTTTGAATTTCGACACAAAAATGTTTCAATATACACACTCCCGATTGTCACCGATCGGTAAAGCAAAACTTTAGGCCAACAAAATATCACAAGAATTAGTGAGCGGTCGATTTTCTGCAGGTAAGCTATTTTTTAAAAGCCCCTTTTCTTTTCAGAGTTTCTCAGTACTTTCTATTGGTCATAAGCATTGTAATGATGTGCATAACTATGGCCATCATTCCATTCTGTGGAGCTCTTTGGATTCTGACTATAGTCTTGGCTGTTATGGGATTCTTCATGGGAACAATAGACACAGTGGCAAACGTCTCTATGATCCGAATATACGGAAAGAACGTCTCTCCGTTTCTCCAGGTAAGAACCGTTTGGTTTAGGTATAAATCACTGATAATAACACTAGGGTGGTACTAAATTTCAAACTCTGAATTCTTGAGGTCTCACCCACCACTTCTCTTCCTTTAGCTATGAAATGAAAGTATTCCCAGTTCCCTATCTGTAATAAATTATGGTGCAGGATGAGAAATTTACGATATTATAAAATACATTATGACGCGCTAAAAACACACCTTTTTGCTAGATGTTAAAAACTCTAAAAAATGTTTCATAATTAATGAAGAATTTTCTAGCAGAAAAAAAAGTATTTTAAGATAAATTTTATAATTTTTCAAAAATTTGATTACTATTTTGAAATTATTTTAAGACTTTCACCCTTCTTGCGGCACGTGTTAATATTGACTGATTCAAATAATTTTTTCTACCCAGTTATTCACTATTACTACCCCATAAGGACAAAGTAGAGGGTGGGACTTTAGAAATTCCAAAAGCAAAATTTACCAGTACACTTAGTTCCACCCTATTATAACACGGTTAAAAGGATTCCATATTTTATGACAAAAGGTTGACAGTTTTCATCTGCCTGAATAGCTGAATTTGGGTTGAAATTAATTTGACAGAAACATTCAAACCCTTTATTTTAATTTAACTTAGTACTATAACATTATTGATTGCATTTTGGAATTATAATTTTGGTTTCCAGTTTGAACAAGCTAAAAGAAGATAAAATAAAAACGATATAAACTATGAAATTAATATTTTAAAGTCTATTCATTGTAAAGGTTAGGGTATTATTTTTGCAATTATGGTCTTTAGGCGAATATTTAATAAAAAGTTATATATTCTTGAATTATTGGTCTCTTTTAGCGTTATGACTTTTATTGCAGACTTTACATTTCTTCTACGGCATGGGGGCGTTCATCAGCCCCATGATCGCTCAGCCCTTCCTACTGAACGAGGACTGTTCGCCCTTCATCGACAATACGACCGTTCCGGTGCACATTCTCGACCTAAATGAGACATTGCCAGCCAAAAGCCTGGTTGAGGCCCAGCGCATGACCCACATAGATAATGTTTTCTGGATCATGGCAGCTCTGATGGTAGGTCGGAACGAAAATTATCCTGATGTTTAAATTAAGCCAAGTAAAATGAAATTATAGTAGGATTAATATAGGCGCGGATCCAGTACGGCTCCAAGGGGGGAAAACTTTTCCAGAACATCACCTTAACCTTTTAACACAAAATGTTGGGGATTTTCAAAAACGCTCAAAATCCTCTTTTGGTGCATCTGGGGGGTATAGTGGTCCTCCCTCAGAATTTTTTTTTTAAAATTTGACCGGAAAAAGTAGGGCTTTTACTCATTTTGATAATCTTTTTGTGTCCAAGGGGGGAACTCCGGACAGTGTCTCCCTTGTATCCGCGCCTGGATTAATATAGAATAGGCTTTTAACATCGGTCACTTCTTAACCATTCTCACACTTAACATTCTAATTTTTTTACCTTCAAATAGAGATAATTCAAGAAGAAATCTATGCTTCTTTAATCGATTCGTGAAAGTGCTTCGACTTTAAAATATGTTTGAAGTAAAAAGTGAAAGTATTGATTTTAATTGGAATAGGATAATCAATTTTTCAAGTTATTGCACTCAGTCTTAGATTCTGATTCTCTTGCAGATATTAAATATTTAACTCTAGCAACTTAGAACGTTTTCTAATTAATTGCGAACACTCTGGTATTTCATGCTTAAAAACTTATCGGTTCAGTAAATATATTCCTTTGAATCTGCATTACCTGCCTTATAAATTTGTAATAACCTAAACATACATACATAATGCATGTTTAGCTGTTTTTAATTAGATTTTTCAATGACGGTTAGTTATTTCTCAGCTTCCCGTAGCCTTACTAAGTTTGACACTTCTTGGCAAAGACGTCTACTTGAAGATGATTGGAAGAGGAGACCTGAATCAAAACAAACAAGGAGAATACGAAAACACAGATGCAGGTTGTTTTTCTCGCATGTTTATTTTTTTAAATTTCGTAGAACTTAGAAGAGGCAACATTATTTATGAAGAGGAAATTCATGCTTATTGTTATAAGATAGTGGATAAAAATTATTTTTTAAATATAATAATGCATTGGAAACTCAATTTTTTTTTCACCATTCTACATTTTCATTATTTTGAGATCCATATCCCAATATACTGAAATTTACGAACATTTCTTTTTATTCATAAAAAAATAGATCCTATTTTTATCCTATTGAAACCAGAATAGGAGTTTTCTCAATTATTGCCGATATCTCCCATTCTATTATTTTCATGTGACACCTGAGTAAAACTTTTATTAAAAAACAGTTATAAAATATTTTTAAAGGATAATTGTTATAAAACTGGTTATAACCTCTACCGATTACATTTCTTTCATTGTTAAAAATGTTTAGATTTTCAAGGAGAAACTTTTCCAAAGTTTTCTTTTCACAAGTTAAGATTCCCTACCGCACCACCTTTTCCCACACCCACCTTATAATACCCTCCCCCTCTACTCTATAGGTAAATTATTTAAAAGTACTGAATGGGTGTTTTTCAGGCATACCAAGTAGGAAGTTTTCAACTTGAATGGTTTTCAGTTAGCCTAGCTTTATTAAATTAAGTTTTGGTTGCCCTTAGCACCAGCCGCACCTATTGAAGCTGATGAAAAATACGATACAAGTCCTGTGTCAAGATTTCATACAATGCTCATTACTTTTCTCTGCGCATCTTTAATGTTTATTTACGACGGATTACAAGTGAGTGTAATTTTCATTTCGATGTTTTTACTATTAAAACTTCAAGTATACGCATTAAATTTTTTAAAATATAATTTATTTGTTTTATCCCTCAAACCTAGGCTATATATGGGGGATACTTGTATTCCTATGCAGTGAAAGGACCAGTTAGTATGAGGAAATCTAACGCTGCCTACCTGAATGCTTTGTTTTGGGTAAATACATATTAAAATTATTTTTAACTTTAGTACAGATTACGTTAATCGTTTAAATTAACTGTGCCACTTAACTTTATCTTCCCATTATTTTTATATCAAGTTAAATTTCGCTGAGTATTTTAAAAGAATTGAAAGGATATTTAAAAAAATATCTAAATCTATTTATTTGAATGAAAGTTTTCTTTACTTTTAGGGGATGTTCGCCACAGGCCGTTTACTGTCCATAGCCCTTGCCACCCGATTTGCTCCGGCCTTCATGCTTGGCTGCAACATTGTAAGTAATATTTTCCTTAGCTATGAATTAATTGCTTCGTGATAAAAAGTAAAAGGGGTTCCACTTGGTACCATTAGTTGTTGGTTTCCAAAACCAAACCTTTTCAAGCTTTGGCCCTCTGTAAGACTTATAATCTTGATCATATATCCCTTTTTCTTAAATTCTGTAAGAAAAGCAACTTTTGTAGTAAATTTGAGGGTATACCAAATATTCATATCGTTTAATATCCTCTGGTTGACTAAAAGCATAATGAGATCCAAATCCAGACTGAGAAGGCTTTAAATTGTAAAATAATAAAAATAAATACCCTTAAAGTTCATTAAGAGTAAACTAGGCGTATTGCCCTTACACATTTTCTAAATAATTCTAATTTATTTACCTACCACGAAATTCATTAATTCATATAATGGTTTTAAAAAAGATTAAAGGATTGGAATAAACTTTTTTAAATTAAAACAAACTGCTATAAAGGATGTATCGTGGTAATTTTAAGGTTTCCCAGCTATAGATTTTGTTTACTAGATAACCAGAGTTTTCTTGTTATTTTTTTTTGTATTCTTCATTGATCGATTTACAATTTAATTTGGAGTTGGAGTGAGAGAGAGAACGAGAGAGAATATAAAAGAAAATAAGGAAGAATTTAGAGAAGGAAACCCTAATATTTTCATGAACGCCGAAAATATTTAATAATATTTCGGAACGACGAAATTATTTAACAACCAATTAGTGTATTTAATTTAATTAAAATGAGAATGTTCGTTTCCAAAGAATCAGTGCTAAATTAAGTTCAAGACTTTTGAAGGTAATTGATCTCTCTTTTAAATAGCCAAGTTATAATATCGTTTAAAAAAGTCATAAAATGTTTGATAGACTGGGAAATTAAAATGGAACATTAGCCGTTACAAAAAGAAACAGTCAATTAAAGATTTGTAAGTCTATCTAGTCTTGAATGTATCGACCCTCCCCATTTACACCTTTTAAAAACCTATCAACCGAAGACCAATCCTTGAGTCAGTAAAGAGTTAAATATTTTTCGAAAGCTTCGTCGTATCCAGGTAAAAGAGATAACAAAGAAAGATTAATAAAATAAATACTCACTCACCTAACAGAAGAAGTCTTAAATATGCCTTTGGATCTTTTTTTATTTGAATTTAGCGTTAAAATCTTTCCAACTGTTGTCATAACTAAAAAATGTAGAAAATTGAATTACGAAGTTTTGAATAGTTCAGAAAGTATTAAATTAATAATTTTGTCAAATAATAAGTTTGATGTTCAGATGGCAGCACGTCTGCGAAGAGCAGTTTTTTTTTCCCAGTTATAGTGTTAAATCAAGAGCGAAGTTTTTTTTTGTTATTATTACTGCTAGTAAGATAATAATCCTCTCTATAGAAAAATTTCATTGTCCATTCACAGAACTCTTCAGTTAAAATTTTTGAAAAAAAGTTAAAAAAAACTGTTACAACAGAGGTATTGTCGACAAGAACATTCAAAATTTCCTGTTTTTATATTTTAAAGGGACCAACTTTAAAGGTTATAAAAATTAGGAAGCATTAAAGTTTTGTAATTTTATTATTACAATAAATAATTATTAAATTTGAGCACAAAAATCCCACGAAAGCCACTTAATCATCTCCAATTTACACCTTTAATATTAACTTTCTCTATCTATAAAAAACATCATACCGAACGGATAGATTTCGGTAAAAAAAGAGTGAATTCAATCCGCATGCTGTGAAACAAACATTCCCGACTGATGGATTTCTGTAAAACGAGTTTTTCCTTGATAGTATACGGTGTACAGAAAAACAAACAATTATTACTGGACTACTGTAAAACTAGTTTTTCCTTGATAGGAGACAGTATGCGGAAAAACAAACTTTTCCGTTGTTCGCGAGCGTTGCATAGTTGAAAATTTTGGTTTACAGGGAGCTTATTAAACTCTTTTTTCTCCGAAAGATATTACAATACCAATAATTGTTCCACGAAATATTGACTGGAAAAATTTGGCTAAAAAAACTCCATGTTTGAAAAAATTCAATTCGTAAATCCTATGCTGAAAGGTTAATTTCAAAGAATGATGATCTCATCAAAGTGATATATTCTTTCCATGTAGGATTGCACGGAACATACGATTAACAGAAGTTTAATAAACAAGATTTTAACTGGATTGGTAGTAAAAGCAATTTCATGCTGAGGTGAATATTATCTTATAAAACTAATACAACTTGTTATTTAATTAATTACGTTATTAACGACTTTAATTAAATAAATAATTATAATTTAATTAATTAAATAAATTAAAAAAAACCTTAATAAGCTTATTTATTAAGTTTTTTTAAAGAAGTGTTTTTTATTAAATTTTTTAAATAAGTTTTTATTTTTAAATTTTCCTCAAAATATTATTTTTTCCGGACCCAAGCGTGAACTTCAATACGACGGTGGGAAAAATTTACGGAAATGGAAATTGAGAACCTAGAGAACTCAACCTTGTAGCATTTATTTAAACACAGACTAGAAACATGAAGTTCAGACAAAAGAAATTCAAAATGTTTCAACTGCAAAAAACCGTTTTGAAAAAAAAAATTATACGTATAATGAAAGCAAAAAAATTCAACAAAAGCATAAGAGCCAACTTAGTTTTTATTAATTAAAATTTGCAATATGTCACTTTGGTCTCCCGTTATGAGAATCCGCCACAGCGAAGGCTCATTCAGTGTTTTTCTGTAGGTCGGGTGCACTCTTGGAGTTCTGTTCATGCTGGCCTTCAGCCACAGCAAGGCAGTACTGGTCCTGGGCACCATCATCATCGGTCTGTTCATGAGCTCGGTCTTTCCGACCGCGCTTTCTCTGACCGAGCAGTACATCAAAGTCACTCGTAAGTCAGTATAGTCAGTTTGCAATTTGTTTTTATTCGGAGTAACGTTATAGTAAAGACTAAGGGAGCGTTTCCATTTATGCGTTTGGTTCAACCGAATGAAATGACGTCATTTTTGTCTGCTTGGGATTCGTCTTTTAGTTAATCCGGATTGTCGTACCGCAACCATACGCAAAAGTGGAAATGGTACTTCAGACTTACTTAGTGGCGTAGAATTTAATACGGATGGGGCTCAAACATGTATTTCGAGAGGGACTAACATTATCTATATAGAATACATTCCCAAGTAGCACAAAAGTATTGGCCGACATTAATTCTTTAATGGTCTAATTTACACCTATAATGTTTTTTATACCTTAAAATTTTTTGCATGGAGTTCTTGTTATAAGTAGTATAGAGTTGTCATGAAACAGGAGAGACGATCATAAGAGACAGCACATTTATTCGTATAATCACAGGATCAAAAACAGAAGTTACTCTAAAACACATTTTTTTAAAAGTAGCCTTGGCTTTTTAACTGTTGCCAAAATAATAAATCAAATATAACGTTAAGATTACAATTCAGCTACAACAGTTCTTCAATGCCACTGCTAGAATATTAAAAAGTAAAGAGAATCCTATCCTAACTTGAAAGTAATTTGTAGACCTTGAATTCATTCAGAATTAAAAGTGACCAGGAAAAACAACTGAATCTTGTGTGCGTGTCTGGGTGTTAAGATTTCTTTTCGCTTGTTTATTTGAATTATTTTTAAATATCCTTTTTACCTTTCAGCTACAATCACTACCGTACTCGTATTTGGGGCTGCTCTAGGTGAGATGTCTATGCCCGTGATATTAGGACATGTAAGTTTTGTTAGCATAATTTTACTTTACATAAAAAGTATAGAAAGTTTTTCACGAAGTTTGAGCTTTAAAAAGTACTGCCGGCGAAATAGTACACAAATGTATGCTAATGATGGGGTCTAGACTAATACAGTATAGTGCTGTCCTTTAAAAACAACCCACTCCAAATTGTACCCTAAAAACAACCCATTGACATTTTTTAATTACATAATTAAAATAATTTTACCATCTCATATACCCTGTCCTATGACTCTTAGAGTGCCAGGGATGTAAAAACTGGTCAAAGAACGGTTTATTTACTCACTTTTTAAACAAGCTGAGATAATGTAGATTTTTGGCAAAAAATGTGCTTCAGATTTACAGATTTTGTAAAAATGTATGTCATAAAGACTTTAGAGCATTTTTCGCGCGTTTTTATGTTATCCTATTACTATGAGAATAAAATATTAACGTTTTAGCTCAGTCCGCCAATTAGAGTCCTTCTAGGAAAAAGTGGGGTTTTTTTTTCAAATTCTTACTTAATTGACTGCCAATTTGTAATGGATAATTGGAATTAAACATGCTAAGCACTAAAATGTTAAGGAGGATGAGCCGTTACAACAGTTTTTTGTTCGATTTAATTATCCTTTTTATTAAGCTTTTAATGGAGAAAATATTAAACAGTGGGTTGTTTTTAAAGGACAACAATATATCCATGCAGCTTGAAAATCTCGTTGAATAATATTCCTAATGTAACGGTTGATTCAGTAATAAGCAGTCAAACATTAATTCAACTAGAAACTCATACCTTTTCCTGTTCATGTCACAAACAATTGCAAAAGATCATGTCTATCAATATATTTTTTTTTCAAAAATAAATAATTTGCAAAGTAGAAATACCTTTTTTCTTCCACTTTGAGTTTGACCTATCATTATTCTTATTATTCTCATTATTCTTTAAAAGTAAAACCACAACTTTCATCCCTTGATTTTTTCTTGATTTTGCAAATCTTATACATTTCAACTTAAAAAAAATCAGGAGGGTGCTTGTTGTGTTTTATTAAAAAATAAAGACGGTAATAAAAGGAAAGTTAGTCCACAATTTTCTCGATCTTGATTTTTTGTCCCAATATTGCAAATCTTATAATCTTCAACATAAAAACAATATCAAAAAGGTGTTTTTTATAATTTGTCTAAAAAGAACAAATATAAATTGTATACTATATGAATTCTCAAAATTCACCCTTTTTCCTCTTTCAATCATTCAATAAATTTTCATTGTTGTACTTCTGGAAAAGTTTATCCTTCTGAAGGATAAAGAGACTAGCCTCTTTCTCTTTTATTTGTTCCCCTTTTTAAGACAAAATACAAAAGACACCCTTTTGATATTCTTATATGTTGAAGAGTATAAATTCCTAAATTGTTAAAGAGTATAATTTCATTTATTTGGTATTTTTTTCTTCAAAATGACACCAAATTTATTTATATCAGTTGATAAGTATAACACGTGCACGTACTTTCTAGTGCCGTCATTTTGAGGATTTGAGTCAAATTTTAATATGGCCCCGTAACCTCAGTTTTTATCGAAAAATTATGAAAATAATTTTTTTTTAGACTTTTTCCACATGTTCCCTTCCACATAAAATTTTCAGAAAAGACATGATGGCAACAAGATTTTTTTTCAGTTTGGTTGATATTAATTGAAATGATCCTATCTTAGGGCCGATTTAAACTATGCCAGTCAGCGTGCTAGTAGAATTTTCAAGAGGGCTATTTTTCTTTTATTATTTGTGATTTCTTGCTTTATTTAGAATTTACACGTTTTCATCCGTTGGCGTTCCGTTACTGGAATATTCAACTAGCATGCCGACTGGCATCGTGTAAATCGGCGCCATTGGCCCTTAGTTTTCAACTTTGCATGTGTAACACCATATTTTTTTCTTTCAAAGGAATTTGACCGAACTGGGCCAATTACCTTCATGGTAACTGGTGTAGTTTTGTGCTTTTTGTCTCTTACCATCTACATGGCACTTTGGATAGTTGGTCACACAATGGTAGGCGCTTCAGGTATGATCCTTATTCATCTAATATAGTGGTTAGAAAAATATTTTAATTTTTAATTTTTATTAATTTTCAGACTGAATGTCCACTAAAAGTAAAAATAAGAGTTGGGAGTTTTGAATTGGCATTCAAATTTGAAAAAGTGACTATAGGTCTGAAAAATATAAATAATTTCAGAACAAAGTTTAGTTGAGTGATTTGAGAAGAATTTTCTTGCTTAAAAGAATTAAATATTTTAACTGCGTAATGTAATATTCTCGATGAATATTGCTCTAAACAAATCTGTGAAAATTAATTGAGAAGAAAAGGTAGAGTGTAGTATAGTGTTAACAATGAAAACGACAATAAATAAACTTTGGAGAGCCACTATCAAAAACACTAGTTATTGACAGCAGGTAGAAATAGTAGAACAGCAGGTTGACCTTGTTCTAGAAAAGGGACCTTCAAAGTTTTTAACCCAAGGGCCACATTTACTATTTAATTAATACTGGGACGACAAATGCCCAAAACAACTAACTGGAGAAAAGTTTATAATTTTAAAACTATATTTATTTGCTATACTTAAATACCTTAATAATTTGGGGGCTGACTGTAAGCTCAACAAAAAAAGGTTGTACTACTATACGATACCGTTAGTTACCAATAACCTCATTTTAGAACCTTTGAGGCCAATTTTGGGCCGTTGGTCACACTTAGAAGATCCCTGTTCTAAAATAATTTGGTGAAAAACTTTTTCCAGGCGTCTTTAGCATGTCGACGACCAATCAGACTGACGGGGAGGACACCGGACTGAACAATCAGCAGGTGCGCTATTACTCAAGGATGGAAGACACCAACGTGGAGGAGTCCTCATTCACAGAGCCGACTCCTCAGCAATAATGATAATGCCAGCCTGATAACTGCAGTTTTCAACGCAGAAGGAAATCATTCCACTGTTGTAGGACATTAAGTAGTCCACAATTTAGTTAAATGCATTGGTTGGTTATCGGAATTTAATTGGAAATGGGTTGCCTTTTCCAAACGAGTTTTTCTCTCTCAGCCATCCACAATTTTTATACTAAACAATGCATAAGAAAAGGGAAAAAGAAATCTTACTTATCCGGGTGACCTTTCGTGAGAACTCTAATCAAACTCAAAGTAGAGCAAGATGCCTCGAATTCGAGGTGAGGTCTGATTTGCTGTTATTTACTTAGCTTTGGTGGCTCGAAAATTCGGTATGAAGTGGATGCGCTTATTTAGTTCGTTAAAAACAATTTTGAATCCTTGTCGGGAGATCCTTGGCGTTGACTTTTTGTTTACGCTAATGGTCACATGCTGTTAACCTAAAATACTTCAAATGCTCGTTTGGAAGACAAATATTATTGACGATTCCACTCTGTCAATTAGCTTTAAGCGCCTTTACATAAATGTCTATTGGAAAAGAAATGTTTTAAGCGAGTACAAAGAACGACAGAGCATCGCACGGCTTAAATAGTCATCGTTCGAATTTTTAAAATTTTGAGTAGAGTGAAGGTGCTGTGGATGATTTTAAGTAGATGTCATCTCATTCTCTACATTGGAGTTCGGGTTTCTTTTCTTATTAGAAAAATATAACGAATGGCAGTTTTGAATAAAATACAAACGAAATTCAGTAAGGTAACTGAAAGTGCTTTAAACTAAACCCTAACGCAGTGTGTCCACTTATAGCGGATTTACAGTAACGCATCAAAAGCGGCTAGCCGCCGCAGCTTACAGACCTGCCGACAGAGAGCGCTAAAAGCGAAGCGTTTGCAGCGGTTACCGTCTTGGTCTTGTTTGCTTTTGTTTCTGTCCCATCTGGGTGACTCCTTATCAAATAGAATATTGAAAATTACATTTTATCACAGAAAATCAAACCTAGAGAATATTCACAAACAGGTAACTAAACAAGTTCTACCTTTTCTAAGGTTCTAAACAAGTAACTGAGCCTCAGAAGAAAAATTCATTTCGCTAAATTATTTCATTTTAAGTAGATGGCAGCGCAATGCTTAGTCAAAATGACAGCCATAATGATAACGATTGGTCACATATATTCTCCGGTTTGTGTGCTCGATCTCAAGGACCCGCTTATAAACCTTCAAGTAAGACAGACACAAACAGAATTTTTACTGGCAAAGAAAGAGAGAGAGAAAATACACCCACGGCAAGAGGCCGATAATCGGACTTGACATCAGGTACTACTACAGTGCGCAGACTGCTAGTGTAGTGGACTGCACGTAATCCCACTAGGCCACCCCGGCTCCAATAACAGCCATGTGGTCCGGATTTATTTTAGTTAATTAATCGGAACACCTTGGTTTATGCAACTGCGCTTGAATATCAAGGAAACACGAAATTGATATATTGGAAGATCATTTTCACATTTCTATTGGAGGCTTCGCCCCCCCCCGCTTTTGGTTCTTTTAAAAACTTCCTCGCCGTTAATGCCGCAAACCGCTCTCGCCGCCGGCGCAAGTTCAGAACTGCTGATGGTTGGCGAGATTTGGCTTTTTAACGGCACATTTGGCTTTTTAGCGGCACTTTTACCATTGTATTAGGGTTGCTTTTATCGCTAAAAAGTGGCGCATCAGCAGTTCTAAACTTGCGCCCTCGCCACCTTTGACGCGGTGCTGTAAATTCGCCATTATACGATTTGTTGCAGAGTTGCAAATATGGCGAGACCTACGGATGAATCACAGCGAAACAAAAATAACATCATTTTTTGGATGTTTCATGACATGTGGTTTAATCAATTGGTCTCGCCGCAGATTCATTCTCTTGTGAACTCATTCCTTAAAAAATACACGGTTATACTAAGCGTAAAATATTTAAAAAGTTTTCAAAATTTATTAACTTTTCTTGTGTCAACCATGATTCTATAATCTTTAGAGAAGAACACTCTTCTAAACTGAAATTATTCGTTCAGTTATCTCTAACATCAAGTAGTATAATCAAGCAAAAATCATGTATATCAGTAATACCCTTTATAAGAACTTAACAATTTTGGTTGAACGTATTTGGTTTTCGAAAATCATTGCACTGAAATGAGATAAAATTTTCGGTTATTGAGTTTAGTCTAGAAAGTTTCGACCAAACGCGCCAAGGACATAAAGCTGTCTTCTTCCGTATTTAGGGACACGAACACTAAAATCAACTAAATTAAAAGACAACTCTTTGGGCATAATTAAAACAAAACAAAATATCTAGAAAGAAATAACTATGAAAATGAAACATGTATTAATTAGTGGATCAAACTTCAACTTTCTCAAACTTTTTTCTACTTGGAGGAAAAACCGATGGGGATTATTAAAGTTAAAATTTAAAAAAGGAAAAATAGTAGTACACTGCTCCATTAGAAAGCCACAAATGTCTGAAAGTTGATCATACTATATGAGGGAAAACTAAAATGCACAAATATCCACTGCATTGGTAATGAAAAATTTAATCATAATCAATATGTTTAGGTATCGGAGTGCATATTTACAAAGGCTCAAGACTATGGAACCATTTTTAAAATTAAAAAAAATAATTAAATGAGTATTAAATTTAATTAATTAAAACATTAAGATGTTTTTTTTATTTTTTGCAAAAAGTTCCATAGTCTTGAGCCTTTGTAAATATGCTATCGGAGTACTTCGAAGATTCAAATAGTACTTATTTTTCAGGTTACTTTACTCTTATATGTACCGAATACATTTAAGTTATAAAGAGTATTTGAATTTTTAAACAAGGTTCAAAACATGATTAGATATATGCAAAACATAAAAGTACGTAATTATTTACTGATACCTAAAGGTATAGAGTTTGCCTATTACACACTATATGAAATCTAGTTGGGAGTCTATAAAACACATTTATTTTAACTGACAAAAAGTAAAACATCGATAAAATAAGTATACTTTTCACGCACAAATATGCTCACATTGAACCATACTTTACTTTTAAATAGTCTGTTTATATGAATCTTCTTTCTCTATTGAACGGAACAATTATGTTGTCCAAAACGACTGTTATTTTAAATTTAAGAGCAGTCTGGACTCTCTTGGAAAGTATATAACTAAAGTTAGAAATCTTAAAAGGAGATTTTTTAAGAGAAATAAATTCCAAAATTACTTCAGAAAGATACAAATATAGCGATGGAAAAAGTAAATACAAACAAATCCTCAATACAAATTTTACTTCGAGGGTCTTACGAACTTATAATTTTTAAAAAGTATGGGTTTTTGTTTAAAACTCCAGGTCAGAGAGAACTAACTTTAAGTAATAAAATTACTCAGATGTACGGAATAAATTAGGTAAAAGTGCCAAGTTTCACAACAAAAAATTTTGTTATTTGAAAAAATTGTAGTATTACAGGAAAACATTTTCAAATTTTCTGTTCGTGTAAGTAGTTGGAGATTGATAATGAATACTATATGAGAGCTTAAGTTGTCTAACCCGCTTCCTTAAAAAAAAAGGCTGAGCTGTTAAGTTCGAATGTAATTTTCAAGTTGTATCTAAATTTCAAAAAGTTGAAAGACTAATCCAACTTTCCAACTAATGGGTTTTTTGGGGTGTATATGAACATAATATATACCTATCTTACTAAATTATGAGATTATTTAGAATAAGGTTTAAATGGGTTAAATTTGTAGCGCATAATTTTTTGATCAGTCTACAACTTCAAACATTAAACTAAGAGTGAAAATATTGCTTGAAATTTGAAAACTTATTTCGAGCGACTAATTTATCTTACTTAAGTCAATCTTATTCTCAATGAAGTGACCTCAAACGGTACCTGAAAAATGTATTGGCGAAAATTGGACATGAAAAAACTATTATTTCAATTACTCTGAGTTTTACATAAATGAGATTAAGGAAAACAGAAAGGACAATATTATTTTGTATATTTTTTATACGTTAAATATGGTAAGACTATTTATTACTAAGTTTCTTTTTTTTAAGAACCAGCCAACCAGTGTCCAACAATATGTGTGTGTAATAGCTTGAATTTTCTAAGAATTTACGTATGTGGAAATTGGTGACTATTGTTTTATGTGATAATAAAAATGTGTCTAAAACAAAGTTTCATGAATTATTGTGTCTTTTTATATCAAGAATTTCCTTATTAAACTTCTTTTTCCCCAAAGAAATAAGACTAATACTTGAAAATATCACTTTTAGTTATACATAAATAATCTCAGGTATCTTTACTTACCCTGCCTGATTATCCTTTTATAATTAACTATTATAAATTTGATAGTTAACTCATTTTAATTTTTCTAGCATCTATTCATTTCTATTTCCAATTCACCTGAAATGTTTTCTCCTGATTTGAACAAATTTTAAATTTAAATCAAATAAAATATTTCGTAAAAACAAAGTTAGTAAACAAAGTAAATCAAGCAAGAGTGTTAATGCCCTGATGACTCAGTAGAGAGAGTCGGTAGGGAGAATCTCTCTATTCTAAAAAAAGGTTTTGGAGAACGGTTTCCAGAGAAAAACTTTTTAATTTCTGATCCGAATGACACATTTCTGGTATCTAAATGTCCGGATTCTTTCGAGAATTTGCAGTAATTTGTTGGAAATTAAAAGAAAAATTTGCAGTAATTTAAAAAAATTCTTAATTTTAAAATATTTCCAATTTTTAGATTACGGATAAGGTCGCAGTTACGAAGCAAGTATACTGTCAAGCAACTTATTATACATGCAATCACAACGACCAATTGACGCCATATTTTATGATGAAACAAGTTTATTTTTTCACGTTTTAAAATGTACTTCAAAGTAATTTCCAAATTAAATATAATTCAAAGACTGATAAAAGTATTCTAAAAACTTACAGATATGCTATTTCATACTAAAATTTCACACATTTTATCTCAAATTTATAATCTTTAGTCTGATAATCGAAATTAATTGTAAACATTGAGTGTCTTGTAAGTTTTGTTTCTTATTATTTTCAATGGCTTAAAAGGTATTGTTTAACAAGTCTGGAATTAAACAAAAATATGAATAATAAAACACTAGGTATACTAACGAGTAACTAGAAATTAAATTTAAAAGATTCATTGGTGTACGTTTTTATTTTTTCCGGAATGTTGATTAACAATAGGTATTAATAAATGTGCTGGATATTTTTAAGGAAAACATTTTGAGATTAAATTATTGTGATAAGTTAAGAGTTAATAAATATTCAAGCTTTTAAAAAAGTGTTATTCATGGATAACCAAATAAACATAACGTGACGGTATGATCTATCATTTTTCACTTTTAACATCAAATAATTTGATGACTTTAAAAAGGTTATAGATCTAACTCTCAAAACAATTCAGGGGGCTGAACTGATTCTGAATAACCCAGTGTTTGCACTCGCTGATGGATTTTAAGGCTATTGGATTTGTTACATATATTTTCCAGTCTGTGTGCTTGATCTGTAGGATCTGCTTATAAACCTTCGTCAAGCAAGACAGACACAACAGAATATTTACTGACACAAGGAGAGAGAAAGTACACCCAGGGCAAACCCGGAATCGAACCGACGGTCGGTACAGTCCGAGAACTGCTAGCGTTGGCTATGCTAGTTCCGTCGTGGGAAATAACTTTTTTTTTTTTTGACAAATTCATAAACTTTGGCGGGATAGGTTTTTTGTCAAATTTTCCTTATTCCCTAAATTTCATATCAATGGGGGATGTTAGTTTCAAAATCTAGGCATTTTTTGTATTATTATTATTGGCATGAAATCATGTAAAATGTTCAATTAAAATTCCATAAAAAATCTCATCAAAGGCCAGCCAGCGAGTTTGGCACTATCCCTTCCCTCGTTTAGGAGATAGTTGGGTCTTTTATGATAGCAACTGTTGAAACTGAAGTCTAACAGGCCGGCCGTGAACCCTACTCTCTGGTTCAAACTCCTTTTAAATGGGTAAAAATAAAGTAGCGAGGATCTAAAAAAATTCTTTATGAAGATTTTTGAAAATTTTCATTGAATACTAATCCTTTAATTTCGTTCCAAAAACATACATTAGTGTAAACCAGAAATTTAAACCAATCAGGGAAAACTTTGCAAAAAGTGAATCCCCAGTGAAGTCCCAATATCTAATATCTAAGTCATATATAGTATAAGTCAATATCAGCAAGGCTCTAGCACTCCAGTAGCGTCTCACCTCGGAGTTCCCACATAAAGCTGGACATCCTTGGATATGGGACCTGTCCATAATTTCATCCTTTTTGCAGAGTGGGCAATTTGGACTGTCATAAACGCCAATGCGGTGTAGGTGGTTTGCAAGGCAGTCATGCCCCACTGCAAGTCTAAATTCTAATTAATTAAAACTACACCAAGAACAAACTCAGTATTAAATGTTTAATACACTATTTAAGAGCAGAGGATTATTTCGCATTTTGTAAAAATAGCCGCATCAGCAGAATCCATAAGTTTTAACCCTTGACCACTGGTCAATTTCCCATTTTTTAGTACATCTTCACTTTTTGACACACTAGAGCTCTGTCCTGACTCCTGGTCAGATATGTTTTACCTTATGGTTCTTTGCTTATGGTAACCTTGGCCAATGGTCACTTACTTCCTTATTTTTGGCTTACTGAGTAAGTATGCCTTCACTTTTTAACACATCCATCATCCATGTCCTGGTCAGTTATGCTTAGTGTTCGGCAACTAGTGGTCAAAAAATAGTTAACTACCAACTACTAACTAGTTTGGGAAAATCTAGTTGCAACTAGTAGTTAACTATTTTTTCCTGGGACTAGTTGCAACTAGTAGTTAACTATTTCCCAAAGTAGTTAACTACTTCTTAACTAGTTTATTTAATTTCATAACCTAATTTTTGCCCAAAATTTTTATAAATATTTTTTTAAAAACTTAGTAGTATAAAACTTTCAGCTTGTAACTTTTTTAACTGAGCATATCTCTAAAGATTTTCACTGAAATTTCTGAAAAATTCTTCAAATTTCTGAAATTACTAGAGTTATAAAATACACTTTAGATATTATAATAATACTTTCATTTGATTTTTAATTGTTTTATATTAGTAAAATAACTGGCCTTTTTCTTATTACCCCTCCTGGGGTAACAGGATACAGTTGCTTAGAATAATAAGATACAAGTAAATAATACCCTTCTACTTTTACTTAGCAGACATATTATTTTTTCAAAGAAAGTTGAAAATGTTATAAACATTCTGTTAAAAGTCAGCTTCATAAACATAAGGAGAAATCCTGTAAAATTTGGCATGCTTCCTACAACCCCCATTTGCTACTTATTACCACACTCTCCCCAAAGTAGAAACTGATAATTTCATTGAAAGGAATGAATTTTTTTGTAATTAGACAAAACATTTTTCTCCATTAAGGGGACAAGGTACCTTTCTGTCAAATTTTTAAAATAGAGCCCTTGTTATAATCAATTTCTAAGGGATGTAGAGAGCATTTTTAACTAAAAACGTTAAAGAAAACATTGAATTTTCTTTATTACAAAGTTTTTATTATAATTTTTTTAATGCTAGGCATTTTAATTTTGAGTATTTTTTCATAAAACCTACACAATGTAATCAGTAATAACTTAAGGGGTGGTATCCATTTTCCTCCAAACTATATTTAGAATTTCTTAAATACTTTATCACAATGTAAAAAATAATCACAATATTTCAAATTTAGAAGTTTCAAAAAATAAAACTTACAGCTTGATTGAAAAGACCATAACATATTTTTAATAAAAAATTTTTAGGAAACTATCTACAAAGCATTTAAAGCAGTAAAAAAAGCTTCATAATTTTGTATGTAGAAAAAATTTAAAATTTTATTTTTTAAAAGTATAAACTTTAAGTTCTTATTAAAACACAGATGTCAATATGCACATACTATAAGCAGCAAAATATTTTAAAATGTACTTTATAAACTTGAAGCTCAAGCCAAGGGGTACTAAGTGGCAAAGAGTTAAAGGCTTAATGTGAATTGTAAATACTAGTTTAATGATTTACAAAACAGCTTTTTCAGGAAAAATGTTTCACCTGCCAGACGTCTTCACACACACACCCTTCGGATTTACTTCAAAGTTTAGGAATTTTATAAATGTTTTTTTTTTTCAAAAATGCTTCCGGAAAAATTCAGAATTTTTTTAACTTTATCTAAAATTCCTACACTTTTGACTTAAATCAGCAGTCTGAAGACATCTGGCAGATGAAACCTCATACTCACAGCACTAGCCGTCAGCCACATAGCCGATTACTAAATTTTTTTCAATACACCTCATTACTTTTCAATATGATTAGGTATAGGTCAGACCTTTCAACTAAATTACTAGTATTTGGATATCCAAGATTTTCTACTTTTTTATTTTATAACATAATTTTCCATTGTTATTTACTTAATTATTTGATATTTCAATAACCTATGATGTGGACAGTATTTTTACTATGAATAAACAGGTAATTAGAGAAATGAAAGCTTGTATTAAACCTATCCTTGAAACATTGTTTAGCAATCCTATCAATTAGGATGTTTAAAATTCTAAGAAATTAATACTTAATACTCCTATTAACTTTTGAATAAAATTAACACAGATCATGATTTTCTAGCATGTTTAAAAACTTCGTTCAGATTCTGAATAACATAATATTCTTTTAAGGCGATACGGTACCCTAAAAATCCTCAAAATATTGGGAAAAAAATATTGGCTTAATCCTTAATCCATACCATGGATTTTTCTAAATGTGTCTTCAAAATTTCAGAGCTATCTTAATAATTTATGGAGTTATCTCCTTTTTTCTGTTGCAAGTCCGGAGTGTAAACAGAAGGACCTTTTTGAGTTGAATTTTCTCCATGTTGTATTTTTGTGCATTTACAAATCTTTGAATTCCTAAGGCTTTTTATATAAATGAAATATAAGTCTGAAAATTAATGTATTTGAATTATAGAACTGAGCATGGGTTTAGCTCTAACAAGGTTAGATTTTTTTTTAAATATTAAAGTAAAAAATGTTGAGTTTTTCAGGTTTCTTTTGGTTTATAGTACATAAAAATTTCTATAAAATAAATTAATAATAAGAGAAAGAAACCCATGCACAATTTTACGTAGTATGATATGGCGAATCAAAAAATGAAAAAATATATTCATAAAAATATGCAAAATTAAAAAAGCCTTCAAGATTAAAAAAAAAAACTATTTTTAAAAATTTTAAATTTTTAAAATTCTGATTATCAAAATCCAACTTTTTCTTAGGTGGTTACCATATGAGCCCACCAAATATGCAATCAAAATCAAAATAATATTAAAATTAAAAAAATAAACTCTAGGTAGGGTACTCCCCCCCCCCTATCGCCTTAAACCAATCATCATAATAACACTGTTCAACAAATTGGACCTTCAAAATTTTTTCCTTGATGAAAACAGTCATTTTTGATAGATTTTGGGTTGCTGAACACGAAAATCACCATCAAAATTCTCAATGAGCTCGGGTTTTTCGGGGAACGGCCCCTCCCCCATTTTACGTTTGTTGATGACTTAATGACTTTGAATTCGATTTTCAGGGTCAAAAAGCATTACTTATGTTTTTAAATTACTCCCAAAGGGACAAGGAAGGTTGACATTTCTAAAATATGAAATTTTGTAGCAAATGGATAGGTTTAAGGGGTTATTACTCCCCTAATAAGGCAAAAAAAATAGCTAAAAATTATGGAAGTTTTTATACGATATTTTTTCCTCTTATTTTTTACTCAATTCCCTTTTTAAGGGTCCTAACCCTTCCCCAAGGACTCAAATTTGATGACTATATGCAGCAATAATGTTTACTAAAAGCGGTTGAGGTGTTAGAGCCCCAGAAGCCCCCTCGGAAGAGTCCGAAAGACTCAATCGCGTTGTCACTCGCGTGCTCTGGAATTAACATTTATGCTTTGAGAAAGTTAAAATAGACACGAGGACATATAAATGCATGGTATATTGAGCCTTTTAACACTTGGCCACAAAATCAGTCAAACAGGGTGTTGGGATTACGCGGGCGGAATAGAACTGGTGTAGAGTTACACTGCATATGAAATTTTAACTTCAAATTTTTTAGAGATGAAAATAGTCATTTCTAACAAATTTTGGGTCGCTAAAGACAAAAATCACCCTTAAAATGCTTAATTAACTCTGCTTCTTGGGTAATTCAATTTTTTAAATTTTTTTATTACGCTATGGGGCACTATAGTTACGATAAACAAAGTTCACGTAGCGGGTAGATAAATATTAATATAATAAAATTGAATTACCCAAAAAGCATTATCCATATCCAAGCAAGTATTCCATTAACATTTATCATACACCCAAACCATCATACTCAAAAGTTTTAAGAAATTCACATCTTCTTTACTAATAAAATCCATTTTTTTAAACACTCAAACAATCAAAAATATATATATTACAGGACTTACGATAAATAACGACCAACAGATTCACACTATAGAGTTATCGAAACAGCTCTCACTGGGAAAGAGACGTTAAAGAATTTGAAATGTTGGAAGAATCCGAAGAATCGCTCCTATGACGTCAGATTAAAAAAAAAAAACAGCTTCAAGGACCCCCGCAGGTGTGAATTTGAAATTCCCTCCCGCCATAGAATTGATTGGGATCGGACTACTGACATTAAAAATGAAACCAAAACTTTAGGGTTGCTGAGCAGCTGTTGGGAAGAAAATGTCGGAGGTGCCAAATTTGAGAATTTATCACATAAAATAACAATGTTATAAAGATGACAGCACAACCTTTTTAAAAATATTTTAATGAAAATTTTAAACATATTTTTGAAGTAGTTGAAAATTTGAAAAGTAGTTTTAACTATTAGTTGTTAAAAAAAGTAGTTCAACTACTAGTTGAACTAGTTTAAACCAAAAGTAGTTGAACTACTAGTTAACTACTAGTTGATCAGTAGTTAACTACTAGTTGCAACTACTTCTAGTTAACTAGTGCCGAACACTAGTTATGCTACCCTTAACCGAGAAAAGGGAGTATTTTTCACCATAACCACTGGTTCGGGAAAGGTTTGGAAACTCCAACTCTCAAACAAATTCAAATTTCGACATCCTGATTGTCTAATTTGTCCTAATTTTTCAGCAGGTCGTGCTGTCGTGTCGTGCTGCTGTTAATGCTAAAAATTTCTTCAATTTCGCCTTCGTTGTCCTTCTTCGGTTTAAAATGTGGATTACAAGAAATGAAATAGAAAAAAAAAACTACTTCCGTTCTCATAGAATGCATAAGATTAAAATTTAAAAGACCCACTGTAGAAATGAAATAAAAAAACAACACAAAGGGAACATTTCATCCTTACCCCTGAAATATGGAAAAGGAGGATAGAAACTACAAAAGAAGGACTGTCCTTCAATTTTATGGGGCAAGAATCGTTCGCTCTTAGCTAGCCTAGCTATAGCCTAGCCTATTTAGAAATTCGTCAATGTTTGTCTTGTGTTTTACATAATATCTACGTATTTGGTACATGAAACCAACCCACAATCAACCTTGCATTCTATTTCTAGTATAGTTAGTAGGGTTGCTATAAAGTTGTCTATATCCGAAGAAAAGGCATACCAGGAAAAAGTATCGATAACAAAAGGATCGACTATTTATCGAATGTTTTGAGAAGCTTTGTATTCGATTCGAGGTTTATCTCTTTGCTAACAGAACGGGCCAAGCGGGAAATGAGCGATTATTTTGGTCGATTAGGGTAGGCACTAGGAATCGCCTGGAAGTTAGATTTCAAAATTATGCAGAGCGGCATGCATTATCCTGTAAGTTTTGGACTCAATTATTTACACTCAGTTTTTTCTGTTCGCTTAAAAATATTGGGTGTAAAAGTTTCCTTAGGCCTAGGGCATGTCTACGAGAGTAAATGAAACTAACATGCCTTTGTCGCGAACACGATCTCTTGTCACTAGCATCAATGGAAATACAAGCTCTACTCCTAAGGAGACTTTTTTGCCGCAACTTAGCGACAAGACTTTCTTGCCGCCGATCAAGAGTCAAACTGTTGGAGGCTTCAAGACTGCCTGTCAAAACAATGTAACCACTCGTCATGAAAACGATCGGGACCACAGCAGCACGAAATCCGTGCCCCAGCTCCCAGAAGTCCGTCCGGCGACTAGTGGAGACAGTTCGTCGAGCAACAAAAGTTCATCTTGGAAACCAAAGACCCTAGTGGCCACCCCAGACCAGGTCATGAAGTTATATATGCATAAACTGTCTCCTTATGAACAACAAGAGATCTATTCATACCCTCACATATATTTCCTTGGTGCCAATGCCAAAAAACGGCAAGGGGTAATAGGGGCCCCATCAAACTGTGGCTATGATGACAGTACTGGCTCCTATATTTATGTGGCTCATGATCAAATCGGTTACCGCTATGAAATGGTCAAAATAATTGGCAAAGGCAGTTTTGGCCAAGTTATCAAAGCTTATGATCATAAAATTGGCCAATATGTGGCATTGAAAATGGTTCGTAATGAGAAGAGATTTTTCCGACAAGCGCAAGAAGAGATACGGATTCTCGATCATTTAAGAAAACAAGATAAGGATAACTCTATGAATATTGTTCACATGTTTGAACATTTCACTTTTAGAAATCATGTGTGCATTACATTCGAGCTTCTCAGTATTAATTTGTATGAACTTATAAAGAAAAACAAATTCCAAGGCTTTAGCTTGCAGCTAGTACGCAAATTTGCACATTCCTTACTGCAGTGCTTAGATGCCTTATACCGCAACAAAATTATTCACTGTGATTTGAAACCAGAGAATGTGCTCTTAAAACAACAAGGTAGAAGTGGCATCAAGGTTATTGATTTTGGCTC
The DNA here is from genome assembly GCA_963680715.1 of Tetragnatha montana. Taxonomy (NCBI): domain Eukaryota; kingdom Metazoa; phylum Arthropoda; class Arachnida; order Araneae; family Tetragnathidae; genus Tetragnatha; species Tetragnatha montana. Next base: position 34,487,484 of record OY796684.1, read on the forward strand.
AAGTTGCTTTGAAGATCAGCGAGTGTATACTTACATCCAATCTCGCTTTTACCGAGCTCCAGAAGTCATTTTAGGCTCCAAATACGGGATGCCCATCGACATGTGGAGCCTTGGTTGCATCCTGGCCGAACTGTTGACAGGCTACCCTCTGTTGCCTGGAGAAGACGAGAGTGACCAGCTGGCCTGTATGATCGAGCTACTTGGAATGCCTTCCGCCAAGCTGTTGGAGCAGTCTAAGCGCGCTAAGACCTTCATTAACTCGAAGGGTTTTCCTCGCTATTGTACTGCGACTCTTCAGCCCGACGGCAAGATGGTCCTGAGTGGCGGACGGTCCAGAAGAGGCAAGATGCGTGGTCCTCCGGGCAGCAAGGACTGGATTCGTGCTCTGCGAGGGTGCGACGATGTGCTCTTCATTGACTTTCTCAAGCGATGCCTTGAGTGGGATCCTGTGACTCGCTTGACTCCTCCTGCCGCTCTCCGTCATGGCTGGTTGCGTCGTAGGCTGCCGAGGCCGCCACAGAGCAATACAGCTGACCCTGCTCACCGCATCTACCTCCCTGACAGTAGTTCTTTACGCTTGCCCCCCACCAATGGGACTCTGAGTGGTGCTGGGGAGAGTGGAGCGACTGCCATTGACTCACATACTTTACCTAACATTGGTAAGATTCCTTAACGATTGTGATATTTAGATAATTATAGTTTGATAATGAGCTTTTGCAACACTTATGTCACATTGTTCTTTAGTTAAGCATCCCCTGCTACTTATTGTATTCATTTTTGTTCAAACATTTGTTAAAATGGGATATGTACTGCATGATACAATTCTTCTCCCAAAGCCTTTAAAAAGTTCTGAATGGTCTTTTTGTGGGAATTTTTCGTCTTGAGACATTACTACAATACAAAAGGGGTATTTTATTTGCTTAACCTTATAACTTTAAATCAATAGATGGCATAAAACTAAATAAAAATATGGTAGTCATAAACCCAGCTTAAATATAAATATAATAAACATGTAGTAAAAATATTGAGTTGTCTCTCCTAATATTTGGTCAGTCTGAAATATGGGGGCTGTGGTATAAAATTAAAGTGGAAAAGAGAAGGAAGTGTCCCACATTGTTCTGACTAAAGCATTTTAATCATTGTATGAAAATGTGCAAGTGTATGGAGGGGTAAGCAACTCTATTTAAGAGTTAGAAAATATCCAAAATCCAACAAGAAACAAGTATACAGGTATAGTTGCTGCCTTGTTTACAGTTGTTGGAAACTTTTCTATGCTTTTTTATATAAAATACTATTGTGTAATATTTTTGCAATTTAAAGAAGAGTGTGGAGATTAATGGCTATGGATACAAAAATGCTAAGTACACTTGAATTTAATAATCAATAATCAGTCTAATGAAGACCAATATTGCTGTCCCCTTACTCATTCTGAATGCGGGGATTGTTTTTAAAAGCCTGTTTGATACTAAAAAGTTGAGTGCCTATTATGGGTAATCTATTATTTATGAAAAATCCTTGAAGTTTGATTTTAAAAAGTTGGGAAAGTATTGAAGTGTTTGCAGCAAAATTGAATTAAGTCCAACAGTCTTACATTTGAGTACATCTTTGTTGCTGCAACCACCTCAGTAGTACCAACTAACCTTAAAATAGCCTTAAAAAGATTAACATAAAAAAGACCATTCAGTAACTTGATTATCCATACATTATGAATCATATTTTGAAAGACATCCATGTTTGAAATTTTAAAAAAGAACAAATTAGTTTTTAGATATTTTAAAATGAACTATTTGTTTTGATTAGTTTGAATATTTTAAAGCCCTTGTTGCTATTGTTATTGGCTTCTTAACAATTCTTTCGGATGGTGTGCACCTATTGTGAATGATTTTTCTTGTTTTCAGAGTTGGTTGATGTTAGGTATTATATTTATTTGTTGATCTGTGTGAAACATATGACCTTTATTTTATCAGATTCTATGTGACATCAGGCTCTAGAATGCTGTGGAACTGCCAAAATGCTGTCAGAAATGCTATAACTAACCTTTAATCTTTCAGTTACTGAGCTGTTTGAATTAAGGTTGGGCACTGATGGTGCAGAAAGTTTAAAGGTATACAAGGATCTGTAAAAAGTAAGCTTTAGATGATATAAGTATATTCTTTCAATTTGCCATCCCATTTGCATATTTTGAACTACTGTTATTGAGTGAAAAACATGTACATATAAAAACATAACTATTGTATGCAAACTTTTCCTATTCTCTGTTCCACTCTAATGTTTTCTTTTTTACGTTTTAAGTGTTGTGAAATATTCATTTGGATCTTAAGTGCAGTAAACAACTTTATTGAAAGTTATACTGGTTTTAGTCTCAGTTGATCCAACAATCAACTTATGATTATTTATTTAAGAAAATAGGTTATACATATTATAATCTTTTTAAAGTGATAAAAAACATCCTAAAGCAAGAGAGAAAAGTTTTTTAATCTTTACTAAAAATGAATTGTGTGTGTGCAAAAAGCTGTAGAGTAAAATTGTATTACTTATTCACTTGTTAATTTATGATAAGTGGCCTGTCTTTTCTTTTGTAATGTCTACATTTTAGTGTTAAAAGTTACTTTTCATTGTTTCTTTACTAATTTAGTTTTATTTATGTTTCATAATTATTATACCTTTACATTGTTAGTACTTTTCATGTAAAACAAATTTTGTTTCCTGTACTTTTCAGGTTTACAATTTTTAGTAAAATTATTGAAACAGCTGATGTAGGCCTATTTAATTCCCAAGTGTTGCAAATCAGCTCATATCTGTTTGCTTCTGTGAGGCAGCATTTTTTACAGTTTTTAAATATCCTATTTATTAAACTGTGTTTTAGACTGTATTTCTTTGTTCATTTAATGTAAGTATAGTTTCAAATTTTTATACTTATACTTATCTGTTGTGCACAAATTTTTTTAAGTTCGAAATGATTTGTGGTAAATACTAACTTTTACATTGTCCATTTCTTTAAGTCCATTTTATACAGATATGAATTTGTATTTGATTTTAATTTATGTAATTTTACACTATTATCAAGTACTTATTACCTGTTTTGTGCTCATTTTTACAGTAAATATCTTGTTGGTTTTTAAATTCCTTGAAATTTTTTCTATTTGTATCATATCAGTTTTTGAACGTAGTAAACCTTTTTTAATCAAAGTAATTACTTTGATAAGGATGCTCAATTTTTATATTTAAATTAAATTTTATTTGCATGCTCTTAGGGTATGTAGTTTATCTTTGTTTCATTTACCTTGTTTTAATAATGTCAGTGGATTTTGCTTAAAATCAGGGGTTTTCAACCTTTTACTTTTCCTGGTTTAAGGTGGACAAATTTTAATTTGCACTTTTTGAAAACAATTGTGTGCTACATACACATACAGTAGTGCATAACTCTCTCTATAAAATAGTTTATCTAAATCCTGAGTTGAAACCTTGAATTCCATTTATACATAGCAGACAGAAATGTTACAATATTTTGTATTGAAAACAGAATCTAAAAATAAAAAACATTCAATAGAAGTTGAACGGTTTTGAACATTTTCACAACATATGTTGCACTTTAGATAAAATTTTATCTAAGTGTGTGAAAAGCTGAGAGAATGATGATTCACATGTATTTTTGGGATTATTTGATTTAATTTAAATCTCAAATATTAAGAATAATAAATGACACTTAGGCATGGGTGCCACTCTAGTCCTGTGGACAGAATTGTCTTCTTAAAAATTCTGTTAACTGAATTTTATCCCAGGTTCCAATTTTAAATGTTTTGGAGTATGACCATAAACTTATCAGAAGATTAAGGTATTCTCTACTTGTAACAAAAACTTAATTGTTCTAATTTTATCTTTTTTAGTAATTTTTAACAGCAAGGATTTGGTTTTTGTTTGCAGTAAGATTGTATTTTTCAATGCTAGTTCTGAATCTGCCATCAGAAAGCCATTTGGTAATCCTAGTGCAATCATTCTGAACAATAACTATATATTCACGTTGTAAAATAAGAAAAATATGGTAGATCTTTTTAATTCCTGTAGATCCTACCTCTGTTGAATTGTAGAAAATATTAAATAAAGTTTCTAAATCTTTAATTATGCCCATTACTCAAACACATTAAATTTTACTTTGCAAACTTACTTTAAATTTTTCTTTTTTTACTTACATCAAATTTCATGCCCTTACACATGAAATTTGATGGTAGATTCAGAATTAGCAGAATTTTGCAGGATAACATTATTTGGTAAAAAAAAGCTGAACATTATTGATCTTTTCAAAAACACTGAAATACTGGTGAATGTTTTTCTAAATTTTTAACTTAGTATTTTACACAAATTCAGAATCACCAGAGAAATACAAAAATATCCTTCCAATTTCATTTGGCAAAACATTCTAAAAAATTCAGTTAAATAGTTATTAGGAAATTTTAATTTTTTTTTTAATTTTTGGCACTTACCTATGTAGTATTTTTCTTGCAGTTTACATTCATAAAAATTAAATAAGACTTGTCTTTATGGAATTTAGTTTTCACAATTTGATTCATACATGAGAACATGAGTGAATATTTCATTGATTGAATGAATTAAGCATTTTTTAGTGCATGAATGAGGCCTTAGAATGGTGGTTCTAATTGGGCCTAAAACCCCTGTAGAAATATATGATGTTCTGATAAAGGTTTGGGGCTCTACCAGTACTTCATAACATAACTACAACCAATGGCAAGACTTTTCTTTCTAATCATTGTTGTTTTTCTGTATTTTCTGTCCAAATTAATTAATCTCCCATACATAATTTTTGCAGTATGTAACTTCAAAGTACATTCCATTTTTTCTTGCAAAGATTGGATCTTTTGTAAAGTATAAAAGTTTACTATTTCTGAAAGAATCTAGAATTTTATCAAACCTTTTAAGTTGGATGTCTCAGAATTTAGATGGCAAAAACATGTATACCAAAGGTCTGTAGTATCAAAAGTTACATACATCAAAAACTATTTGAGCTATGTGAATGAGTTTTGGATTGAACGTGTGGATAATTGATTTCTAGATTATATATACATGTACACATTGTACAAGTTGAAGATCTCTCCATTTGGTTATTATTCGTCAAATTATAAAGAGAACATTCAGATTTTTAAATTGGATTTCGTTATTTGATTAATGCAACAACTTTACATAAACATTTAGCTGAGTTATAGTTCCCAAAAAGAGTACTATATATGTTACGGGCAATGTGATAAATACAGGCTTTATTAATAATACCCACCCACGTATTTTGGGCCAAGTGATAAATACTCATTGATAAATGGCATTTAATTTATCACATTGCCCACCTCCACTTCAGACATTATTAATAATGCCCAGTTTATCACTTTGTCCATAACATATACATTAAAATGAGATTATTAGAACTAGGTCTCGAGTTTAATTTGCATGTAGAGCTCAGATTGTCCCTTTATATTTGATTTGAAATTGTAAAAGCCCTTTAGACCCAATTATACATGTCACCCCTAAGGAGTGCCTAACTGGTTACTTGCAGGAGAAAAGTAAGAGGAGGAACATGTGTTAATTTCAATCATAGTAAAGTTCTGTATTTTCTGACTACTTTCCTATAATTCCATTTGTATCCCACAATCCAATATGCATGTAAGACTTATGATAATCTCATTACTAATTGATAACACTGGGGAACAGCATTTTCGTTGACTTAGAACTCTGACTTGTTTTTGAATCACTTTTAGCCCCTGAATCCAAAAGTAAAATTAGTTTTTGTCTATCACGTCAACTTTTTGAGATACAGGGTACCCCCAAAATGCGCATTAAAAGCAAAATAAATGACTGAATTCGATTTTCAGGGTCAAAAAACAGTACTTTAGTCTTTAAACTACACCCGAGGGGACAAGAAAGGTTAGACTATCTAAAAAATGAAAATTTGAGGTGAAAGGGTAGGTTTAAGGGGTTATTACCCCCTAAAAACGCAGAAAAATCGCTAAAAATAGTAGGATTTGTTATACCCCATTTATTTCACTTATTTTTGAAGCAATTCATTTTTAAAGGGTCTTAACCGTTCCCCAAGGACCCAAATTTAATAATGATATGCAGCAATAATTTTTAGGAAAAGCGGTTGAGGAGTTATCCCCCCCCCCCCCCCCCCCGAAGCACCCGTGGAAGGGTTCGGAAGATTCTATTGATTTGTTAGTAACTGGCCGGTTTCATGGCGGTATTTCATGTTTCTTCGCACACGTGCTCAAGAAACATGGAATACCTCCATGAAACCGGCCAGTTACTAACGAACCAAAGAGCCATCGCGATTCAGAAAGTCTTCCGAACCCTTCCGCGGGTGCTTCGGGGGCGATAACTCCTCAACCGCTTTTCCTAAAAATTATTGCTGCATATCATTATTAAATATGGGTCCTTGGGGAACGGTTAGGACCCTTTAAAAATGAATTGCTTCAAAAATAAGTGAAATAAATGTGGGGTATAACAAATCCTACTATTTTTAGTGATTTTTCTGCGTTTTTAGGGGGTAATAACCCCTTAAACCTACCCTTTCACCACAAATTTTCATTTTTTAAATAGTCTAACCTTTCTTGTTCCTTCGGGTGTAGTTTAAAGACTAAAGTAATGCTTTTTGACCCTGAAAATTGAATTCAAAGTAATTTATTTTGCTGTTTATGCGCATTTTGGGGGTACCCTGTATCTCAAAAAGTTGACGTGATAGACAAAAACTAATTTTACTTTTGGATTCAGGGGCTAAAAGTGATTCAAAAACAGCAAAAAAATCGAAGTCAACAGAAATTATGTTAAAAATTGTTCCCCTGTGTAATCCATTGTTTTAAGCTTCTGATATAAAGAGGTTGTTTTCCCTAAATGCATGCTTTTTTCTCATTCACCTTCTCAAATCACTGGTCCCTGGTTTTGGTTATGTTAGAATGTTGGAGGTTATCTAGACTGGTAGATCTCTTGATAGGCACAAGTGGATTTTTGAGAGAAACCCTGAAGGGAGTGATGTCCCAAATGGGTATGGAAACATTCTGTATCAGTAAGAAAAACTGAATTTATTTAGAAATTGAAAAAGCCCCTTTTCATCCTGTTCCGTAAATCCACCCATGTAGCTAGGAACATATACCCAAATGGTTCTTGTTCTGGTGACTAAGCATGAGAGAATGACACTGTTTGAAGCAGTTTGTAGTGTGAACCCAACTGTGGATGTCTTATGCCAAGGATCTTTTTTATGCTTTTAAGTGTCCTTAGTGTGAAAATTTAAGTGCTTAAATTGAAATAGGGTTTTTATTCTCCTTGTGGCCTTTGTCTGGGATTGATTTGTATTGAAACTGATTAGAGGTGAAGCATTTTTATAAAGAAATACTTCTTTGCCTTTAGTCATTACTGCCACATCTTTGAAACTGTTCAAGCGAATATAAAATTTGTATGACAGGATTGTGGTTACTGAACTGGAGGAGAGCACTTCTCAACTTTGAATTTAAAACTTAACTATGCACTTTAGAGTTGTATGTTGTGCAGGTTCAGATACTAGAGCAGATATTATTGTCCTGAGACTGATCAATGCAGTATTCCTCCTCCCCCATTAAATTCATGTTGTCCATTTTGGTTGTTTTGAAAACGTCATAATAATCAATACCAGTGGATGTGACCTGGTAGGATTTATCAGAATTTTTTAGACCTCGAAGAATAACTGAACTACCATATAGCCCCCCTAAATTTTTTTCCTACCCATGTCCTTGCTCAAAATTTGGGAGCAATTTTAGAATTTGAACCCAAGGATCAGAGAATTTCTCATGATCTTTTTGCTACTGAGATTAATCGTACATAAATAGAAAACTGGTTTACCTGAAAGTATTTTTACCCGTTTTCTCATATTCTTTCATTTATTCAACATAAACTTATGGTGAACTTTTATTTTTTGTGGAAACACCACAAGTGAAACTCTACAACTTTTGCATTGCCATGTGATTTTTGTTGTTTCTCCTTAACTTTAGATGCTATGTGTTAATAATTCATTGAAAAAGAACTTTCTATTACCATGCTTATGTCCAACTTTTAAGTCATAGTGATTTTCTTTGAAAATTTGTCTTTTGACCAACTTAATTATACATCTATTATTATACCCCAGGGGTGCAGAATATGTCCAAATTTTGAGGGAAATTCAGGCAGTTGTGGGGAAATTTAAAAAAAAACCTCTACAAATCCATGTTATTAATAACAAATATTTTGGCTGGTGACAATATCCAAATTCTGTGGGAATCGGAGATTCACTAAAATTTGTGTTCATGTTTAAACAAAACTAATCATAATCAACAATGTTTTTGACTAATAAAGTTTAGTTAAAGAGGAGTGTTTTATTGTAGCTCAAATTTGAGGAAACCAGTTTTAAAGAAAGAATAAAAGAAGGTATAAAGTCTATAAAAATTAGACATATGGATTATTTGGTAATTATTAAATCTTACAGAATTTAACCAATTCAGAAAACTATATTTTATGATGAAAACTCTTTGTACTTTAGTAGTAAGATAAACTGAAATGAAAATATAGACATTTTATGGGTAAATTTTGGACAATATTAATTGTGTTCTGGGGAAATTTTGGGTTCATAAGCATTTTCTGCATCCCTGTAATACTTTTAACATTAGCTTATAACAGTATTAAGTTTTATGGTTTCTATTTTCTTTTAAAACAACATTTTTCTGTATAAGAGCAAAGGCTTTCACAGCCGGGTTTATGAGAATGTTATTTGAGCTAAAGGGTTGACCCTTTAGCTCGAAAAACTTTTATTATCAATATTTTCTGTATTATTTTAAATGTGGTGTTTTTATTGTATTACTACTATTTATATTATTCTTTTTGATTCGTAAAGATTTAATTCCATTATTTAAATTATTAAGATGTAAATTTATTAATCATATCTTTGAGGGTTATGCTTTATGCTTTATAACTTGTGTATGATCTTAGAAACTATTAGTCATTCTTTCTGCCATATCACTCATTATTTTTACCCGATGCATAGGTGGTTCCTTTCTGTTTTAAAGTACCAAAAGTCTTACTTCCCTGTATGGGTTTAGCCAGAACTCAAGTTAGAAGGGTCAGCAATATAAGTTGTCATTTTAATATGAGTATCAAAAGCTTATCTAATTTAACTTTTTCCTGTTCATATGAATTTAGTCAAACAAAAACATAAAACTGCTTTAACATTGAGAAGTGATTATTTAAGTGAGGCAATGCCCCATTCTGTATCCCCTGGCTCTGTCACCCCATCTCTGTCAGTGTCGGGCCAACTTGAATAAATCAGTGATTGTCCACTGCTTAGTGCTTAGCCAGAGCAAAAAGGATGCTTGGCATCCTGCTAAGAAAGTGGTGTTTGTCTAAGGGTAAAGAGACTGCAGCTATCAGAGGAGCAAAAAAGTATCTTGGCATTTTGTTTCTTAACTACTTGTGTCATTTTAACATAATTAATGATGGTAAAATTAATTTTAATATCTATGAATAATACAAAAAGTGTGACGTCAAATCATTTATACGTGAACTCGTCTGCTCCTCTTTTGCAGTTCCTGCTTCCAAAATAATTGGTGCATCTTTCAAAACCATTTGACTAGTTTTCTTCTCTGAGTGAAAAGTAGTATAAAGAACTAAATGTGTGGGATTTTCAAACATTACCATGCTCTAATATGGACCTTGCGCCATAAAACATTAAACCCATTACAACAATACCATCTGTATTGATTCCGAAATGACCGCTTTAAATTGGTTGAATTTCTTGTAATTTACTCATAAATTATAACATTATTAAAATAACAAATCTAATTTGTTAGCACAGTTATCCTTAAACTGAATAAAGAGTTAAATCACATTTCCTTTGTTAGGGATTGCACAATATTTAAATAAAGAACAAAGTAATTAACGGGACATAAAATGTGAACCCCAGTAACCATAGTTGAATAACATAGGGATATTAGTGCATGCCAAGCAGAGTAAAGTTTTTGTGATTATGGAAAAATTTTCCCTGAAAATATATTTCGGTAAAATCTGAATATTTTCCCCAAATATTATCTTCTGGAAATTTTTACCACCTAAAATTATATTTTTTCTTCAAATTTTGCACGAGATATATTAACTTGTATTGAATAAATTGTTGCAAAATCTTTTTTAAATGATCTAGAGCTGATCCAATCAGTTTGACTGGCCTCAGTGATTTAAAACGAGTAAATTAATTAATACGAGTCAACATTTTTTTCAAAAGATCTTATAACCCAATAGATAACCTTCTCAGTATAGTGAAAATTATACTTTTTATGCAGTTTTCTTTGGAAAATATAAGAGTTTGAACGTAAAGTTTTTGAGGCCTAAAATTTGCATTACTCCCTCTCTCTTTCTAGAAAACGAGCCCTGGAAGTATGTATTAATATCAAATGGTTTAGAAATTGACTATATACCAGGTGTTTCAAATAGAGTGTAATAATAGGCTATTTCCTAAAATATTTTCCCTAGGCACATACTTCCAATTGCGAAATTTCACTTTAAGAGATCAAAAATTAGATGAGACTAATTTCAAGTCCATGGGGGTTTACTTAATAAAATGCAGAAAATAATTTTTTTACCACCCCTGAAGTTTAAAATTCACAATTAGGCAAGTTTTCTTTATTTCTTTCATAATAAGACACAAAAAATTCTGTCTCAATATCTTCAAAACTCGCTGAGATATGTTATGTTTAAATGTTTATGAGGTCCTCACAAGTTAATTTTTGAAGATATTCCTATCACCCCATAAAAACAGGTTCAACTTAAGTTTGTGGATAACCCTATTTTGCTCTCAAAAAGGGTGTTATATAGTGGTGTAAGTCACCAATTTTTAATATCTTGGTGAGTTCTGAAGATATTGATATTTTTTGTCTTACTCAGGAAATAATAAAGAAATGTTGGTTAATTGGTAAATTTTCAACTACGAGGACTGTATAAAAATTTATTTTCTTTACTTTCTCAAGTAGACCTCCATGGAGTTGAAACTGGTCCCATCTAATTTTTTACCTCTTAAAATGAAAATTTGCAATTGGAAGTATGTGTCTAAGGGAAATATTTTAGGAAATTACACTATACATACACTCTATTAGAAACACCCTGTGTATATTTCAACACGGAAAACCCAACTATACTTTCAGTGATAAGTCTAATCCATTTTGCAATAACCTTTTCACAACCCAAGTGTCCTTTCTATGTCTAGTGTACCTGTTTCTTACAATAAATTGATAAAAAAAATCCGTAAAAGAGGGGGAATTGTACCCTATCAATTTTTTTAGAAGCAATAATAAAATTGTTTTTCGGCAACTCTCAAAATGGAAGAGAACCACATATGTTAATTTATGGTAAAGTAATATTTTAATTGAATTTGAAAACATGGATTCATACGTGTTGAACATGTTTTAAATCAAGACATCAACTCTAATTTTGAGGGTGTTTTTTAATCATATTAAAAACATTTCAAATGTAAATTTTTTTCTTATGATTTTAAAAAAACTAAGTAAACTCAGGGTTAATTCTTTGTTACTTTACGTTTCTGGAGTCTTATTGATGCTAGAATTATGAAATATATGATGGCACATATGGGTAGCAATATGTATAAAAATTCTGACAAAAAGCTTGTTGCTATTCTTGAAAGCTTGTGTGCTTGTGAAAGCTATTATAGCTGTAAGGACATGTGGAGCAATTTTACATTATTTTTCTTAAAGCTATGCATACTTTCTATGCAAAAATGATTAGCTGGTCTAGAGCTGTATATGCTGTGTATTGTGGTTGTGCCTGTTTGTAAAGTGTCACATTTTTGTTACAAGTGCACAATAAATATATTTATTAAATTAATTTTAATTTTGAATTGTGTTTTCAATCCCATAATCCTGTTTCCCAATCCTGTTTCAGTCTCATTTTGAAACGAAGGTTATAGTGCATTTTTTAATTAAAAGTTCTTGTCAAAATTTAAAAGAGCAATTATTTTTATACCATTTATTATTGTAAAATTAAATTATATCGGAGAGATGAGCTGGTATATCAAGTTGTGTGTGGGGGATGAGTACCTAAGTGTTCTTAGGTTTTAAGGCGATTAGTAGATAGTTCTTAAAATCACAAATTGAGGAGAGACCCTATTATTCAGAAAGGTTCTCCAGTTCGTACCAAAATATGTTTTTATAAAATACAAGTGGCCATCATCTGTTCTTGGTTATGAGACTTATGTTTCGAATATTCCAGCATTTCTAAAGTTTTTGTATACTGATACTTAAGGATACCAAATACTTCCCGATTTTAGAGTGCAAGTCGATAGTAGAAAGAATTGTCGTATGGAGCTGAAAATTTTGCACGTTTCATTGAAGCTTGACCAAATATCCACATTAGCCGCAAGCGGATTTTGAAAAAAATTTGTTTAAAAATCAAATGTTTTTCCGAACTTGGGCCAGAAGGAATTGTCGTATCATGCTGCAATTTTTTACATGTTAATTGAAGCCCTTTGGCCAAAATTCTGCACTGCACTTAGCAGATTTAAAAAAAAAAATGCCCCACCTTATTGTGAGTAACCGTGGTTACTCCTCTGGTTCAATCCAATTTAGTGGTGTCCAACAGTCAACACTGGTTGCTCGACTATTAGCCCATTGTAAAAGTATATGGGATTTTTTTTTGGACTTTCCCAGGTACCCCCTTATATTGTTACAAATACTAAAACATTATTACCTGCAATTTTTCAGGTCTCTAGATCAATTTTTGACCCCAGCGCACCTCAAAAGTAGTTTTCCCCATGTTAATGTATATGTTGTCCACTGAAAATAGCGATAAAAAAGGGCCGAACCTTGGACAAATTGCAATAAGAGGTTTCTCAACAGTTTTCACTTAGGAATCCCGCCAATAATAACATACTAAAAATATGACCATGGGAAATTAATTTTTTTTTTGAAATTTTCTAAAAATGGCTGAAAAAAATATACGTGTGATACATGTTTATATGTTATTTTTGAGTGCAGAAACCAAATATTGCCTTTAGTTGAGCAAAAATATTGAAATCAATTTTTAAAATTAATTTATTTAAATAATTAGCTATATGAAAAAAATAAAAACTCCCTAAAAACCTAATGTAAAGGTCAAAAGAGATAAATCCAACTGTTTTAATTTAGAAATGACCTTAGTATTAGCATACTCAAATTTGAAAATTTTACGACTTGATTAAGTTTAATTTTTTTTAAATTCCCTTTTTTTCTTTTTTCCAAAAAAGGGTTTTTTTTTTCAAATTTGTGCCCTAAAATTTGGAGGCTTTCGAAAAGGTCATTTTTCAGTGGATATTGTCCACAGATAGTTATATAATGAAAAGCCGGTGAAATTACCTCTTAACTAATTAGTTAATTGAATAAATTCAAATTGATGAAGTATAGGACTAACTTCCAAACAAGTAAAAATGGGTAATATTTTCGCATCCTTCATTCAGAAAATTAAAATAAAACTATAAAATAAAAATTAAGAAAGATTCAATTTTTTAAAAAAAATTAAATTTTAATATTACTATATAAACTTGTAATACATACTTGTGTTTATAGGTCAATTTTTAAATATGATGCCGAAAAATATAATATTTTTCCAATAAAAATTGAAATAGTTCAAAATTTAAAATTCTTCGAAAAATTCTTAATTACGTAAAACTAGTCCCTACACCTGGAACAAATTGCAATAAAAGATTTTTCAACGGTTTTCTCTTAGAAGTAGCCTAAATAACAACATACTAAAAATCGGACTAAGGGAAATTTAAATTTAATATTTTTATATAAAAACGGGCATTATAAAGCAAAAAAAATTATTTTTTTCGTAAAGGCATGTATGTTATAAAAATGTTTATAGGTTAATTTTAGGGTTTATGGATTAATTTTCAATCGGGATGCTGAAAAAGTTAATATTTCTGCCATAAAAATTGAAAGAGAGTTAGTTGAAAGTTATAAAATTTTTAAAAATTCTTAATTATGTAAAACTAATCCCTACATCTGGAATAGATTGCAATAAAAGCTTTTTCAACGGCTTTCCCTTACAGCCATATTCACAGCCATCAGCGTCAGTGTTAAATCCTCGGTCAAAGAAGAATTCCACCAATCAGAGTCAACGTAAAGCTACTTTTTCTTTCTTTAACCGCTGGTTAACCTCGACGCTGATGGCTATGAATATGGCTGCTAGAAGTAGCCTAAATAACAACATACTAAAAACCGGACTGTGGGAAATTTAATTTTTTTATAAAAACGGGCATGATAAAGCATAAAATTTAATTTTTTTTCGCAGAGACATGTAATACATGTTTATAGGTTACTTTTCGATTTTGATTCAGAAAAACTTAATATTTCTGCAAAAAAATTTGAAATATAGTTAAACATTTTAAATTTTTAACGAATATATTTTAAATTTTAAAAATTAAATTTCTCATATTTAAGATTTTTTTTTAAATTTAAATTTGAAACTGTTTTAATTTTTATTGGGATAATGTTACATTTTTTGGTATCACAATTAAAAATTGACCTATAAATATGTATTACAAGTTTATATAGTAAGATTAAAATTTGAAATTGAAGTTTTCTGAAAAAATGTTTTTAGTTTTACTTGTTATTTAAAAAAATTCTGAATGAAGGATGCGAAAGTATTACTTGTTTGGAAGTTAGTCCTATATTTCACCAATTTGAGTTTATTAAAATAATTATTTAAATTTAAGAGGTAATTCCACCGAGGTAATTCATACAAATTTGGAAAAAAAAAAAAAAATGAAAACCGTTGGATTAATCTCTTTTGACCTTTTTTAGGGGTTTTTAATTTTTTCATATAGCTAATTCAAATTAATTTAAAAAATTGAAATTTCAATTTTTTTTGCCAAACTAAAGGCAATATTAGGCTTCAGCATTCAAAAGTAACCTATAAATAGGTATCACATATCTGTATTATTGATTTGTTTTCGAAAACAGAATTTCGGCCTTTTTTTTTTAAATTTAATTTCCCATGGTCCGATTTTGTCTGATTTTTAGTAGGGACATTCCTAAGTGAAAACCGGTGAGAAACCTTTTATTGCAACTTGTCAAAGGTTCAACTCAGCGGACTAATAGGGAAAATATCTTAGAACGATGAAAATAACCAACTGGAGAAAAAGAGTTTAATAAAGTTGCCTGGAGTAGATTGGTGCAGTAGGCCAAGGCCCATCAAGGGCTGTAGAGCCGAAGGGAAAATATTGAAAATATCTTAATTTTTTGTTGTTTTCAATTTAATAAGTCTGAACGCGTGGATATTTGACCCTAAGAATAGGGTTTTAACTAGTTTTTGGTACATCTAGTCTAGTCCGAATTTTATACTAGGAGGTTAATTTTTAGGTAGGATTATGATGAACTTGTTATAAAAAGTTGGGCATAATAAACATCCAAGTACAAAAGGGGGTCTGGGAGCCCTCTTCTGAAAATTTGAACATAAAAGACGAGGTTTTGGTATATCTCTTAACCAAATTATGGGGGGTGTCCCCTCGGCCTCCCCCTAATATACGGCCCTTGTCGACTGTATCTTAAAAAGCTCAAGCTGTTTACTGATATTTAATATTCCAAATTTTTAGGTACGATCGTTATGAGTTTTTATAATATAATAAGAATAATACAGCGAATAATCGAAAATTGTTTAAAACAAATTGCAAAAATCACTCACAAGACTAAAATACAGAAAAAAATAAATAAAAATAATAAATTTAAAAATTATTTTATTTCGTTATTTTACAAAAAATAATTTTATATGGTAAAATAAATTTACTGTCCTATTAATTTAATTACGTTTGGAAAAACATGTTTTAATTATTATCTCACGACAAAAACCTACCGAGTAATATCTCTAAATTTCTTGCCTTTTACTCTCTCAAATAAAATAATAAATAAATGTATTTTTTTTTCTGAAAATTGAAAGTTCTAATAAATTCTCTTATTTGTGTGAAATAAAGCAAGTAGTTTTTATTTGACGTGCAAGTTTAAAACATTTTATTTATAACATGTATGTTTATAAATATTTTTACTAATTAATAATTCATATAACCGTAAAATGCAAGTTTATAAATATTTTTATTAATTAATAATTGATATAACCGGAAAATTTTAATTTGTTAATTATTATTTTATTAATATTTTAACCCAAAATACTTAAAGCATGATTCTTCGCCTCATTTAAGCATTTTATGCATCTGGAAGCGAACGGTTTAGAAATAAAATAAATTATTTAACCACGTTTGGAAGAGACACCATGCATCCCCTTTTCTGTTAAGAATTATGATGAAATTTACCACTAGATGGCAACATCTGCTATGGTCCGTGGTGGTGTATAAAAGTCTGAAGATACTATTTTTTAGCTTTATCTGTTTGTTTTTTTACAATACAAAGTTTTTCCTGTAAAACAGGTTTTTCCGGTATAGAGGATAGTATACAGGGAAGCCAACATTAATCTCCTCTGAAATATCTAGTGTCCTCGCATAATTATGTTTATCAGTGTTAGTTTATTTCTTTTCAATTTCTGAGATAATCGCCAATTCTTAAAATAAATGTCTTCTACTTTAAAAGTAGTTTTAGAGGGTGATTTTGGATTGTGATACAAGTCCACATTCCATTGTATCGCGAACCAAGATTAAATAATATCATAAAACTGCGTTACTTGTTATTTCAAATGTTTTAAGGAATGCATAATATTTTAAAATAAAATTTTATTTTTGTTGCCATAATAAGTATATTTATTTTAAATAAGCAACATACATTTTTATTAAAATAACAGAATTGACTTATGTTTCTTTTAAAATACACGGCAAGGGTTTATCATTTGCAAATTTTGTCCAAGTTCATTGCTTTATTCTCAAATTACTTTTAGAATTTCATGTTTATAAATTTAACAAACTTCGCACATTTTTGTTTCAACATTTTCTACAGTTTGTCAAACATAATTAAATAATTAGTGTATTTGTATATATTTTACTGAAATAAAAAATATTATGTATTATATATATATATATTATATATATATAAAATATTATTATTATTATATATATATATATATATATATATATAATATTATATATTCCAACAAATATTAGAAATTTTTAGTTTTATATAGTGCGCATATTTTTATTAATTTTTTTATGGGATTTCAATTGAAATAATATTTTTAAGGGAATTTGATCATTTTAATAATTTATAAAAATATAATTAAATAATGCAAAAAATCTTTATCTTTTGATTGTTAAAAATTTTAAGCTAAAAATTTTCAGGATTTATTCCGTTTACCAAAATTTAAAAACACTTTAGATCAAAAATGTGAAAATAGCACTTTTTGAGGCCTCAAAATAGAAAAAATTTGCAAATTTTCTAGTTTTCAGTGTAGTTTTGAGTTGTTTTAGTTAAATAAGGACAATTTTAATTGAAAAATCAAGAAAAAATTGTGTATTGCGAATTTTTTTCATTTTTGAGGCTTGAAAAGAGTGCTATTTTCACATGCATCCCATAATCCCTTCGAATATTTAAGATATTTTCATTAATTTTCTTCTGTACGTTTATCATAACATTGCAAACAATTTTCTCACTGAAGGTTTCGTTTTATCACATTTAGTTTTTTAATTATTTTTTTTAACTTTCCTATTTTGCCGCTATGGGCACTGTAAGCAGTCTCAATGGATTCAGAATAGTCACTTACCTAGGGGTACACCTTAATTCCGAGACATTCCGAGGTACACCTTAATTCCAAAATGAAACGCACTTTTGAAACACTCTGTATATGGCCATTTTAACCTAAAAAGTGGTATTTAAAACAACTCTGTTTTCTTTAACTCCTGATCACATGGCTATCCCATTCTATAATTTTCAGAATTTATACCTTTTAATATTGCAAAAAACATGCGTTTAAACTTTTTTATAATAGAAATCATGGAAAGATTACTATCGTGGACATAGTCAAACTTTATATCAAATTAAACCCTGTAAAATTTTCTTTAAAACGAGGGGTGAAAACTTTTTCTCGACTAAATAGAACTGGAGTTATGTAAGATTAAAGAGCCAAAACAAAATGTATTTTCTTCGAATTTAAAAAAAGTTTTATAAAAAAATTACCAAGAAAGTTGAAATATATGAGCATTTTGTCATTTACGTCATAGAAATTTCCTGAAAATGTCATTGAAATCCTAGAGGGTCAGGTTGAGTGCCTTCTGTGTTGTTGATTTGACATTGAATGACCCTCCTGCTTCCTTCATCTTTTGTGTAGTTTTTTTTTGGGAGGGGGGGATTTCAATTGACATAATATTTTTATGAGAAAATTTGTCGTTGCATAAAAATGTCATCATTTTGCTCATAACAGAATTGTGGGACTCTAACCTATGTTCCGTTAAACCCAGATTAGGATGATGTGAAAAGAAGCCTCACATCACATCTCTGCTAATGAATTTAGAAGTTGTAATGTTGTGTTAAAAAGATTCATATTTTTTAAATTACTTTTTTCATTTAAGTTCTTAATAAGGTTTCATTCAGTGGTGTTTCTGAAAAAAAAATCCTGAGGGGATAGTTGAATTTATTGGGGATAGGGGGTAGAGTCCTTTTCTGTGGTCAAAATAGAAAATTAATTATAGTTTTGGTATTGGGCCCCGCAAACCTAAACGTCTACATGAGGTTTAGTCGGAAAACATTTCTGAGGGATATTTAAATATTGGGAAGAATATGCTTATTTTTTATCCATTTTTGATCGTTAATGATACATTATCTAAATCTACTAGAAAAAATCTATTTATTCTTATCCCCTCCTAACGGTAAACCCAGATACTATAAATTCATTTTTGAAATTCACGATCATTATTAAACGATTTTATGTGATGTAGTAAACCTAATTCGACTCAAGCTGATTAAAGAAAAAAACAATCAGCATTCATAAAAGCGCGGAAATAGATGATTGAAACTCATTTTCCAAAATGAAGTCCAGCTGCCATCTCTCGGCAGTTGGCGGCACTCGCAGAGCCGCGAGTACGCATGCGCGACCTTCGCCTCCAGAGGAGAAACCGCAGCAGCAGCTATCACTTCCAAGGTTCTTCTTTCCAGCTGCGGTCCCTACTGTCCTGCGGCCAAGATGTCAGCAGTCCCGCGCTCCGATCAGGAGAAAAGGAAACAGATCAGCGTCCGAGGCATCGCCGGGGTCGAGAACATAGCCGAGGTCAAGAAGACCTTCAACAGGCATCTGCACTACACGCTGGTCAAAGACAGGAATGTTTCCACCCAGCGAGACTATTATTTTGCCTTGGCCCACACCGTGAAAGATCACCTAGTGAGCCGGTGGATCCGCACCCAGCAATATTACTATGAGAAGGACCCTAAGGTAAGCAAATTTTAAATTGGCGCGCGCTGTTTTCATTTGGAGCATGCAAAATTCACGTGACAGTCAAGTGCTCGGCGCGGAAGGGAGCGCTTTCGGCTGTTGCTTGTTTTGAAATCATCTCGAGGCTATTTTTTATGTATGTTCAGCTCGTTCTGACGTTAAATTGAAACCCATGTTAAGTTTATAAATTTTGCATGATTAAAACCTTCTGTCAAAATCGGTGTAAACAAAAACTTTTAACCCGATTATCAATAAACACACTATTTAACTAAATAAAAACTAACGTGCTTCCAAACTTTTACTTTGTTTAATGTTCGTTCAATTGCTGTCTGTAGATTTTTTAAATTAGAATTTGATTGCATGATAAAAACACTGTTGCATGTCGCAGCAAAGGGTTAATTCTGATGTTAAAATGAAGTATTAGTTTCCAGTAATTATTTATTTGCAAGATGAATCCATTAATATATTTTGCACGTTTATGTAACTGTATCTAATAGTTTTTAAGGCAAACGCAAGTTTAAATTTCCCACCCTTCCGTAGTGAAGGGTGAAAGTGACAGGTTGAAGGTCAAGCTTGGGGTTCTTTCTCTTTGTCGAAATGTGTTGTTAAACGATGTTTCAATCTTGTTTATGAATACTAATGCACAAATATAAAATTATAAGTTTCATATTTTTAATCCTCGGACTGTTTTGATAATTTTGTAATCCAAGTTTCCGTAATATGATCGTTTGAAATGTTTTCATAAGTTACGCAACGTGCGCAAACTCTAAAAACAATCTATAAAGTTTATATATTAGAAGAATGTTTCATTTAGTTTAACTTTTTATCTAATTTTATCTAGTGTCATTGACACGATGCAATAGTAAAACTTGTTCAAATCCGTGGTATTTTAGCCGTCGAAAACGTTCTTGCTGTGCAAATATTATATTAACTGATAAATAACTTTGTGTGTGGTAAGTATAAACCTCCAAAAGTAGAAAATAAACTCAACCACCCATAAACTTTTTAAAACAAGTTTTACTGTAGTAGCTGTATGAAAGATTAAATTTAAAATTAATCGTATAATAAAAATTGCTTTTGTTGGATTTATAAAATTAAGTGAAAATAAATGTTGGTATTTAAAAGAAACTTTTGAAAATAAATTTTAAACTTGATTTTATTTAAAAAAATAAATATATCACTAGAGTTTTATAAATGTTTTAAATATAAGGCGTTTAATAGCATCTTCAAGGAAATGTCATGTATTTTTAAAATGTTGGATGTTGAATTGTTCATCAACAGTAACCCCTGCGTGGCTAATTTGGTCAAAGTGACAAAAAGAAATGACACGAGGTAGTCTCAATTTACAACAGATCGGTGACTTGCCCTCGCTACCTTCTTGTAAAACAAATTTGCATTTTGAAATGTATTTCAAATTGTTTAAAATTCTAAGTTTCAGTACAAAAGTTATTTCTATTATATTGTTGCCAGCTATCACACTACTTACCTTACCAAGCATTTAATACCAATTGATATGTCGATTAGTCCCGATAAATAATCGTCAATCCAATGATTCTCTAAGTTATTGAAAAATGAATCGCTTCAAACCAATACACTCCAATTGATTAAATTACAATTATTTGATTGTTGGAGCAGACAATCAACAAATGAAACGATTGAATACCCTTAAATCAATTGATTTGCTCCGACATTTAAACAATCAATAGGAATGAGTTAATTGTCATCATCATTATTATTAAAAATTGTATTTACGAATTAACTCCAATCGATTCATTTGCAATTAATTATATTTCGGAACACACAATCAACTAATCTATTAATAGCCATATTCACAGCCATCAGCGTCGGTGTTAAGCAGCAGCTAAAGAAATAAAAATTAGCTTTTCGCTGCCTCTGATTGGTGGAATCCTTCTTTGACCAATGATTTAACACCGACGCTGATGGCTATGAATATGACTATTAGTGTCCAACATCGTTTTTTCCTCAACAGAATCTGATCTGGTAGAAACTGCAACTTTCGAATAAAAATTATTGTTTAAAGGAACTTTTATTTATTGAATAACATACAAAAGATGATAGGTAAATAAAAGTTTTCAGAGTTTTCGTTTCAAAGTTTCTCGGTAAGGCTTAATACTTCAAGCGGAGGGACATAAAAAAGCGTTAGTTTATGAACGCTTTGTATTGAAACAAATGAAAAATGTTTTACGTGTTGAAAAATCAAAAACTTCTGCTAATCTTTTTAAAAAGGTATTTAGACCTAGTACCTAAGCTTGAATATGAATAAAAGATTACCTTCCTCTCTCCGACATTGGATATCGGTGAAAAATCGCTTTTTCCCGGAAAAACATTTCGGAGGGATATTTGAATATTTGGGTTGGGGCTATAACATTTTCGATTGTTATGAAAGGTAACTCTTAATTCAGATATACATTCCGCAATTTTTCCTAGCGGGAGGGGTTGGGATATATCCTCCCCAAAATCTAAAATGTTTTTATTATTTTTACCAAAATTACCCATTAACCCTCTCAATTATTATTTTATGACATATTTAGATAAATGCCTTTTGGAATTTTTCATGAAGTTGGGTCACCAATTGATATTCATGCTTTTAAGAAAATTCTAAAACGTAATTTTATTTCGGAAAATGGAAAGTCCGTTTTTTAAGACTTTTTTCTTTCACTCGATTGCCTTTCTGCGGCATTTATCCCACCTTGGCCCCCTCCGGTTAACCGGTTTCTCTTGTCGGTTCTCAGTCAGCTGTAATTCAGTATCTTTTCAGTAGAAAATTCTAGCTAATCTTCTTGGGCTGTGTGAGCCACCAAACTTCCTTTTACCCTCAAGCATAAAAAAAACCCCGAAATTTTAGAACTTTTCCTGCTCTTAGGATTAATATGTGCCTGATTCGTTGCGAAACGCATTTCATGCAAGAAATTAAACCCAATAAAATTCACCTTTTTAAATGATTTCATTATCTCATACTTGCCAACTGTTACGGAATGTCCGTAATTTTTACGGAAATTCGGTTTGTACTACGGAATTACGGATGAAGCTTAATTTTTACGCAATTCGGAAAATTTTTGAAGAAAAAAATAATTTTTACGCTTTCATCCGGACGTTTGCCTGTAAAGTTGGCTTTTTGACGGAGTGGACGCGGGCAGAAAAAACAACTTGACAGACGGTTCGCGATCGTGTTTTTCTTACTTTGGGTCAATATCCTAGGCTTTAAATGCTTGTTTTGGGAGAAAGTGTTCACTTTTTGCAGTTCAAATGTGTCCAATATTTAGCTGGCAAATTAAAAAAAATATTAGAGGAATTTCTTGAATTTCAAGAAGGCAAATAGAAATTTATGGTTTGAACTTGAGGGTTCAAACAAAGAATTACAAAGTGTGCAGATAATAGGGTGTATGAAAAGTTTAAGGAAAATAATATTATTTAAGCATTATTTAAATTTTTTATAATAAATATAAATTATAAGTGGACCTTGATACCCAATCAACACTGAGGCACCATTACCTCTTATATTCAAAATATATTAAAAGTCATACATGTAATTTAAATTATTGACACCTTGGTAACTATTCAGTAGAGTCAATTTAATTATGCTGTAGTTTAATTGTCTATTCTGCAAGTTGCCTTTTGTATGAATTTGTGCTTTGCACGTTCATTTTATTGAGATATTGGGTTACCTCTTTTTTGCCTTTTTGCCAATCACATCCCTGAAATTAAAGCATTTGTTTATTTTCAACTTAATTACAAATTTCTTTGATTCATGAATTTTTTTGATACTCTAATTTCACATTTAGTATACTTTTTTACCCCTTTTATATAACTTTGAATCATTTTTTTCAAATTGTACTATTGAGGAATGAGTCGCGAAAAATATTACTGATGACAGTTTTCAAAAGTTGGCAAGTATGGTGTAAAAGTCAAAAATTTAATTGATGAATTGTGCATTTTTAACGAGCATCAATACCTTTGATTTGTATTTATCTTGAAACTAATGTATTTTTCTTGAAGTACAATTAAGTCGAACAGTTATACTTAGCTCAATATCACTTTTATGTATGTTACGGGCAAAGTGATAAACTGGGCGCATTATTTTAACCCATTATTAATAATGCCCTAAGTGAGGGGGTCAATGAGATAAATTAAATGACATTTATTAATGAGCATTTATCACTTTGCCCGCAACATGCATGCTATTGGTTAAAAATCCAATGGATCAGAGAAACCAATAATACAACGAAATTCTAAAATTAAAATTTATGTAGAGGAAATAGAAACATTTAATGAAGCTAAAGATCTATAATAAAAAAATTATCATTGTTGTTTAGAAAAATTAACCTCACTCTAGAGATAAACATAAAAAAGGTTGTACTTTTTTACCCCAATAGTCCGATTTAATTTGTATATTTAAAGTTTCTTTTAACTTTGTCTCTCGTAAAAAATGATTAATCAAACTAAAAATTTTGATCTTACTAAATCAAAATACTTTTATGTTAAATATGTTAAGTATAATAAAAAAAATATGTGTACTACAATACAATACAACCATGTTAAAATAAAAACATTTGAATTATAAAATCCTATGTCGAAATGTGTTTGCGTAACGTCTATGAAGTTACTTCAATTTTGAAAAAGTTTATCACATCTATTTTATTTGTAATATTTTTAAAAAAGCACTAAGTATTGGGTAAATAAAATTTTGATTCTTTAATATAATTTATTTTTAAAAACTTTTTTATACAAATATACAAATATTGACGACCAACAGGCGTGAAACACAACAAGATTTGTCCATTCAACTCAAATCACCGGATTCCCAGTACTTATCAATTTGTTGTATTGTATTCCCAGTATTATCAATTAAACATTTGTTTTTAATGTAATCAAACACTCAAAAAATTAAAATATCGTAAAACTGAAAGGTATATTTTATACGACTTTCAATAACATTTGGCAGATGCGCTAATAATAAATTGTAAAAGTGAACAAGTCCACTTTCAATTGTTTTGAGGTAAAAGCTATAGCTTAATTTTGCGTAAAATTTAAAATTTTATTCTAGGTCAATATTAATTCTTATAGAAAATAAACCCTTACTCCTGAAATCTTATTAATTTGATCCATTTTAAAGGAAGACTGCTCAAATATATAATTTTATCTGATCCATTGAATGAAAAGTTTGAAATTGAATAATGATTGGTATTATTTTAGTGAAGTTTTCTTTAAAAGATTATATCCCTCTCAGGATCAGTTTGCTTAACACTTCGCGACCTTCAAAATCTATTCTTCCTTCCGAACTTGACAATTTTTCCTGTCAGACCTATGAGTTAAGAAAACTAAAATTACTCAAGCTCTTGTTAAAATTTCGAAATGCCTCTTTACATTAAGAAAGATAAATCTTTGAATTAAGAAAAAACTTCCTAAGTAATAAAGTTAACAGTGTCACGCAACGCTAAGGTGTTGCTAATTTTGTGTTTTTTTGTATTAAAAACGCAATTTTTGAATGAATACTTAAAATTGCATGTTTGCTTGTTAATGGTGAAAATGGAAATATTTTTTAAATTGAAAAAATCATTGTACCTGTATTCTAATTAAATTGACTATTTATTCGGGGAATTTTTTTATCTGCTTCGATTTGACTCTGGGAGAAGACCTTGGGATCTTAAAGTTAGTAAGGTCGCAGCTCAATAGTGAAATAAGGATGTTGGCGTTTCCTAACTTCCCTTTTCTAAACTACTACACTCAAAACAGCGTAAAAAATTAATTGCCCCCCCCCCTATGAGATTTTCCGGTTGAGCCTCTGTACCTGAATTGAATACGACTGTTTCTAATGCCCGAATATGTCAAATGTGCTCGTGCAATCCTGGATGGGCATCTCTATTCTAGTCTAATTTCGAGCTGGCAGGTGTTGATGCACAACTACTTTTCTTATGTTTCTTGGGCTTCTATGTAACACATAGATTGTCAACGCTGGCAGCAGTCCATTTTTATTTGTTTAAAAAGTATGTTCAAAACACATTAGTGCATTGTCTTCGCCCACTTTCAAAATCATTTTTCTTTTTGCGCTATTAGTTTTCACCTTTGGTTCTGGAACCTTGTTTCACTTCACTCTTAGGGTCCTTGAGGCACTTCGTGAATTTATAGAACTTCGTAAATAAGATCTCCCTATTCGGGAATTAATCCTAAAGGTAGCATGGGACACTTACCCCCCTTAAGATAATTATGTCTGTTATTATAAACAAAAATCACCATAGCTCTTGGTGTCTTGACTAAAATACAATACATATATAGTAGCGTTGAACCCCGTTTTGTGTAGTTTGGAGATTAAATAAGTAGGTAACAAAAACTTAAAAAGTATTGATTGTGTGAGTTCAGTTGGACTGTCTAAACAGATTCATTATAACCATTAGTTTTATGTAGTCTGGGTTCTTAGCGCATTTAAACTATTGGTTTATTTGATCCTGTTCCTTCTGTATTTATCGCTATTATTTTATACCTTAAATTTTTTCTTTCTGTTTTTCTTCAAAGTTGTTTTTATTTTCATCATTTTGGCATTAATTTAGACTATTTTTTTCTGAAGTAATCAGTTGGTTATTGCAGTATCTATAATGTTTATTCTGTTTTTAAGTCTCGTGAAAAAATTGTGGTAATGCTTTTCTATAAGCTTTTTTTTTGCTTTGTATTTTCACTTGTCTGTTAAACCTCGCGTCATTAAACCCCAGCCAACCACTTGTCTGTTAAAATATACCCTCATATCTCGCTGTGATTTTTTTTTATTTATTGATACCTTATCGTTCACTTTGATGTCAGTGTCAATCTATTTATTGAAATTAGCACGAGTTTATCTTTCGCTATTATCGGGAGTTAAACGGATCTCTTTATGTCATTCTTATGCCCTTCTATAGTAAAAAAATTTGTTTTGAGTGTCCTTTACCTGTTTGATTTTATTGAATAAGATGTGGAGAATAAATATAATGTGAGGTGTTCTAAAACTTTTTACTCCTTTCCCTGCTTGTTCATCTCAAAATATATGTAAATAAATTTATGAATAATGGGATTTTAATAAATCTCAAGATAACAACGTAGAGTTGATTCTTATATAAAAATTTTCATTACCTGTAACAACTGCACATTATATAGATTACTGTTATTAATCCCCGTATTTCAAATTCGTATTGAAATTTGATTGGATTTCAATATTTGTTTGGGTGACAAATTTAAAAACAAAATTCTATAAATATACTTTTTATTTTGATTTTAAATCTTATTTTACCACAGCCACGAAATACTTGCTATTAGTTTAGCTAAATTAGAAGCTTTAAATTTGAGTGTAGATTTATGGGTGAACTTAAGTTTTTCATTGGAATTTTATTTCATTAATAAATGATTCACACCCATTTAAGATTGTTCAATCTGGGGTTCTTTGGTTATTCTAAATTTTCTATCAATTGAACATATTAAAAAGCTTTAGATATTCTGATAGTTCTTAATGTGAAACTTTAAATGGTAGAACCTTTTTTCATTCAAATATCGAAATAAAGCTTTAAATAAATCTACGTCTTAAAAAATTGATAAACGTTTATTTTGAAATTTAATTCCATTAACCTTATTGTGTACCCCTTTGTATTTTAAACTCTATAATAAATTACCCTGGCAAATAACCGATTTTACTACACAGCAGAAATGTGTTTCCTGATGAGCGAGTATTTTAAATAATTCTAAATTAATATTTAAATTAATGAATGTTTACTATTACAGTGGAAGCTCTTATAGCGTAATTAATCCGTACCGAGTTTTTTGTCGCTATAAGAGCAAACTTCGAGTGATACACTCGAGTGTAGAATATCACTCGTTTGAAAGCAATAAACTCGTTAAGCTAAACTATCAATTTTGATGCTTTTCGGGAAGGTGGACACGATTCCCTCAATGATGTATTTTTAGTAGACTAATTTATAAAGTCTGGAGGAAATCTCAACCTGAAAACGATATCATTGGGATTTAGAACACAGTTCGAATTATCCAATTGATCTTTCCTCACTTTAAACAATTATTTCTTATTTTATGAAGTCTTGATACTTCCAATTTCATGTTATATTACCTTATTTTTTGCTTTTATTTTAATTTGTATAAATTTTAAGATCTATACTTTACATAGTAAAAATATTTGCTTTTTAAATTTTGATTTTAATATTAATTTATTGCATAGCTTAGCTTCCTTAGAAAGGTCTGATGCTTAACAAAATTTATTACATCAATTTCACCTGTATCTGCATGCAATTTGAAAAATTTATGATTTAAAGTCTAAAATCAACAAGGACATTAGGTAGCGAAAGGTTTCGTTTGGGATTGTAGCCGGTTACCCCGGGCGAAAGCAAGTGAGAAGAAGATGCGATCGTTACTTGGTGCTGTTTGTCATACTCTGATATTTGTTTATTGGCTAATTCTGGTGTGACGCACACAAACCGATCCAGAAAAGTATTCGATAAGCTGAATCGATTCGAAGATTAGTCTTTATAAGAGCACAAAAGTGCTCTTATAGAGACTAATTTTTGGGTCTTTATAAGAGAGTATTTTTCTAAGAGCAGGTCGCTATAAGAGCTTCCACTGTATCTACTATTAAAATATCGCAGTAAGCTAGTTTTTCGAATATCATCCTCGTACTTAAGCATGTAAACCTAGGCTGTATAGAGGTTGACTGCTAATGGAATTTTAGTGCTATTTGCATTCAAGGTGTATCTTGATTTGCTAGCTCATAAATACAGTTTTTTACGCGCGAAAACTAAATGTGCGAAGAAATATTTCATACCCGTGTCTTCTGTATGTTTCATTGTTCACTTAAAGTTAGTACAATGGAGCAATCGTTATTCCCATTGATTCTTAACTAATGATAATAAACATCTCTTCAAATATAATGAGCAACTTGGAGAAATTAGTTGTCTTGTTAAGGCTGCTCTCGGAGAACAATGGCCTCGTTCTCATGAAGCGAATTGCAAACGTCTATGGAGAGATGATTTGAAGATTTTCAAATTTAGGATTAAGAATTTCTTTTCAATCAAGAAATGGGTTCATTTTCCGAGCACAATATTTTTTTCTTTTCAATGCAACGACTATTAATTTGTAAGTAACACGACTCTACTATCAATGCAACTACTATACAGCTGCTTTTCAAATTCAAAGTAAAATCTACTATCGCTTATTACATCTACGAGGCGCATGCAGCAACGAGCCTCATACGAGCCGCATGTTGTGCATGTGCAGCCAACCAACCACCGAAACTTATCTAAACTTAGTTTGGGTTTCGGTTTGTGCGACTGATGTGCACACGCGCAAATGGGGGTTCTTGCAGCAGCAACGAGCCAAATCAAACTAAAGCCTTCCATTGGAGTTACAGAAAAAGTAGAGTTGGCTCGATGAAGCTGCAAGCGCTCCCATTTGCGCACGCGCTCATCAGGCGCACCAAACCGAAACCCAAACTAGAACTAAGTTTAGTTTCGGTTCTGTGGTTTGGCTGCACATGCACAACGTGCGGCTGGTATGAGGCCCTCCGGACACCGGTCCTCTTTTTGTGACCCAATACCTGTCAGATGATTGTAAGAAACTAAAACGATTGAGGAAATTAAATTGATAAGATTAATTTTTTCTCCAAATCTTAATGATTTTCAACAAAATTTACCAATAGAAAAATATCGAACTGTTAATTTTTTAGATTTAAAAAAAAATAATTGAAAAGGAAACAAGAGTTTAAATGAACTGTAATATGTTTTCAAAAATATGAGCATTTTATTTAAATAATAATGACAAAATTGCAGTATGTTTGAAAACTTAAGTATAATGGGATCACACCCTTTCAACTTTTCAGTTATTTGTCAATTTTCTCTGTTATGATCCATTAGTGAACTTGTAACTTGCTGCGATCCAAAAAATCATTAACATAACATAACACAATTCTCCTCGTGCGTAAGTGGCACATAAGGCCTTTAAGCCTAAACCGCCACCCTCTTCGGTCCGCCGCAGCAGCCCTTGCCTGGGACCAGCTGGTTCCCCGCCTGGCCTCTCTCCTCCTCTGCCATTCGTCTCTTCTCCATGTCAAGGCCGTTCTCCCCCGTATCCTCTTGCCCTCGGATGTCCAAGTGAGGGCAACCGATGGAATTCTGGCTGGGGGCATCTTTAAAATATAGCCGATCCATATCCACCTTCGTCTTTTTATATCAGTTGTAATTGGTTCCTGTTTTGTTCTTTCGTATAATAATGTGGTGTTAATGGTCTGTGGCCAGAAAATTCCCAAAATTTTTCTCAAACATTTGTTTTGCCAACTATTTAGAGCTTATTGCTTTGTTGTTTAGTTATTTTCAATCATTAAGTTATTATATAATTAAGTTTACATAATTTGGCCCGCATCTAGGTTAAAGTTGTGCAGTGCAGGCCTGTGTTAATGCATTAAGTACATGGAATAAAATAATACATGCAAAGGGGGATATGCCAATCTTTTTTTTAGAAGAAGTTTAGTAAATTTAATAAGATAAGTAAATGAAATATGAGATGCGCTTATTTGTGCGATTTGATCGGAATGAAAATGAATTGAATAAATCAAAGCTTTTCGAAAAGATATTTTTGGTGTCCCGAAAAATTTTAAAAGATCAAACCCTCAAAATAGAATCGTTCATCAGTTATTTAGTTATTACTTGTCACACTTGTTTACTTTAATAATTCGCAGGAACTGCCTTTTATTATATTGGTGCTTCTCTTTCCAGCGTGTGTACTACCTCTCCTTGGAGTACTACATGGGACGTACCTTGACGAATACCATGATCAACCTGAACATTCAAAGTGCTTGTGATGAAGCTCTGTACCAAGTAAGTAAAATCTTTCTTTAACTGTTCGGTGTTTTGTTAAAACAGTTCGGTTACAAACCATTTTTTATATAAAGTAAACCAACTCTAAAAATAATAACAAAACTATCAACAAACTGTTAAAATGTAACTACTACAGTTAAAAATGTAATTTAATGATTCAGCTCTCAAGGTTGTGTAATTTACTTTCATTACTATAACCTAAAGTGTATTTTTATTTTATTAACCTTTTATTAATTGAACTAAAATGGTTCTGCAATATCAACGCTATTTATGTTACTATAAAGATAAATTATTTCGTTTGTTCATATCAACAGAGGTAAGAGGCCCCTAAAGTCTAGTTATACTTGAAGTACAGGGATTTCTTAAGGTCGTGGGGGTCACTCTCATCCTTTCTAGAACCACCTTTCCATGGTGAGTTTATTGACTAAGTTTTTATTGATGAGTGATCTATTAATACTTAAAGAGGCAGTTTCCCCTTTGAAGAAGCCAACTTATCAGAAACCCTAAGAATTACTATTCCTGCTCACCTTGAAACATTTCCCCGTTTAATACTCTTATCGGCGCTGTGTTGTGGATCAAATTGTTTTCTTGTTATAAGTTTATCGGGCTGTAATTATGTCACCAGGAAAGGACTGTTTTATTTTTGGTGTACTGAAATTTTCTGGCATCCGCGGAAATGATTTTAAGCATCTAACGGATGTTGGAATGACAAAGTAAATCTTCATTCTGCAGAGGACGATATATTGTTTGGAATATTTGGTGTTTGTTTATAGAGATATATCTTATATCAGTGGTATAGCTAGAAAGAAATTTAGTGGGGGTATTTGAATTTTGGGAAATGTGGTACTTACGCAGTGGTGGTTGTTTTGTGTGGTAAATAAGGAAAATTTATCCTGAAAAATAGCTTTTGTAGCCTAGTGGAAATAAATTTACGTTCTGCAGGTCTTCAGATTTCTTGAAATTGTTTATTTAGGTAGTATTTTAAAATAAATCTTGCCTATTAGCAAATCTAATAAAAAAAAGTGTTTTTAAAATCTCTAAAAGTATTTTTTTATGATCAAGCTTTTTTTTCATGAGTTACGCTTTTAAGGGTCAAATTTCCAAAATTTAACTGGCGGAGGACCCCTAGACCCTCTACCTATATAAATTTTGTCTATTTCTCTGACTTAAAAGATATGTTTCTCCTTGGGTGTAATGCAAAGGGGCTCAATGTGATGTTTTTTATGTTTTAATGAAAAAATATTCAAAATTTTTGAAAATGAATTTAAAAAATTTAACTTTTAAACTCAAATTTGCCCTAAAAATCCTGTTGTAATGTTTTTTGATTCGCTGAATCTAAAAATGACCTCTGTTTCATCCTAGGACATCACGTTTCATCTTGTTTTCCCAACTTAAGTAAATAAGGCAATATTTCTTCTAAAATATTTTCAACTTAAACTTCTCCTTTTTTAAATCTTTTTAGTGTGCTGAACCCAAATATGGCCTCTTTTGTCCTATGGCAGCACATTCAATTACAATTTAAGAAAATAGGGCTATATTTCATAAAAAGTAGGTTTTTTTATTTAAAAATTTTATTACATAATTTTTTACATTTCTTGGTGCCTGAATCCAAAAGTGACCTTTGTTTCGCTCTAGGATGACATGTTTTCGAACAATTTAGGTAATTATGTAAAATAAGTCATTACCTCTAATACATGAAATTATGTTCTGTACTTCTGTACGAAACCTAAAATTGCTACATTAATTTGATAACATTAACTATATTATAAGGGTAAAACTCTCATTTTTTTGTTTTGTTAACAGATTTTAAACTATTAAATTTGACGTGAAATTCCGTGTCTGTTTCTTTTCTAATGAATTGGGTCTTTTTTTTTTCTTAAGACAAACTGAGGGAGGCCTGATTACATGTTAGATAGGGAGCATCTAATGGACAGCCCCTAACGAACTTCAGTGTTTATGAACTCCATAATTTAATTGGATATATACTAGTTTTCAATTTTCTAGCTTGGATTAGACATCGAAGATTTGGAAGACATGGAGGAAGATGCTGGTTTGGGCAACGGCGGTCTTGGTCGATTAGCTGCGTGTTTCTTGGATTCAATGGCGACTCTGGGATTGGCTGCCTACGGCTATGGTTTGAGGTACGAATACGGTATCTTCTCTCAGCGGATAAAAAATGGAGAGCAGGTAAATAAATTTGTTAACTATTTTTTTTGTAATTCTAACATAATTTAACGTAAATGCTTTTTAAAGCTTGAGTTTTTGGACCTTATCCTTCAAATTTGTCTGTATTCCTACCATAGGTGGAGGAACCCGATGATTGGTTGAGATTTGGTAATCCTTGGGAGAAAGCTAGACCTGAATATACCCTCCCGGTTAACTTTTATGGTCGTGTTGAACAGTCTGATAAGGGAGTCAAATGGGTGGACACACAAGTAAGAAACCTTTTAATTTCCTTATAATAAATCTTTCATTGAAAAGGTATAAATTTTACTGGTATGTTTTACAGACAGTGTTTGCAATTCCTTATGACAACCCAATTCCTGGCTTCCGAAATAACGTTGTTAACACCATGCGACTTTGGTCTGCCAAGTCTCCAAATAGTTTCAACTTGAGATTTTGTAAGTTTGAATTTATTTTTCTGGTTTTTATATGAAGTTATCTGTTTATGACTTGAATATATTTTTTGGGGATGTTTATTCATCCCATACTATTTTGACCATATAATGAAATTGTGTCAGAATTCGTTAAATTTAAGGAGTTGAAAATTTTTTCGTATCTAGATTCTAGGTATTTACGTATGATTTATTTTTCAGTCAATGATGGTGACTACATTCAAGCAGTATTAGATAGGAATTATGCTGAAAACATCTCAAGAGTGCTGTATCCAAATGATAATGTAAGATTTTAGTCTTTAACGCGAATTTTGTAAAACTAGTCTCTAGACCTGGAACTATACGCGGAGTACGTGCTCGTTAAATCTGTGGGTCCGAAATCTTAGAAACAACAGACCAGAAACAGATGAAAGCTTTTTAACGGTTTTTCTCTTAGAAATGGCCTTAACTAACATACTAAAAATCGGACTGTTGGAAATTTCTTTCCAATTTTTTTTAAACTGGCATTTTTAAACGAATTTTTTTTCTTAAAGTCATGGCTTGTTAACAGGTTAAATTTCATTGTGATGCTGAAAAAGGTAATATTTTTGAAAGAAAAATTCAAATAGATTTGAAATTTTTTAAAAAATTCTTATGTAAAACTAGTCCCTACACCTGTAATAAATTGCAGATTTGGAATAATTAATAATTGGAATAATTGCTAATTTAGTAGCTAATAATTTAATATTTTTTTTAATGAGTTTTATGTAATTGTGAGGGGATAAATTTTTCTTGCAATTTAAATACCTATGTTCAGAACTCACACACATATCGGTTGCAATGGCATAATTTAGGGGCTTCCTCCTTTTGTGTTCGTCTATTTTTGATAAATGTCCATAAACTTACTATATTTTGTAATAATGATTTTTAATTAGTTGTGTTCTAAAAAATGTGAAATATGCATTCCTTATATTGGTTACAAGATTTTTGTCTGCAGTTCTTTGAAGGCAAAGAGTTGAGGTTGAAGCAAGAGTACTTCATGGTTGCTGCTACTCTACAAGATATCATTAGACGTTTTAAATCATCTAAGTTTGGCTGTAGGGATCCTGTCAGGACATGCTTTGACACATTCCCTGAAAAGGTAAATTATCCTTCTTTGAAAATTTTTATGTTATGAGTTAAATTAATTTAGAATATATTTCATTTAAGATTGTTTTAGTTTTCCAGTAAGAAATTGGGGGATTTAAGTGGGAGATCCTGAGGTTCAGTCCTAAGTCCTTGAGTAAACGAGCTTTTCTTAGGAAGCTAAAAGCCTCAAGCCTTTCCCAAGCTTTCTCTGAGGCCTCTGAAAACAGAATTTATCTTTGAGAAAATCCATAGTTGGAGGGCTATGCCTTCTCATGACTCCGTTTAAGTCTGTCCATATTTGTAGTATATTTTGACTGTTTTCTAATTATTTATTAAAATCATAAAAATGTTTTCAATGTACTATACAGAGATACACTTGATTTATTTTAATTTAACACAATCCTACCCATGTTTCTTTTTGTAAACATATGTAATTTAACTTTAAAACGAGAAAATGTAGATGTGTTAATATATGTGCAAACTGTTAATCAAAAATCCCTTTAAAGGGGACAAAACTTATTTTCTATGGGGTCATTCAATGTCAAATCAACCAAAAAATCTCAATTCTCAACCTGACCCTTTCTAATTTCAATGAAACTTTCAAGAATTGTTCTCTTCTGTGTTATAAATGAGAAAATGCTTTCATACTTTAATTTTCTCAGTAATTTGTTGTAGATTTTTTTTTCAAAATTGAAAGAAAATACAACTTTCGGCTCCTTATTCTTGCATAACTCCAGTTCTATTTGCCTTGTTTTAAAGATAATTTTACAAGGTTTAATTTGATATGAAGTTTGACTATGTGCTTACAAAAAAAATTTTTTTTTCATTATTATACAGGAATGTTTTTAAAAAACAATGTTGATGTCCTTGATTTTTTTTGAAAATTATATTGTTTTTGGAATATTTTGAGGGGTATAAATTCAGAAAGCTATAAAATGGGACAAACATCCTTGGGATCAGGAGATATAGCAAAAAAAAGTTGTTTTAAATAATACTTTGTGGGTTAAAAAAGCCATAGTATGGAGTAAAAAAAATTATTCAGAAAATTGAAGTAGTATAGAAGCATTTTCTCATTTATAACATAGAAGTTTCAGTTATAACTGAAAGTTTCATTGAAATTAGAGAGGGTCAGGTTGAATGCCTTGTTGATTTGACATGGATTGACCCTATAGCTTTGGTTTTCTCTTTGAACATGGGTATTAAAAAATTCATTTGCTGATTAGAGATTAAAGTTTTTTTTATACTAAGTATACTGTTTTGTTTCAGGTTGCCATTCAACTTAATGATACTCACCCTGCTCTAGCAATTCCAGAGCTTATGCGTATTCTTGTTGATATTGAAGGTGTTACCTGGAATAAGGTACTAAAAACTTCATTTATTTTGTTTTTATGATACTTAAATGTTATTAATAATTAAATAAAGCTAAAAGGTTTGTTACTTGTTCCCAAAATCGGATATACAGAAATTATATCAAAGCTTGATAACTTAATTTTTATGTAACTATTGTACGAGAAAAATAAAAACTTGTACTATTCTTAAAAATTGAAAATTATTATTTTAGTATGAGTATTTGTAATAGTCATAGCTTCTGAAATTTGTTTTAGGCTTGGGAAATTACCACAAAAACATGTGCGTACACCAACCATACAGTTTTGCCTGAAGCTTTAGAAAGATGGCCTGTCAGTATGTTAGAATACATCCTTCCTCGTCATCTCCAGATCATGTATGAGATCAATGCTAGATTCCTAGAGGTTTGTTGAGAAATGCTTTTATATTTAAGTTCTCTAAATCTAAAGGTAATCTTTATACTGAAAATTAAGTTAAATGTTGATTGAAACATTTTCTAGAATGGTTAAATTTAGGTTTTAAAAATTGGATTCTTTTATTTTTTCTCATAGGAAGTTTCTAAAAAGTATCCTACTGATGTTGATAGACTACGACGTATGTCTATGGTTGAGGAAAGTGGTGAAAAGCGAATTAACATGGCTCATTTGGCAATCATTGGTTCTCATGCTGTGAATGGTGTTGCTGCAATTCATTCAGAAATTTTGAAGAGAGACTTGTAAGTTTGTAGATTGATTTGTAACATTTTTAAATGAAGATGGATTTATTGACGTATTTAATAAAAGAGAACTGTTTTAGATTCCGTGACTTCTATGAGATGAACCCGAAGAAGTTCCAAAATAAAACCAATGGAATAACTCCCCGTCGATGGCTGCTGCTATGCAATCCCAGTCTTGCTGATGCTATTGCAGAAGTAGGAAGACAGTTTAATATTTTCTTTATATTTATTCTTTAACATTTTCTTATTCTTTATATTACAGTGTTAATATTTTCTTATTGCAGCGAATTGGGGACAAATGGGTTACTCATTTAGATGAGCTTAAACAGTTAAAGAAATTTGCCACCGATGCCTCTTTTATTCGCACTGTACATAAAATAAAGCAGGTATGACAGTTTTTTGAATGTGACTTGTTGTCATGCAAAAGTATACTATTGAAATGTTTAATTTGCATTTGTGTATTGTAGGAAAATAAGTTGAAACTTGCTGAATATTTGACCAAAGAAACTGGAGTCAATGTTAATCCTGCATCAATGTTTGACATTCAAGTAAAGAGAATACACGAATACAAAAGACAAT
This sequence comes from Tetragnatha montana, assembly GCA_963680715.1. Classification (NCBI taxonomy): domain Eukaryota; kingdom Metazoa; phylum Arthropoda; class Arachnida; order Araneae; family Tetragnathidae; genus Tetragnatha; species Tetragnatha montana. The sequence continues at coordinate 34,524,104 of OY796684.1, forward strand.
TACTCAACGCTCTTCATATAATTGTGATGTATAACCGCATCAAGAAGAATCCAAATGCCCCCTTTGTTCCTAGAACAGTCATGATTGGAGGAAAAGTAAGTAAAATTTCTTTTTAAATGTCAAGAATACTGATTTTTGGTTTTTGAATAACACCCCTTCTTAATACAACATGCCTGAACTCATCTAACTAGGTTTCTTATCATTACAGAATACAAAAGGCATAACATCTATTACATCTAGTAAAAAAAATAAAAATGTGTTGTGGAAAGTATCAATTTAAATTTCCAACAACCATGTCCTTGTCTTTAATTTTTAAAAAATTCTTATCACATACAATTTTTTGTACCTCTTATAGTTTAATCAAATGAATTTTAATTTTGTGTATTTTTTCTCTTAGGCTGCTCCAGGTTATCATACTGCCAAGCAAATTATTAAGTTGATATGTGCTGTTGGTAATGTTGTGAACAATGATCCTGTTGTTGGGGATAAGCTGAAAGTAGTCTTCCTTGAAAACTACAGAGTCACTTTAGCAGAGAAGATCATTCCTGCTGCTGATTTGAGTCAACAAATTTCTACTGCTGGAACTGAAGCATCTGGTACTGGAAATATGAAGTTCATGGTATGTTGTAGGTGTTCTCAAAGGAACTTTGCTCAGTATAAAAAATACACCATTTCATACCTGCCAACTTTTACGGATTGTCCGTAAAATTTACGGATTTCTGTCTAGTTTTACGGTAGTACGGATGGATCAGAAAATTTTCCGGATTTTGCATTTATTCCCACTATCCATAAAAATGCAAAACATTCGCAACCTAAACAATTTTCTCTGATTAATATCTTTTTACTTCAAAACCATCTCCTAATCCCTGCTCTTACAATTTTATCAATTTTGATTCTTTTATTGAGTGAAATTTAAATTTTTTTGCAAATCTTTTTCGGATTCGTCCGCGAGTCTTGGCGCGCGCTCACCCGGTAAGTTTGCTTCTCCAGTGTTCCGATCGCAATGCGAAAAAAACAACTTTACCGAGATCGGATCATCATCGCGTCTCCCTCAATTAGCATTGAGGCTTGTTAACGCCATGGTTAAAGCGGAAAAGTTTCTCCTCGCATTCTAATCGTAGCAACAAGCAACTCAAGCTTATTTAAATTCATCTTTATCACATGCTGCTGAAAATGTTGATGGAAATTTAGAAAAAAATTTATAAAAGCTATAATCATAACATTTGATCTGAAATTGATTCCAAACAGAAATTTTAATCAAATGGTTTGGGAAAAAGGGCTAACGCCTTTGAAGTAAAGGGACAAGATATTCATGTAACCAAATTGGTTTGTAGTATGAATTTTGTGAAGGGGGATAAGTCAGTTTGTTATCAGATAAGTACTATGCAATTGAAGTAAGCTGATTATAAGCTTGTAAAAATTTAACTTAACATACTTATCAATTTAAGCAAAGAAATTTCACAGTTTTCTTCAATGATGCGAAAATTTTAAATATACTTAATACAAATAATTTAGGTAATAATGCATCAATCCGTAATCTGTACCTTTTTTGTTTGAAGCAATTCAAATTGTAGTTTTGTAACGTTATGCAAAAAGTTTTACTGATGCAAGTTTTCAAAAGTTGGCAGGTATGCCATTTTTTCTTCACATTAACATTTCTCTTTAGATATTTTGATGTGTCTTGGAATTTAGTTAAATATAGCTCATTTATGTAAAAAAATATTTAGAATTTTACACAGCACTATCTTTTAATGTCTGACTTTTTTATTCAATTCTTGGTTAAAAAATACTGTTAAAGTTTACTTTCTAAAAATATTGGTAAATTTTACCTTTTAGCATGCTTTCTTTTTAATCCTTATTGCATTCTTTTTAATTCATTTTAAAATTTCTATATGCGGATATTATTTATTTAAAAAGGGTAAAATGGTCCAAACTAAAGTTTGGAATTTTTATACAGTTTGTAATTATATGCATTTTTATTTTATAGTTAAATGGTGCCTTGACTATTGGAACTTTAGATGGTGCTAACATCGAAATGCGCGAGGAAATGGGTCCAGAGAATATATTTATTTTTGGTATGAATGTTGATGAAGTTGAAGATCTGAAAAGAAAGGGGTAAGATAATAAAACTGAGTAATTTGTCTCATTCCCTTTTTTAAACTGAAGATTTAATTAAAACATGATTTTTAGTCTTAAGACACATTTTTAAAGGTCTTAAATGGCATGATCAATAGAACCTCTAATCAAAACATTTTGTAAATTGTTTGATTTGCAGATACAATGCCTGGGACTACTATAATAACAATAGTGAACTCAAACAAGCTATTGATCAAATAAGTGGAGGATATTTCAGTCCTAACAATCCTGACTGTTTCAAAGATTTGACTAATATTCTTCTGAACCATGACAGGTGAGAAACGTTTTGGAGAAATCAATTGGGAATGTTTTAGTAACTAATAATCTGTATTGCCCATAATGAATAATTATACTACTTGTAGTGAATAAAAACCTATAACAATTTTTCTAGGTTCTATCTGTTTGCTGATTTTGATGCTTATATTAAGTCCCAAGAAAAAGTTAGCGATATGTTTACAGTAAGTCTTTCTAATATTCTTAAGGGTTTGGTTGTGACTTTGGTGAAATTTAAATTTAATGAAATGGATGTTTAGTTTAGGTTTAGGAGGTATTATGTTTTCAAAGATTATAAAGTTTGTGTCAATATTAAAGTGGTTTATCAATATTTTCATGATTTATTTATGGACTCCCTTAAAAATCAACCAGTTATTCTTAACTTAATGAGTATATACAATTCCCTTAATATTCATAAGCAAATTTATGGTGTTTAAATATTAAGTAATTTAATATTGTATTTTTAAGTAACCATTGATAAAAACATTAAACCATTTTAAATCTAATGGAATAAATATGAGTCGATACCAAATTTCTAATGCAATCTTATGTTATTCAGATACCTTTAGAACATATAGTATACATTTTCCTCTTTTAATCATTTACTTTTAAATTTTTTCCCAAGTTCTGAATTTGTTATTTCTTTCATGAATTTCCAAAGTTTTAAATAAAGCAACGTTCACCTCTTTTAGAATACTGAAGAATGGACTAAAATGGCCATCATGAATATTGCCACTTCAGGTAAATTCTCAAGTGACCGCACAATTGCAGAATATGCCCGAGAAATCTGGGGAGTTGAACCCAGTTGGGAGAAGCTTCCTCCTCCACATGAAGTAAAGGAGTAAGTTTATTTTCACTACCTTTTAACTTTAATCATAACTCTTTTTCCAAGTACTTTTAATCTCAAAACTAATTCAAACTGAATGTCACAAATGTGATTGTTAAGCAGATTACAAAAAGGAAGTCTTAGTTTTTAAAGTAAATTTCATTTGCAATCTAATGAGCCAGTTATGGACAGTATATTGGTTAAGCTGTTAAACTTATGATTTCGATAAAAATTATTCCTTGTACTATTTGTGAAAAATTGTATATTTTAATACTATGGATGAGAAGTTGACATCTTGGTAATTCTTTAAATAGGTAAGGTGAAAGCTACATGATCCTGCCTCATCTTTTGTGATGTTAAAATATTTTCTGAATAAAGTTGTGCAGTATGAACATGGTTTGTTTGGTCAAAGCTCTGTGAACAGAGTTTATAATGACTTTGAGCAAGAATACTATTGGTTGAAATGAAACACCTGTTAGCTGTGTTAACTGCATTAGTCAAATGTGTAAAAATCTTATTTAACGCATTTTTTATTATGAAAGCTAAAATTGTTTTGAATTTATGTTGCTGAAAAGTATTTTATTTAAAAGTTTGCCAAAGGCTCTGGTTCTATTGAAGAGCTTATATTCTGTTAAATATTGAATGTCTACCTTGGTTCTTGTTTCTAAATTTCATGAACTTTCCTAAACATACACAATTTTAATATATATATTAGTAATTCTGATGGAATGTTAAATCAGAAATTCATACCATTTTTTGTTTTGTATTGTTTTGCCTAATGAAATGTGACAACTCCTGTTCTATTTTGTTAGAAGAAAATTAGTAGGATATTATAAATATTGTACATACATAGATATATGTATTGTTGATATATTCTATAAGTGTTTCCTCATAAATGTGGGCTTGAATGTGTTTTGAATTGAATTAAAAAGTTTTGAAATTTTATTCTTTTTATATTGCATGAGACATTTTTCAATATCTTAATGTTACAGAATACTTTAACTTGATGTTCTTGCCTGGCGCATCAATTGAATCATAAGGGAGAATTTTAAAAGTAGGCTGAAAGTTGGTGTTCTTTAAATTCAACTTAAGAGCTTAAAAAGCTGTCTGTTTTGTATGAAGTGAAAATAAAAAATATTGAGGACAAAAAATTACAATTTTCTTTTGCATTTTAAAGGAATTAAACTTTACAGTTAATTTATTATCAGAGAATTAAAATTTAGGTATAAATAAAAAATAAGCCATACTAAATTACTAAAAAATAATGGCGTGTGAAATATCACTTTTTCCCACTATCAAAAAGTTTTTGCATGAAGTACTATAAATTAAAGTTCAGTGTGGTTATATTATGTTGATTAATTTTAAGATTATTTGTGATAATTATATTTAAATCTAATTACAGAGAAATTTTAAATATTTAGTGATTTTCTGTTAAAGTTTATTGAAATAGTTTGCATTTTCTTTAAGTTTTATTTTGGTAAAATTTTCTGCTACCAAAACAAGTTTTATTTGGTTAAGTGAGAAGTTTGCAAATTGTAATCTTGTGCTGAAGAAGTCATAAAATGGGGGTCTCTCAAAAATATTAAATTGCAATTATTCTTCTACTGAGAAGACAAAAACATAACATGCAGCTTAGAAAAGTATTAAAACTATGGTGGGTAAATAGCTGAATATTATAGCACTTACTTGTGATTGCTTGTTAGTAAAATCCAATAATACTCAGTAGTTTAGATTTTTGTTAAGTGTTGTGTATTTGTTGAATGGGAAGTTTTTTATTCCACAGCTTTAAGTATTTCAACCTGAAATGAATATATACTAAGTGCAGATTAAAAGATGGGTTTACAAAACAAGTTTTTAAAATTCTAATTAAAATGAGATTCAAGGATTGGAAATATATATTTCTTAATTCAAAGGCTAGTTTGGTAAGTGTAGTGCACATGTAATTTAAAACAAATAATGCTTTACATTACACTTGGTTATACGGATACAATTCCCGGGAAAAGTTGAGAAAAACCCTGATTGTGTGGAAAAACTAAAGGTGTTACAGAAAATGCTTCCTTTTAGAGAGAGAAGTTAGAAAATGAATGCAAGTTTCAAAGGTTATAAAAGGTATTCCTAACATTTCTTTCTCAATTCTTTCTGTGCTATATTAAAGTACCTAAAAATATTTTCAGCTCTTATGATCATAGACAAGTTTGCCTGAGGAATCATCAAAAGGCACAGACTTTATTTTTCCTGGTGAAGACAGTTTTTATTGCATTCAACAGGTATCAAGTTGTAGTCTGGAAATAACCTTAAAATTAATAAAAAGGTTCTAAAGTTACGTAGTGGGATAATAGTTTCTAGAAGTTTGACAGTAAAGATGGTGTATTGCATTTTTTAGACCTGCTATGAAACTAAAAATTATTTAACTATTTAAGAATGTTGCAATGTAATGAACCCCAATTAAGAGCAAGATAGAACCACCTCTTCCACTCTAAATCAGTTCTCTTAACTTGGTATTGGGTTATAAAAATGAAACTGATCTTTTGATGAGGTTTTCTTAATTTACTTTTCTTTTTGCTTTTGTACACTCCTTTAGTCATGCTCCCTCACCCCATTACATGCTATGACTTCTTGGATTTTGACAAATTTTTTATTTTAATTTAGGAGGCAAAAAAGCTTTGAAAATGATACCTCACATGGCTATATATTTTCAGTGGCGTAGCTAGGGTGGGTGTCACCCGGGGCGGAAGTTCGCGGTGTCACCCCCAGGGTCGTCCTTTCAGTTTTTGGTTGGGGGTAAGGATTTTTTTTAAAGTGGTGCTGTGGGCCGTAACCAGACTTTTGTTTTGGGAGGATTGACTCATCGCCATTTCTAAACCCCATACCTAGTTTTAGATCACTTAAAAGTAGTATTTGCATTATGGTGCATATAATGTCACAATTTGATAACTACTCCAAGTAAAAATGGGGGGTCTGGGGGTTACCCCCAGAAAAATTTTGAAAATATGCCTTTAAAAAGTAGTGTTTTAGCTCATTTTGAGACCTTTTGGGTAACATCCAAAGAGAACGATTCCTTGTAAACTACGCAATTTTCAAGGAAAAAAAAATTATAAATAGATGTCAAGATATTTCAAAGGGGGCTTGGGGTCCTCCCCCAGAAAAATTTTGAAAATTTGCCTTTAAAAGTAGTATTTTAGCTCATTTTGAGACCCTTTGGGTAACATCCGAAGAGAACGATTCCTTGCAAATCCCACAATTTTCAAGGGAAAACATTATAAATAGGTATCAAAATTTCGAGAGGGGTTAGGAATCCTCCCCCAGAAAAGTTTTCGAAATTTTCCTTTAAAAGTAGTGTTTTAGCTCATTTTGAGACCTTTTGGGTAACATCACTAACATCCAAAGAGAACGATTCCTTGTAAACCACGCAATTTTCAAGGAAAAAAAATTATAAATAGATGTCAAGATATTTCAAAGGGGGCTTGGGGTCCTCCCCCAGAAAAATTTTGAAAATTTGCCTTTAAAAGTAGTATTTTAGCTCATTTTGAGACCCTTTGGGTAACATCCGAAGAGAACGATTCCTTGCAAATCCCACAATTTTCAAGGGAAAAAATTATAAATGGGTATCAAAATTTCGAGAGGGGTTAGGAATCCTCCCCCAGAAAAGTTTTCGAAATTTTCCTTTAAAAGTAGTGTTTTAGCTCATTTTGAGACCTTTTGGGTAACATCACCAACATCCGAAGAGAATGATTCCTTTTAAACCACGTAATTTTCAAGGGAAAAAATATAAATAGATATCAAGATATTTTAAAGGGGGCTGGGGGTCCTCCCCCAGAAAAATTTTGAAAAGTTGCCTTTAAAAGTAGTGTTTTAGCTCCTTTTGAGACCCTTTTGGTAACATCCGAAGAGAACGGTTCCTTGCAAATCCCACAATTTTCAAAGGAAAAAAATTATAAATAGGTATCAAAATTTCGAGAGGGGCTAGGAATCCTCCCCCAGAAAATTTTTCGAAATTTGTACCCTTAAATTTGTGTTTTGTCTTATTTGAATCTACTTTGGGGAACACGCAAAGGGTAACCGCTTCTAGTAAGCGACAGAAATTTCATGGGAAAAACACTATATAACAGACTTTAAAATTTTGTAGGGGGTTTGGGGGTTCTCCCCCAGAATTCTTTTTAAAATTTGACCTTCAAAAGTTGTGTTTTAACTCATTTTGAGACTTTTTGGGTTACACATGATGCTTCCTTGTAAGTTACAGAATTTTCAAGGGACTTTATAGCTATATTTCATATAACACTGAAAACCTTGGGATTCAATTGCTCCCCCCTGCCTCCCTTAATAAAAAGATTTTTTAAAGGAAATATTTTTAATACTTTTGGGAGTGTTTATAATTAACATTTACAATCACAAGTCACACAAATATCAAAAGAAATTATTTAGCAAAACAAAGAAAAAAGCTCATTCTACCACCTGCTTTCCAGTGGGAGGAAATCTGTCCAGTGTTGTGACCTTGAATTCACAGGCCTGGGTGTCACCCCCTACATAGCCTGACGGGTGACACCCGGGGCGGACCGCCCCCCCCGCCCCCCCCTAGCTACGCCACTGATATTTTAAAGTAAAAAAAACCGAAATCCTCCCCCTAATAACCCCTAAACCTCTGAAAATTCTCTGGTGATTAATCATAGTAACTTAGTATTAAGACATATTTTCAATGCTTTCGATCGTTGCGATACCCGGCTTTTAATTTGATACATTTTTGAGTTTTTCTAATTTCCTACTGTTTTTGAAGCCTTATACGTGAAAGTGGCGCCATCTATTTTTTTAAGTAGTTATTTTTATAACACGAGATATTACTAACCCTCTAACAAATGTCTTTTAAAGCCAAATATAAAATTAAATTTCAATAAATATAAAAGTTCCTAGACGAAACCTCTTTCTAGAAAGATATGAGTTTTGTACTGTGAAATTTTATTAAATTATAGAGAGTTTACTATGGAATTATAATTATTTTTTTTTACTGTAACTTGGCTGGTTGAACGACTTTTTATCGCGTAAGGCCCATAGAACATATTGCGCCAGACACTAGTAGACAAATTTTTTTTCAAGCGGGCAAAAGCCTTCGACTGAACTTTAACTTGGGGGTTTTACATTTGGACCATTTTGAGTAGGAGAGACACCAAAAACTCAAAATTAATTTTATAATCAACTAGAATTATAGTGAAGAAAAGCTTCGAGTTCTTAAAAATAAGTAAATAAAATTAAAAATGTACTCTTTAGTGCAAACCGTAACCGAGCGTTACATCTTCCCTTTCTCCCCTCCCTCTACTACTATTAGAAGAAAAACCTGATGGAATTTCTATTAATTCCCCAGTATAAAAAAAGAACAGATATATTCATAAAATTCTTTCCTGTACAAAGTTCTGGAAATCACCAAAAACGTACCATTTTGAGGCTAAGTATTTGGAACTTTATAGGAGGACTCGGACCGTCAGACTGGCGCGACTTGGTTAATTTAGTTGCTAAACTTATGTTTACTGTTGGTTTATGAATGAATCAATGAATTGTGACAAGAAACCAGTTCCATGGTGGAGTGTGCATTTCCCCCTTTATATATGAGAATTTTTTTTTGTTAAAATTGGTTTCCCTGCATAGTGCATGTTGTGAAGGAAAAACTTGTTTTACAGATAATATTTACTTGGCAATGAAGCCCCAAAACCTAAATTTTTTTTCTAAAATAATATTAGTTATTCGTCTTGATTTTCTTTCAATTTTTAAATGTTGGTCAATATTGTCCAATACAGAATACTAAAGAGACATTGTCTTTTAAACCATAAGGAACGAATAACCACGGTTCTATTTTTTTTTGCGCAAACAAAGAAAAGTAAAATGTGAAATTGCTTTGTAAAATGTTAGCATGTAGACTTTATTTATATGACCCGGCCCGTTTTTCTACGTGCACTACAATAATAAGTACCTTTTATTTAATAAATAAATAATTTTCAATTATTTCAAGCCATTCCTTCCTTCATTCAAGATTTGCATCTGATAGTTTTAGTTTAAAAAAATTATGTGCCCTTATCAAATATCTTCTAAAAATTAAGTCATTATCAGGCCCAAAGCTTGATTTTTACACTGGGAGAGAGAACTAACATTATTCCCAAGCTCCCCATGCATATTTAATGAGTTTAATGTATCTTTTAATATATTTTAGGTAGGATTCACATCTTGATGAACTAAATGAAAAATAATATTGTGAATAACAGAATAAGGGGGCTCTGGGGGTCCTCCCCCAGAAAAGGTTTGGAAATTTGAATCAAAAAACAGGGTTTTAACCCATTTGGGTACCCCTAGTTCCAATTACGGGGGGGGGTCCAGGACACTTCGTGGGGCCCGCTACAAAAAAACTACATAAAGGGTGTGTGCTATTGAGAGGAGAAATGGAAGTTGGGTGAGCATTCCCGTTGAATTGACTCCGAAAAAGAGTGCCCGTCATTAGGAGGGCTTTTCCCCCAGGAGTTTTTGACGGTTGGGATAGTTGTAGGGATATATCTAGCTTCTATTTACACCATTGGGGAAGGGCTGGTATCCATATTTGGCTCAGGATATCATTTCGTTTGTGAACTTCGAGCGCGTTGTTTCGTCATTTCGAAATGCGACAAAAATTTCATTAAATTTAAATGAGCATAGAATCGTGAAAAATTGACCGCTTTTGATTATGTGAAATGGAATGGAAATGGAATTATCTAGAAAGTACGCATAAGTTAATCCTATTTTTTGAAATTTATTCTAGCAATATATTTTGAATAGAGAATCCAAAATAAAGATATTCATGTTTTTCTCAAAGAAATCGTGATAAAAAGAACAAAAAGTTAAATAATTATTCTTCTCATCAAAATATTTCCCCGCCATTTTAAAGTCAACATTTTAATTTTTTTTAATAAATTTGACATTAGATTCGTAATCAGCGACCTAAAAAACCTACACGAATTTCCATCGAAATAACTAATCGCTTTAGACTTAAGGCCAGCTTTTGGGGTTTTGAGACCACTGTGCGGCGGTCACATGCTTGCGGTGTTTGGAAATCTTTCTAGAAATTATCTTATTAGTTAATCTTAGTAACTCTTACCATTGCACACTCCACCGCTATCTTTACTCTTATGTGTGTGCCAAAACAGTAAAAATTGTTTTTTTCTTTTTTAGATCTTATCAAATTAATTTGTATACTACTTGTCGCCATTTGCCATCAACATTGCCATACATTTGTCAACATTTTATTGCAAATAGAATTTTTTTATTAGATTTATTTATTTGTTATTTAGATGAATATTATATTTAGAATTACCTTAAAATCACGTTGTCTCCAAAATGAAACTAATTAAGCACCATTAATTGGAGCTTAAAGAGATTTGATGTCCGCAAGGTCGAATTACGTATAATACGGAAGAGAGTTCCTTTTAATTAAACGTTTTTTTATAAATGGGTTGCTCGGAAACTGATAAACGGTTTTCTCAGACTCGTCACTTGTCTTGGGACGTTAATTGTCGCGGTCAATTTGTCTTCATTTTCTCGGCATTTCGAACTAGTGTCGGATCTTGGTGCTGGGAACCCTGAAGATTCTTTTAGTGCAGTTTGGTTTAAAACACGAACTTATGTGCATTTTTGTCGCGATTATTTGACACATAGCATGTTTGACTTTTATTGGGGATCACTCAACATCTTTTCTATGACGAAACTTCTGATTAAGCGAGTCCATCAGCTCAACACCAAACTGCCCTTTTTCAGGCAACGTATTTGATCATAGAGAGGATTGAACAGCAAGTTACAACTTTTGTAGTAGGTAGGCGCTTAGTATATTTGAGACATGTTGAGAAACTTTATCACTTAATGGTGTGCTTGACTTTGATTTGAGGGTCAACTTTCTACTCGGCGAAGAAATTGATGAAGCGAATCCTGTTTAGCACCCTACATTGTCCTTTGCCTTCAATCAACTTCTTGTTCTTTCAAAAGCTTTTAACATTCTCGAAATATTAAGCCGACAAAGAATGGAACATCTTTTTTTATATCTCGGCCAACACTCTCTTAAGAGTGACAAAGTGGATCAGAAAATAGAATTATCTATGTTCAACTCCTTGTAAAGTTTTACTGTGTAAATTAAAAGAAATAATGCATGAAACCAAAACTTTTACATGCAATTCTTCTGTGAAAAATCTTTTTTCTTGAGAAGGGCATGGAAGGTTCAGAGGTAAGCCCTGGGAAGGAGGAAGCAAATTGTACCTACTAATCTTCACTAGTTAAAACTCTTGAACTTATTTGGATTGGTTGAGGACGGTGCCTCCCCCAACCTTTCTTTCCGTGTATAATGCAATAGTAATGAGTGGGCGTAAAGTCTTGCTTGAATATCAAATCCTAGCTTTCAACAACGGACAATTCATAATTAACTTATTAGTTGTGTGTTACTAATGGTTTGTAACATAACTAACTGCCTGGCTATAATGTTAATGATGTCACTATTTTTGACCTATTGGTAACAGAAAAGGCCATACACGGGCCCTGCTTTTATTGGCATTTCTTTTCATCGCCACTTTTAACCTTTGGATTAAGCTGATCGTAGATAGGAATGAAATGTAAAAAATATCTGGATGAATTCTGATGTAACAGAAAGAAGTCTTCTGCCCAGATTACAGACCTTTTTTTATATAATCCAAAAGAGGTAGAATATGGCTTTAGGAGATATAATTTTCTTTTTTCATAAGAATGATCTACTTATTGAGAGTAAAACAAATTACATGATATTTCGTCGACTGCTGTCAAATAATGTGTATTTCATATTGAAAAAGGAATAGGTACTTTATCAAAAAGAATAGGGTCGATTTTATCTGATGTAATGTTTAAAGGGAGCTAAAAATAAAAAATATTAAAGAAGTAAGTAAAAAAACCTGAGAATTATACTTAAGTCAACATCAATCAGGTAAAAAAAAGAGTTTAAAAGGTGGTATAGAGTGAAAAGGTTTTGAAACCTCTCATATATTGAAAATATAACTTCTGTCCATTCAGTCTCTTAAAAAGCTAAAATGAATTTTGTGATAAAAAATTCTCCTAAAGGGAAAGTAATTTTTAAAGATATAAATTTGTTTCATTCTTAACAAATACATTCTCGCTTGAACCATGGCCTTTCCAACTTTGATAATAGATGGTTGGATGTGAAATTAAAGTAAAAATTAATTACTCTGACATTAAGTGGTTTCAAAATGTTTGCTTTTATTTGTGTGATTACTTAAACATTAAATAACAAACCCAAACTTTTTTGAATTCTATTATGATAAAAAGACTAAGATGATTGAAAGTAATATTGATAAGTGTTTTAAGTTTCTTGTTTTTGTTTTGATGGACATTTATAAGGACGAAGGATTGGTCTCAATACAAAATAAAATAGTGCAGATATTTTGGAATAAGGCCTTTAAAACGGATGAATTTTAAGGGATTTCTTTTTTGCTAACTGGACCGCTAGTGGCCAGAAGGCATCGTAGTAAAACTCTAAACCGACCCTAAGTCTTATTCTTTAATAATAAGTCCCTCAAATGAATACCAGTCTATAAAGTAAAACCTCGTAAAGGAGAAAAATTAGATTTGGAGATTTTTTGGTACCGTGGAGGGAGAATTAGGAAACGATGCCGCATGACCATTCAAAATGTTAGTGGACTCTAAAAGTGAATGAATAGACACCTAGTATCAATCGAGTGAATACAGTTTGTTGAAACAGATTTTTGCATCTCTTGTTTGTTTTCCTCAAACGATGTATCACTCAAATGGACTTACCTATAGCAGTTGTGCCCAAATTACTGACTATATGCGGCCTTAAAAACCGACTGGTGTGGCTCGTTTTCATGTCCGTTCTCCTTTTCTTCTGAACGAAACTTATGAACTCCAAGAACGAAATCCATTTGTTCAAAAATCTTTTTTCTGTTGAAAGTTATTTACAGATGTAACTGATTGAGTAACAAAACCAAAGCATGGCTGAAAAACATTGGACAAATTAAGGGAAAAGTTGATACCTAAATTTTACATAGAATTTTAATTAGAAAGATAAAACTTTCCAAATATACAGATAGAGGGGCAGCGAACTCAGTGCTGAAAAGAGCTAAACTGCGCTCACGTTCCCACATCACAGATGAGATAATCATCTTCCTTCTATATTAAGAATAAATCTTTTCTTTCTGTTACAGTACTATAAAAAATTCCCATTCATTAATTTGACATCTTAAGAGTAAGAACAGAATTTCATGATTTTCCATTTCTTACCCTTTCCAAAGACTAGTTAAAAAGAAACATTTTATTTAAATTTTGTATGTGTGCCCCCAAGATTTACCTTTATATGAAATGCAACAAGGGCCGTATCCTAGGTGGGGTGGTTTAACCCCCATATCAGGTCAAGTTCTTATGAGACTATTTGTATGCTGCATTTCCCTTGAAAATTGTGAAGAGTAAAAGGAGTAATCCTCTTTAGGTATCCAAAGTGTCTCAAATGTCCAAAAATGAGTCAAAACACTATATTTCAGGCATATAGTATCCAAAAATTTTATGGGGCAGGACTCCCAATCTTCTTTTTGCTTGGGGTTAGTTATTAACCGAGGAACTTTGAAATTAAGTGCCATGCATGCAAGTTCACATTTCATCTATTTCACTCGAGAAAAGGGACTTAAGAAAAAAAAAACTTTCCCGAAACAAAAGTCTGAGATTGCATTTCTTGGTAAAAAAAAAAAAGGTCGGGCTCTACTGTTGCGTCCTCGGGGCCGCAGTTGGGGAGTCCCCCGCTGTGAACAGATTCGTGAGATGTCGCGATTGGATTATCATCAGGGCAAACGTTTTTCCGGAAACCTTCATTAAAACGAGTCGAGTGGCATTATTTTATCAGCGGTTCTTATCGCAGAGGGCGCTTTTTGCCATCGAGTGGCGGTGGTCCGAAAGAGACAGAAGAGACGGGACAGTTGGGAGCTCGTTCGAACAGGTGTCTTCCCCTCGCCAGCCAAACTCGTGAGTAAGGCATGCTTTTCTGTTTACTCTGCTTTTCCCTTTCAATAGGCGCGCCAGCTTTAAAGGCAAGTATTGAAGTAAATAAGTGTTATCAACCGAAGTAGGAAAGAAATAAACTATTGATATGGAGATAGATTGATATAGTAAAATAGCACTTTTCGTGGATTTTTTTTTTTGGGGGGGGGGATTGAGTTAAGTTTATAATAACTTACTTTTCTACCTTTACAAGAATAATATACGTAATTTGTTACACTTATTATATTAGAGATTGTAAAATGTACAATTAAAAATCATTTAAAAGAAATGAATGCTTTTCAAAAAAGTTTTAAAGTTTAAAAAACTGAAATTTAAGAGACAGTTCACTTTGTCTAATCAGCGTATTGTTTTATTGAATATTAGTATTTTATGCTTGTGTTTTGAAGTTCTGGTACTTTTTCTGTTTATTTTACATAAAAATCAAAACTTACTTTCCTAAAAACAATTTATTAAAAGAAGTTTATAATTTCCCTAATTTTTTATACATCTTCTCCCTTCTTCTCCTTTAATGATACGTGTTTAATAAAAAAAGTGTTATTAAATTTTTTTTATTAAAAAGAAGTTTATTTCAAAGCATATAAAGAAAACTGAAGATTAAGAAATGAAATTATGTATTTAAATAACTTAACGAGTGAATCTCGTTAAGGATTAAAAATTTCACTTAAAGGTAACTCTTACTTACCTACTCACGAGAAGAATTGACAGTTCCAGTAGACACTGAAAATGAACTTCAATGTGTAATTATCTTTTCCCACAAATCTTTCGAATTTTTGAAGAAATACAAATATAAATCTATTTGAGACAGTAGAAATTGAATTTTCATCATGACTCTTTTCATTTACAATAAATCGCCTCGTAGGTTCCATAATGGAAAATGCTACCAGTGAAGTTGGTTTATATTTTTGTTAATGAAAAACTGGAGAGGAAAATCCGGTTTTCTTTGTTTGGTGTTTTTAAAAATAGTGCAAAATTTGAGAAGCTTCAAATTTGTCTAGCAGCTTTTTGTATCAATGAATCAGCTATTCGTAGATATTATTGATGAAAGGTAGCAATATTTTTAACTTAGAACTTTGTTTATATCATCAGCTTCTTGAGTAGTCTGAGGGTCAAAGTTTGAAGATTTTCCGTATTTTGGAAAAAGCATAATCATGTATATTTTTAAAAAGATTTTTTATTTTTTATTGCAAAATTATTACATTTATTAACCCCTTTTAATGATCTAACTATTTTATATTTATTATTTTTTATAAATCGTTAAAGTGAAAAACTTAAAATACTTTTTGCTTACTTATGAAGGAATTAAAAGTTAAAATAGTTCTCTCCCTGTAGAGTTATTTTTTATTTAATGATATGCTTGTTTGTTTCTAAGTAAATTAAAGATTCAGAAGTGTCATTCCAATTAAGGGTAATGGTTGAGAAAATTAGAAAAAAAACTCTATATTAAAAATACATTTAACATTTTAAGAAATTTATTACTTATTTTATTCATTTTCAAACCATTAGGTTCAAAGGACTGAATGCCATAGCATAAGGAACACCAGTTGCAGAAAGTTTCTTCGAAAAATATTCCAATTTTTAAAGACTTCAAACAAGGATATATCGTTACCTGTTTATTTCCGGTATATTTTTTTCTTATTAAATCATTCTTTACTCTATAACATACAGATTTTCAGATATTCAATCCTTAAGATTATTTAATTTCAGCTCTTTTGAAAGGATAATTTAATTAAAAGATGAGGCCAACTTTAGTTATGGTTGCTCGCGAGGGTATTTAGTTTCAACGTTTCAAGCCGGAATTCTCGCGGTTCCTGCGTTTCATTCTACGTGGTTCCTCTTCTGTTTCTTTAAACAATTTTTAAGCGGTACAAATGACAATGCAGTTGCGGCATAACTTCTGTATAGATGTTTTGACTAACTTTCCGTGATTTTTTTTTACTACATGTGTATTTGATAAGAAGTTTCACGTTCCCTTGGCCTTCAAAGGTAGTTTTCAAATCCCGGTACAGAATTAAAAATCAAGAAATTCTCAAAATTAAATTTTCACTACATAGAATTTTTTCCACCACGCATCGTAAATTGAATCACCAGTTTGAAAAAGGGAATAAGTGCATCAACTATTTTTAATTGAAAACTATTTTTGAATGCACTTATATATTTTTTTTATGATTATTCTGTACTTTAAATAGCGTCCTGAATTTACAGTATAAATTTTGTGGTTATACAATGAAAATCCCATTACTTATACAGTTCTTTTCAATTTTCTCAAAACTTGGTTTTTGGACTTATTCCCGTTTTCAAACTGACGATTGAATTTATCTTACACATCGTTACTTATTACACATCGTGTGCCACTTACATTCTCACCCATACTCATTTGAGCTGTTATTAGAGTGATAATTGAGATAGTCTAGGCTCATTTACACTGTTTCACGTTCACGTTCAATGTTCATTCTGAATCGCTCGTTTGCATTGTACCGAAGATTGAAATGACAATTCACACTTATCAATTAGGGCGTTCATCAATTGAGTCTACAGAAGTTTTTTTCAGGGTTAAAGTGAGATTACAAGATAAAAAAATATTACAATAGATTAAAAGTGAATAAATATTTTAAATGCTCTTAAATCACACAGCAATTAAAATTCACAGAACAGCTTTCTTCTAAAGTGCACGTCCGCCGAGATAGAAAAACTATTTTATAATTAAGATTATTAAAAAATACATTCGCTAAAAAATGTTTTGAAAATCCATGATAAGAACTATGTTAAACTATTTCTGTTTCAGATAAACTTAAAACCATGAAAGTAATCTAAACTCTTATACTACATAGCAACAATGTTACGTTAGTTGACCCTATGACGTCACTAACAAACAAAGTAGTTACCATCGCGGTGTCTAAATTTTGAGTGAAATAAAGAACGTCAATTTAAAAACATGATTATTTTGTTAAACCCATGTTATATAAGGTCTTTTTATCACGATTTGCGTACCGAAACTCCTCCTAGCAACCCAACAGTCTTTATGTTTACTCATTTTCTCCGTCCGCGTATATCTGGTAGGTACTGGGTTCAGGAAACGTTGCTGTCAAGTATAGCACTGATTTTCCTTTTACTTAACTGATGACCTTTATCACTGCTACCTGACCAGCAGTTAACCATTGGTTAAAGAAGCATTCTACCAATCAGAGTCAGCGAAAAGCTCATTTTCTTTTTTTAGCTGTTGGTTACCCACTGGTCAAGTGGCAATGAATAAGGAAATTAGTGTTTCTATACAATATTTTGTACTCGTACAAACGATTGTGAAACAATCTAGCCTCGTGGTCAAGACACGTGCAATTAAATCTAAAGGTTGCGTGATCGGGTTTGCCATCGGGATCGGATTGCCAAGAGCAATAATTATTATTAGTTTTGAATTTTTTGAACGCATTGAAATCGTATGAAGGAAAAATAAAAAACTGACGTTTCTTCAATTGGCGGGAAAAGCAAGGACGGACTTTTCGTCAAATGATGGAAATAATCCGCAACAACGCTGCCCGACGATTTCCGTTTTTTAAAGGAATTTTTTTTTACAGTGTAAATAAGTGAAAATGTTTATATACCGTTTTGAACATAATTATAAATTCTTTTCTTCCGTGAAACCAGAGTAGGTATACCCTAATTGCATTTTGCTGCACGGTAAATAGATAATACAACTGTAATAAAATTTTTGTACAAATTTTAACTTATTCCTTTTTTAAGAATAAAAAATGGAGTTTGTTCTATTTTTAGTTTTTTATAAATAAATTTTTAATATGTCCAAAACTATATAAGACTTTAAAATGTTTTCTTTGTTAGTTTGTATCTGTTCCTATAACCTCGAAACCGAAACTTTGAAAAGAATTCCAATGTTTTCAACAGGAAGTAAAGTTATCGCAATCAAAACGTCTTCCTTCCTGTAATCTAAAGAAGGAAAAGTAGGCCACACTAAAATATTTGAAAAAATATTTGATTTCTTAATGAATGAATTTTATTTACTTGTTGGTAGTGTTAAATAAAAATCTTCATTGATATGGGGGGCGTGGCAGCGTTCTTCAGACCTCTCCTAAAATCAGTCCGGGGTGTTTATATTCTCTTTCTTGACAAATTAACAATAAAATAAAATAAAATATATGAAATAATGAGAAATTTTATGCAATAAGCTCATTTTATTCTGGCAAAAGACCATTTAAATACCCTATTAAAAATGGATGTCTACAACATTTTTTTATCTTAACTAAAGAGACCTATTATCTTATCTCGATAATAAATTAATCATTTTGTTATCACCAATAAAATATGCGTATTCAAAAGATACTCCATAAATAAAAATCCTTTAATCCAGTTTTATTTTTATCTGAAACTATTCCTATCCAGTCAGTTATGATTGATAAAGACTCAAATGTGTTGTTGATGTTTAATCACTTACACTAAGACAGCATAATTTCGAAAAAAATGTATTGTATACTTATACGTAGTATAGTCTAATAATGTGCTGTTAGAAATATAAGATCCTTCATATTAAAAAACACTTTTTACGATAAAAATCTAGTCATTAGAAAGCACGATTCTTGTCTAAAAAATAATTTCCATCTTAATTTTTTCGCTTACCCAACCCAACCAACTTTGGATTTACAACCTAAATGGAAAATGTTCCCTTTAAAAATTCCAGATATTATTAGGGAAAAATAAAATTCTTAAATTTTCTTTACTGCACACTCTCGAAGAATAATTTCTGTGACTTTTCAGTATCATCAGAAGTATTTTCATTCTCTTTTTAGCTTTGACCAAAATTTCAGATAGATATATATCCCAAGGAGCACACACGTTCAAGATTCGTCCAATTTTTGTCATGTATGGCTAAATTTCATTTACATCTAGTAGCACTTACGTAAACTTGACATATTTGGTACGAGCTGTGCTACTAGGGATATACAAACAACATTGGATTA
Organism: Tetragnatha montana; assembly: GCA_963680715.1. Lineage (NCBI taxonomy): Eukaryota > Metazoa > Arthropoda > Arachnida > Araneae > Tetragnathidae > Tetragnatha > Tetragnatha montana. The sequence goes on from OY796684.1 coordinate 34,543,352, forward strand.
CAAAATAGTCCTAGCATTGTGTTATATAAAGATTAAGTAAGGTTGGTAAAATGTTGGTGAGAGAACTAACTTATTTGGCAATATGGGATTGACAGACGGGCTCTGTGAACTCTCTGATTCGTCCTTAAGAATCTTACCGAGTTGGATATATACATAAATGTCACACAGACCGGAAAATATATGTAACCAATACCCCCTAGTAGCACAGGTCATACCAAATATGTCAAATTTACGTAACTGCAACTAGAAGTAAACGAATTTTGGCCATACATGACAAAAATTGCACGAATCTTAAATATTTGTGCTGCTTGGGCCAATACATAAATGTGCTTCGTCTTGAAACTGCATTTAAATCTGCCGTTAATGCTGTACTACTAACTGTATTTGGCGTAAACGATAGTTAACTTTTAACGGCATTTTCAGTTAACCTCAATATTTGGTAAACAGAAGTGAAAATTTTGAGGCCACGTTGATTTTGTTTTGAAGATTCAAACTTGCAGCGCTCCTAACTCTAAAAGATCCAGTGTCTCGATATGAACGATGTAAATATGGCTGATTTTAAAAGAAAAGTAAGTCAACAGTTTTTGATGACATGAAATATGAACCAAATCCAAAAATTATTGTACTATTTTTTATTGGTTTTCTATCCTCTGGTCTAGTCTAGTCAGTGTTTTTAGGGTATGAAGTGTGCCCGATTTAAAGAACTTCAAAACAACAAATTCAGAATTTTCATCATTAAGTTTTGTCGTAACATTTAAAATAGTTACATACAATGATATGCGATAGAAAACGTAAAAAAAAACAGTTTCTGAAAGTACTGAATGGGTGACTGCCAGATTCACCTTTTAAAACACTCGTAACTAGTAGTACTTGAAGTTTTACCGTAACGTAACTAAAACGTAAATAACGTAACTTCTAACTTCTCTATCTAGCGTAACTGTTTAAAATACATAAACTATTGTCTTCTCTATATAGTGTGGCGGCAAGTGGTCATCCGTGCGATTTTTGTGATACAATTATGAGGCTTGGTTTTTCTGAAAGGTCTTTACACAACGAGTACAAATCCGGTTGTTTGACTCCTGAAATATGGTGCAGAGGAGCGTGGCGGGGGGCGCAAAATGGCGGATAGCGTTTCAAAAAACCGCAATATCTCTAATATTTATCGCTAAATAAATATTTCTTCAAGCTTAAATGTTAGTTTATTACATATTCTAATATGTTAGGAGCGCTGGTACTTTTTAGAATGGCGGATAATACCGAAAATTGGGAAATTCCAAATTCACTCTTTAATGGGGTTTCCCGTACTATTTATTGAGTTACAATGGTGGGGGTTGATTTTTCTAAAAGGCATTAACTTAAAGAACACATATTTCAATGTTGCCACCACCAAAAACTGTGCACGGGGAAGAAAATTAAAAATGGCCGCCATCTCGTTTCAATGAAACGGCTACATCTTCTTTCTTTAGTGCAACAAAACGATTTTTTAAAGCTTAAATACTTTTTATATTGTTTCTACAAAAATTAGAGTGTGTAGGGATAACATCGAACAGCATTTAACATCAAACAGCGGTTAATTCCAGACAACCTTCCTATCTAGTTTTCCCGGAAATTTTACACGTGCTAAAGCTATTAGGTTCGGTTTTATTGAAAAGATATAATGATAAGAAAAACATATCTATATATAAACATCATCAAAAATGTTGCGGGGGCAGTTAATTAAAACTGGCCGACCAACCACCGAATATGGAAACAACAAATTTTTATTTTTATTTTTTAAAAGCTCCATGACTTTTCCATGACAGTTTTAGTTATACTCTGCATTAGCTATTGTAAATAATTAAACCTATGTTGATTTCTGATTAATAATAAATACATTTGTTGCCCTCTTATAGATGGTTTCTATCAAGTTTTTAGTCTATTAGTCAGTTCTAACATCAGAATAATAAAATATTTTGAAATAAAATTCACCATTTTTATTGCATTATTTAATTCTTATCATACAAGTGGCTGAATGATTCCACTAACCTGCTATTTCTTTCCTATAACACAAAATTAAAAAAAAAAACAGACAAATACAATATAGTATTCTATTCTCAACAACAGCACAGTAAAGTCAAAAAGTAATTAGGAACATTAATTTTACTACCATATAGAGATATAGATATTTTATAACACAGCCAATCAAAGCATTTCATTACAAGGCAAGTTCTAAAAAATAAACTAAATCGAAAGAGTAAAGAGGTAAAATTTATACAAATCCGATATTTCCTGAGAATCACAAAGGAATTACAATACATTTTTCTTTGGAAAAGTTATGATGAATATGATGACCAGTACAAAAGAAGCATTTATCTTTGTCGTAAGGAATCGAATGAGAACGTGTTAGTCTTGGGGAGTTCATTTCCTTCACACTTTGAATTGGTGTTGACTGAGTTAGACTCTCAAAATGCTTTTTGGCAAGCTCCAAATTTCTTATATTAATGACATATTGGTAACAACTTTGGTGCCATGATGCTCTGTTTTCTGTCAGTATGGCAGAAGTCATTCCACGTAGACGAATATTTGATAAGAGGTACTTCACATTTTTGTAATTGGCATTTTCTTCCACACTCTGCAAAACCTTTTCATATGCAAAGGGTTTTGCAATTAATCCTTCAGATGATTTTTGTTGGCAAATAATACGTAATCCAAATCTTTTGACCACTCCCCCTTTTATTGCCATCATAAATGAGGTGGTCATTAGGGGGTTCCGTTATCGGAATCACCCACGTTGAAGTGTCACATTACTCCTTCCGCGACAGGAGACCACACACTCAGAAGTCGGGCAAGCTTGGGGTGGTCATTGTTTGACCAAAGGAAAACCGCAACCTCCCGGAAACAAGTGTCGTCAACCCAAGATTGTCAGATACGGAAAACAAATGGGGGATCTTGACCTCTTCCGTGTTTACAAAAACCAGGGCTTTACATACAAAGAATTATATCAAGCTATCTCTTTGGAATTCACCGTTAGTTTAAATATATTGCATGCTTAATGTTTAATCCTCTCATTCTCTTTATTACCCATCACTTTCCTATTTTATTGCATTTTTGGTAACAAGCTAAAAAACAACAAACGTCATACCATTTCGTACTATACTATCAAAAAATAAATCACGCATTGGTGAAAAAATTAAAGATGAAACTTTTCAGGATAGTTTTTAATTCCAAAATATTTTATTATTCTGATGTTAGCACCGACTAATAGACTAAAAACTTGATAGAAATCATCTATAAGAGGGCAACAAATGTATATATTATTAATCAGAAATCAACATAGGTTTAATTATTTGCAATAGCTAATGCAGAGTATAACTAAAACTGTCATGGAGCTTTTAGAGTTTTTCTCGGCAGCTATAATTTATAAAAATTTGTTGTTTCCATATTCGGTGGTTGGTCCAGCCATTTTTAATTACCTGCCCCCGCAACATTTTTGATGATGTTTATATATAGATATGTTTTTCTTATCATTATATCTTTTCAATAAAACCGAACCTAATAGCTTTAGCACGTGTAAAATTTCCGGGAAAACTAGATAGGAAGGTTGTCTGGAATTAACCGCTGTTTGATGTTAAATGCTGTTCGATGTTATCCCTACACACTCTAATTTTTGTAGAAACAATATAAAAAGTATTTAAGCTTTAAAAAATCGTTTTGTTGCACTAAAGAAAGAAGATGTAGCCGTTTCATTGAAACGAGATGGCGGCCATTTTTAATTTTCTTCCCCGTGCACAGTTTTTGGTGGTGGCAACATTGAAATATGTGTTCTTTAAGTTAATGCCTTTTAGAAAAATCAACCCCCACCATTGTAACTCGATAAATAGTACGGGAAACCCCATTAAAGAGTGGAATTTGGAATTTCCCAATTTTCGGTATTATCCGCCATTCTAAAAAGTACCAGCGCTCCTAACATATTAGAATATGTAATAAACTAACATTTAAGCTTGAAGAAATATTTATTTAGCGATAAATATTAGAGATATTGCGGTTTTTTGAAACGCGATCCGCCATTTTGCGCCCCCCGCCACGCGCCTCTGCACCATATTTCAGGAGTCAAACAACCGGATTTGTACTCGTTGTGTAAAGACCTTTCAGAAAAACCAAGCCTCATAATTGTATCACAAAAATCGCACGGATGACCACTTTCTTACCAATTGCCGCCACACTATAGGGGGTTCCGTTATCGGAATCACCCACGTTGAAGTGTCACATTACTCCTTCCGCGACAGGAGACCACACACTCAGAAGTCGGGCAAGCTTGGGGTGGTCATTGTTTGACCAAAGGAAAACCGCAACCTCCCGGAAACAAGTGTCGTCAACCCAAGATTGTCAGATACGGAAAACAAATGGGGGATCTTGACCTCTTCCGTGTTTACAAAAACCAGGGCTTTACATACAAAGAATTATATCAAGCTATCTCTTTGGAATTCACCGTTAGTTTAAATATATTGCATGCTTAATGTTTAATCCTCTCATTCTCTTTATTACCCATCACTTTCCTATTTTATTGCATTTTTGGTAACAAGCTAAAAAACAACAAACGTCATACCATTTCGTACTATACTATCAAAAAATAAATCACGCATTGGTGAAAAAATTAAAGATGAAACTTTTCAGGATAGTTTTTAATTCCAAAATATTTTATTATTCTGATGTTAGCACCGACTAATAGACTAAAAACTTGATAGAAATCATCTATAAGAGGGCAACAAATGTATATATTATTAATCAGAAATCAACATAGGTTTAATTATTTGCAATAGCTAATGCAGAGTATAACTAAAACTGTCATGGAGCTTTTAGAGTTTTTCTCGGCAGCTATAATTTATAAAAATTTGTTGTTTCCATATTCGGTGGTTGGTCCAGCCATTTTTAATTACCTGCCCCCGCAACATTTTTGATGATGTTTATATATAGATATGTTTTTCTTATCATTATATCTTTTCAATAAAACCGAACCTAATAGCTTTAGCACGTGTAAAATTTCCGGGAAAACTAGATAGGAAGGTTGTCTGGAATTAACCGCTGTTTGATGTTAAATGCTGTTCGATGTTATCCCTACACACTCTAATTTTTGTAGAAACAATATAAAAAGTATTTAAGCTTTAAAAAATCGTTTTGTTGCACTAAAGAAAGAAGATGTAGCCGTTTCATTGAAACGAGATGGCGGCCATTTTTAATTTTCTTCCCCGTGCACAGTTTTTGGTGGTGGCAACATTGAAATATGTGTTCTTTAAGTTAATGCCTTTTAGAAAAATCAACCCCCACCATTGTAACTCGATAAATAGTACGGGAAACCCCATTAAAGAGTGGAATTTGGAATTTCCCAATTTTCGGTATTATCCGCCATTCTAAAAAGTACCAGCGCTCCTAACATATTAGAATATGTAATAAACTAACATTTAAGCTTGAAGAAATATTTATTTAGCGATAAATATTAGAGATATTGCGGTTTTTTGAAACGCGATCCGCCATTTTGCGCCCCCCGCCACGCGCCTCTGCACCATATTTCAGGAGTCAAACAACCGGATTTGTACTCGTTGTGTAAAGACCTTTCAGAAAAACCAAGCCTCATAATTGTATCACAAAAATCGCACGGATGACCACTTTCTTACCAATTGCCGCCACACTAATAGTGTCAGTCTATTGTAATCCTGACTTACCTCGCTCGCTGGTTGGTTTAAGGTTTGGAAAAGATTTCATTTTAAAGCTTAATGAAATTTTTATTAGATTGATCAAATGATGATCTTGTTCAGGCCTTCACAACCTGCAAGCCGTATACGGTCCGCCAGCTCTACTTTTGTGGCCCGTTAAGTATCGAATTATTCTAAAAATTAAAGTGATTGAGGAAGTTTAATTCAAATATGCATTCATTTTGTACCTATTTATTACACATGCAAGTAAATGACTAAAAAATTACAAATTTTATTGTAGTTTTAATGCACAAAATTACACTATATTTTGAACAAAAACTATTTGATTATCATTAACAATTAATCTTAATATTATAAGTAAACCGCAGGGAATTTTGATCAATATTTTTGCCTGCGAGATCAGAGAAGATCCCTCAGGGGCTCACTCATTTTTTGAGTGGGTACGGGGAGTGGCGACCTCGAGGCACCTTAGCTACCCAGCGTCCGGGGGTATAGCCGGACACACTGGCCCTCCAGGTTGGGGGTTGAGCGTGGGGCCAACAACCCCACCTTGTAAAATCGTCGAAAATCTTGTCGAAAAATCTTGTCGAAATCTAAAGAATCAAATACCGGACTGATCTCTCGAAAACGACTTGGGAAACGTTTTAGGGATTTGAAATTCGGATAAAAAAAAAGGTAGAATTAGCAATTGGAGAACCCTATCCAAGAGGAGAACAGAATGGAGGAGGATTCTTAGGAAGGCCTTGGCCCACAACGGGCTGTGGAGCCAATAAAGAAGAAGATCAGAGAAGAATGATTTTTGTTTTGGCCCGCGGAAGTTTTCAAAATTTGTCCCGCATCACAGCTGAAGTTTTTGCAGGTCTGATGAACTAGTTTCTAATTGTTAGATCAGAAAACAATAAATACTAATGCCAATGAAAGTAATTTCGCCGCACTCCACAAATGTTTTTACATATCTCTAAATGGGGTAACTTTGACCCAAATACAAAGTTTTTGCACATTAAAAGCAAATAAAAGTTGTTAACTAAAACAAATTTGACAAGATCAGTGGTTTATATCATTTTTAACACATACAACTGTAACATAAACCATTTTAAAAGTGTGAGTTCAAGTTTTAAGTACTTTAAATATATTTTGAAATTTTGGACCAAAGTTACCTTGAATTGGGGTAACCTTAGCCCAGACCTCAAAAAGTCCGGTATTTGATTCTTTAGATTTCGTAACGGGAAGTGTTTTACAAGGTGGGGTTGTTGGCCCCACGCTCAACCCCCAACCTGGAGGGCCAGTGTGTCCGGCTATACTATGTTGCTTAATTATTAATAATCTATTGCAAGTTCATTTCAAGCTTAATTTATAAAAAAAATCTATCAATAAAAATTTTTCATACAAAGCTGATTTCATTTTAGACTTACCAGAGGAAATTTTTAAAGGAAAGAAATAGATGAACCTTACAGTATTTTAACATCTTTGGTATATATTTTGATGAATTGATTGCCTAAATTGTGGAGAAAAGTCCACTTTTGGAACAAAACACTGATATTTCTTTGAACACCATCGATTTCAGAATAATGAGGTCTATAATTAATCTAGACCTCATTATTCTCACCTCATTATCTATCTTTAAGGTTTATTTACTTATAATTTAAATATTTTTTCTGTGAAGAAATATTTTCTCATTCATATTAATCTACCTTTTCTTTAAACTCAATGAGTATTTCACCCGCATATACCATTGGGCCAAAATTACCCAAAAACGTGGGCCAGTTATCCCAACGTAATAAAAATTCATTAATAGTCAAACCACAAAGTAAAACAAAAATTATGACATAGAAAATAGTTAGATTTTATAATTGATTGAAAAATATGACCTAGCAGTTTTAAATCACGTCCTCAATCGCTTTTCCAAAGAAAAGTTCTAAGGTTATCAAATATATCAAATAGTGAGCCCCTAATGATCGTATTTTCGAAACTTCAAGACACCACTTTGAGGATGTCATGGAAACAATTTTACCAATTCGCCCAATCATTGGATAAGTGATAATAACATTCTTTTACGGATACAGCACGTATATATTCTTTCTGATGGTTGGGCCAAAATTTCCCTTAAGGGCCGAAGTTACCCCATTTTACGGTACCATGATCTTTGTGATAAGAAATAATAGATTTTCTATAATAATCTTGTTTTAATACAGTGGTTTCGGGCTGAAATTAGACTTTTTTAGGGGAGGGGGTTGACTCAACATTATTTCTTAGGTACCTCCTTAATAGTACTTTTCACGTCATGATTTAGATAGCTTTAACAACCACTTTGAATTTTGGTGCACTAAATTTAAAAGTGTGTAAACAATGTGAATCTCAAGTAAAATGGGGGGGGGGGGTCTGTGGATCATCCCCCAGTAAAATTATGGAAATTCCCCCCTCAAAATAGCGTTTTTGCTCATTTTGAGACCCTTTAGATTACTATACTCGCATTTTCCTTAGTGGTGGTGGTTGGTGATTACTGGTTGGTGGCTTGTCCATGCTAGAGTCTGATTTATCCATGGGCTTTTAATACAACCTATAATATATTCAGAGAAGAATTAGCCTTGAAAAAGGAATTCCCTTATTTGCTGAAGTACCTTTGTTTAGAAATATTATAATATGTAAAAATTGTATACAAATTTTATCTTTTTTCTACAAAGCAATCAAGTGTTTGTTTCTTTTAAATTTTATTCACTTTTAAAACGTTGATTTAAAAAATAAAAATAGTTAAATGGAAGTTTTTAAACTTTTAAAACATGCAACTTTTTCCATGCATTGATATTACAATAAACCTCTGAATTTTAATGCTTTGTTACCGTGTCAATTAAAAGAGATTACAAAGCATTTTTAGCTTCTTATAGTGATAAACATCCTTGTTGTGTAAACGTAAAAGTTGCAATATTGCTAAGAAAGAAATCTTACTGCTTTTAATTTTAAGTTTTAATATGAGTGGTAAATATATTTACCACTCATACTTCTTTACTATTTTATATAGGACTATTTTACTGTTATATTCATTATTTCATAGTATTTCATTACTATTTTATATAGTGACATTAATAGTTAATGTTAAACTAAAAAATATCGATGGTATTTGTTAAGTTTTCCGTACTTAAAAAATCGTTTTATGCTCGTGTTTTTATTTCTTCTGGAAAACTCTGTATGGCATGACTTCTAACACGTGAAGATAATTACATCATTTATAACTTTTGCGTGTTTACCCCGTGATAAATCTTTTTTCTAACGAAAATCCATAAAAAATGTAATAAACTAAGAATCTTGACCGCAAATTCTATTTATAGGTTTATGTCTGAAAATAGAAACTAGAATATGTTTTTCAAAATTAAGGATAGGAAAAAGGAGGGTAAGAGTGCGCAATCGGGTAAATGTACGCAGCGGTTTTTCCCCTGTTGGGCAACAGTATAAAAAGGAGCAAATATGTTTACATGGACACATGTATCATAAGCTATCCTAAAAGACTGCCATTATTTTTATACATATTCTGTATTTTATTTATCACTTAAAATATGGTTTCTTTGAGTTATCACCTAATTTTTCTATGATGGAATCGTAATTATTTTGTAAATAAAGAACCAATGATTGCTTTCTAAGTGAATACCATGTGAGGCATAATTCTTTCTGAACAACTTAGATCATTAGAATTTAACTGGATCGAATTTTTGGGTTGATTCAAGGACAACTTGAGGGAGAAATGAGAATTTCTTCTTCCAATGAGAAAACTTCCAACGATAAACTAAGCATCATTTAAAAAATATATATAAAATACCTACCATATTTAGGTTATTTAAAAGCTTGAAATTTAAATAAAGACTTTAAAGAAATATTGATTTTTATTGCATTTATTTTATGATTTATGGTAATTTTACCTATAGATAATTTTATAAATCATAAATTTGGATGCATGGAATGTTTTTAAACAACATTTATTCAGTTAGATTTTTATAGAACACTTAAAAAAATCTTTTCAAAATCTTTTAAAAAGCCTAAAATATATTTTTTAAACATTAAAAAGTGATAAGTACGCATGTTTATTTTGCAATAAATTTCATTTTACTTAATTTTTATAAATTAATATAGTACATAGTAATTTTAGAATAAATTACTAAACCTAACGATTACCCAATTTACCCCAAGTCACAAAAATGCTTGTAAAATGGTGAATATTCAAAAGAAATTTTCCGTTTTTGTAACAAAATATTTATCAAATCCTACTTTACTTAAAAAGCAAAATGATTGTTATGATATTTTAAGGATAATATATCAGTTTTTAGACGTTTTTAAAACCTTTAAATTCTTATAAGATTTCTTATTTGGAAACCATGGCAAGATACCTTAGATACCTTAATTAAAATAGTTAAATTAATAAGTCAAAGGTACAGACATTTGACTGGATACCACAATATATGCTAAAGTGAAGAAATTTTTATTTTACTATAATTTTGTTCTCTTTTTGGAACACTTTTTAAAAACTACCCATTTTATCCCACCTGACCCTACTTCATACCCCCCTAAACATCAATATCCCCCATCAATATGCTCTCTCTTGCCTTGTTATTCTTCATTCAAAAAAATGGTAAAATTAAGTCAAATTGACCTGAAGTGTCATTAATTTTATCCCAAATTTTAAAATAAGCAGCTAAATACTATTCTGTGATCCTTGAATATAAGGAAGGATTGATTTATATAAGGGTTTGAAAGGCAATGTACAAAAACTCAACACTGGTTTTTTAAATTGTTAGTTTTTTAATAAGAAAATGTATTTAGAGCGACTCGAACAATTTTGGGGTTTAGAAGAGGTTTTCCCTCCAAGTTCCTAAAAACTTAATGATTAATTTTTGAATAATTTTTCACTAAAAATATTGTTAATTAGAAATATATTATTCTAACGTTGATTATAATAAATATATTGGTAATATACATTTTGTGAAGAATGCACCATTACTTTTATCATATATTTAAAAATCTATTCTATTGAAGTACAAACTTTAAGTATTATAATTACTTGTTGGGGTCGTGAGAAAAATAAAAATAAAGCGACAAATAAATATTACTAAGATTAAAGTAAATATATAATTTCGTATATATAGATAATATTATTCTTTTTCCCTGTTTCCTCATTAAGAAATTGGTAAAAAATTATTCATTTTTGGAGACATTGATTTTGCAGATTTGGAATTCATCCGTAAAGAAGTTAGTAGATTGTATTGGGATAAACCTTCAGTATTCAGGTTTTTGTTTTAAAGGCTCATCAGATTAAAAAAAAATATCAAAGTTTCAAATTAATAATGTTTTTTTCCTGTAAGAGAACCTAATATTTATGATAATGCGTTCAACGATAGAAATCAGTTTCATTACTAAATCATACAATAAAAATGGAAGTAGCATTTAGTTACTTTAAGCACCGATAAAACTCAACAGCTATGAAAAACTTTGCACGATCTTGGCACCTGTATTGAATCACATAAACAGCGTGTACTACCACGCTTGATTCCATATTTGTCGACCATCGCGGCGGGAACAGAGTAAATCTCTGATACACGTCTCGAGGCAGGCTTCTGAAGGTAGGATTTGTAATTCAATTAATCTTGATCTCTGATTTTTCTCAGTATTTTTGAAAACTTTTTATTTTTACTATTGTTTTTAAGTTTTTTTTAATCTTAGTAATGAGGAACGAGCTTTCTCTACAATTCGTCTGCATGCACCAGCCATAGCACTCAACCTACGGGTCGCATGTGGCCCGAGAGGCTTTTGAGAGAAGCCCAGTTATAGTCTAGTAATGAGACTTATTTAAGAATTTTAATTAATCTTAAGATTAATTAAAAATCTGTAGAAAAACTGTTTCTAAGAGTGAGATTTTGTTTGAGTTTCTAATCTTTAATCACACAATATACCAGGGTTGGCACGGTTTAAACCATTTGGTTTAAACCATGGTTTAAACCACGGTTTAAACCAAATGGTTTTTTTCATAAAAAACCAAATGGTTTTTTTGGTTTTTTCCAAAAAAATTTTAGCTAAACTTTTGGGTTTAAAGTCATTTATTGATTCAAATATTGTCTTTTGAACAAAATATGTTGAATGCTTCTGACATTAATGCTGTAAAGCTAAGCAATTTTTTGAAAACAATTAGCCAATTAAAATTTTCTTAGAAAGACTCCTGGTTTTTTTATAAAAAACCTGGAGTGGTTTGGTTTTGAAACTTGTTTTTTTTTTAATTCATTAAGAACTAGATATTTGAATGCATAATAAAAATCAATTGGTTTTTTTAATCAACTAATCACCGGATTTTTAAATTTGCATTATAAAGAACCACTTGGTTTTTTAATGCTCTAAAAAGACTCCCTTGGTTTTTTTTTTATAAAAAACCAATTTGTTTTTTTTTTAATTCATTTAGAACTAGACTAGATATTTGAATGTATCATAAAAACCGATTGTTTTTTTTAATCCATTGGATTTTTAAATGTGCATTATAAAAACCAGTTGGTTTTAAATGCTCTAAAAAGAATCCTTGGCCTTGGGTTTTATGAATAATGCCTTGGTTTTATTTATAAAAAACAACTATTTGTTTTTTTAATTCATTAAGGAACTGGATATTTGAATGCATAATAAAAACCAATTGGTTTTTTTAATTAAATAAGCACTGGATTTTTAAATATAATATGCATTATAAAAACCAGATGGTTTTTTAATGCTCTAAACAGACTCCCTTGGTTTTTTATGGTAATGTATAATTTTAACTTTTTTTAATTAAATAAAATTAATTTTAATTAATTAATTAAGTCACTTAGTTAATAGCTGAATTGATGAACTATTTATTCAATGTATTCATAAATAAAAACAATCAGAAATATTTGTATTTATGTGTTAGGGAAGAATTTCAGTAAAAAAACCCGGTTTAAACCAAAAAAACCGGGTTTTTTAGGTTTTTTTGAAAAAACCTGGTTTTTTTCCAACCCTGCAATATACTATCTTGACATTTCACATCCTTTCCTTCTCAACAGGAACTTTATAACACGTGAGGAGGTTTTCGCACCTCAGTTTTTAAGGGGAGGGGGCGAGCATTTAATACTTCGGTCTTCAGTTTGAGGAGTGAGTTGGGAATTAGGTGAAGTAATAGTCAACAAATACATTAAAAACCCGATATTGACAGTGATTTTAGAATATTTTTGAGGAGAACCCCCTTATCTTTCCTATTATTAACATTTAAACAATCTGTTAAACTGTTAAAAATTAACACTAGCCAGTGGTTACCAAACTGTGCACCATTATGCCCCTGATGAGTCGCAAACTACTAGTCGAGTCAACCTAAACATGGTCTGAGAGCATTTTAGAAAAAGAATAACGAGCAAAACGGTGATTATCCTTTAAAACTCTGATTCGCATTCCTTTCCAATGCTTGACCTTTTCCAAACCATTCAAAAATTGGCAATTTTCTTCAAAGCTATTTTTTGTCTATGGGAGTGAGAGGATGTGTGGCCGGTGTAGTGACGCAATGCCTGCTCCCAACAGGAAACGGCTCCGATCATTCAGTTATTCGGCATTTTAATCAGACCCGTTATGGCTACTATTGATAACAGCTGTTCAACTCCTGTCGTAAGTTTTCTCTCTTTTTCACTGTCATTCCATTGTTTGCGAGGCGTCTTACATTTCTCTTAAGGCTCATTCACACTGTTTCACTTTCCATTCTGAGGGATTCACTCCTGTGAATCACTAGTTTGCATAGAAAAGTTTTTAAAGTAGAATAAAACATCAATTTTCACATTTCACTTTGGTTGATTCCTTTAAAATAAAGATCAAATGTGAAAAGTATGAATAAGCCTTTAAATCAGCTCATTTAAATAAGAGTCATAGTCCATTTTAGAACTGATTTTTCCTATCAGTATTTAAGAATATGCATTTTAAACGAGCTTTTCGTGTTTGATGTACACTGATTTCTTCACTACCCTCTTTCCACATTTTTACTCGTTGTTTTGAGTGTGTTGCATTTCACTTTCGGTTTTTTCATGTTCGATAAAATTATTTTTGAGTAGTTGAACTGTTTAAAGAAGAAATTTTGTATCGTATTTGTTTTTTCAAATTACCATACGTAACTTTTGAAAGGCGTAAAAAATAATGTATTTCAATTTTATTTTAAATTGATTATATACAAATCCTATAATGCAAATTTGAACCAATGATTTGTACTAATTTCAGTTTCATGTCATTTTAAGTGTAGGGGAGAGTTGGGAGGAATGGGACAGTAGAAGGAGTTGAACACCAGCTTTTTTTATCGCAATAAAATTTCAGAATTTATTTAATTCTACTTACACCTCTATATAGAGTGAGTATTCATTGCCCCATTCTTAATTCTAATTGTAAAACAGTTGAAGTATTATTTTTGTTGTTAATTATAAACCATTATTTGAAAACATTATTTTCATGCCTCAGAGGTAAATAAGAATTTCATTTTTTTAATTGTTTTTCTTTCAGTCATACTTGAAATACAAATATAGTATAATAATTCTATTAAAACTCAAAGATTAAGTGTTTATAATTTAAAAATCAAATTTAGCCTAAATTAGGGATGCTTCATGTAATTGGGATTTATAAAAATATGCTGAGGGGAAGTGGGGTTGCATCAAGTAAGGAGGAATGGGGACAAGTAAAAATATCTGTGATTAATATTCATAACTACTTATAAATATTAAAAATTATGCAAAAGGGAATAAGTCCAAAAAAGGACAAATGAACTTTTTGAGCTCAAAAAATCTTAAAGCTTCGCTCTACACCTATGTGAGAAGAGGAAAAAAAATAACTACCCCTATAGGAAGATTTAGCTGCTTGAATTTGGAGAATTCAATGTTTATTCATTGTAATTTTTGATTAATTTTTTTTTACATTCTTTGTGCTGTAAACTAATCCAACACAAAATTTATTTTTATTTTAAGAGGTTTTTTTACCTTTTTCATCCATTAAATGTTGGACTCAATTCATATTCCATTGGTATTCATTAAACTGTTTTTATGACTCAGTTTCATAACACTTTTGAATTGAATTTTTCTTAGTCTTTCTGTTTCTCTCTTTTGTGCTGTAAACTAAGAAGAAATATAATTTAATTGTCTATTTAAGTGGGTTTTCATATTTTTTCAGCTGAAATTTCATAAGTTTGAAAAAGGGAATCAGTACTACAACTTTATTCAATTGTAAAATATTTTTGAACATACTTGTATTTTTTTTTCAATGATTGTTCTGTATTCAAAACAGGGTCTTGAATTTCCAGTTAAATTTGGTGGTTATACAATGAAAATTCCATTACTTATACAATTTTTTTCGTTTTTCTCAAAACTTTGTAATAGGACTAGTTCCCTTTTTCAAACTGACGATTCAATTGGTTGTAACTGCTGAGTCCTGTTCTACTTTTCATTAAATTTAAACTTAATAATACAAAATTTTTAACTTAAACCGTGTCCCATTTTTCCCTCATTTGAAGGAGGTGTGGGAAAAATGTGATTTTAAAGTATAAAAATGAAAAAAAAAATCATATTTTGCTGTTTATTTTTAAAAAAAGGATTTGAAGATTATACTTTTAAATTTTTACAAGCTACACTCATGTTAATTTTTAAAATAGCGAAATTAATTTTTATGTAAAATTTGTCCCACTTTTTCCCCACTCTCCACTTATGAATAAATTGTCTTTTGTCAATAGCACCATTTTAGTTATAACAACCAGAAAAATATTTGAACAACGAAATTTAATTTTTAGTAATACCTTATTTTTTCTTAATATAGCCTTTTAAGGGAAGTGATAGAGCGTTTTGAAATTTTTTAGGGTTTTTGATGAAATTTACGAATACCTGTATCTTGCCCATTGAAAAAAAGATAGAGTTAATACCCCAAACAATTGACTGAAAATATTTCAACTATTTTTACTCCTTGGAAATATTTTCTCTAACTAAACTACTACTACTTATCTTATCTACTTATCACGTTTTATCTACATTTTCCCACGAAAATACTACTGGAATTATCTAAATTCTAGTAAAAGTTTAAGGAAAACAGGGAGAAATGGGTGGGAAAACCCCATTATTGTACTTAACTTTCATTTTCATTGGAAAAATATACTTTCAAACTTCACTTGCGTGTATGTACAAAGAGTTCAATTATTTTCTTTTATTTATTTAATTATAAATTCATATTTTTTTAATACTATTTTCCATTTAAAAATATTAAAAGTTTTTAATGCTTATTTATTTTAGGATAAAATAAGTAATTATTTTTAATTTTCACAAATTGGTTTGGTTTCAAATTGAACTAAAGAATTTTTTTACATTAAAATCAAATTACCTTTCAAATTATTCCTTACTTAATTAATTAATTTTCAGCTAATTTTAGCCCTCAAAACTAAAAAGAAGATAAAATCTTTAGTTGAGGCAAAGGGGTCCTAATATTTATTTAAAATGGTACAATTTATAATTATATTCAAAAATACTATTGGTTATAATTATATAAAAATGTTTAATGATTCATAAATTTATCTTATATTTTTTTGAAACAGCAAAGAATAGTTTCAAAAAAGTTCAGTTTGTAGTTTCTAAACTCGAAAATTAAAACGAGTATTCCTTTAAGAAAGAAATACCATTATTAACTAAATATTTTTCCCTCTAATGGTACAAAAATATTGCTCTCTGAAGGTGCTAAAGAAAAATTACAGAAAGAAAAAGATTATTTCGACACAATTTTTGCTTCTTTAGGAACACTTAATATGCATAATGAACTTACCAATTAACTTTCGTAACTTGAACTATTCCTTTTAAAATAAGAATCAGTCAACCTGGATATGAAAAAACTTACCTTATCTTGTCAAAATTAAGGTGAATACAGCTTAATTTAAGGGAGTAGGAGTAGGTTGCCTGAATAATCCTTAGACGCCCTCACTTAATCAGGAAACAATATTAGATAACTTAATGGGAGTTCAACTTACTTAGTAATCTTCGAAGTCGTTGGCCGAACTGTTCTGTAAGTGAGCCAAGGCTGTGTTGATAAGATGTCCCGTTTTGGCTGAAGTTCATTCTCGGCATTTAGCTTTTGTTTACAAACAATCTGAATTAGTTATCTGCCAAAACATACATCTCCAATTTAAAAAAAAAAAAAAAACTGACAAGTCATCCTTTACACGTGCGACGTTCACTATGTCATTTCACTCGTGAGTTAAAAGAAACTTCGAAAGATTCTCGCACTGTTATCCATGTTTATGAAAACCAGAACACAACTAGATTTTTCTCGACTAAATTGCCTGATACGAATGTTTATCGAATTATTTCAACAGATGACTCTGGTCTGTGAGCATAGTATGTCAGCGTCCGGCCTCCTGTAAACCTTAATTTGATAAGTGGACACAAAAAATATTTTTATACGAACAGGGAAATATTTTCCCCTAAGAGTGAATTTATTAGGTATCCCTTAAGCACCTGCAACAGATGGGGTTTAATATTTTGTCATTTTCCTCGTTTCCATTTTATCAGGGAATCATATATGCGTGTCCTGTAAGTAAACCTATTCTGGTTGTTTTTATTCATTTTTAAACCTATTAACATTCAATACAATTTAAGGAACCTTTGTAAAAAATTAAGCTTGATGGTAATAATTTTCCAGTCTTGCAATTATGATATCCCTCCTTGGTGACAGTACATGATCCCATTTTAAAACCAATTTTAATGCATTTTGATTCTTTTTAAATGTTACTCATACCCAACTCATTTTGACTTATTGTTTAAATCTTCCTCAGTAAAATATTTTCTGCCCACCATTAATTAAAGCTCTTACACTTTAAGTATCCCTCGCTTTATTAAATGTGTTTTCTTATACATTCATGAATATAGGTATATTTTTTAATGTTATTTAGGTATCCAACCTAGCAAGAAAAAAAAAAAGAATCAGCGAACGGTTTTGCTGAAACTTTATAAAATATAGGGCTTTTGTTTCGAGTGTAAAATATTTCTTTTATAGAACTAGCTCTCTATATAGCTCATTTTTTATTCTTTGTTAAATATATTTTTGATTGAAATAATAGTATATAAAAACAATGTAAAGTTCAAATTTTTTGCATGTCATATCGTTGTATCTTCTCCAACTCTCAATAGAAGATAGAACCTTGTCAAACCAGAGGAGCTATATTTTAAAGCATGTCCAGATTGAATTATTTATTACTAATTATGTATGGTAAAATTAAATATGTAATGTCAAAAAAACATTGAATAGCAATTGTTTAAGTCCCAATGTGGATGAGGCATAACAAATAGAAATCCTATCGTTATATTTGTAGTTGTCCAACAATCTCAACTTAAGGACTTAATAAATTTTAATGTCGTATCATATAAGGCAGACTAGTCGAACTTTTTTTCGAAACACATGATCCTAAGAGCTATTGAAACACCATTAACCATTTAAAAAATCTGAAAAGTTGGAAAGGGAAAGCCTTTGGCGTAGCCAGAAATAATTTCGTTGGGGCCTATTCGAATTTCGGAGGGAGATATGATACTTTTTAGTCATTTTCTTTGGTAAAAAAGATAAATTTCTGACTGTCAGGGGAATTTGTCCAAAAATCCCTCCTTGACAAACTCTCCCATTCCTCTGCAAGGTCGACATGATTATGTATCAACAAGTTTATGCAAATTGAATCAAATGATGATAAAAATGAATTCATCAAAAATCCTATATGCTAAAAAATCTGGACCTGAGTATATGGAAATTTTTTGGAGGGGGGATCCACGGGTATAGTGAAAAAGGGACTATCAGAAATACTCCCCCCAAAATAAACTTTTTTTCTTTTTCTTGCCATAAATAATGCCTAAAAATACCCCATAGCCATTTCCCGATATTCTAATACTTACAGTCTATTTCAAATAATTATAAGACCCCCTCCGAAAATCTTTCCCGGCCTCACCACAGCAGGGGGGAGGCCCCACCGTCGACATAGAGGGAGCCTCTGCCCCCGCTGTCTCTGAAATCGAAGCACCCCTTTCCCAAACTCCGGTAAAGTTGAGGAATTGATCGGGCGGCCGCGCGCCGCATCCCTGCCCCTCTGAGCAAGATGTCTGACTTTCAGGAGAGCCTGACCATGGACAGCGGCACCAGGCTCTATCGATCCCGCTTCCTCATGCTGGCGCTGTTCGTCGCCTACTCCATGTCCAGCGCCTTCCAGTGGATCGAGTACTCCATCATCGCCAACATCGTGGGAGACTTCTATGGCGTCAGCGAGATGGCCGTCAGCTGGACCTCCATGGTCTACATGGCCTTCTACATCCCGCTCATTGTTCCCGCCAACTGGATTCTAGAGAAGAGGGGGCTGCGGTTTGCAGTGCTGCTCGGATCCTTCGGCACGTGCTTGGGTGAGTCTATTTTTGACATCCTCCTCCTTCCCCAGTATTTTGGAATCAGACCCGTTCCCTTTGATTCGCTTTTTTATGTTAATATAAATTCCCAGACGGCGTGATTAGGTTGGATTGGAGATAGACGAGTGTGTTTGTTTGAGCTTATTGAAAAGCGAAAGTCATGAGATACTAAATTTCGAAGAAATGATAAAAAATTTAGAAATGTCTGGTATTTGAGATAAAATGATTTATTTATCACTGGTGCGTAATTATAAGAAAAAGAGAATCGTGTTTCTTTCCCAATTTACAAATTTTTCTAGCGATTGAGTGTATAATGTAGAAAAACCAATAAAAATCAATCGTACTTTACAGTTTCGACGGTCTATCAGCTTGAGAAGAACTTAAAACTAAATTGTCTCTTTATCGATTTATCAACATTTATCTATCAATCAAACAAACCAAATATTTTATTTTAAATCATGGAACATGTATCATTCTTTCGAGCAAGTGGGCTGTTTATATTTATTTTTTGTGTAGAAATTTATTCTAATATTTATATATAACACAAATTTATAGATAAGCGTCTCTTTGGTCATAATACCCGGTGTTATGGTGTGATGATTATAGGGGGAAACCGACGGTCACATGACTCACCAAATACACGTGGTCTTATTTTCATTATCATAATAAGGAAAACTATTTAATCATACAAATAAGTTTAAGTAATATTTTTGAAAAGTTCCTGTCTGCGGAGTTCACTGTCAAGTTACAATTTTAGTGTCTTGTTGAATAATTTTATCTTTCACAAAGCATGAAAGAAACTTACGTCACAGCTCCGTGTACTTTAGACTCCTCCTTTTCTGACGTCACATTTGAATGACCTTTCGTTCGTGACGTCACTCTTTAGCAACTTAAATTTAGAAAAGGTTTCTATTTTATCACTTCTTTTAATTAATCTAACCGATCGAAGAAAAAACTCTCAATGCTAAAAGTTTAACATGTTGACACTGTTATAACAGTTTATATATTTAGAAAGGTATACTATACTTAATGCGTGTACCTGTGATAGTATTTTCAATAAAATATTAATAAGGAAAAATTACATATTTTTTGTGAAGACAGTCTTTATTAAAATTTAGGGTGTTGTACAATTTATATTCACAGTGACATTTCCAGTGATGGTATTTGATTAATACATGATTTTTGTAATGGTATTTGGCTTTTTATGTGTATTTTTATTATTTGCATTTTTATTTTAATGCAAATTCTATGGGTTTCCCATCCCTCCAATTTTTTTTAAGGTTCTCAATTTCTGTTTTGTATTATTATTTTATTTTCTTAGAGTTTTAAAGCGTGGGAAGTGTATCGATTTTTATTCAAGTAACGTTCTATAAGTATTTTACAATAAATATAAGTGCAGACTTAAACTTAAAGATTGTGAAAGATTAATGAGAATAATTGTGTCTCAATTTAGTGTCAGTAGATTAATTTCACTTAATCTTACGGGATTAATCGTAATTAGTTTTGAGTGTTTCAGCGTGAAAACGCGATCGCTTCGGTGTTTATTTTTAATATAGTACTACAGCTTAAAGTCCAGATTCAGAAAGAGAGATAAGTCGCGTTGAAAAGCGTTAAAATAAATCTTTCAACCGCAAATACACTTGTTAATATCTTTTTAAAAACATTACACATGTTATCTTTTTTGAACTCATTCATGAAATTTCTGCCACTTGTAATATCTAAGCATTGACCTTTCTTTTCACGATGAAATCAATGTCTGGCCAATGTTGCAAAAATAGAACAGATATCGAAAAAGTTACTTCAATTAGTTATTCAATCATTTTGGGGTCAAAAAAGTATTTTATCTTTTAGCACTTTATACTTTGCTCTTTTATTTAGATACAATTAATAAATGGACGGACACATCGTTTCATTTAGTTGAAATCTATCACGTTTTCATGATGGAAAACTTAAACGATTCCTTTGATGAATAATCAGAAAAGAATCTTTAATTTGAAATTTGTGTTATGACTATAATGTATGATAAAATAATTGTAAAGATAAATAGCAATAATATTTTACTTTTAAATAACTCAGTGTGAAGATGAATAAGGTTTTGAACATTTTAATTAATATTTAATGAATAATAATTGATTAGTTAATAATTCAATTGTGTATTTTATTGATAATTAAATATATAATTTATCTTAAAAGTAGTGTTTATAGTTTCAAGTTATTATGGAATGGGGGATATATGACTACATTTCTGATTCTCTAATCATTTTGTACAGAAGTGCAAGTATAAGTTAGTTATTATCAACATACATTTGAAAATCGACACATTTTCCCCCAATTGTTAGGGAATAAAGGAATACACTTGTTAACATCTTTTTCAAAATTATATACATATATTATCTTTTCTGAACTAATTCCTGAGATTTCTGCCACTTGTAATATCTAAGAATTGACCCCAAGAGATTATTATTTTTTCCTTAAACTAGTTTGTCTTAAAAACAAAATGAGTGCGCTTTTGTGTAATTTGATAATGATTTACTTAGTGCATTCTATACAAAAAAAAAATAAATATTCATTCTGATTATAACTCTTGCGTTTCAAGGTTTTGCTCTCCTCAGTTTTATGAAAAATGTCATACATCTGAATATACCAGATAAGAAGGGCGCATAAATGATTCGCATTTTACGACCTATTTTCTCCACCTGCAGCTCTCAAGTAATAAAAATATTGCAAGAGAAGTTTCTCTATACAGGATTTATCTGAAATCGTGCAACAAACTTTCAGGGATGATAGAACTCATCAAGATGAACAAGGGGTTACAAATGGGGTTTGAGGGGCGAAAATCTCGAAAATAATTAAAGCAGTGAACCCTCGAATAAAAGATCAGAAAAAGAGATTTCTTTAAGTTTAAGCTAAAAAAACGTGGTAAAACGCTCGGTTCCAGCATTTTCTTCCCAAAACCGACTTAAATGCAAACACTTTTGATTTTATATGATCTGCACGAATGTAAAGTTTCTGAAGTAATACAACTCAATCCCTATTTTTGTTGAACGGCTTTTGATATAAAGACAATGTGACATTTTCCCTGATTTAAAATATTTTTTTGCTCTGCGTAAAATTTAGTCTTTAAGGGTATGCTGCATATTGCACACAACACTAATAATTTTTTTACGGAGACCATTAAAAATATTTCCATATCAGAAAAGCACACCCCAAAAATTCCTCTAGAAACCAAATTTCATTTTCCTGAGTCTAAAAGAAAAGCAGAACTGTTAGCATTTCAGTCGGTTTTGGGGTAATAAATGTTGGGACCGAGCGTTTTATCTTGTTTTGTAGCTTCATTTTAAAGAAATGTCTTTTTATTCTGAACGTATTTGCGAGGGTTAACTGCTTTAATTATTTTCGTTATTTTCACCCCTTAAACCCCCTTTGCGATCCCTTATTTTAAACCAATATTCCTTCGTCTGGATGAGTCCTATCATCCCTCAAAGTTAATTGCACGATTTCAGATACCCTGTAAGTTAGGTAAAATATGTCAAAGTTGGAAAAGAAAAAGAATGTTGTAATTTAGAGGAAAGGGTGTCTGATACAGACCTATAAGTGGTTACAACCTTGTCATAATCAATAAAAGCATAAAATTTCACTATAAGGCTAAACGTATCTTACTTAATGATTTAAGAGTGCATTTAAGTAACCGTGAGACTGTCAAGTCCTCGGTGACCTTTACTTTTCTTCTAGGCTCTCAGTTTTCCAAAACAAAATATAAGGGCTGAATTTGTGGGAATAAATTCAATCCTGAATATCGGCAAGATAAGAACATTTTCAAGAATATTTTTTCGCTATAGTTATGGGGTGTATTATAAATTCGTAAATCTTTTAATATTCATTAATTAAATTTTTTTTAGCTTTCTAAAATATTATCAGAGGGTTAGATCATCAGATTATTTATCCATCCAATAATAAGAAAAAATTATAAATTACTGAAAGGGAGCGAATTATAAGCTTTCAGACCTTTTGGAAGCGTACATCACACAATTTTTATGGGTTTCTTACCCTATGTCACAAGTTGTCACATCTCAGTAACCCCGCCCCCATTGTGATGTCAGTTTGAAACGAAAATTAAACCCAAATTCAACGTTATTTCAAATCCTACTTGATCATTATTACTATATAATAAGTTACTTTTTATCAATGTTAAATCAAAGCAATTAATTGGAGAAATGCCTTTTTTAGTACCATAATAGCAGTGAAAAATTAGCTTTAAAGTGTAATGTCACAAATGTTTGAGCTCCCCTCCTCTCTGTGACATTTTATTATACATACATGACCCCCTCCTCCTCTCCCAAGCATGTGATGTATTTTTAAAAGGGCTCCTTTTCCATTTGAAACTTTTGCAATGCAGAAGGGATGGATTCACAATTTTCAAATTTAATCACTAACGCTCAATCTGGTAAAGATAGCATGGTGCCGAGATCGAAAGACTAATCAATTTCCAGACTGTTGATTTACAGTTAGTCTGATTTCCATAAAATGACTCAGTAGACACTATCTTTCTTTACTTTTTGAATAAATTTTATGCATGTATCGTTATTTAATAAACTAGAACTTTACTGAGGATTACCTTTTTATTAAAAAGTGTTAAAGAGTTTATGGCACATCCTGCATTTTCAATAACTTTTTCGTTTTAAACTGGAGAAACCTGGACGTGTTCTTTTAACCTAGTTCTTTTGGTTTATAAAACAGCAACGTCATGCTGCAACAAGAGGAATTTTTTTTAATAAAAGATTAAAATAATTCGCATCTTCATTCTTGATTATAATTATTATGCTTTTGGAATCAGTTTGACTTTTGTAAAAAAACATTGAGTAGATAGGGCCCCACCTGCTTTTTGGGCTTAACCCAATTTCACGGAAATAGAGTTGGCTTTTTTCCGCAAAACTGGAAATCTCTTCTTGTATACAAAAAAGCAAAGACATGTGCCAACGCATTTGGTTCCATTGAAAATCACAAAAAACCTCAAGGTAATCCTCATAAAATCCCGCTTTGATACCGCTAAAGATATTTTGAGTAAACTGAGTATTTATTCAACTAATTTCCTCGGTCATTTTGAGGAAGCCTTGTTTTTTCCTTTTCCAAGGACTATTTTTTCATGTGAATAGAAGTGTTTCCAAGCATTTTATCTGTGTGAATGGACATATTTTCAGAGATTTTTTCATTTTTTTAGCTGAATTAAATTTAATTAGTCTTCCTCTGAAGTTTTCACATCAATTTCTCTGAAAACTGATAAATAAATTTAGAAGCCAATTAAAAATACTGAGACATGTTAGTCTTGCTTAATTTTTTGTCCATTTATAATCCTATTTTGAGAATCATAAATTGATGTATTCAAATAAAGGGATAAGGAATGAAATTTGGCTTTATTTTTGTTTTCAATGCTACTCATAGAAGCTTTAAACTAGTTTTAGAAAAATGAAGTAAAGAATGTGAATGTTAAGAACTGGTTAAAGTAAGTTCTTTGAAGGACAAAGAAATGTTTGATAATAAAATGAAAATTTTGTTACCTTATAACTTTCATTTTCTTTTGTAAATTTTACTTACAATTTTAAATTTCTACGAAATCCTTATGCATGCAAAGTGCCAAAAAATGTTGAAATACTTAGTATGAAAATGAACTACTTATGAATTCAGGTTTATATGCTATGTAAGAATTTTTTTCTTTTGATACTCAAATTGAAGTCAGATTTAATGTTGAGATCAATACATAGATTGGCATTATTTTAATGATTTTCAAATTTATTTATGATATAAAATTCGGTATCAAACTTCAAAATTTTAAAATCTATACCAAGAAAATATCGATGGATTGTGCTGTCCAATCATTTTTTTTTTTTTTTTTTATAATATGAGTATTTCAGAAGTCGTCAGTTACATAGTCCCTTTGATTTGAAGGTTCCCCCTTTTGGTCACATGGAAATTAATTACTTAATTTTTCAATTTTTCGTAAGAATTTTTGCAATTTATATCGATATTCGTAGGTTTGTTAACTTTTCAAAATTGAGTGACATTAGGTCGAAATGTTTAGTCAAATTAATAGAACTAACTTTCATCAGTGGGGAATCATGCCTGAAAGTGCTGAAAAAACACCGCTACCCCTAAATTTTTCATTTGTAATTTTTTTCAGCGTTTTAATATTTTTTCCATTTATTAATTCAATGTATTAAAAGTAGTCAATAAACCTACCATCTGGGTCTCCATCTAGAGAAAAAATATCTATCGTTGATTCAAAAATTATATCTGTTGGCATCCGCTTGATCGTACAGAATGTAACCGCTTGCTTACTTAATTTGCATGTTTTGAATTTAATAATATTGAAATGGCCGCTTTACGATGCATATACTAGATAGTAAAGAGTTATTCTCCATTAAAGCTACAAATACTATTCATGCTGTTGAAACAAAAAAAGCAATTTCACGTGGTTGGGCTATGGAGAAAACTTTATTTTACTTTTTAAAAAAATCTGAAATTTTAATTAGACAAACTGGAAGTTAATATCAATTTGGACTGTAAATAAAAAAAATGTAAAATAATGCATACTTAAATTTAATCCTTTACAGGTCACATAAGAGACTGTATCTTGGTTGTGCGGGTGTAGAAAAATAACGAGAAAATTATTTTGTTCTTTTTGAGACTCTCCCATCTTTGTTTTATAAAGAATACTCTCAATATCGTAAAAAAAGATTATATTCCGTATTTTCTCACACCTAAACTAAAGCAACACAAAGTTTTTGTTCAAAATTTTTAAAAATGTCCATTTTTTTTTAAAAAAAAATTAGGGAAATCAAGAATAGGCCACTTTATATTATTCTACTCTCTCTCTACTAAACTATATTTCTCGAAGTTAGCAAGTTATTTATTTAAAATGGTAGCATTTACTCGAAAGAGATGGCGCCACGTAGCATTAAACCGAAACCTTGGATAATTTTAGTTGCATTTTCAAGTTTTACCAGTTTTCCATATTAGCGATGGAAATGTTAAATTTAATTCTTGTCTGTTGTTGTTGAGTTTGAGTAGTCGGATAAATATCTTATAAGGGTATATGGTGTTATTTTTTTGGTTTCCTGTTTTAAAAATAATTCAAAAATTTTTTTGGGCGAGGGTATTTTGATTTACAAACTTTGACTTTTATCTTTTGCAGTTAAATGATACGTATTTATCACTTTAGCGTTTTAAGGTTTTTTAAAATTTTAATTAATTTGAGTTATATTTTGTTGTATTTGCAACTCATAAACTGTAAGTTTATCTTTATTCTTAATATTGATTTTCATTACAATTTTATTAAATAGAAATTCCTAACTGAGTTGAGGAAGAAAAAAAATAATAAATGGGTTGGGATAATAGAAAGAATTTATAATTGATATGAGTTTAAATTGTAAGGGAAGGGAATTAGTTTATTTAATAAATGTGTTAAATAATCGAGGGAAATGTATTCAATTTTATTAAACATTTTTAATTTAAATTTCTTATTTAAAAGGGAATTTGATTTTAATAAATTTATCAAGATAGGGTTTTTGAAAACTTTATTAAAGATTCTTTTTGAGGTGAATTAAATTTTATTGCCTTTGATCTCGTATTAAGTTCAGACCATGTTAAAGTGATAGAAAGATGTTTATAGAAGAAATTGTTTAAGTAATTATTTATTAAGAGTATTGAAAAGCAAACAAATAACTATATATTTGGGTGGGTCGAAAAACTCTTTTCGAAATCCGCTTATGGGTAGCGTGGATTTTTTGGCCAAATGGCATCAACAAAACGGTAAAAACTTGGTTCTCTTTTCCCTCTTATGTCAGAGATGGAGCTTTACAAAAAAATTGCACTTGGTTTTTGAACCGTCGCATCGCCTAACTACAGTCCTTATAAGGGAGATATTTATCCATATAACAAATAAAAATAAGTTCAAATAAGTCCAAAAACCAAGTTTTGAGGAAATTGGGAAAAAAACCCTGCATAAGCAATGGAATTTTCAATGTACAACCACCAAATTTTTACTTGAAATTCAAAGGACCCTTTTTAGAATACAGAACATTCATCGAAAAAATATAAGTATATTCACACAAAAAAATATTGTTAAGTTGAAAAAAGTTGATGGACTTATTCCCTTTTTCAAACTTATGTATGAAAAAGTTTTAAAAATGACTTAACTTGACAATTAAATTATATTTAAGCCTTGAAAAATAGAGACTTGGACAAATAATTAAAAAGTATTATGAAACTGAGTCATTAAGGCAATTTAATGAATATCAATGTAGTCCACTATTCACTGGATAAAAAAATGGTAAAATCACTTTTAAATTGAAAACAAATTTTGGTTTGGCTTAGTTAACAGTACAAAAAATAAGATAAGAAAGACAAATTAACTTAAATTTCAAACTAAACAAAAAATTACAATGAATGGACATCGTTTTCTCCAAATTCAAGGAGCTATATCTACCCATAGGGGGTGGTTATTTTCCCCTCTTTCTACTCATGTGTAAAGCGAAACTTGGACATTTTTTTTTGAGCACAAAAGTCAATTTGTTGGTCTTATTTCCTTTTTCAAACTAACGATTCAATTTTCGTGTGTCCTTAGGATCATGGATCAAATGCGGCAGCCTTTACCCTGGTGGCTTCACGGTGACGATGCTGGGTCAGAGCATCGTTGCGGCGTCGCAGGTCTTCATCCTCGGCATCCCTTCGCAGCTGGCCGGGGTGTGGTTCAGCGCAGCCGAGGTGTCCAGGGCGTGCGCCGTTGGTGTCTTCGGCAACCAGGTACCTACCAACCCTCTCAATCTCTCAAACGGCCGCATCCTCTGCTGCTTGACCAGCGGTAACCAGCAGTCAATGAAGGAATCCGACAGTCGGTGATTCTTTTTTTTAATGCTGCTGGTCAGGTAACAGAGAATACGACCGACTGTGCTTCTCAGCCAGAAACCAATAAAAATAAGAAGTTTTTCGTACAATTTTATAAGGACGATATTTAATACATAGAATAAATAATATTTAGTAGGCCTATGTTCAGCCATGGGCAACTAGATAAGGCCAGATTTAATACTTTTTCACTACTACTATAGTGCTACGTATTTTTACAGATCATATTTAATAAAATGTTTACAAGGCCCCTGATTGGTTTGCGGAAAGGGTCTTCTAGAATATTCGTATGTAGTACACTCTTACCCACATAGGCATATTATTAAACTAACATATAACTCCACGCTTAAGACGTCATACCCGAGTTGTAAGACCTTGATCATGTAGAGAACTTGCTAAGGGTACTTCACTGTAATAAGCACTGCTCAATTTATACTATTACCAAATGCACATGATAAACAACCATTTAACTAAGATGAACTAATAAAAGTGAAAATAGTCATTGGCCTTTTGAATTTAATTTATTATTCTTGTTCTCAACTCTATCTTTCTCATATTCTTTTACTCCCCTCATTCTTCTTTTCTCTACTTATAATATTATTCCTCTCATTTTCTCCATCTCAGTGAGCAGGTCAGTGACGAAACAAGTAAAAAATATGAGGGGATATTGGAGTTTCGGGGGTTGGGGGAATTAGGGTATTTTCTATGATAAAAAAATAAAACTTCTGAGTCTTGGGGATATCCTCAAATCCCCTTCGACTAGGCTTATTGGGTAAGGTATAGGTATAGTGAAAAAAAATTGAAACATTTTTAGTTTATATTTAAAAAAAATTCATTTAAGGGGTAAAATACTAGAATAAGAAGGGAATGAATATTTGAAACGAAACAGTCGCAACGCCCTACGCCTGTATTCTAATTTGCGGACACTTCTGTCATAGTTTCAAGTTCTATCTGAAGGGGGCAGCACCAATTTTGGAGAGGATCCATGGGTGCAACATCAAGAAAAGAAAGGATTTTTAAGAATGATCCACAACCCTAAATTAAAGAACAAAACGTAAATAATATAGCACTTTTAACCACCAAAAAAGTTCACTAAAATTTTCCAAGATAATTTAATTGCAAAAACATCAATCATCAACTTCAAATCATGGCATCAACTTCAAATGAAAATTTTTCACTGAAATAATTATTCTAAAACGATAAAAATTTTATGGGATATAAAGTATGTCTTAAATATATTTTGCAATTTTTTTTCTTCAGATTTTTAGGCCCACACACAAAGCAGCAAAATAAAAAGTTTCATATTACCGCATACTCCCCTAATCTATATAATTCCATTTAAACACGATTTTTTTATCAGAATTGCGAAAGACAATACTCTCACGACGCTTAGCTCTGAGTGTTTAGCTATGATAAATATAATAACAATAAAGGTTTTGTGAAGAGATATTCTGCAGTTTGGGGTTTGGCCCTCATTATTCACACAATGACTACATCGAAACTTAATCTGGTAGATAACGAAGAGTTCTGAAGTTGGCGACTGACTCAAGGCGTGTGATGAAACAGCTTACTCTTAGGAGTAGTAAAATCTTCTTCCGTATACTACGTCAGACGGGTTTTTCTGTCGTAGAAAAGTTTTATGGAATCACGCTATATCTCTCTTACGTATCGATATACGTTTTTTAAGTACTCTTTTAAATTGATGTGAACTTGGATTTAAAATTATTACATACCACTTACCCTGAACTAGAAACGATTCTTTAGCTATAAAATCGTTGGTAAAATGTATTTTTTTACAATGAAAGCTTTTTTTTCCTGTGAAATCAGAGAAAGGCTTTATGTATAAAGAAAAATATGAAAAGAGGGACTGATTGAGGTAACTGATTTAGTGCGGAAATTTTTTTTTCGGCATTGCAACAGTTCGGAAACTTTACTTAATTACCCCACTTTGAAATTAAGAGAGAGTGGAGAGAATGAAAAATAATGAGAGGAGTAATCAAGAGTTTGAGAATGAGGAAAATGGGACCGAAAGGAAAACAATGAAGAAACAAAATGTTTTCCGGAATTATATCAATATATATTACAAAAAAAATGCATTACCGAAATTATTTAGTTACCACTGGTTTTGCTTTTAATGTGTAATGATTTACCAAAAATGATCTATAAAATATTACCAGTGCTTTTGCTGTTAAATTGTCAACCCACAATTTGTGCTAATATGTGTGAACAACTATTGATAGACAAAATGATCCATAAAATATAAACTTAAAAATTTATTATCTGGTTTTTATCGTGGAAATTATTTGACGTCTAGGTACAATGAAAATGCAAATGAATTATTTGAACTTAAAATGACGTATCAGAACCCGCGCCCTTCTGTACCAACAAATAAAACACGAACTTATCAAATGTAATGATTAAAATTTGTATTGAAATTTTGCATTTCATGGAAGTAAAACTGTAAATTATGAATATTTCTCTTTGTATTTTTAGTTAGGAATCGCCTTGGGTTTCGTCTTGCCACCTCTCATCGTTCCTAATTCATCCAACAAAGATGACATCGCCAAAGGCCTTAGCATTCTTTTTTACAGCATTGCGGCCATCACCACTTTCATATTTCTCGGCATCGTTTTCTGTAAGCATCCAACAAATATTTTTTCTTCGTTCTAATTTTATTAAGAAAGTTGATGAAGCTTTCTCATTTTTCCTTAGTAGGGTCACTTGGGGTAAGTGGGACCCCTTTTTGGAACACTACAATTACAGAATGTTTTCTTCAGGTTCGAATGGTTCGGGAGACTTATAAAGAAACCCTCGAAACTATTCCCCCACCCCACTGTGTGTTTTAATTAATTTCTCGGCAACGTGAATAAAAAAAACCCAACTAAATCGTTTTCTTTACTTACCACAGCTTATATTAAAACGCAAAATTTATATAAAATTTCAATAAATTACTTATAAATGTTTCAATAAACATTAAAATGGTGATTCTAGGGTGTCCCACTTACCCCATAATGAGGGGACCCACTTACCCCTACTTTGCTTAAATTACGGGGTAAGTGGGACCCCCCCTCTTAAAAATTTTTAAATAAGAGATTTTGTGAAAATTCAAATTGCAGTATGTATTTTAAGTCAAACCTGGCACAACAGTTGAAAAAACATTAAAATATAGTGAAAACTTTCCTGGAAACACTTCTTGGAAAAATGCATCTTGAACTCTCCAAAAAAAAAATTATGGAAATTTTTTTACAACAGTTCTATAATCTTAAAAAGAAATGACACAAAACTCTAATATAAGCAAAACCCATCAGTGTGACAAAATGTAACATGATCAATGTGAATAAGTGTGAAATGTCCTTTACATAGTTTAGTTTGAGGGGGGTGACCCACTTACCCCAGGGACCCACTTACCCCAAGTGACCCTAATTATGATTCTCTCTCTGAGTGGTGTTTTGAATGGAAACTTTTTAGGTTCAGTGTTTTGGTAAGATAATTTTCAATTGTGAATGTATAGAGTCGACTATTTTTTTTCTGCTTTCAGTTTTCCGAGAGAAACCCCCTCATCCCCCTAGCAGGGCTCAGGCTGCTGTTCTGAACAGCGATTCAAGAGCCAACTACTGGACTTCCATGTGGAAAATGTGCAAAAATTTACACTACATGCTGCTTCTCCTTACTTACGGTAAGTGTCAGTCTTCAAATGATGGACGAATTAAGGGGGGCGGACCATGGTGGTTGGTTGGTGACTGGTTTTCTTATGGATGTATAACTGGAATTTTTCGCAGTTAAATAATTTTAGTTTGAAATTTACATCTAGTATTCAATAATTGAAGTTGTAACAATTTCATTGTTGAAGCTTCGTCAAGTTTCCTACATTCCATATTTGTAAAACTTGTAATGCTAATAGTCCAGTAAATAAATCTACTGAAAAAAAAGGTCAAACCGGTAAAAATTTGTTGCAACATTTAGTTTCTAAACAGTTTTCACTTGGGAATGACCTCAAAATAACTTACTGAAAATTGTATAAAATCGGTCCACGGGAAGTTTTAAAAAATTTAATTAAATTTTTAAGGGAAATTTAAAACAAAAATAATAAGATAAAAGCTTCAATTTTTCCACATTAATTCTAAATTTTATTACAAAATTTAAAATTTTAAAGTTATTAAAATAATTAATTTTTAATTAATTAAATTGTTAATAGTTAATAGTTAAATTGTTAATTTTTAAAAATATTTTTGTATTTTTAAAATTTAATTACTACATGGAAGATTTATTAACGAATATTCTTAAAATGTTTTTTATTTCACTTGATTGAAGAATTTTATCTGTATTTTCAATGCTCATTTTTATAAATTAACAAATAACTATTTACCATCAATTGTGGGTATTTTGTGTTACATTGCTTTATAACTAAAATATCCATTGAAAAATTACCTTGAAAAATGCCACAAACGTTTTTAACAGGAATTTTTTTTAAATAGATCGATTTTTGAAAATTAAAAAAAAAAACTTTAACTGTCCGATTTTTGTCCAATTTTATTATGCCATTATATAGGACTCACAGATTGCCTGGACTATAAAGCTTAGTTAAGTTTTTACTTGGACTCGAAAAAATGACAATTTAATGAAAACATCCTTGAATAGTCGTTGATTATATGATTCGTCATAGAATTAACGATTTCGTGTAATCCTGAACGCACGATGCTTTCTGCTCTCACCTGCGTGCCTGCGTCTCCCATCATTTCGCATTAATTTCCAACTGCAGCAGTTATAATGATCGAACAACGACAATCGAAGAAAATTTTTTGTAAACAAAACTGTTCTCCCATTTAAAGAAAAGTCCCATTAAAGTTTTTTAATACAAATTTATATGTTAGAGACCCTGAATAATGACGTTTAGAAAAAATTACTCGACTGCATTGATATGAGTCAGGGGTGGACGTAACCAGACTTTTGCTTTCGGGGGGTTTGACTCAACGTCATTTCTAAGGCCCCTGAACGAGTATATTTATACGATAGATATTTTCGATAACTTAAACTTAATATTTTAATTATGTTGCATATTGTTTCAAAATTTACAATTATTCCAAGTGAAATTGGGGGTCCTGTGGGTCATCCCCATAACAATTTTCAAATTTGCCTCTAAAAGTAGTTTTCAGCTCATTTTGAGACCTTTTGGGTTATATAAATTTAATTATTTATATTAAATTAAATTAATTTGATTAATTATAAATATACGTCAAAATTTCAAGGGGTCTAGGGTTCTTCTCTTCCAGAAAAAGGTTTGAAATTTTCCACTCAAAACTAAGCGTTTTATCTCATTTTGAAACTCTATGGGAAACACCCAAAGGGAACCGCTTCTTGTAAGCTACAGGATTTTCAAGGGAAAAAACATTAGGAAGGGGATCGAAAAACATTATATAATGAGCGTTAATATTTTGGATGGGGGCTTGGGGTTGTCCCCCAGAAAAACTTATTTAAAAAACTGATTTAACTCATTTTGAGACCGTTTGGGAAACACCCTAAGAAGATTGTTCCTTGTAAATTGCAGAATTTTCGAGGGAAAAACAGTATAAAAATTGGTACCGCCCTGATATGAGTGTGTTAGGCCAATGGGTCAAACATTTTCTAAATGACCAAAAATTTAGTACGCACATATAAAAACTTTTTAAATTAAACAATTAGGCATTCTTGATAGAACTTCCTGTCATTACTCTAATTCGCAATTTTGATTCATTATAACTTTAATTTGTTTGTATTTCATTTTAAAAACTGTACTATATGTGATACGTCCCGTGGTTAGGATGAGGTAATCCCCGTAAGTCTTTCGAAATAAGTCCCGCGAGTGCAGTCTTGACGCAGAGCGATCCCAATCCAAAAGACATTGAATTTCGATGCCGTCGACCGGTCTCCGAACTTTTCGTCGTAGATGCGAGGTGTTAAAGAAAACACTAGTCCACAGTTGTGACGCATTTTTTGAGTTGCCCAACCTCGCGCTCACCGATTCTAAAAACGCCCGTTTGAGACCAGCTCGCACTTCCCAGAAGGTACCCTCATCTTAAACAAAGAGGGACGCCTGAAATAGCTGTTTGCTTTCTCAGAAATAGACGTGATGCAATCACATCAACTGAAAAGTTGGGAGGCAAAACTACTGGGTTTTAGAAGTTAGGAATACGATATCTCATATAAAACGCATATCGAGTTTAATGGGCGAGATTCAATGCGCCGAGAAAAGATGAAGGATTCTATTCCAGATTTCACGGGGACGGTTTTTGCCAATTAAAATATTGACTTGCATTCATAAATGTGTCATTTGTGTAAAATAAAGTTCTTCCTGAACCAGAGAGCAAGCATTCGCGTTCATAAGCGCCGACCTCATAGATAGTTTGGGGTGGGTTTAAGCCCCATGGTTTTGGAGAAGGGACTAAGACCACCTAATATTTCCAAAATATTATAAAAAATGGTTTAAGAGTAGGGGAAAGTGGGGGCTTATGGGGCATTTTTTAATAAATGCTGGTATAAAAGCATAAATGCAGTTATTATAATGTTTATAAAAGGTTTTACGTTTAAGTGTATAAAAATTCCTGGAAAGTAAAAAACATTATTAATCGATGTGATGTCAACTTTTGTAATTTAATACTATACTGTGTCATTTTGTCCTATGCTTTTTATTAACATATGCTACTATATTGAATATGCAAAAATTGTTGTGGATAAAATTTCAGAGTTGAACATTTTAGTTTCGCAATGTCTTCTGTAGTGGTTAATTTCACTAATTCTAAC
This sequence comes from Tetragnatha montana, assembly GCA_963680715.1. Taxonomy (NCBI): domain Eukaryota; kingdom Metazoa; phylum Arthropoda; class Arachnida; order Araneae; family Tetragnathidae; genus Tetragnatha; species Tetragnatha montana. The sequence goes on from OY796684.1 coordinate 34,578,126, forward strand.
TATTTCTTCACTAATTAGAATTATTGAATCGAATAATTCTAAATAGGATTAGTCTACATGTATGGAAATTTTTTTTGAAGGATATTTAAAATTACTAATTTGTTTATCTAAAATGTTAAAATTTGTCCGATTTAAAAACTATTTAGTTCCTTTTTTAGTTTTATATGTTAATGGATGTCTAATTTTGTTTCAATCGAACCTAATTAAGTATGTATGCAAAGTCAAATAAGCACTACAATGTTCTTTTAAAGAAATATTCAGCCACATTAAGTTGTCCTATTAGCCCCTACAAGATATGTCCCATTAGTCCCTACCAATCAGTGATGTATAAATCTTTACTAAAATATTTATAAATGTGGGGAAAGAATCCATCTGTCCCATTAACCTCCACTTTCCCCTATGCAAATGAAAAAACATTTCAAAATGTATCAAATAAAAAAAGTTATAAATCTTTTAAGGTTCATATTCTCTAAAGTCCAGTCCACTCAATAATTTTAAAAAATATGCGCCTATGAAAAACTGGTTCAAATATATATTGATACTATTTTTAGGAAAGCTTTTTGTCGAAATATATAATTTTTCCACTTCCACTAACTAAATGTTTATTCTATTGTTATATAAAATTATTTTTTGAGAGAAAAAAAGTAGGGGCATTTTTAACTTTGTGTCTAATCTTGGTAAAATACTTTTTTTTTCTGGATATTTTAAATCTCTAAAGATGAAATATCTCAATCAAGTATAACTATTTAGTATATCTATACAAGTATAGCCGAGACATGCTTTTAACTTACATAACTTAATAAGTGTGAAAAGGAAATTCATTCGAGTAGTTACATCCTGAATATGCTTATCAAACTTGTTTAAATCCTTTTTTCTATGCGTTAAACAGGAAGTGCGCCCTATTTCTCTCATAGTGGGGCTTATTCCAAAATAAAACACCCTGTCCCAATTCCCTTTACAAATTGAATTATCTTTAAATATTGTTATTTATTGAAGTAGCATCTTCTCCTTAATATCCTATTAATAGAAATGAAGAGAAGGTGTTACGAGTTCGGGGTTCTAAAAATTGAATAAATTATAAAAAAAAGAGTATAGTATTCATTGATATCGGCTTTGTTTCCTTTTACACTTTTTAAAATCTTTGCATTATAAAAAATTAAGATTTTTTAAAAGTATTTAGGTTTCTCTGACAAGGAAAGTTTAAGTTCAAATTAGTTACTTAAAAAGCTTCTATAGTGTATCTCGTCTTCTTTAAAAACTTTCACGTTCGACACGTTAATAATTAGCAACCAGTTAAGTTTCTAATGCCTGCATCTTAAAAAAAACAGAAGTTGAAATTTTCAACCACCCATATTAATTCAAATGGTTTATTTAAATGAAAATTATCAATTTATATATCATTAATAAATAATCTACTTAATTATTAAACTAACTAAAAAAAATGGGTGCAAATTGGTTAAAATAAGTTTTTCTATGGAAAATACTGTTAGTACAGCATTGCATTTTCTTTTCAGGTATTAATGTTGGCTGTTTCTATGCCATATCTACATTTTTAAATCAAATGGTGCTGAACTACTATCCAGTAAGTAAAGTTACTTTCGACGAGTTTCATAATTTTTATGCTGAATCACAATGTGAAAATGAAATGAATGAAAACCAATGTGATGATAATCGATTGTTTCAGTATCTGTTTAATTATGAGATACGGTGATTTTTCTGATTCTAAGAGATACTGGGCTAAATTTCATCACGATCGAAAATAAATGGTTAATTTAATCAACACATTTACTTTTAATTTGATATTCAGTGATTTTTTGTTATATATTCAGAGTTTTATGAAGAATTGAATATTACTTTTTGAATTTGTAGTTTTAGTCAGTTAGTAGGGGGGGCGGCATTTTTCCCATCCCTCTTTTCATATGCCATCCTTAGTGACTGGGGGAAATACTCTCTCTGCTGGCTCTAACAGAAATACTCTTAACCTGAGGGAAAAAAGGAATATCAAGAAATAGTTGATTTTATGGGTTATACAGGGTGGTCCTTAATTCATGGTACAAACTTTTAGGGGTGTTAGAGTACACCTAGACGAACAAGAATTGGTATAGGAAGGGGGGTCGCAGATACGCCGTTACCATTAAGGGAATGGAGTTCCCTTGAATGGAGTACTTAGAAAAATGATGATCGGGGAAGGAATTTTCAATGATCATACAGTTCCAATGATCAATGTATGATCATTGAAAATTTCTTCCCCGATCATCATTTTTCTAAGTACCATTACACTAATGTAAGGGAACTCCATTCTTTGGCTAAAAGATGAATATTGCACGTTTTAAAACTCACCCCACGGTTTAGCAAGTGGTCCAATTTCTATCACATTGAGGATTTAAGTAGTACGGATATTCCTGTGCCTCATGCAATAATGTTTTTCATTTTATTATGATTTGTTTCGTCACACGGGCCTTCTAAAAGCGGCCTTTTGAAACGCACTCGCACTACATTAGGTCCTAGCTCTTTAACGGCGTATCTGCGACCCCCCTTCCTATACCAATTCTTGTTCGTCTAGGTGTACTCTAACACCCCTAGAAGTTTGTACCGTGAATTAAGGACCACCCTGTATATCGGAGGTAAAGCGCAGATTGAAGAATAACAACTGTGCGAAAGTTCATTTTGGCAGTAAGACGTGAAAGCTTCATGCGCGATTTTTGCTTCGTTTCCTTTCCCCTTCTCAGAAAATAATAATGTGAGGTACGTTTTTAAAGACAATTAAATGTTCTTTCACGTGGTATAAAACTTATGTTGATAACATGAATATTTTTCTTTTTATGGAGGGTGGAAGCGAGAGTTTTTTCACTTTTTTGTGAAATGACCAAAATATCGATGTTTTTCACCGCGCTCAGGCGGGAAAATCATAGTTGAGTAGTGCATTTTGTAGGAAATGTTTGTAATTGACATTATCTTCGAAGAAACTCAAAGTTTTTGAAATATAAGCAAAAATCGAAAAAAGGGGGGGGGGGATATTTTTTTTATTTTCGATATGAAGCCGACCTCCCATGTGGCTGCAAACTTGATATTCGGAATCAACACCCCAAAAAAAACATAAAACCGTCGAAAAAGCCTTCTAAATGTTTTGGAAACGTCACTTTTAAGTACCGATTGACTGGGCTATGGTTTAGTTTAGCTTATAGTGAAAGAGACGGGCGAAATCTCTAAAAAAACCTCTCCAGTTAAGTTCAATTGAGTTGAGATTCGCATTTTGGAATACTTATGGACGTTCTGCCTTTTTCAGGGTTCTGAAGAAAGTGCTGGCTTGATGGGGCTGACCATTGTTCTCTCTGGCATGGTGGGATCGGTTGTTTGTGGAGTCGTTTTGGACAAGACGCATCGCTTCAAGTAAGGATTTAACTTATTGCCTTAGCCATAAAGAAGACCTACTATAAGGGTTCATTGACGATAATTACAACTTCAAATGCATAGATCTTAATATATAAAATGAAGAAATCCGTTTGCTGTTTTGATAAAGCATATGATTGGCCGAAAAATCCGTTGTTCAATAAAAAAAGAAACCTTGCGGAAGCGACTGAATATAAGGATAAAATAAAAAAAGAAACAAGCTGATATTATTGAGAGAAGGCGTGATTCATTTTGAAACACATTCTTGATAACGCTCTTCAGAATAAAAAATCCCCATAAAAATGTCAATCTTTGAGTTAATGAGCTAAGAGCAGGCACTGAGCTGTGCCTTTAAATCACTCTGGCTTTTTATACATTTACTGACTTTTGTTTAATTCTTCGATTATATTCATTTAACTGTTTGAATCCATTTTTATGGACGGTAATGCAGCGGGCCTCTTTGTGTTGCAGTCTAGGTACTCTACTAAATCTGTTGCACCTTAAGTTTAAATATTTTTTTAACAAATATGACTTCCCAACTATTTCAAAGTGTATGAGATTCTGTCCAAGGAACTTAGTACGGGCGCAGCCCGTCAATAATGTCTGAGCAACGCCGGGTCTAGCGCTGAAAGCGCTAGTATTTCATAAAATTTGGTGTATTGTGTTGTGGAGTTTCTACAACACAAAATTTTATTAAGAATGAATAAATGAATGACCGCTCTTTTTAACAGGGAAACGACTCTGGCCGTTTACATCTTGTCCTTTTTGGGAATGGTTGCTTTTACAGTAGCACTGCGCTTCGGCACGTTGTGGTCATTGTTTGTTGTATCTGCACTGTTAGGGTAAGTTCTATTAATGATGCATTATTGTACAATTCAAAAATTTTAAGTTTAGGAAATGGTTGCTAGGAAATTTCTCAATACCTCAGGGTAAAAAAATACCCCAATTAATTTTGTATTTTTTTTAGTTCTATCGTTGCTCACCAACGTGATCGCTCCTTAATTATTCCTTCTAAAAATTTGCTTATTTTTTATTCTATAGGTTATGTGAAATTCTGCATCTAACTAATTAAAAATAGCTCCAAGACTTATGTAAACTGAGGGATAAGAATTTTGTTTATTTACTTATACAACGAAACGTTTTTAGATTCAAGGGTATGTTGAAACAACTACCAAAGAACAATAGGAGAGTTAAGAGGTCTTTAAGCTCTTCTTTTCACCGTACCCTATTAGATCTAAAAGTTATTAGAAAATTGAAGCCTGAGGTGTGGAACATGAAAACTCATAAAGATATGTGGTTACATAATTTTCATATTAAAAGGAAACGCTATTGCGTTTCGTTTCATAATTAGTTCTCAAGGAATTAAAGAAATTTCCAAGAGTAAGATTTTCCTCTTGAGATTCACTTTGTGGACTCGCAAATAAATATTTTTTTCGCCTGTTAAAACACCTCGAAGTGAAAAAGTCTCTTCTAGAATCTTAAAATAGCTCTGCTTCCCCCTGCACTTATTTTTAGAAGATGACCACTAAGCGAAGTCGAGGAAGGAAAATCAAAACTGGAATCGACATGGACTTTTACTTCAATGACTTTTCCTTAGATGCAATTTTTGTGCTTAATTTAAAATAAGGATAAAATGCTGGTCACCGATTTATCATATTGATTTAGTCACGTAAAAATTCGAAGTTGCATAGAGTGGAAGGTAATTTAGACTCTTGTCAAATCCGGTGTTCTTTTCAAGTTTAAAAATAGTTTTTGCCAGTGTTTCTAAAATTTTCAAAAGAAGACACCTTTAAATGGGAAATTCTGTACACAGAATTTTACTGCGTAGGTTTAATTTTAATGGTAAAATTACATTAACAATTAGTTTTCAAAATTTCTTTTATGATGTAGAAATAGGTTTAATTTAGCATAAATTGTTTGGTCATAAAAAAATTGAAGATTGAAATTTTGTTGACTACTTAAGAACCTTGTCCTCTGACAATAACAGCGTTGCATGTGGTATAGTATTTATGAACCTGATACATTATGACACGATCTGACCCCTGTGCTATAAAATAATCTAACCAGCGAACCTGATAAATTTCAGGTTCTTTATGACGGGGTACTTGCCTTTGGGTTTTGAGTTCGCCGCAGAAATAACCTACCCCGAAGCAGAGTCTATTTCATCTGGTTTGCTAAATGCATCAGCTCAGGTATGTATAGACGAAATTAATTTTTGAATTGAGTGTATCAATGATTTATTTAAAAATAGTTCAACAAACGTATATTGTATACTAAAACAACGTATAACATTAATTTGTTTTAAAAAAACATACGCGTTATGCTAGATATTATAATCTTGCATATAACGAGACTTTATATCATATCCTAAAAGTTTAAATTAAAAGAGATTAATAATTAATAATTAGAGAGAATTAAAATGCAAATTTATATTTTGGTAAAAGGATTAAAATTATTGCTAAAACAAGGTAGAATAACTTCCCGTGATTGATAAAGAACTTGAAAGCTATATTTCACTTTTAGGTATTTGGTATCGTATTTACAGCAGGAACAGGAGCTTTGCTGAACGAGTACGGAGACAAAGAGTCGAATATAAGTCTTTGTGTTTCTTTAGTCATCGGGAGCATCATTACAGGTTTGTACAATTTTCCAGAGATATCAATAAGAAAAATAAGAAAGACTTAATTGAATTGTAAAATGAAAGTTTCTTGACCAATGCATGAGCAGAGTTTGATTTCTTACTTCACTGTATCACCAGGGCTTTCAAGGCGTAAAATTAAAAAAAATCATTAGAATCTTATTAGAAGATAAATTTTACCTATTTTTCTTCCCCAGCTTTCATCAAGTCTGACCTCAAACGCTACAAGGCTTCTCTAGCTCCGCCCCTCGCAAACCATTGCGACAAGCTATCTCCATGAAGAAGCTTGAACCATCAGTCTTCCACAGTGGTGAAATATGTCTTCATAGTTGTGAAAATTTCCGTCTGCTATCTTTGTTTCTAGATATAGGGAGGATTAGTTTTTGGGGCCGGCAGACTATTTTTCATCTATCTCAGAACTGTGCGAACTATTACGCTTAAAGACGTACAAATATCTGTGATAGAAAAATTCAAACAATTGGAAAAGTAAACCACTTTTATTTTTAAAAAATCCCAGTGAAGACTATACGAATGAAATTCTATACCATCACCGTATTAATTTCAGATTTTATCTGAAAGGAAGTAAAATTTTCCAATTGTTTAAATTCAAGGATTCTGCATCTGAGTCCTGACGCTCAAATTGTGCAGCTTTTTTGTGCTCTTCGTATTTATAGATGTCTGTGCTTCCACTTATACATTTTTCATTGAAAGACATTTGAATGTCAGTTATCTTGATCTGATTTCGATTGCTTTTTATCGAGCTTAGTCAGAAGTTGGTGTTTTTTGTTAGTTATTATATTATAAGGGTGTTTATGTGAGGAAAATCTCCTGTTGATGAATCTTACAAAAAACAGAAGAGATACACACAAAGTTATTTTACTACTCCACTGGAATTAAATCCCCCATGAAATTGTATAAATACTTTTACATGGACCGTACTAATATGCATAAGATACGTACAAAAAAAAATGTTGATTTATCTGTTAATCAGATTTGTTAAAGATGAAATACTGTTAATAAGTAAAAGGTGTTACAAAGTATGAGAATACTGGTTTGCCATGCATACCATAGATTTGAGATATCCGGATACTTGAATTATTGCGAAGCATTCTGGGAGTTATAAAGAATTCTCAGCTCTAGAAATGGTAAAAATGTGCTTCTTTTGTGCCTTTACTTCATTAAAATATTCTCATTTGCATCAAATTAATCTTGGTGCTTCACGTTATTTGGTGGTAAGACTTGCCAAGTTACTATAGATATAGTATATTTAAATTAGACTTTTATGTAGACTTTGAAACAATTTTTATGATAAAAAAGAGAGCGAGAAATAAAGTTAGGAGATTATATTATTTTTAATGACATTTTCAATAAGTAAGTAATTATTTAAAAAGATAATAAAGGAAGAATTTAGGGGGGGTATTCATTATTCTTGGTTTTATTGACGTAAATATATTTCTAAAAACCTTCACTACCAAAAAGAGTATTCATCTTTAAGTAGAGACGTCATCTGTTTGTTGATGTCAAAGCACAAATTTCATATTGAAGATATATGCCTGTTAATCTGAAGTCTTCCGCCAATTTAAAGTTTATATGTTCTTAATGATAAAGAATACAATGATTCAACTTATTAACTTGCACAAAATACAAAATGTATTAAACTTGGATAAACACGTTAGGCTAATTTTGATTAAAAGTTTAAAATGAGTAACAGTGGCGTAGCCAAAAAAAATTAGGAGGGGGATAAAGATAATTTAAGTCCCTTCCTATTGTCAAAAAAAAAAAATGTTTTTTGACTTTCGGAGGGATAAATTCTCAATTATCTCCCTTGTCCATATCCCTGATAAGTAATATTTTCTGAAAGTTGTTGATTATGAATTATAAAAGGACATATAATCCGAGGCTGCCCGGCTACGAAGGAAAAACTTAATATCGCATAAAAATATTCTCCATTCAAATCAAAAACCTTTCTGAGAAACTAGAAAATGATGCCAAGTCCCCTATTGCGATGTTTCTTATCTTCGTATCGCCTCGTATTATTAAACATTTGCTATATAGATCAACTAAAAGGAGATCATTTTGGAAATTCCGTCCTCCGTCTCCGTTGGGATCTTCCTACTTCGAACAAGATTTGACCGATCAAAACTTTTCTACGTGATGTTTTTTTTGGGGAGCTTAGTTTTCGTAGTGTGCAGATTTGCGATACTTAATTGCATTTTAAATTATACTAACCAAAGAAAAAGATAACTTTAAATGTTTTCCAATTTTATAAAATGCAGTATTTGTAAATAATCAGGTTTTAGAAATTGTTCTTTTACTTTTAAGCTGAGTATTTTAATATATTACTAAATTTTAGCTCTTAACCTAATTGTTTGGGATTGAAATGAGTACTAATGGATTGAAACTAGATCATACTTTTAGAAACCGTTTTGGTGTTCAATTTTGCACTGTTACGCAAGTTCCTGCTCATTATTAGCAGCTAAAACTATTTACACACACTTAGTGTGATACAGAATTTGCTCTTAGAATTAGGTTTTAAACAAATAACGCTTCAGAATCTAATGGTACGAGATAGTGAACAAATTTGCAGATTTACGAAACTTTTATTTATTTATCACCATTAAATTTATAGTGCTACAATGAATGTCATGGATGTCTCAAGATTATCCATTAAGTTTTGAATATTCTAAATATTTAGTTGAGAATACTGCACTTAGCTGGCACTTCCATTTTGAGTAACCTAGTAAACTAACTACGCATTATTTTATTTGACTGCATGCTTGATCTGGTTATATTGTAGTGTCAATTGTACATTTATGTGAATGGTGTAGTATTTATTTTTCACCTTCATTTGAAGTTAAAATAAAGCTGGAGAATTTTGTAGAAGAAATGAAATAAGAGGCAAGAAGACCAAAACAAGCCTCGTAATCTAGACGGGTTACAAAGTGACAACAAAACAATTTAAAACCTAACTACCTGATTTTACTTTTTGTGTTTCTTTCGAATGTCTTATCAATTTTTAAATTAAATTTGTGTTATGTGAAGCCGTCAATAAGTAAATAACGAAAAATAAATTAATATTTACTGTACACGCTTATAGTACATATTTGCTGATTTTGTTACTTGTTTACGGAATTCATTTAAGATTCCATTACAGCAATATTATTTTCGGGAACCTCATTTATTCACCTCCCGAAAACTCAGGGTTTTACTAACCACTGGCTAAGTGGGCTATGCAAACGTAGCAGATAATTCCTTTCGGTACATTAAAATGTATTCTTTAAAGAAACTAAAAGTGTATGGTAAAACGCATTAAAAGCTATTGCAAATAGATGGAACAACTAAATTACAAAATCAAATTTTGAAGAAAAAAACCCCTTACAAATCCACGTTTATAACCCGCTATTAATGCCCACGTAGCTTTTTCTTGCTGATTTTGCCTACTCTCTGATTATATTTGTGGCATAATTGTTATGGATATAAGTACTAATCGATAAGTGTCTTGCGGGAATATTTTTTAGAATTTTGAAACGCTCAATCAACTTTTTAAACAGGTCTAATAATTTCTCTGTATTATGTATTTTTATAAGGATTGATAGTATGCATTGTAAACGCAGCCTGTAATTCAAAATGTTTAATTGAATGTCAAAGATGTTGCAATTGTATTTTATCTAATTTGCCTGCTTAACAAAAAATGTCTTCCATATTATCGTACAAGCATCTGTAATAAAAGTTAGAGTCATTCAAAATAAATTTTATACCTAACTCTTGACTTTGTGTTTTTATCATTACTTTTTCTGAGTGTTACAGAAAAAGTGTCAAAAGCCTCTTGATCTAGAGGATTTCCAGTTTCTCATGAAATTCTTATTTAAATTCATTATAACTCTGTAATAATTATGCACTTTTCCGCCTGATAATGGAATAAAACTAAAAAAAGGGCAGCTTTATACGAGAGGAATATGAATATGTATAACAATAGTTTAAATGTAAAATTATGACTAGTTGTATACGTAAAAAATATTAATTAAAACGTAAAATTGCATCAATTACTGAATAAAAATAGTTATTGACATGTGTGAAAATATTGTTCTATACAAAAAGTGAGAATTTCAGTTAGTGAAAATACTTTATCCTTCCAGAGTTTCTAAAGAACAAAATATCTTTAGATATTCATGAATAAAAACAGTTCACAAAAATCTACATAGCATACCAAATTTCATATAACGATACTGCTATTGTATTCCCTGAGCGTAAGTAATTTGAAAGGACAGAATTCCAGTTTATTTTTCTACCATTTGCTACCTTCTGTCTTACGAGCGTTTAAAAATTTCGCATTTCCTTTTGAGAATCTTCACAGGTAAGATTTTTCTTCACTCTGTATATTCTCAGAGTACATTCCCCGTTTTCACACGACTTCGTTCTGCAAAGGAACACAATTTGTAAGTTTTAATAAAAATGTTTGGTGCTGACAATATGCATTTAAAATTGACACCACAGCATTTCTTTTCTCTCATATAATTTCATAAGTTTCTACATAGTATGAAGTATGTCCAAACGAGCTTTTTAATAAAGAATATGATTTTTGAGTGCGTTGAGGAACATTTAGTGCATCCCCAAAAACCCCCCCAAAAATTCCTTTTTTTTGTCATTGTTGGTTTTCAATCCTACAAATTGACACTTGGTCTAAGGATTTCTATTATTATGTTATAATCTGGTTCTTTTCCCACTGAACTGAAAACTTGAAGAAAAAACAAGTGCGATACTTCAAATGCATTTTTAAATTTCCATTTAAAATTAGTATTATGTTCAAATGTTGCTTTATAATTTAGCCCCTTTATTTTATAAGGGGGATTTATAGCTCAAATTGTTGTTCATCCATCCCAAAGATTTAAAATTATGTTTTATTTAAAAAAAAAATTGTCTGGGCTTTTTATGTTTGAGTGGAATAAGTAAACATGTTGTGAAAGGGTTTGTGATATGCGAATATTATATAGCTAAAAATCAATTCAGTTAACAGTAGTTATAAGTTATTTCTTTGAGAACGCAATTAAGTTCACTATACTATAACCTATTTCATTCCAATATTGTAGTTATTTTTATTATTTGAGAATGCTTTTCGCACTCTGCTATAATCATCCAAAATATTTTTTTTGTAAAATCTCAGGTGGTCTTTTGGTCCTAAAACACTAAAGTACACGAAAAAAGTAATTCAGCACATTCTTACTTCTTTGAACTTTTAATTTTATTTAAAGATGCCAAAAAAAAACCTCATCAGATCGAATCACTCGGCTGAATAAATATGGACACAAAGAACTTAAAAGGACGTAACGTAGAGAAGATTTCAGAATATACCTCCCTACCAAACAGAGAAGTCTAAAAATTTCATTTTATGTGGCCATAGAAAAAGATCCCCTCAAAATATTTTTATGGCTACACCAGTTTTGCTGGAAGATATCTTTAATTATTTTTATTAAAACAATATTATAAGGTATAAAATCTGAAAATTATAGAATGGGACAGCCATGGGATGAGAAATATATAAAATTATCTATGGGATCAGGAATTATATAAAAAAGTTGTTTTGAATGACACTTTGTAGGTTGCCATAATATATCGTGCACAACTAACCAATTTATGTTGGGGTTTCTGTCGTAGATATTGGTTTTATTTACAGATGGATTAGAAATATCACTTAAGAAATATTTTTTTAATTAATTTTAATTAAGTCAAAAAAAATTAAGTATTGTTTTGTTAAAAAGTAATTTTCTAGCAACACGTAACTGTTTATGATTAGCACATGCTTTAATTACTGATACATGCTATTCCAAATATAATATATTTGGAATCATTATGGAGTTTCTTTTATTATTTCAAAGTATTATTTTGCTTAGTAGCACCATAATGTCTCCTTTTTATCCAACAAAGTAATTATTAACAACTTTTTTTACTGACTCCTGATCCCATGGCTGTCCCATACTATAATTTTCAGAATTTATACCTGTTTATATTACAAGAAACAATATTTTCAAAATGTTTTCAATGATATCAAATCCTTTTTTTTAATTTTTATAAAATAATAAATTTTTTGCGGTCGTGGTCAAGTTGCATATAAAAATAAATTTGGTTAATTTGAGAGGGTGTTGTTTTGATTATGTTGTGCCACATTTTTTGTGATACCTATTATTTTGAAAAAAAAAATATAGCTAGTTCTGAAGTTTCAGGATACTTTTGTAATACAATAACTTCAATTTTTAGCGAAACTCTCCGTCATTTATCTTTTCTTTGCATGATTCTTGCGCTACAAAACATTAACCAAACCAAATCTAACAATATATTCTCTTTTATTAGTCTATATACAAGGCATATGAGCTATTTCTTCGTGTGGAAAAATTCCCATTCCTTCAAAATGCCCTCTTTAAAATTTCAGATTTTTTTGACCAATAGTTTCGTCTGAAGAAAACTTTAAAGTAGGGACGTTATTTTACGACTACCCTGTAGTTCAAAGTTCTGTCACAATAGTCAGGATTCTTGATTAGTCACAGAGAAGTATTCTTCTCAGTTGGAAGGGTCGGAAGCATGATTAAAACAACTCAACTCATCATCATATGACTGGATGATTAAGTTTCTTTTTCTTTTTCAGCAAAACAAGAGATATACATGTGTGTTCTGGACGTGAAGATCTGTCTGTTGTTTTTAAATCTATGAGCGCTTTGTTCAAAATGAGCTCGTGTTTTTATGGATCTCACGCTCTCGCAAAGTTTATTCGGAAAGAGCGATCAAATTATAAAACTTTTTAAAATATTTAATTTCATACTTTGCAAGTATGTATCTTATATTTTTAAGCGTATTTGAGTAAGCAAGTGTACAAAATATTAATTTTAGTGAATAAATGTAAAAAACTGTCCCTTTGGTAGTGTAGCAATTAAATATAAACATAATCTAAATGTGATAGATACGTAGGAATCCCAAGTGTCCAACCGGAGAAGTTTAAAATGCCTAGATCTATCCTTATTTAATTTTTCTGCATGCCGTTTTTATTTGTGTAATTCTAAGTTGCATAAAATGATATTTTGTGTTAAAATATTATCTTTGTACTTCTGACTGTAATTTTCAAAAATTAGTATTTGAAAAATCTCAAGTTTATGGTCCTGCTCATTTTTTTAAGATTTAATGCTTATTTTCAAAATTTTGCTTCTGATGGATCGTACAAAATTATAGAAAACTTCGATAAATACGAATAATTATGTATTTTGCTATTTTTAATGCATTGTAATTTTGGAGTATTTTATTTGTGAGTAAGATCAATTTATCATTTGTATTTTTAATTTTGTAAATTACACCTATTTTGATGAATGTATAACAAACTTCTAAATCTTTTAATTAATCTTCAATTATATAATTTTTTTGTTGATTTCAAATCTAATTTCAAGCTTGTATAAAAACATATTTCTTGTGAATAGAACAATATTAGGTTCTTATGTATTATCCCGTCGACCATCAGTTTCCGCGTCACATTTAATAGGCTATGGCTTTGCATTTTTGTTTTCAGCAGCACAGTCGATGGTATAATATGAAAGTACCTTACTTTCTTTATGTTTTTCTAAGGTGTTTTTGTTTTCTTATGTAGAGTCTAAAGTATGGCTTCATGCACTCAAACAAGTAAAGCTGTGTCTGATGTACAGGGTAATTAAAATTCTTTTACTTCATCTTTTAATAGTACAAATTATTTTACTAAATTTTAATATTAAATACCATTTGAGTGAGTAAAAAGCCAAGGGATACAAGTGAAAATTAGTGTACTGGTTTTATGTGTGTGGTGGATAAAATTGTGTTTACAAAAAATTTAATTCAATTAACTTCTAGGACAGGGATGGCCAACCATCAGCAGATGTGCCACAGTGGGGCAAGGGGTAGTTAAAATAATGGCCCATGAAAAAATATCTACCATCATCAATGAGGTTTCAGTTCTCCGTCTATTATCCTCTAAACTCTGTTCCAATAATTTAATAAAAAAAAAAAAAAATTGTGTTCTTTTAGTTATCTAAAGTTGCAATTTTGTGTGGGCCAAATATCTTTTTAGAAGCTTATATGACAGTATTCTATCCCTATCCACTCTCATTTTTGAAGTTTCTTAATTTAGAACCAATTTTATTGGATAACTTAAAAAATTGTAAGATTATCTTTTCACTGATTACAATGGTAGATAACTGTTTCGGGTTTTTGATATTTATCTAAAGTTATTGATTAAGTAAAGGATTTTCAAATTACTAAACATTGAAAATGTGTTAAAAAACTCGTCTTGAGTGAGAATTCTTAAAACTTTTCGGGGGTGTACATCTATTTTAGTTTTTACATTTCCACTACCCAGACGTACATGAAAAACAATGTGTTTTGCATAAAATCTTCATAAAAAGCCAATGAATACTATTTTATATTTTTTGTACATATTGAAAAAAGTGGACGTGGCACGTCTAAGTTATGTTTCCCAAATAGTGTCACTCTTTCTAAAAATGGTTGGCCACCCCTGTTCTAGAAGATTTGATATTCTGTTCTGATTTATCACTGTTACTAAGATCCCTTTTCTAGGGAAAAGAAACTTTATCAGCACCACACATGGTGAAACATTCATCTACCCATCTAATGTTAGCAGAAGTTTTTCTATATTGTCACGTTGACCCCTTGACTTCTAACCCACTTATTTTTGTTCAGTTTCTCAGTTATTTTGCATGAAGCTCTTTATTAGTACATTCTAGCTCTTCTTTGAGCCCCTTGTCTTAGACAAATGTTAACTATTAAATGTTAATTTTAGATTAAATTTTAAGTACCCAAGTCTCAGAAATTTTTAAAAACAAACATATTTCATTATTTTAGTACACTCATCTCTTGGAATCAAAATTCAAATTTAGATAATTGTTTAACTAACTGTTATTTTACAATTTTTGTATGAAATTTTTTTTTATAGTTTGTATAAGTATTTATTTTAGATGGTTTATATCATTCAGAATTCTTCTCAGTTTCTTAACTTTATGTGATTAATAATTCAATTTTATTTAATTAGAATGTGTGGATGGACTAGTAAAATGCTTTTCATCAGTAAAGTTACCCATCAATGATGACAATGAAACTTTTCATCGACTTCAAGAGAAGTTAGAATTTATTTTACTGCTTGGTTTGAAAGGTAATTATGCAAAAATTTGTATGATTTTTTTATATAAACCTCTGAGATTTGCTTAAAAGTATTTTTCAATTCTATAGTTGGTAAACAATTTTTCAGTACGTCAAGCTACTTACACATTTTTTACATAAATCTATTAAACTTTCATTTTTAATGTGGGATTCAATTTCTTGTAAAACTTTTTTTAATGATAGGTAAAACTATTTAATTTCTTAAACGTTGTTTTTCAGAGAAGCCAAGCATTTTTGGAGGAAAGAAATCTTTTTGGGAGTACATTTTCTCATGTTATAATTCTTCTAAACGATCTCATTCAGGAATCAAATTTGTAAAATCATGTTCTGAGGTAAGAATTGAATAAGTCATTCTATTTTCCTCACATACTGTTTTTGTAGAATGTTTTGAAAAGTAATGAATAACTTTTGTTGTCAGCTAAAAACCTCCATTGGAAGAGGACGAGCTTTCATTAGATTTTGTTTGATACATCAATCACTTGCAGATTCCTTACAAACTTGCTTCATTGATCAAAAAACTACAAGGTAAATTTTGATACTTTGTCCAGTAAAATAACTAGGAAAATAAAATATATAATCAACCTACAGGAGAAAAGCATTGTCGCTTTTGGGGAATCTTTTGAAAGTGGTAGAAGGAACAAGCAGATTTCAAAATATTGCTATGCTGAAATTTAATTGGTTGTAGAGATTTCAAGGTACAAAGTAAGGCCATCATGTATTGTCAAATTTGGCATAATTTCGAACAGAGTAGTTCAGCCAGAAGTGACTTGGTGCTTTTTTTCCTGTATGATATTTTTCCTATGTGATATAAATTTTATCAGCAAAATGTATGTTAAATTATGAATTTCTTCTACAGTACCCATGTATTTATGTGTTCATAATTATTTTATAAATTTATTAATGAGTTAATTCATTTTTTTGTTTTTCCCCCCTTGGAATAGGGATCATTATGTGGAAAGAAGCCTACCTTGTCAGCAAAAACTTTGGTCTCCTTTTATCACTTCTTTATACAATCTCAATGAAATAAAGTTTGATTTGAATTCACAGTATTCAGAACTTGATACATCTTGGCCTACTTTTGCCAGGTGTGTATTTTTTCCATAATTACTTTTAACTGTTCTGTTATTTTTTCATTTATAGTTTTTCTTACAAGTTGGTTTTAGAAGTCACTGTTTAACATGATTCATTGTTAGATGGGAAACTTGACTGAATTATGTTACAAATTTCATTTTCAAAAGAAATGTCTGAATATTTTCTGACTCCTTAAAAGATAAAAATATTATTTTATTTGATTTAATTAAGCAGAAAATAAGCTTAAAAAGAACAATTAAATAAATAGTATCAATGGTTCCTACTCACAGAAATTGTCATAAACAGAAAAAAATATTTTCCTCAATGTACAGGGTGGTTATAAAATAAGTTGGCTTGTTTGGTCCCTTGTAGCTCTGGTTCTAGTGGACAGATGTTGATGAAATTGTGTATTTATGTGATATAGAAACCGTGGGAAATCAAAATACACAGGAAATTTCTCACTCGAGAAAAGTTTTTTTTTTCTGTTAGAAAAAGTTTAGGATTAATATCAGATCACAGATGTTGATGAAATTGGGTATTTATGTGATATAGAAACCGTGGGAAATCAAAATACACAGGAAATTTCTCACTCGAGAAAAGTTTTTTTTTCTGTTAGAAAAAGTTTAGGATTAATATCAGATCACAGGGATAAAACTTACTAGCCAAAGACCATTATCAATATCTCATTGAAAGGAACCATCAAGGCATAAACTGATCCCATCTATTTTGATTTTCACAACTACCCTTTGTCCATGCTTTGCTTCTAAAAAAATATTTACCAAATTTTTCCTGAGTGCTAAACTTAATCCTTAATGCCTCTTTTGCAATAAAAAACTTTTCAAGTGAAAATCGCCATCTGTTGGTCAAAAGTTAAACAAATTTTTTATTGTGTATTTCGATTTCCTATGGTTTATATAGACATATACCAAAGTTCATCAACATCTGACCACTAGAACCAGAAATACAGTTGTTATATTATAGCCACCCTACAATTTTCTACTTGTGTTTTGTTCTACTGTAGTTTAGCTGTAACAAGTACCTAAAAATTTTCAACTTTTAAACACTTTTGCAGAAAAGTTTTCTGTCCATCTGAAAATACTCTTAGTTCTCCAAGTCCTGCACTGGTATGTTTAATTTATTTCCTATTATGTAATTATTTTATGCATTTTTACACTAAAATAAAATTGTTTTGAAATTTTATTTACCCTTAAAAGTAGTGTTTTAACCCATTTTAAGACCCTATGGGTTGCATCCAAAGATGATTGCTCTTAGTGAGTTGCAGAATTTTCAACTGGGAAAAAACAGTATAACAATGATGTCAAAATTTCGGGGGGGGGGGGGTTAAATAACTAAAATCTCCCCTACCGACCCTGGCTCTCAGTTTGTCTTTAATGTGGAAACTGTTAATGTAATTGTTTACATACTTATCAGAAATTTACATTACATAATAAAAGAACATATTACTATTTTTAAATAGATATGACAGACTGTTAGTTTTCAGTTAATTGTTATAGCAATTATTCATAAAGAATAATGACTCTATTTTGGTTATTGGGGAAGTAGTCAACAGCTTAATTTAATCTCATTATAAT
Source organism: Tetragnatha montana (assembly GCA_963680715.1). Lineage (NCBI taxonomy): Eukaryota > Metazoa > Arthropoda > Arachnida > Araneae > Tetragnathidae > Tetragnatha > Tetragnatha montana. The sequence continues at coordinate 34,596,000 of OY796684.1, forward strand.
AATAAATATAAGTAATAATAAAAACTGTTCACTTGTCTCATTAAGTTATTGTGTTTTTATAGGATACATACCATCTTGTCGAAGCTAATACTATGTTGGAAGCTAATGTTCTGTACCTACAAAAGAAATGTGAAAGTTTAGAAAAAGAAATTGAAAATAATGAAAAAAAAGCTACATCCAGTTCTTATGAAAAGGTGAATTATATTTTACTAAAATTCTAGTACCTTTAAAGTTTTAGATATTTTACTGTCCTATTCATTTTTAGAATAAATGTTTTAGTGTATACTGATTAACATTATTATTTTATCGGAAATTTTTATATGTAATATATTTTCTTCTGTATTGCCTTTCTATAGGTTTTGGAAGAGAGTCTTTTAAAGAATTCTGCAGAGATAAACGGAACTGAAGATTTATCAGAAGAAAACAATTACTATCATTGTAGTGATTCTTTTAAGAAGTATCATGAGTTCGTAAAGAATATCAATGCAGAACTTTTTTTAAAATGTGAAGGTAGCACCAAAGATATATGTGATAATACAAATGATTGTCTTGATAAAAGTTTAAAATCTCTAGTACAGGAACCTTCTTTAGATAGTCTTTCTGATGTAAATCCCATGGAAAATTATTGTGACACTGCTAAAGTTTTAAACATTTCTATTAGTGAAACGCACTTTCCATCTCTAATTTTACCTACCACTGATGCTACAGCTTCAGGGCTAAATGTTGGGTTTGGGGATGTTGATTCAAGAAATAGCTTTTGTGATAGAATTTTGCCTGAAAATTTTGTTCCACCTATTAATAGTGAAATCTCAGGTTCTTTGGGTTCATTGTTCTTGAACACTAAACTTGTAATTAGCAAACTTGAGAACTCTTTTCTTAATCAGGATGTTAGTTCTTTGGCAAGTAACTTAAATAGCTTGAAATACTCGTGGCATGCTTTTGAATCTTGCCTCTTATCTGAATTAGAAAACTTCAAAGAGTTGTATTTACAGAAAAAATTCTTTGCAGATTATACAATTCATATCAAATCTTTATCTGTAAAACAAGAGACTATGATTGATACTTTGGCAAAAAATCTAAACTCTTCTGTTAAAAAAAATGAATCCCTTTACAATTCAATGTCATTGTTGAAAGATAAACTTCATTCTTTTGGTTTGTTAAAAATTAAAAATCACAGTGATTCTTCTAATAGTGAATTACCCTCTACTGACAGTTCCACTAAGTATTTTGAGGAAGATATTGACTTTAAATCTTGTGAATATCTTATTGATGATTGCTTAGAACCAATAGAAATTATGAAGTCTTCGTTTTCTAAACTTCATGCACTTAATAGTCAAGTTACCACCTTACAGTCCTCGATAGAATCTTCTCATAAATTAAACGATGACTTGATTTCTCGGGTACAAGACCATGAAATGCATATGAAGGGCATAACAAAAGAGTTACAAGAAGCTCATCATCTTTTGTCTGTGATGAGGAAGCAGCATCAAAAGTTGCAGTCAGCTGAAAACATTGTTAAGTATGACTTACAAGAAAAGCGCAAGCTATTGAATAGACTGAAGGAACAATTAGAAACTACTCGAGAAGATAGCAATCTCATGTGGCAAAAGAATTCTCAATCAGAAGTTGAGTGGAAGAGCTTAAGAAAGGAGTTTGTCGAGAGACATAAGCAAAATAGTGAAGAAAGTGGTTTTGTTGACGAAAAGCTTCTGGACCAAAGTTCTAGTCCTTCCAGTTCTACAGAAGAAAATATCTATGTTGATGAAGTGGTTGATGGGGGCTTGGAAAATTGTGAAATACAGTTAAATAAAGTTAAGAAAAGTCGTCTTGATTTACTAGAAGAACAGTGCCAAATTCTATGTACCAATCTACTCAACAGTTCTCAAAGACGCCAAGAGTTAGATTCTCATTTAGAATCATTGTGTAAAATGATTGAAAGTCCTTCAGCACAAATAAACACTCCTGATGAAAATGTAACTGAATGCCATGAAGATATTTATTTAGAAGTTCCATCTTTGAATCCTGATGAAAAGAGTGAAGTTAGCTCCTCAGCATCTCTTGAAATTGATAGTTCTGACTTAGATTTCTGTACTTATGATTCCCTTAACTCCATTGAAGTATCAAAAGATATCAGTTTGGTGGATTCTGAAGTAGTTGTTGCAGCTGAGAAGGACTCCTGTTGTAAAAATGGATCATCAGTTGAAGGAAGTTTTGTAAATTTTGTTCCTATTTTACCTTCAGAAGAACTTTCTCTTGATGTAAAACCTGTGTTATCACATTCATGTCCTGAATTTTCAGAGGCTATTGACTTCTTTAGTAAAAATTCCAATTCTACTGAGCATAATTTATTAGTGATAAAAGATATACCTGAAGAGAGTGGATCTAATGATGTAGAATTAGAAAAACTGTGTGCCTCAAATTATGAAAGGTGAGCATTTTGCAATACTTAACCTTGTAAAGTACAATAGAACCTTGATAGAGCGACCCCTCCTGGGAACAAAAATGGTCATAATAACTAAGACGTTATAACAAGCAAAATTAGTGATAATCTGCACCTTTATTATCAGTTGCTGTAACAAAGCAGTCTCTTTATCTGGGGTCGTTGTAGAGGCACTATTGTAATATCAATGAAATACATCTCCTATGAATAATAATTCCAATTATTATAGTTAATGCTATAGGTAAATTTTAGACATTTGACATGTTTGATTACTTAATAACTGTTGGTATATCTTAAATTTCATTAATTTTGTATAAAATTGAAAAAGCTTTAAGAATTGAAATTTTTGCATTAAATAAAAATTAATGATTAAGTTAAAGAAATAGCTTGAATTAATTGGCCTGTTTAAAGGAGTTTTGTAATTTGAACATTATTAAAGTTTTACTGTGTTTTGTATTTCTTTGTTTAACTTTCTAAATTATGGTGCTACATAATTTTGCTCTGTTTCAGTATTCTCTTAAATCATGATGTTTCTTTGAAAACGATTGCAGAACTTGAAGAAGAAAATAAAATTTTACAATCCAGACTAAGAGATCTAGAAAAAGAAAACAGCTCATTTTCTAGTAAAATTAATCAGTGCAACACCATTGAAGCTGCAAAAGAGCATGAGATATCAGCCTTGCAGTTTCAGCTCAATTCTCAAGCTCTGCAATATGAAAAAGCTATAAAGGTAAGTTTCTTAACTCTAAGGGAGGTTGTAAAAATCAAATTCTCTGTGAGTGCAAGATTGATTGAAACAATTATGTATAAAATTGGAAAAATATATATTTTTTCCCTCATCAGGAATATAGTGACAACAGTGATGAGTTAAAAGACATGAAGGACAAAATAAGTGAACAAGAACAACTTATTCTTTCACTTGAAGAAGCATTAACTGAAATTCAAATTGAAAGGGAAAATGAAAAAGAATTTCAGTGGGAACAAGTAGGTGAAATTTTAATTTGAAACTCAGCGTTTAAGTCTTACCTGTTTAAAGAAGAATTTCCTTTCTTTGTCGTAAAATTAATTATAAATAAAATAGGTTCTATTCTGTCTGAGTACAATTTAAATAAATTTTGAAGATAATAGTTTATTTGATTTGATTTTCTTATATTTATTTGTTCTGTAAATTATGTGCAAAACACGAAAAATGAGATTTTTTGATGCTTTTGAGCAGTCTGTTAATATTATTTTTATTTCAAATTTTTTACACCATTTTTAAATGTTATTGGTCGGCACAAAATAAGGGGCATGTCTATTGAATTAAAAAAATTCTTGGAATATTTGAGAAAAACATTTAATTGAGATTTTTAATGCTCTTGAGCAGTCTGTTAATATTAATATTTTTACTTTAAATTTTGAAAACCATATTTAATTGACATTAGAAACAAAATGAGGGGGTATGTGAGTTTGAAATAAAATAATTTTTCATCATAGGATTTTGGAACCGTCTAATGTAGGTAGACTTTGAATCACTGTTCTAATATTAATACTACATTGATATATAAATCAACTCAAGTTAGTAATTGATGATAATACAGCTTTAAAATTATCCTATTTGCTTCACATTAGTCAATTGTTTGTTCAAATATTCAATATAATTCCAAATGTCTTGTTGTTTAATAGATTATTACATGCATTTTAACAACTTTTATTTTTTTCATTTTGAACTATTTAGCTAGAAGATTTTAAAAGATACAGTTTGAAGGATAGAGAAGGAATGGAGTCTGAAATTTCGTTTTTACAAAACTACTCCAAAGAACTTCAAAAGAAAGTAATAAAGCTTCTTAAGTAAGTAATGAACTTGACACCAAAATGCTTCTGAGAAAAAAATAGTGTTTGAAAAGTATCATTTTTAGCATACTTTAAAAAGAAAGGTACTCTCTACATAGTATTTTTTGGTAGATCCTATGTATTGAATTGAAGAAAGTTTTGGTCTTGATGTGTAGTTTGCCTATTGTATCTGGACAGCTTTGGTTGTTTTATGATTTGTTAGAATTTCCATGCATCTTTTATAGTATTACCAGTTTTTAGTCTAAGCATTTAAGACTGAACTTTTCTACCTTCCCTATAGTTTAAATGCATGATATGGTCTAAAATATAGGCTGTTAGGAAATTGAATGCCTTCTTTAAATTATTGAATACTTTTGATTTCTATTATCTTTTGGATTTCATTTTTTGTTTGATGTTACAGGCAAAAAGATGTGCTCTGGAAACAAAATGATCATCTAACATTTGTTCAAAAAATTCAAATTGATGATCGTTGGATGGCTGATAACGAAGTGTCTGAGTGCCTAGGATGTGGAAGCAATTTTTCTTTCATTTTGAGAAAAGTGAGTATTTTGTAGAAAATTATTGTATACAGTCGTGTATAAAATAAGTTTTTATGCATGAGTGTGTATATTTTGATTAGATTTTATGTTCTTTTCTTTTGGGTGAAACAAATTTGTGCTTTGTAAATAAAATGAATTTATCGTACTTATGACTTACAATGCTTACTTTTTAGCATCATTGTCGTCATTGTGGCAGAATATTTTGCTACTCTTGTTCAAATAATTGGTTGCTTACTCCATCTAGCAGGTATTGCTTCTTTGATACATACATATATTTTGTTTCAATGACTTGGGTAAACTATTTTTTGATGATTCATATTTTTTATAGGAAGCAGATACGTGTTTGTAATGATTGTTATATGCAACACATGGAAATAAAGGAAGTGGTCAGAAGAAATAGCAATCCTACTTACTATGATGATGAAAGTGAAGAAGAAGCAACTAATCTCTCTCCAAGTAAAGGAAATGAATCTCCAATTATTGTAAATGGTTCCTTTTCTGGTATGTTAAAATATGAAATTGAACTTTTACTTATTTAAGCATTTGATAATCGTATGCATACAAGAACTTACACCAAGCATACAGTGACTGAAATCCCTATCCCCCTTCATTTGACTGTCCTACGAAAGATGCCATCAAAACAGTATCATATGAAACTTAAGAACAGGTTTTTTTGATATCTTCATAGAAGTAGTTAAACTAGGTGGAGTTTTATGTACTTCAAAAGGGAAAAGAAGGAATTTTAGTTTTCAGAACTGATTTTTCCATGTTCTTAAGTTTAACAGTAAGTAATGTTTTTGTGAATAATATTATTGTTCATCTTTTTTCTTCTGTGTACAGAATTTATGTATGAGTTTGTATGCTGAATAGAAATAATTATTAGTCTAATTCACCTTTTTTTTGCCATATAAAAAGAAATTAAGGAATTAATCTTTCCTAATAGAATCTAGTTGCCCTGGAATCTATTTCTTTTTCTCAGCTTATAATATTGCTTTACCATGCGACTAATAGAGAAACAGTTTTTAAGATACTAAAAAATTAACCCTACCAACATTTTTACTTGTAAACTTAAAACATTTATTTGATTTTTATGTAATACTAACTTATCTTAAAAATTTTACCTGTTTGCATAATATTTTTTTTTCTTTTTAGATTCTGAGCAAACCAGAGCCCATAGTATAGTATCTCTTCCTGTATTGGAAGGGAATCAATTACAAAAGAAAAGTCATTATGCTAGTGCCCCTGACTTGCATTTAATTTTGAACTATGATTCTGACTCCAGAGAATTCAAGTATGCTATACATTATTCATTTCTTATGAAACTAATTATGATTTACCTTAAAGTTGAAAGTGTTAAGTCCAACAATAAACTGTTTCTGATGACAAATATTTTTTTACTTAAACTAACAAATCTACTATTTTTTTTAACCAAACAAGGCTGTTTATATGGCTGCATTCATAATTTGTGTTTCCTCATATAAATGTTTCCAATAAAATTTATCTTTTGACATACAATTTTTAAAGCACCTATGACTGATGCTTACAAAAAAGAATATTTAATCATGATAGAGAATTTAAAGAAATATTTTGTAATTCTTTACTCATAAGAAGAATACATTTCCCCCTGATCCTTAAATATCTTAATGGTTCATATATCTCTCTTAAAAAAATCTATGACCTAAAATAAAAGTTTTTTGTTTATGATTTTCTTTTTCAACTGTTTTATCTCTTGATTAGTACTGTTTACTGCATTATAAGACTTCACCACAATAATATTCGTGTGTAATATTAATAAAACTTTTCCTTTCAGCCCTTCAATTCAGCCTGCAGTTTTGTGTGAGAATGAAACTTTTGAAAATGGTGTCCATGGGGATCTGATTATCAAATCTGGTGAGGAAGCTCTTCTTCCCATATCTTGTGAAACAGATTCCAGTCAACTACATTGGTCTGTCTATCCACAAGAAGTAAGTAATAATTTAATTAATATAAACACATAATTTAAAACCACCTTAATTAAATCTGGAATTTTTTAATGCAAAAATCTAACATCTTTTGAGTTTAAATTATATATACTGACCAAAACAGTTACAAGAATCAAGTTTCCGGTCTTTCTGGTCCTTTAAGCATCTGTCTATTTTCTATTAATGATTTTACCTCTCTGTATAATTCTTAGTCTAGCCTTTGTCTTAGTCTTTCAAGAGTAATTTTTCCTACACAAAAATCATTATTTGATGATAGTGGAAATTAATCAATCTAGATCTAATATAGTGCCCATCAAAAAATTTGATCTATATTCATATTAATATCTAATCAAAATATGCATTACTTTATGAGATGTTGGTTCAAATGTAAAGACTTGAAACACAGACTTTATAGAGATCACCCTGTATTTCAACAGTTCTATTGTCTTGAATGTATTTCTTTTTAATTTATAATGATATATTATAATTCTTATATGCAAAATATTTATTTCAGGCCATTCCAATGAAGTTAATTCATGAAAGTGTTTGCAATCAAGGTCAAACGGTTTTGCATCAGAGTTCATGTGAAGTTCAAAGTGTTATTTGTTTATCTCTTCCTGGTTTATACAATTTCCACTTTGATAATAGGTCTAGGTGAGTTTGTTTTTTATTTTATTATAAATGAATTCAATTTTACATTGCCACAATATTATTTTGATCAATCTGTAAGTATTTTCTTAATTCTCAATATCAAGTTGTCTGTAATAAATAGTCTTGTTAATTGGTAAAATTCAAATTACCATACTTCATTTATATTTCAAACTACAATCTTTCACCAGAATTAAAAAATATATGTAGCTTGAAAGAAATGGTTTAAGACTGTCTTTATCTGGTTGCAAAGCTTATAGGGAATCAAATTTAAACAATTAGCTTAAGTAACAGCATGTACTGATGGTGGTTTAAACTCATCAATGGGGACCACAGTGTTGAGTGCTATTCCTTATGATTGTTATAGTATCTGCAGTTCTGTTGGTGATAATTTCTTAAAATGAAAGAAACTCAAAGACTGCAGCATCTTTTCACATAAACATATTTTGTGGATTGAATACTGATCTTTCATGATAAAATCTAAGATCATAATAAATCCTAAGGGTTAACTTTAAAAGCATGAAATATATCCTTTTCCTTAATTCCTGTATGCCTTTGTGGATGGAGCTTAAATAATCCAAGTGGCATAAGAAACAACAACATGGCTAGATTTTATATATAAAAGTAAATGAATTCTCCCTGTGATTTTTTCCCCTATGAATAAGAATTTTTCCTATTTAATTTAGGTATATCATTTACCATCTTTGTCTAATTTCTTTCCTTTTTTACTAGACTGTTAATATCTTCTTGACTTCTTTACCTTTCTTTCAGATCAACAACTATTATTATTCATTACAATTTAAAGATTCTATCTACTGAAAAAGATGCTGTATATAGATGATATATGTAATGAGTTTATGTATAATTGTACAAACTACCTTGTTTTACCACTTTTTATTTCTACTGTTCTTTTAAATTTTCCTACTTTTACTTGAATAAAGTGCCTTAAAAAAAATAATTGTCTTCTATTTTTATCCATTAAAGTTAAAGGAAATATTTTCTTTAATTTTCTTATCTTGTACTTTTTCTATTTAATAACTTCATTAATCTGAACTCTAACAACTCTGTTATAACTCTATTCAATTCATTTTTAGGATTTTCCTTGCTTTATACAATTGACCATACATAAATATTCAGATAAAAAACAGTTAAACTTATCATTTGAATAATTTTTCATTCTTCTAGCTTAATTCCAGTGGAATCCTTTTAAATTGACAAAATATGACAAGGCATAAGCTGGTTATGCAAAATTTCACTTAAAACGGAGAATGAAAAATATACACAGTAATGCTTAAAAAGATTTTGAGTAACAATTTTCCCTGAATTTAAAGAGTTGTAACTTTTCAAAAAAATTTTATTTGAAAGTTTAGTAAGTGAACAGATTAACACTACGAACAACTGCTCTTTAACATACAATAAATATTTATTATTGGACTTAAAGCATATCACTGGGACTCCATAGTACTTGAAGTTCTTTTTTTTTTATATTCCTAAAAATGTACCTTTTATGTAGAAAAGAAACACAAATCACCATTAATTAAACAACTATTTTAAAATTATTTGAAATAGTCTAATCTATTGATAGATTAAGAAGGACTAAACACAAACAGCCATCCCTAGTTTTGGGAAAAAATCCTTTAATTCTTTAATTTGTAATCATTTGGGATATATGTACTAATAAAACTTGTTGGTAGAACTATTTCCAAGGTGTCATGCAGACATCCTATTCAAAATTGAACTGATAAAAATAGTATAAAATTTTATTAGTCTCTTTTTAGACCATTAGTGGATTATATATTAGCAAATTCAAGATTCTTCTTCTGTTTCTTGGAAAATATTAAATTCTATAAACCAAATGAAACTGCAGTTTCATTCCTGCAGGATGTGAAAAGATTCCAATTTATGTACATTTATGCCCAACAACATTGAAAAATTGCCCATTTCCTTACATGTGTAAAAAGGGGTGCTTAAGGATCTCTTTTTAAATGAATTAATAAATTTCATAAGTGGGATGCTTTAAGTTATAGTTTGAGTAAACATTTAATAGGTCTCTAGGATAAAATATAAGAGATCTATTCCCTAAAATTTTATCTGGAAGGTACAAATTTGATTTTTGAATAATCTTCTGATGCTACATTTACTGTTCCACAAAACAATATTAAGACTGAAATGTAACCCAAAACTAATTATATAAAGATGAAAGCATTAGAAATGCATGAAAAAGTAAGAATTTGTATAATTAATTGCTTCTGTACAGCAATCTACCCTGTCAAAATACATTAGTATGCATTTGAGTCCCATTTTAAGTCCAATATATAAAAACATACTCGATTTAAATCTCAAAAAACTACTTGGTTTTAGAGTTATTGACTTTATTTAGAAACACCTCATAGAAAAAAGTATAAAAATTTTTTAAGATTATCTTCAAATCTAAGAGAAAGTATTGTTTAAAAAAAACACCTTACAAACTTTTCAAATTAATAGATGGCTTTATTAACTGTATCAAATTATAACAATGATTTTACTTACAATTAAGTGGAATGTTTAAAAAAGTTATTCTTTCTATTGGCAATTTTTTAACATAATTTTGCCTTTTTTAAAATTATACAGGAACTATTATGGCTGGTTAAAATTGAGATGTGGTTAAATAAATAACTTTCCCTTTTATATCCCATTAGTTGTTGAAATCACTCATTATTTTTCTAAAAGGTTTGAAGAATATTATTCACACTCAAGAAGATGGACTTAGGTTTAGAAGGTCACATGAGACTTACATATGACATGAGAAACATGTAAAATTTCATTGAATACCAAATCTTCTATATACCTGCACTTTGAAAATGCTTGATTTTTCACATTCTAAGTGTTTCTATAACCCTGAATGGTTAACTCATAAATTGAACACTTATAATCATATTTAATCAATAGAGCTGCCTACTAATTAATATCAACAATAATACTTAATTTTATTAAAAATTATATACAAGGTATTCTCGACAAAATAAAACAAATGACATACATAAAAATAGTGTACACTTTGTTCCATCGTGTGACAAACTTGGTCTGTTCAGTCTTACACAGTTGTCCATGGTGCAACTGCTGAATGAGAATAGTGAATCAGACTGCTTTGTACTTTCAAGCAAATCTCTCTTTCCTTTATCATAGTCCTGTCTCTCTTGTGGGAAGAGTCATATGAAGTCCCTCTGTACTCATATAGGAATCACTGTTCTTTCCGTCTGATTCATCGTCACCATCTGGGTCGTAATTGGGAAAAGTAAGGGGCACTTGAGAGTCAGTGTGCTTAGGAGCATGCGTTTCAACACGATGCTGCTGTAGTTTGGGACCCCAATCAGCTGTTGGCTTCATCAGAGTCAATATTCGCTGTGTATAAACAAATAAAAGTTATCAATATGAGAGGAAGAGCTTTTCAATAAAATTTCAAAAGGCTAGTTTAAAACTGAGAAGTACTCTTCAATTAAGTAGTAAAGAACAATTCTGGTTTGAGTAAGCTATTGGCAAATAGTAGGTTTTTTGTTGTAGAAAATCATAGAAATTCCTATGCAGGGTAATTCAAACTAGAGGAAGAAAATTATGGGTAGAATAAACCTATAAGACTAGGAAGGACTCCTAAGGGAACGTCCATAAATATATGAGGGTTTTTTTTTTAAATTTTGGCCCCACTATCTCCCCCTTGGTGAGTTTTAGTGATATTTTGCTGGACCCCCTCCCCCCTTTTTGACCTCACGTAATTTATGGACGTTCGCTAATGAAGTAGAAGTTAAGGGACTGAATTATTCTGATCAGAAAATTGACACAATCCTTTAAAATTAGCAAAATCGTTCGCTATTAGCATTTGTTACATAAGGCCAATTGAAGAGCTGAAACTTTTGTTAGTGTTTAACCTGCCCAATCGTAATTTCTCAATCGGACAGACTTGTAATAAGTCTTGTCTTCCCACCCTGTATAGTTGTTTTTTTTTGCCCTTTTTAATTCTGTAAAACTAGTTTTACCTTCATAGGAGAGTTAATGCAGGGAAACTAACTTTACTGAGTTATGCTTGCAAGTTGGTTTGTTTTCAGGAGAGTGATTTTCTGGCGCATGTTTAGATTTGCGGATACGCCAAGTTGGTAACGTATTATAGGTGATAAAGAATTATTGATAACCCAAATTAAAATTTTTTAGATTACCAGAAATTTTCTGAAATTACGCCAAAAGATTCGATATCTCTGAACATTTGCAAGTCTAAACTTGTGCCACTTTTCTGTTGCGCGTGAAACTAAAAATAACAAAAAGGGCCTAACCATTAATTAAATTGAAGATAAAACCTTGTAATTAAATTCCCGGTACATCGATTATCTTATTGTTTTGATTATTTCTAAGTGAAAGCTATCTAAAAAGAATTTGATTAGATTTATTTGAAGAAAAATGCTGTTTATAGTAGATTACTACTGTAACTGTTGAGCCGAAATCCAAACGCATTTTTTATGTTTTTAAAATGTAAATAACTATAACTTTCTTGGGATAAGGCCGGGCTGTAAATGTCTCTACTCTTTTTATCAACTATCAACCTTATCGGAATATGAATTTTAAACATACTTACTTCTAAAATGCCCGTTCAAATATTACTTAAGCTTAATTTTGGTATTTTACGACTCATCATTAAAAATAAGCAATTGAAACCCTTCTCTTCTCATTTGTATAAGCAAACTCCCCAACCCCCGCCATTCGTTTTTTGCACGAAAGGTTTTAACGCGGTCAATATAATTTTAAATAAAATAAACATCTTGATAAAACGTGTGTGTTTAGTCTCTTAATTATTCATTTAAGTTTTTAACTAAAATCCTTATCTAAGCTACAAGAGATTTTCCAAGTTCACTCTTTTAATATCGCACGTAGCAAATTGTTCAAGGAAAAGGCTTACCGTCCTGATGGGTCCGTCTGCGTGATAAATCTTGTAGACTGCGGTGATGGGAATAGCGCTAACGGAGATCATGGACAAACCCCAGCCCATGCCAGTTGCCCAGCCGGGAAAGACGTAGTCGCCGTACTCCGTGGGCCGCATGTCCACCCAGGTGAAGATCAGAATGAACTATAAAACCAAATAGATAACGGTTAAATAATAGATTGAAATTGAGTGGCAGTTTCAGAATGATGACAGTTAGGTAAAGCAAGGATTTCTACAGCAGCGTTTCCCAACCTTTTTACTCTCACGAGACTCTTGTGGCTTCTTTCAGATTCTAGAGAACCTCGAGGTCCATGTTAAAATATTTTCCCTATTACTATATTTAATTATGCCGACGTACCCTAGTGGTTAGAGTATTTTACTGCGAAGCCGTACGTCAAGCCCCTCCGTTTGGCATGAATGTAAGTTTCTGTCCGTGTGTGATGGTTGAATGTAAAAAGGGTTCCCTGGCTCCGGTCCATAGTTGGCCGATGGGTAACGCTGGGTAGATACTTATTAGGACAATTCATGGGTAAGGGATGATTAATCCAAATAACTGCCCATTGATTTAAAAAATATTTAATTATAAATATGACAGTAAATAAATTCTGTGACGTTTATTTCAAAACAAACGCAATTATATGCAAACGCCATAATTTAAAGTAAATTTTTAAATGTCTACAATTTTTCCTAGCTTTACAGCTTTGGTTAGTTTGCTTATTGCGAAAGTATTACGCGTTAGTATTTCTTCCTTATTTCTTGCGCAACCCTTCAAAATTCTTTATTGAACCCCAGGGTTCCGCGAAACCCAGGTTGAGAAACACTGCTCTTCTAACTAAAGTAGGGCACTTAAAATGTATGTTGTTCGTAGCTTTCGAAGCTAACTGTTTTCCTGGTATTTGGCTTGCTACCATAACAAATGTACTATATTTGAGTCCAATCTCAAAAAAGATTATGTGCAATTTTTGAAGTGTTAGGTGAAAAGTGTTATAATTAATCATAAAGAAGCTCAATAAAAGAATGATAGCATATTGTCAAAAGGGAATCTGATGCGTAATTTATGATTTCAGAATGTTAGTATGTGTGTTTGCACCAAGTTTAGTCATTGATAATTCCGTCTGACTATTTGGTTTTGAATTTGAAACCGTCTTTTTGCTAAGCTGAATTGTAAATACGTAATTTATGATATTTAAAATATGTATTCATAAAAAGTAGCTTACCATGATTAACATGGGCATGACATATCTGTAAATGATTCTCCAGTATTGATAAGGATAAGGGTAATTTCCCAGCATAATCCTTATGTCCCCTAAGAATCTTTCAATTCCTGAAACGAAACACGAATATCACTAAGATTGGTAACTTTGAATATTAATTAGTATTTGATTTATTTGTCTAAAAATAATACACTAAATATTTAAAAAAATAAATGAACTCCAAGTGCTGGAAATAATAAAATGTTTGAAAATGCTGAATTACTGCACTAAAGAGCATAACAGCATCAGCATTTTAGTCAGTTTTACATGTTACTTTTTTACATATTCTTCCGAGTACTTTTTATGTTAAAAGCTTATGAACTAATTGTTTGGTGTGAATTTTAAATTTTAATTTAAACTGTTCTAAATAAGCTTTATTTTTTAAAAATATTAAACATATTGACTTCGTAGTTTACAAATTTAGAGCATAATTCATGACTACTTTATAGCATGGTAAACTATCAAAACGTTGTCCTTGGAACATAATAAATGTTGACTTCGTACCCCACTCAGTTCTCGTTTAATTTTCCTGGAGAAAGTGACTCTCATTCTAAAAAAAAAACCCTTGATACCTCAATAACTTGAATTATACTAAAGGGAATTATTATGAATTATACTATATTAAAGCTTTTGAACGAACTTGGCGTTTTATTAAATTTAAACAAAAGTAAAATTCCAATTTCAAACTATGCATATTTTTAAAAACATTGTAGAACTACAATGCCTTTCTTCTTCTTTAACAGCACTACAGCCTGGTACATCAGGCCAAGGCTTTCTCTGTCTGCCTCCTCCAAACGGCACGACTTTTTGCTAGGTTTCTCCATCTATTAATTCCCAACAATGCCTTTAATTTCAGTAAATTATCAATTGATAATTCAAATAAAAACTATTTCAGATTAGATGACTTATCCTTACATTGCATTTTAATTATTTCTTTTGCATATTGAAACACGTATACTACTTACCATAGTAGAACACTCATATTACTCCTCGGAGGAAGTTCATTATTTTTTTATTCTCTTTTGAGGGATTTATGTGTTTGCTTAGTGCAGATATTGTGAATTTTTATTGATGTCTTACCATAAACCCATGAAATCACTACCACTTCAATCAGGCCAATTAGAAGAGCTGAAAAACTTGCTGCATAGTTATCCATCAGTTGAAGCAGATACATTCCTCCCTAGAATTAAAATGTGTTGTTTGCGTGCGTTGGAAATATATGAGTATGCATTTTACGCTTGTGAAGATGGAGATACAACGAATTTTTGAAATAGCGTTCACCGGAAATCGCCGGATCACCCAATCACCGGGAATAATTTATATCCTATTGATATTCCTCTTTTTAAAACTAAAACTTTATGAAAATCACACCGTTAACATGAGATATTCTTTTAATTTAATAGTAATTTATCATTATCATGCGAGTAAAAAATTTGATCAATTATGTCATTATTCCCGCTAAAGTAATGGTAATTTTATTTTACTTTTAAAAGCCTTTCGACACTGAATCACTTGGTGAAAATATTTTTATTTAGAATTTTTTTTTAATTTTTATATGTTTTATGTTTTTTTACACAAATTACATTTGAGTTTTAATGAAACAGATACTACTACATTAGTTTGATGGAAATCGTTAAAAGAATAGTGCGATATTGTTTTTTATTTTTCTCATTTTCCGTCATTCTACATACTATCAGAGCTTTATGTTAAAAAATAATGAAACAAATTCATGCCTATTGTGATTATAGTTATAGGAGTATCTTTTTCAGATAATCTTAATGAACCTAGAATTAGTTTTTCTACTTTATGCATAAAATCTCCATTAATTTTAAATGCTCATTACATCACTTATGTTTAAAAAGTGTATCATTAAAAGCTAAATATTTAAGAGTGCCTCGTGGCCTAAATTATTTCTATATATTCTATGTTTTTAATTTTTTAATTAAAGTGTGAAAGGTATAAAAAGAAAAAGGGAATACATTTATTAGCAAAAAGAAATTTTAACTGGTGTTCGAAGTGAATAGGTATGTACATTAAGTTTTTTTTAACCTATGTGTTTTTTTTAAAACTGCGTTATTTTATACAATACTCACTTTAGTGCAAATGAATAATCCGAAGGAAAACATCACTAAGCAAGCAGATGACAGTACCCACGGTTTCCTCCGTTGCAGTTTTTCTGGCCAAGTATCAACGATCGTTGTGACAACTGTTTCAACGATTGTGAACTGAAAAGGATACATTGGTGTTAACACATAATGAATTTACTACATACTTATAAAATATTTTCTTGACTAAACACTTTACTAGATTGCAACGTTACTTGACCTTGGAGAAACAAGCTGAGAGAAAACAAAGAATGTAGTTCCCAGCGCGGTGTCTGAATTTTGAGTGAAATTAAGAATTTAAATTCAGAAATATGATTAGTTTGTTAAACCCATGTGTATATAGCGTCTTTTTATCACGATTTGGTACCGAAACTCCTCCTAGCCACCCAACAGGCTTTCTGTTTACTCAGTTTTTCCTTCCGCGTAGTGACGTCATAAGGTCCAGAAACATTTCCAACCAAGTATAGCAAAGGCAATGGAACACGTGTTTGTTGTTTAACCAAAATTAATTGAATATCTATGGACGGTTAACCGATGTAAACAACAACAAACAGTCCGACATTTTTAACTCTAGTGCCTCTTCCGGTGTATCCTTCCGCTTATGTTATGTTATGTAGAATAGGTGTAAACAGGCTCATTTCCTCAAATGATTTTCAAATAAAGCACAGTTTTAAATGTTTCATGAATAGTACCATCCATAGGATAATGATGAGCTAAGTAATTTCGTTCAGCTTTCTATCCATCAACTAAATCACAAAAAGTATTATTAAATTAACTAAAATAAGAATAGGTTGCTAGATTTTACGATTATCGCTCGATTTGGCGGTATTTACGTTTTGTTTATGTAGGTTCGTTTCGCAAGTTTTTTTGGTTATTTAGTTGATATCTTGATTTTTAACTTGAAATATATGCTGACCGATGTAAAATATCTTGTAAATATCTCAGTATGTATCCAAGAAATAAGTTTTTACATATGTAAATAATAAACACTGGCGCACATTGGCGGTTGCTGGCGCTCTGAAAAGATGCCAAAGTGTAACCCGGAAGTGCTTAAAGACTCATTTTCACTACCGCCCTCTATACTGAGTTTGATGGCTGCTAACCATCCATATAAAAACAGAACGTGGTAATTCGAGTAAAGTCAGGTAAATCTTGTGGAGAATAGCAATTCTAGTAATCAAATCATTTTGAAAAATGGTATTTTATAATATTTTTGAACTTCAGTGAAACGTTGTTATAGATTAGAATAGGTGATAAAACTTTGCTATAGTTCGCTGCGCTCTTGTATAGATCTCCGTCCGCCGTGGTGCACAATTCGAGAAGTACTGGTTTGAGCAATTTGGGATCCGTTCATTTGTTCGACACTCAACTGCCGGACGTTCATTTGCCCGACAATTCTCCTTCCTTCCCGTTGTTTCGCATTGACGATGATGATGATGTCGGGCAACTGGTTGTCGGGATTTCGAACCAGACCCGAGCAATTTAATTTTTCAATTTTGATCAGCACTTAAATGATGCATTAAAATATGAAAATGAAGTGGTACCTGAGTTCCTAATCCCAAGGTCATGAGCATGAGGAAGAAAAGGAATGACCACAGAGGAGAAACTGGAAGTCGAGCCACGGCTTCAGGATAGGCAACAAAGGCGAGACCAGCCCCTGGAAACAGAAGCGTTTTTTAAGCACGAGAAGCAACAAAATGTAAAAGGCATAATTCTAAAGGTTAAATCCATCCGTGCTGGAATTAGCAGATCAGTGTTTTTTGAGTTGTCGTACCTTGAGCTGCCACTTCATTCACCGATACGCC
Organism: Tetragnatha montana; assembly: GCA_963680715.1. Classification (NCBI taxonomy): domain Eukaryota; kingdom Metazoa; phylum Arthropoda; class Arachnida; order Araneae; family Tetragnathidae; genus Tetragnatha; species Tetragnatha montana. Next base: position 34,613,529 of record OY796684.1, read on the forward strand.
TAGCTCGTGGGCCATGAAACCAACGATGCTGAAGATGACGAAGCCAGCGAAGAAACTTGTACTGCAGTTTCCAAACACTATGAACAAAGCATCTCTAAAAAAGAAGTATCAATAAAGTTCGGCAAAACACTTTGTTCGCGTAAGAGTTTCTTATACCTCAAAAAAGGAATGACTGGAATAATGCGTCTTTATTTTGTTTAACGTTTTAGCAAGTATCCTTAAAACCTATCACCCTTCTTTGTGATTTAACATAGCTTTTTCGTCTATAAGGCTTTATTTCTACAAGGCTTTATTTTTTAAAGTAAGAAAAACAAGAAAAGTTGATTAATGTTTGAAAAACAATCCTTATGCTAACCAATCTTGCTTTGCGTAAAAAAAAGGTTTAAATATTCAAAACGAAATGCTAATTTCGGAGCATCTTTGTATTTTATCCTTAATTTACTTACTTATAGCAGTTGTTGTGAAAACGGTTGTAACTGGCCAGTGTGATAAGTCCTCCCCAGCAAGGAGAGAGGGAGAAAAAGATCTGCATTGCCGCATCACCCCACACCTAAGAAAGAGCCAACTGTTATTAAGATTTTCGCTTAATCGTTTAATATCTGGGTGAATCATTTGAATTTTGAATTTCCTTGTAGTATTTTCACTGTGACTTACCCTAGCCTCACCGAGTCGCTCCCATTGCGGTGTTAGATAGAACTTGATCCCATCTGACGCTCCTTCCAGTGTGAGACCACGGATTAAGAGAATTGTAAGGACGACGTAGGGGAAGAGAGCCGTGAAGTAGACAGCCTATTAACTCAAAGAAAAATTGCGAAGTCATTGAAATTGCACTCAACATGAATATACATACATGAAATATTACTCAAGATAGAAATGAATTGTTTAATTGTTAAAATTTTCAAAAACTATTGAAATTCTTGTCTATAAATAATATTGACTAAGCTTCATAAAAATATTAGGATAAAAAAATATAAGGATTTTTATAGGAGCCGGCTGTTCTGCTTGGAACTGACTCTTTCAAAGGCATTAAAGTATTAAGCATTACATTCAAAACTGCTTAACTGAGATGTCTAATGTAATTCGTTTAACCTATTTGTATTTCTTTAAATTTATTTTTAATGTTAAGATTTAAAATTGGGGAATTTTGAAAGAGGGAAGTGTGTTAACCAAGTCAACTGATTATTAAGATGCCTGCAGGTTAGACAAAAATAGGAATTTGTAAAAATGCGGCTTTTATGTGGAACCAACATCTCTAGGGTCATGGAAGTAAGGTGTAACAGTAGGTAAGTGAAGTGACCGTGCTGAATCCCTTGAGACGGCTTACAGAGCTCCTAGCGGTGAAATAAGGAAGTTAAAGAAAATAATTTTAAAAAATTAAAGGAAATTGAATAAAAACTTCTGTGAGAAAATTGTTTGCAATATTATGACAAATGCACAGATAATAGTTCCATGAAAATATTTTAAATATTCGAGGTGATCTTGATATTAACTACAAGCACTTTTTTGAACCGTGAAAGAGGGGAAAGGGGCCGTCCAAAATTTAGAATTATACATGTGTTTTTTTTTCTCGATTTTCTCAAAACTTAGTTTTTGGACTTATTCCCTTTTTCAAATTGACGATTTATTTGTGGACGTCCCCTTTCTCAAGGTTCTAAAAAGTGCTACCTTGAATCGTACTTTAATCGTTAATACCTCCTCGAATATTTGAGATATTTTAATGAAACATTTTTTCTGTGCGTTTGTGTTATGATATTGCAAACAATTTCTTCACTGACGTTTTTCTTCCATATCCTTTAATCTTTTATAAATTAATTTATAAACTCTTATTTCACCGCTAGAAGCGCTGTAAGCCGTCTAAATGGATTCAGCATGGGCACTTACCTAGAGGTACACCTTACATCCATGACCCTGAGAGACGTTGGTTCCAAATAAAGCCCGAGAAATGGATTTTTGAAACATCCTGTATGTAAAGAGCTAAGTGGTTTCGTGTATTTTTATTAGCTTAAGATGTCATTCTCAAATCCTTGAGTGCTAAGGATATCCTCACCTTTCCCATACTTTTGACTCCCTTCAAAAGGCACAAGAAGACAAAGACCCAGCAGACGAACAGGCAGGATGCCAGCTCCCAACGCATACCACCTAAGTCGTGCAGGCCTTCAGTTATGTCTAATACGAAATTGCTGAAGTAAAGTAAAAGACATAATGTAAATTAACTAATACCAGTAGGTTTCATTGAAATTAATTTCTCGTTTATTGTTCTTCGATATTGTCAAAATCTTAACTTACTGGAAAAATTCATCACTTGGCATTTTCATATTGGAGGCTGAAATCTGTAAATCTTTCCATGTTGAATTAGAAACTTGACCGCGCAAAATACATGTTCCGTTTTCTGATAGTATTCCATTTATTGCTGTACAGTTCTTCGAGTCATATCTTGCACACGCTGAAAGATAAATAAGTTCTGATGATTTTTGGGTGCAGACAGACCTGTTAACCATCTAAGAAGTTGGAAAAAGTTATCTTTTGGAACGTATATGTTCCGGATAGAGGCTTTCTTAGGCGTTAGAGATAGAGAAATTATAATTATCATAGGAGAGAATGAGAAAAGAGAGAAATATTTTTATACACCGTTTCGGTGCACTTCGGATCATTGTTTAATTATTGTATTTAACAAAAAAACACGCCTACTCTTAGATAACCAACGCATGGGCGGATTTAGAAGGAAGACCCTGAGAGGAATCACTTACACCATTTATTGCTGAAAATTAGAAAATTCTGAAAAGGTTAAGGGGAGCATTTCTTCCTATGACCCCCTGTAAATCCTCTCAGGCTAACGATATTTCTTAACGATATATCTTTTGCTTTATTGTTTTTAATCGATACGATTAAAAAGCTTTGAATATGAAAGATGATTTGGTTCCTGTTAACATTTGTTGAGCCTCAAATATTTGCCTTTAAGCATGATATTTGTATTAATACAAAATAATAAAAACTCAAAATAAAATATTATTCACAAACTAATGATTAAACAAAGGATTTTTTAATCACACGGTATGAAAAAATGTTATATGACTCGAATATGATACCAAGGGAATGCTTTAGGATTTTATTAAAGGTAGAAAGAGAGATTCTCTATCTTCTCTCTTGTTAAAGTAAATTTCGTATTCTTCTCAACAGATGGCTGCACGAACTAATTAAAATTACCTAAACAGCATTTAAGTAAGTCATAAATCTTCATGAAAACCCATGCATAATGATTTCATTTTCGTTATAAAAATATTCTAACTATCACTGCTTCAAGAGTTGGAAAATGGAAAATATGATTTAATTCCCTTTTTGACCAAAAATATTAAAAATATTATCTTTATACTATCCTTACCAAAAAAATATTTTAACTTCATACAAAAAGTGTAAGAAAATAAAAATGAAATTTGAGATACATAATAAAAAGTACTATTTCTAGTGTAAAAAATCTTACCTACAGTATTCCACCAATTGTCACAGGAACTCCACGGTAGAATACTTCGTAAGGATGAGACCAAGTAAAAAAGTGCCCATGCTAAAATCATGTTGTAGTATATGCCCACTAGAGTAGATATTAGAAACATGGCGTATCCAAGACCTGAAATTAATTTTTAAAAATCCCCGCATTTTACTAATGAAGGCATGTTACGAATGAACAAAACGGCAGCAATACTAAAATGAAATAATGAGATGTACCTTGAAATAATGGTGATATTTTCCATATTGTGATTGGTCCTTCACTGGCATACTGTCCAAAAGAAAGCTCCATGAAAAACAGAGGCAAACCCACAAATATCAGCATTATCACATATGGTATTAAAAAAGCTCCTGAAAATAGTGAAGAATTTTTTTTTATTGGAATCGAATTACAATCGAGTGCCGCTGCTGTTAAACCGGAATATAATATAAACTCTTGTTTAAAATGAACTTTTCCATCGGTCTTAACGGAAAACCAGAAGAAGAGAATAGGATATTCTCCTACCTAGATTAGGACCAACTGAAGCTAATACAGTCGTATAATCGGAAAAAATCTTGATAAAATTTGGACTTGTTTAAAGTTTTTGTACTCTTTGTCTACTACTGCTTTATTTAAGACGTTTTTTTTTAATTACCTGCATAAGAATAGAAATTTTTTATTGTTATAAGCATCTGCTTAATGATAGAAAATGTTCAAAACTTTCTTGTAGTAAATTTTATGACACACTCAAAACAAACCATTTCTAAAAGAGTCAGGTTCAGGTAAAAATACAAATTTGTGAATTAAGTTCAATGGAATCAACGCCGCCAAGGGTAATGGAAGTAAGGTGTACCCCTAGATAAATGACCATGAGGAATCCATTGTGATGACTTACAGCGCCCCTAGTGTTGAGATCAGAAAGTTAAAAATTAATTAAAAAACCAAAGGAGGTAGAATAAAAACGTCAATGAGAAAAACGTTGCAATATCATAAAAACGCACAGGAAAAAAAAATCATGCAAATATCTATTAAATTAATTTAGCTAAATAAAGACAGATTTACTAAAAAAATAATAAAAAACCGTTGAAACTTAAAAAGGTTTTTTTTTGAGGCCCGAAAAAGCGCAAATTTTTATACCCTACTTACTATCTCCTCGAATATTAAAGATATTTTAAAATTTTTTTCCTGCGCGGTTTTTTATGACATTGCCAACACCTTTCTCATTGAAGTTTTGTTCTATCTCCTTTGGTTTTATAATGGATTTTTTAACTATCTTATTTTGCCGCTAGGGGCGCTATAAGCCATCCCAATTCAATTGATTGAACATGGTCCCTTACCTACGGGTGCGGTACACCTTACTTCCATGACCCTCGTTGGTTCCAAATAAAAGACACATGAAACCCTTTGTATTACTATAAGAAATTACTTGCCTCCACCGTTTCTGTAGCAGAGGTAGGGGAAGCGCCAGATGTTGCCGAGTCCCACCGCGTAGCTGAGGCAGGAGAGCAGGAACTCCAGCCCGTTGCTCCAGTTTCCCCGCTCCTTGTTCTCGTCCACCACCTCCACCTTCTTGCCCGGGATGACCGCGGCCATGGCGATCGGCTTGGAGGGCAGCAGCTGAAGAAGAATCATTCGCGAGATTTAGGAAAATCCGTTGCATTTAATCCGCAAATGATGTTTAAGAAAACTAAGCATGCATCTCTATCACAATGCACTGTTAAATTTTTTAGCGGAAATTGCCTGGGGATTATTATTTTCATCATTTGAAGTAACGTCCGTCTTTGCTTTTCCTATCATTTGAGGAACGTCTGATTTTTGTTTTGTTTGTTGCTCTTGGTTGGACAATCTTTGGGTTGGATTTCCCGCGTCCTGATCACCTGATTAGATTATTTCATAATCGTTTGTTTTAATTATTTTATTCAGAGTGTTTCAAAAGTCCCTTCCACGGCTTTTATTTGGAAAAAACGTCTCCTAGGGTCATGGAAGTAAGGTCTACCCCAAGGTAAATGACCATGGAGAATCTATTGAGATTACTTACAGCGCTCCTAGCGGCGAAATAAAAGAGTTAAAAAATTAATTAAGAACTAAAGTAGATAGAGTGTGACGAACATTGTTGCCAATATTATAAAAAACTTGCTCGAAAATATTTCATGAAAATATCCTGAATATTCGCGGAGATATAAGAAGCATGTGAAGCACTTTTCCAGGCCTCAAAAAAGAAATTTGCAAGATTTTCAGTGTTATTATGTAGTTTTGTGGTTTTTAGTAAGAGACAAAATTTATTTAATAAATGTAAAAAAACTTGCAAATTTTCAAACTTCTTTTTTGAGACCTGAAAAAAACCCCGCTATTTTCACGTGCTAATATCTCCGCAAATATTTACTATATTATCCTGAAACTTAGTGAGTTTTTAGTGAGTTTGAACATTGGCAACAATATACTTGTTGAATATTGTTTCCTTTAGTTTTTTAATTAATTTTTAAACTTTTTTATTTCGTCGCTAGGGGGCGCTGTTAGACATCTTAATGGATTCTCAATGGTCATTTACCTTGAGGTAGACCTTACTTCCATGACCCTAGGAGACGTTGGTTACAAATAAGAACCGTGTAAGGGACTTTTGAAACACCCTGTATACAAAACTGTAAAGTTAATGAAGGAAAAGTAGTGCTGCTAAGTGTTTAGATTATCTGAAACTGTTTACTTAGTTCTTAATATGGATTTCCAAAATATATAAAAAATACTTTTTGCTAAAGATATTTTTAATTATCTTGGTTATTAAACAGTTTTTGTATCTCAGCGGACGTGCACGTTAGAAGAAAGCTGTTCTGTGGATTTAAATCTGTGTGATTTAAAAACATTTAAAATGTTTATTCACTTTTAAATGACTGTAAAACTTTTTTATCTTAAGAAATCACACTTTAACCCTGAAAAAAAACCACTTCGGTTATCTCAATATGAAAAGTACTTTTTATGTTAGGTATACGAATACACTGGATGAGATCCTTAAAAATTTCACGATAAAATCCCGTTTTCTAGCTTACGGAATTAAGCCGTGAAAAAAATCACGGAAATGAATGCGGAAAGAGGATGAATTTTTTACAGTGTGGTCGAGGAATCTGCGAAACAGCCGCTTAGTTTTCATAAACTATCATTTATGCATTAAATACATTGTTTTTGCTTAGTTATCAATTTGCACAAAAGCGTGGCTTTGGCACAATAATTAGATGAATGTCATAGCAACAACATACAGGACACACACAAACCATATATTTTTATATACATAAATGTGTGTTACTACTTGGGAACTTCAACTCTTTTAATACTATTAAATCAACAAATTTACAACGGAAGAATTGCCTCTTTTAGCATTGTAAAAGCTTTGAAAAAACATTTATGGCGCTTTCAGTATCAACAAGCTAACTTCATTGTGGAGCTATATTAGAGTAGCTTGTTGTCATAAAGTTTGAAACACCCCTTTGTCATTGTGTCACATGTACATGACCCCTCCTCCCTCTTAAACTTGAGGCGTAATTAGTAAATAGGCCCTCAATGCTGTGTAGATACCTTTTATATACACGAACAGTGTTGGCCATTTAATTTATTAATTTTTATAGAAGGTCTTTCTAAGAACTAAATTATATGAACTAAAATTTAATTATTGGATTTTTAATTGCGGTATCAACCAATTGAAAATCAATTGAATAAATACCCAACAATGTTTCTATAGAGAGTCTTTTTGTAAAACGATGAATATATCTGATGAATGGTTTTTAATAATAATTTTCACCGCGTCAGTTGGACTTATACAACTTAAAAGGATCCTAAAACTTTACAAATCTTTATAAAATAAATATAAAAACTTAACTAAGAATTTAGATGTAACCTTTTTATATGAACGTACTTTTTATATTTAAATTAATAAAGTTTTGTAAAACAGAAGTTATAAGATCTTTAATAGTTTAGAAATATACTCTCCATGCAATTTAGGCCATGTGTTGCAGTTTTGACAATAATTTTTCATTTCCTTAAATTGATGTTTAACTTGATTTTACTTGAATTCTAAATTATAAGATATTCTACTATAGTAGATAATTTGTTTGAAACTAAAGAACTTACATTGCCTTCTACTCCCTGATAGTCATGTCACATTACGAACGTTTGTAACAACTGGTTTTACATTAATTTTCAGCTTCCAAATTTACAAAATACATGCATCAACAATCTGAAAAAACTTTTTGAATTATTTTTGATTAATTTTTAAGGTTTTGATAGCGGCCTTGACCTTATTCGGGGAAACTTACAATCTCGAATTTTTTTATCCTCCCTTCGACTTTGTTTTATTGAGGATATACTGTATTGCTTTCAAACAGCTATTTATATTCGAGGTTGTATCCAACTGAAGGCGATCTAAAGACCAATGCGAAAGATGGTGCCCTCAATAGAAACTTTCTCTGCGTTCGGCAGAAGCAGATATCAGGAAATGAAATGGAAAGATTGGGCATCCAGCTTTATCTCCGAAAACTACGATAGACTTCCCGTGTTCAGCAGCGATTTTCTAATTAAAACGGTGGAGGGTTGACCTCGACATGAATATTTAACGATATCCTGGTGTGACAATCGTTCTTGAACATTCGTTATCAGTATGAAAATGCATGGTCTAAATTTATCGTAATTTTACCTACGGTCAACATTAAGTCGGGCTTGTAAGGATATCTAGACATGATTAGATGGACACGCTGTTGGTTATTATCTCCTAACTCACACTCTGAATTTGATATTAATCACTCACTCTCATTTTCACTTATTAAACATATCAACACTGATTGACATTCACTTTCCTTTCTAGTGGATGGTTCGAGAAGGCAATTAAGAGATATGAAGTTATACCGTTGCGGTTGCAATCATTGTTGAATAAAAGAGGTGGTATGAGACAATGCCATTTTCAAAAGTTAAGCCGTTAAATACAACATCACTTTTGTAATCGTATTTAATTGAAAATTGTTGCAACATTTATGAAACGTCTTTTTCTACTCAATTATAATTTTGAGAAGTCCTGACCTTCCAAGTTAATGATGCTGGAGAGTCTCGACCAATTAGTTATAAAGATTTATGTACTAGGAAAAAACTTAAATTTTGTACATACAGACCTGCTATTAATTTTTAATCACATTAACTTTTGATTATTCAGAGGTAAAACGTTAACTTCTATTGCAAAAGGTTAGATCGAAATATTTACGGATGGAAATAATGTTGTAACGTCAGGGTATGCAGCAGTTACCCTAAAATTACATTAAAAAAGCATCTAAAAGAGTGTTCTACCTTCTTAATGAGAAATCTGTTACAATAATAATATATTTATGCTTGCGTTTATTTTAAAAACAATCAACTCCTTATTTTAATATAAAAACTAAGTAAACTAATGGCAAAGTTATGCTATAAGCCATCGAATTTCAAGCCTTCAGTAAAAATAAAAATGGCAGATTATTTTGAACATTCATGACATGTAAAACTTGTTAATTAACTGACACATTTTTCTTTTATAAATACTTATTTTAACTAACATCCAGCAGCTGTAGATAAGGTACATATATCTCGAAACTCAAAAGTGTTTTCCTTTTTTAACAATAGAAACGACCCAAATATGCCTAAGCCAAATTTAGTGCAAAAGGTTCTAGGGGCCATTGTAGGTATACGCCCCTGTCATGATCTTAACAAGAGTGTATTTTTTTGGAAGAGGGGAGCATAGGGGTCAACTTAGGAGAAATAGGTGGAGTAACCTATGGAGCCTTGAAAGGTTCTCTGGGGTCCAAGGTCAATATTGTGGTTACACAGGGGCCGCGCTAAGGTTTTCAAAACATTAGCCAGTAAATTAGCCAAATCATAAATTTATTAGCCAAATTATTTAGCTATTAGCCATATTTTTTGCGTAAAACCTAATTGCGGGAAAAACTGAACTTTCGCGAAAAATTGCTATTTTTCGATTTTTCGGAGAATGTGATCCTGAATACCGGATTTGTTGGCTTCTGACCCCTGTAAAGTTGGGTTTTCTACATCGCAACAGCAACACAAGCAGAAGCCGACTTCTTGCGCCCGCGGCCGATCGAGAAAGAAGTCGCGGGAGGAACGGAACTCCGCACGCAAAACGAAACTTACGCGAAAAATAGCGATTTTCCGCGATAACTATTAGTCCTTTTACTTGGAAATAATCTGGAAACTAAAGATTATCAAAAGTAGGGATTATTTGAAAAAATCCAAATCAGTCCGCGGGCCGCACTTGGTGAGGCGTCCGGCAGCCATATCGATTTTGGCGCGTTATCGCAGCTTTTGCGGTTTTTTATATTGTTACTTTTTTGAGTGTGCGGAATGCATATTTTTCCCAACAAACTTTTTAAACAGAAAGTTACGTTCCGAAATGTAATCGGATCAATTTTTAAGATTGCCAAAACGGAATTACACCATTTAGATTCCCAAAAATCATTCGCCAGTCTTTTCGCCATAATTATTTTTTTCTCGCCATTTTCGCGATTTATTCGCATTTGGCGCATTGGCGAATGGTTAGCGCGGCCCCTGGGTTACACCTCTTGTTGACTGAGAAATGTGGGTCTAGTCTAGGGATATAACCAAACCAGGAGATGGAAATGTCTTCTGTTACTTACGAAAACTATAAATAACGAGAACGAGGCTTGAACTGGTATATGTTAAGGACAATGTTATAAATCCAGGCATTATTAATAATGCCCGCGTATTTAGGGTAGACTAGTTTAGGTAGTGTTTTGACTCAGTTTATAGTTAAAAATATTGGTTTTACTCTTACCCTTCATGGTATAAAGAAATGGTACTTAGCATTACAAACGACTCAAAAATTAAGAAGGTAAATGTATAAAAAAATAGTTCACAAATATTTAAATTTGAAAAGTTATTAAGTGAAAATTTTTCAGAAACTAATTTAGAAACTTGAAGATTAACTTTCTTGAGCACTGAATATTTTTTAACTTAAAATGATTTATGCCAAAGTTTAAATTGCAATTCATTTTGAAAATTGCAATATTTTAAAAATAAAATACGGAAAAGAATCCGTTCTTTTCTATACTTATTTTTTGTCTGAATATAGAAATTTTTACTTTATAAGCCTCATCTTGTAAAAATTTAGCTTATGGACTTATTTTTTTTTTGTCAAAGTGGTAATTATTTTTTATAGTTTAATTTTCTTATATCTCCAAATTATCTCACACCTAAAGAAATTTACAAATGCAATATGAGCTTTTTAAAAGAAACAAAAATTTAATTTGATTTTAAATTAACATAAAAACTATTAATCTAACTTTGGCCTTAAAATAGTAAAATAACTATAAACATTTAAATTAGAATAAATCATTAATTAAATAAAAAAGAAATATACTTTATACTTTTCCCCCAAGAATTGAATAACCTTATATTTACTCTTTTTTGCAGATCTTTTAGTAATAGTTTTTTTAAACTAATTTTCCCTACTTTTTAATTTTAAACTCTCATCTTTTTCATCTATTTCGTTGTCAGTTAATATCTTATAAAGCACAAAATGAGCAATAAAATTTAAATTAGAAGAGTAATTAGTAGTATTTTTCTGGTTTTTGTAAAGATGCATCAAAATTTTTCGTGCCTTCTCTTTTCATCTTACTTCCACAATAAATAGTAGCTTAGAAAAAACATGAAGAAAAAAAAACGTTAAAAACATTTTACATCCAAAACTGATATTCGCTAGAAAAATAATTAAAACAAAAGAGTTTTAAAACTAATTAATTTCAAAATACTATAAAAATCATGATAATTATAAAAAAACACTTCTAACTAAGAAAAAGATAGAATGTGAAATGGATTACCGCGTAGGACATTTCGCTGGGCAGACCTTACCGTGAAATTGTACTTGTCGTCTGTCCACTGGATAGCATTTAACGGCCCCGCTTTGTGGTGCTCCATATTTGAAGTGGTCAGGATCTATTGCTGCCATCCAGCCGTCAACCATTTATACGAGGGCCATTCCTCACGTCGAGGGGACGGGCCCAATCACCATCCATCAATCCGGTGACGTAAGAGGCGCTTGCGTCCCTTCTTATCGCCAGCGTGCATCTGTTGGTCAACATCGCCGCGCCTCCCTTTCTGCGGTTCTTCGTTCGCGGACAATGTTTGGGATCATCCGATTGATTTATTGGCCTTTAGCGGGAAATTCTATCGAAAATGTGATGATTGTTTTGTTCAAAATATAATGTTCCCCTTTTTTTTTAGTTCATTCTCGATATCCGCCATTTTATATTGGAAACTCTTTAGGAATTGAAAAAGTATTTTTCCTGCGAAATTTTATGTAGGGATTTTAATCCGTTTATTTTTTATGGGGAAAATAAAATAAGTACTAGTACTTGAATACTATAAATAAAGTGAAAATATCGATTCAAAAGGAGAAAAGTACCGGAGGAGAGAAAGCTATGAAACTTGGTATGCCCTTGCAATTTTTCAGAGGTACACATTTGTTCCAGTGGTAATAACGGCAGTTATCAAGGAATACCAGTCAACAGTCAACACGCAGCCATATTAATATGTTTTACACATCTATTCCATAGGGCAGTGGTTCAGTAACCTCAATTTTCACTGACTCAAGATTCCCTTTAATAAAAATAAGACATTTTTTTTCATTTTTAACTTATATAATGTTTATTACGCAAAATTTTAAGTGGTTTTTATTGTCCTTTTAAAACTTTTGTATCAATGTAAAATTAATGAAAGATTGGATTAATAACTTCTTTGTATTTTGGACTTTTTTGTAAGTTTTATTCGGATTCGCACTCGAGTCTCTTGGCGCACAATCACCCGGTAAGTTTGCTTCTTCTCGTGTCCGATCGCAATATAGAAGAAAACAAAAACATCTTTACTAAGAATGGACCAGTGATTCTCTCGCATCATCGCTTCTCCCTCAATTCTGGAGTTGATGTTTTAAGGCTTGTTAACGCGGGAAAACTTATCTTAGCGTTCCAATCGTAGCAACTCAAGCTTATTTAAATTCAGCTTTATCCCATGCTGCTGAAAATATTCATGGAAATTTAGAAATATTTTTTATAAAAGCTATAATCATGATATTAGATCTGAAATTGATTCCAAACATAAATTTAAATAAAATAGTTCAAGAAAAGGGCATAAGATTTATATAGTAAAATGTAACCAACTTGGTTTGTAGCATAAATTTTGTGAGGGTTATGCTCATAACTAAATTTACATAAAATGCATTTAATAATTTAGGGATTTCAGTTAAAGAAATATACATTTGATGTATAGTATTATTTTTACTGACGCAGTGTTTGATTTTATATCATCCTTATGAAATTTATTTTAAAAATAAATTATTAATTACATATAGTTACATCATTAAAGTCAGAATTGAAAAATCAAAAGAACAAAATTGAGAAGGGAGATACCCCTTTAATTTCTTGAAGTAACCAAAATGCATGATATTCCGTAAAAGAAGTTACCTTATCTTTTAAAAAACATTAGCGTAGAAACTTGAAATGTGAAAATGTTGAAAATGTATAAAAATCAACTTCAATCTAAAATTTGATCAGTTTTCAAAATAAAATAATTGTTACTAGTCCTAATAAATTCCAGATGTAATCAATGAATATCTCTCTATAGAATTTTAATTAATGCATAGTTATCACTTGAGTAGCTTCGATGCGGCTATAACTCGTGTATAAATTAAGAAAACTATAAAAATTTCAATATAATTTACTACACAAATTATTGTATAAAGTTATCTAAATTATTTTTCTCAGTCATTAAAAAGTTGAAAGGTATTTTCATCATTGTTTTACTATCATCGTTATATTCAAACAAAACAGTTTTTAAAACTAATAACCGTTAAATTGAAATTACTTTATTTTATAACTAATAATTGTTTTTACATTAAATAATAAAAGGACATGCGGAGAGAGAGAAAATTTTGCAGAAAGTGAAAATATGGGCTTATGCCTTTCTTGACAATCTTACTTTCTTTTCAATGCTTTTCTTTCAAATAAAACCGTTAAAAATCTTTGTTATTTAAATAGCTGCAATTAGTATGATTATGAGCCAAAATAAAACTATTTGTATAAACTTTAAATTTTTAAGTATCATTTTTTTAAATTTTTAATGTTTTGTTCCATGATAATAGATGTAAGGCTGATATTGAAAATAAATATTTGTTTTCAATTAGGAGAAAGTTTTTTTTAAGAAATCAATGTTAAAATTTAAGTATTTTTATATGTAGATAGATCTTTTAAATTATTCAATAGTATTTATGGATCCTTAAAATTAAAAATTTGCTATCTCCTTCGTTATGAGAAATTACCTATACAGATAAATCTTTTTAATTTATTCACACTGCTATTTAGTGGTTAGTAAGTTTTGATTGTTTTTTAGACTCGAGTTCAGTATCCTTTGAACTCAATTTGTTTTTGAGTTAATATTATTCATTAATAAATTTTTATTGATGTGAAATTAAATTACTAAAATCTATTTGTTACTTTTATAACAAAGTACTATAAATAATCGCTGCTTAAAATATTTGTTATGTTTTTTTTTTACATAGGTCTAAGGTACACTACCCTTGAAACCAAGGAACAATACCGGTGTTGTACCTTGGACCTATTTTCAGTTTTTTTCTTTCATTAATAACGTATTGAAATACTTAAATTAAAATCCCGAAAAACATATAAGTTTTGTATGAAAGGCTAACGTATCGAGGGGAAATTGTTTCATTAATTTATTTTCAATAAATAAAAAGTTACAGGGCAAAAAGTAGAAATGGGTCCAAGGTACACTACCTTCCCTATAACATTTTTATTGATGAGAAATTAAATTACTAAAATGTATTTGTTACTTTTGTAACAATGTATAATCTCTGCTTAAAATATTAGTTAAGGTATATGAAATTATTTATATTTTAAAGAAATAAAAAGTACTACCTACTTTGACTTTATGTATTGATCAATATATATGTATTATTTAAAATATAAAATAATAGAATACATTCCGCCTTACGTCTTTCAAATATGTTTTTATACTTTTATAATATTTGCAATAAAAATGTTTTACAGTAATAAAATGCTATAAGGTCAATTCCACGCGAAAGTTGACATGATAATAAATTATTTTTAAAATTTCAATTAAATCAATTTTCTTTGGTTCCAACTGATAGACTAAATACCAAAGTTAACAAAAATAACAAAATAAATGACATATTTTGATAGTTTTATAGGTAATTACTTTTTACTTTGAAAACGAAATATCAGTTCAAATTAGCTTAACTTCGATGGATTTTAAAACACTTAAGTAAAAAAGAATTTTAATTTTTCCATTACTCCTTAAAAGAATGAATTAGGTAAAAGTATATAAAGATTGTAAAGATATCAAATCATTTGGATGAAATTTTTTTAGTTTTTATAGTGCTATCAAACACATGAGCTAAATGTTTTGTCATGTCTGTCACGAAAAATATTAACTCTTTATTTTAATTCTACATCATTTTCTCTTTCTTTGTATCACAAGAAACAAATCAGGATAAGAAATTAAAATTCATTTGAAAATAGATTGAAAAATATAAGTTGGAAGTTTGTCATGTCTGTCACGTTTTTCATCCTGTCCCAGTTGTAATACCTGGCATTTTATGTTTTTCCCATTTAATTTATTGGATCAGTCTTCTAAATTATCGTCAGATGCATTTTAGTTTCTGTATAAGTGAATTCAACAATAATTGTTTGCTAATTTGGTAAACAAACGGAATTTGTGTACTTCGTTCCGTTCATAAACAGCATGATATAGGATTTTTCCAGTTAAACAAGATGTGGGGTCGCGATCGAATTTTTATTGCGTAAGTTACAATTAGTTTTTATGGCGTTTCATAAAAACAATTTATACTATAATAATTTTGGAAAAAATATTGCAAACTTGATTAATTTTAAATCGGTCTGAAGAAAATCAAAAAATAATACTTGTTGAAAAAAATTAGCAGAGTGAAGTTATAACTTTCGCACATGTCATGTCTGACACATTCTAAAATTTTTTAAGAAAAAAAATCTTCCATAAAATTTGGCAATTTCAGCTTTTTTTACAGAACACCAACTTTATATAATGCTGTAAAAATTCCATGGACATGAAATAGGGCCAAATTGAGTAATAATTAGGGGTCTCTCAGACTCATGTCCTTTTCGTGTCATGTATGTCGCGGCGTATTTTTCTCTCATAAACTAAAAGTGTTTTCACACAGAATTATTATTTTTGGCATTATTTATTTAGGAACATTAAATGTATATTCAACAGCACACCTAAAAAATTAAGATAATTAATATTAAGTACTTATTTGAAGCAAAAAAGTTGTCCGACGTCATGTCTGTTCCAATGGATTTGACCTAAAAGCAAATAAATATTTGGCACTATATAATCTGTAAAATTATCGCTAATCTTCCAATTTTTATTTTTATTTTTATTTGGCAACGCTTATGGTATATTTTTAACATTATGTATTTTTAATTGCAGGATTGATCGGTACCTCTAGGTTTCTTATGAAAGGTTTGTCTAGAAATGTGGCGTTACAAATACAATCTCATATTAATGTTGTGCGAAAAGTGATTTTGTTCCTTCTACTCCTTCTCTTAAGATAAAAATGCATTATGGGTAAGTTAGTATGTGATGGATTTTATTTCTTTTCATTTCCTTTCTTATTAATAATTATTAATATTCTTATTTAATATTAGAAAAATATTAAAGGATAATTTGTTACTTGATACTAAAATAATGAGATAAGTAATACTAATGTGATACTTGAAAAGAAAAATAAGAATGCTATTTATTCGGTTTTTTGTAGTTCATCTCTCCCGATTCTTTTATTTATCAGGGAGGGAAGACGATAAAATCGTCTGCTGCTTTAGTAAAGTGTCATATTAAAAAAATGTTACTCCCAATATTTTTTGAAAACGAGGGAGTTAGCAACTCCTGAAATTCTTACCAAACTTATAATCTTCTTCAAAAAACTATAACTACAAAAATATTTTAATCAATTTTATATTTGGAAGTTTAAAAAGACTGATTTCTCTGTCCCTTGAAATTTTGGATGTATAAGAACTTGCCTTTCCTATAAAAGATACTTACACTTTGATGTTCATTTCTAAAATATTTATTCTTACTGTTTGGAAAAGTTTTTCTAGCTATTATATAAATTATCTGGCAAACTTCCACGCAAAACAATAAGTAAAAAACATTATAATTTATCCTTTGAAGTATGGAATCACAGAGAATTTATATATTCTGGTTTCTGAGGGAAATTTTACTGGATCAATCAAAATAAAAACCTTTCCCTTGGTACTTACACGAGGTATATGAATAAATACATGCGCTGTGTATTAAAAAAGTTTACTGGTTCAGGTCTATAGGTTCAATTAAAAATGAAAATTCATTAAAATAGTTGAAGTTAAACCAAAGAAAGCACGGTAGTAATTGTTTATGAAAATGTCTTTGATGTCTTTTTTTATTAAAAATCAAATATACTTTAACTATTGAGTCTTAATTTTTATTTATTAAAATTTTTTAATTGAGATTTTTCTTTTTCTTGGTACTCTATGCCTGGATTTGTGGAACTTGCGCGAAAACTCTGAATAACCAATCAAAATCTTCTATTTTATAATAATTATTTAAAAATAGAATAGTTATAATCATAGTTTACTTATAATTAATACTTATTTTTTATAATTTGAATTATAATTCTTATTATAAAAATAAGTAGTATATAACAAATTATGAAAAATTCTTGTCAGCTATATTTTAATATTACTTTGAAGAGAACATAAGTTTTTCATTCATTCTTACAAAAGAAATAAATTTATAACTGCAAATAGTTATAAATTTTTCTCTCGGGTAATGTGCATTTTCTCCGAAATACCTAACCATTAATAGACCTTTACTTACAATTTCTTAAATATCTTAAAGTCTGCTAAACCAGGTTTTTTCCCCCCTATTCCATTACATAATTTTTAAGTATTGTTAAAATTTCTTTGTTTTTATTTCTTAAAAAATTTTTTTTAATCCTTTATCAACCCTCTGGATTTTTAAATGCTGAAAAATCCAATTTGTGTATTTTTATCTTTAAAAGTAATTTTTCCGTTTTTATGTTTTCATTTTTTAATATTTTTAAACTTCGAGAATAGACCACTTTGTATAAACTGAAAACCCTTTGTTGTTTTTATGCGATATAAAGTGTGTCTAAATGCTGCCAAAGCAAGTTAAATTATATTATTCTTTAAAGAACTGTTTTAAACTGTAAAGTTTCTTTTTAAATTTAATTCTTTAAAACCAGCAGTTTATAATTTTGCTAAAACTATATTAAGAGCTTTAGTGCTATAAAACTATTTTGGTCTGGAAAAATTTGCAGATCTAAATCAATTGTATAATTTAATGTTGTTGTCTTGTCCAAGAAGTTGGTGCAGAGGAGTCAATGATAATTAACACATGGTAATTAATAAATGTGCTAAATGAATGATAAAAAATGAATATTAGTAGATTAATTAATAAAAACTATATAGTAAATAAACTAATTATAATAAATAGTAATATAAATTTAAAAGACCGCTTAATAAATTGAAACTGATACTTAATATTATTAGTTATACTGAAAAGAATAAAGAAAGTTTTAAAGTATATTTTCAATCTCATTATAACAAAAGAAAAAACCTTAACAAAATGTTTTGGGTCATCTTCATTGTCTAGGGTCATGGATTAATTTACAATATAATAAAGTTATCGATTTATTGATTCCCTTATCATCAAGCATCACTTTCGATAATGACTAATCCAAGTCGATCGAGTTTTTAAAGAAATGGATGTCGAAAGATAAAACGTTTACGCCACAGCAATATTAAGAAACAAGCGAAGTAGATGTCACTTCCTTTTGTAACTCCCATTTGAAACAACGCAAAGTGAGGGGGGAATCTTGATCTTCTTATCAGTAGTCATTAAATTTCTAGAAGAGTTGAAAGGTTGAAAATTCGACCTGTTGCAAAAGGGTTTGAAAAATCCGCCGAACGATCCTTATCTAAGCGAAAAGCGTCAACAGAAGATGTGGAGTCTTAACTGCGCATCCCCCTCCTTACCTCATTCAACACAATTCCGGCGGGCAGTTATTCCTCTCGTTTACTTCCTTTTCCGTAGAATTCAGTGTCAATTTGGAAAACGTGATGGCATTTTATCACCCTTCTTAAATGAGAAATAAATTTCTCAATGAGTTTTCGGAATGGAGGTTAAAGGACGTATTTTTTCTTGTGGTTTAGGAGGACTCGATGAATTTATGGAGGTGTGTAACTCACGGTGTCATTTTATGGCTCATAAAGTTCGGACGCCTGAGCGGGAAATCCCAACTTTTAAATCCTTTAGTGACGAGACAGCGGAAATATTTGGTTTTTAGTGTAGCGGGAAGATGTATTTGAATGGTATCGATCCAATTTTAAAAACAGCCGTGTCTTTGATGGTACCCACCCCTGAGCCCGTTTCTTTATTTTGGTTGTGATTTAATGAATACTACACTACGATGGTTTCAAACATTTTTCTCTTCGGCAACACTTTAAAAAATAAGAAATAAATTTCTGAATTTAGTCATGAACTATGAGCGAGTATTAGTTTTGAAATAGGGATGTCATACTTTATTTTAAAAATCTTTTTAATCCAAAATTGAGAAATTTATTTCAAATTTTACAACTCTTCTATTTTTGTATTGGGTGTCTCCTAATATTCGTGCATTGGAAGCTGACAATAAATTCTACAAAATATCCTACCAATCCAGTCGGCTACCACGTCCACATTTTAGGAGCTGGCGGGCTATAGTACTTATGGGGGGCCCTTCCCCTGTTTTTGTATATTATCAATATCATAGTCGCTGTAATAGAAAAAACATTTCTGAGAAAAAAAAGCAGTCACATTTTAACATTATGCGTCAACGGAAAATTGAATAGTGAATTTGAAAAAAAAAAAGGATTAAGTTCAAAAAATAAACTAAACCAAAATAAATATTTTCTAATTTAAATTTTACTTTTTTATCCAGTAAATGTTTGACTCCATTTATTCACTTACTCCATTGATACTGCGTTAATGACTCAGTTTCAAAATAATTTTAAATTTTATTCGTCTTTCTCTTTGTTGTCATCTTTTGTTGGTCTTAGTCTTTCTATTTTTCCTATTTGTGTTGTGAACTAATCAGATATAGTATAATTCATTGTCGATTAGAATAGTTTTTAAGAATTTTTTTTCCAATTGAAATTTTCTAAGGTTTGGAAAAGGGAAGAAGTCCATCGACTTTTTTCAACTGTAAAATACTTTTCTGTGAATGTACTTATATTTTTATCGATGATTATTTTGTGTTCTAAATAGATTCTTAAATTTCCAATAACGATTTGGTTGTTATCCAACGAAAATTTAATTACTTATGCAGGTTTTTTTTCGATTTTCTCAAAACTTGGTGTTAGAACTTATTCCTTTATTTAAACTGACGATTAAATTATTTTTAACGTTCAGTAAAACCTCTTTCGACCGGAATAACTGGGACCAAAAGCAATTAGGAAAATCTAAAATCCGGATTATCGGGTAAAAAGTAGATTTACTGCTTTTTTCTGATTTTGTAATGGAATTTCAATAGAATTCATTAAAGACATTAAATTTTATAAAAAAATAATTTTTCACATATTTTCTAAACTTCTAAACATTTACATAGAATTGGTCAGCAGTCTTCTATTACAAATACGTCTACGAATCTGCCAAATCAAATAAAATTTAACTACAAGCCAACAAATCGATCCGGTTAATCGTGAGATCCGGATAAGCGAAGTTTTACTACATAATGAAGTAGGAGCTATCCGTAGTACTTAAGATTTTTAGAATATGTCTTAGTGCAAAAAATTATTTTTAGGTAACTGGTTTCTTTAGAGCAGTGGTTCCCAACTGAAATATGTCTACAGACCACTTCACTTAAGTTCGAACCTCCTGTGGACCATCCAAATCCCTAACTTTATCTTTAAAAATTTAACCTCTTTCAATGCATTCATTCCCCAACAAAGGGTTTGAAGTTTTACTTTTTTCTGAAGTAAGGGAAACCTAGTTTTAAATATGTTTCTTAATGGAACTTAAAATCAAATAACAAATAATCTATTAAACTTAAAAGATAAATTAACATTAATCATAACAGTATTGTATATCCAATTATTAAAAAATATACTTTTTATAAGACATTTATCTGTTCAAAAACTTTCGAACTTCAGGCAATCAATTTTTCTTATATAGCAAGGGGTTTTTTTACATCTATGTTTTTTGACTACTTCTTAGCTTGTGTGATAAGAAAAAACTATTTTTTAATTTCCCCACATTTCTTTTGGATAAGTTTATATACCTTCTCACGGATCACCTCCGATGGTCTCACGGACCACCAGTGGTCCGCGGACCACCTGTTGGGAACCACTGCTTTAGAGGATGTAATGCACACATGTTTTTAGGTGAATATTGAATAAGTAATTTAAACTTTATTGGTATATTAAAAATTAACAGGTCCAGTGGCGGCTCGCCCTTAAGAGTACTTGAACACGTGAACCCCCATGAAAAACGTAAAACTAAAATCAAATATTAAGATAAAAAAATATCAAATATTATGCGCATAATAGATCTGTCAATTCCTCTTTCTTTCCCAGGATCATCTTTCTACCCCCTTCCTTCTGTGTGTAAGATATAATATTAACAAATATATGATAGATAAGCATTTTTTGGTGAGAAACTTAAGTATTTCTGGGATAAGGTCCAAATATTTTGGGTACGGTGACCCCCCTTATCTCAGCACTGGCTTCAACCTATTCTACATAAAATCAGGGTTGAAATTATGAGAGGTATATAAAAATGACCGTTACTCCCCCTCCCCCCCCATATTTGCCCCTGATGTTTTGTGCCGTTGGGAAATTGTCCCCTTCTTTTTATACTGAAGGTTGAAGAGACATACATTCAGTGAATTTTCTGTCCCCCAGAAGTTGAAAATAAATTTTTTAAACAATGTTCCTAATTATAGTGTCTCTTCCCCCCCCAGGATCGGCCGACGCCCCGTGGTCTAGGTTCCCTATATATACGCCTATCATTTTTGGAATGAAGTTCTGAATCACCTTGTATTTTAGATCACTAGACGTAAGTGTCAGAAATGCTCTTTTAAATGACTGAATTCACCCCACAAAAATGAAACCGTACACGTGGCTATAAAAAAAAATTATCAGTACAAAGGTCTTGTGGTTTTCTTTGCTTCAGTTATTTTGTAACAGTGTTTGGGGAAAATTTGTCTCGGGGTTCGCAGTTTTTCGATCTTTATTCATGTTTATACAGGAAACAGCAAAGTGATACCAGTCAATGAATCATTGGGTTTTCTTTTATCGTCATAGATGTAGCTCTTATGATATAATGTGATGTTTCGTCAAAATGATTTTACTTTTGGAAAATTCGTTTCAAAATATTGATGATCTGCTATAACTTAATTGCTGGGCAATCGAACGTTCTTTTTTTCGGTATGGCAGATAGTACGGTAATTTAATTTTTTTCCACTTCAGATTGAAAAAGTAAATTGAAAAATATTTAGCAACGTCTAGGTTGTGTGGTAAAATATCTATTTCTAAATAGGATTAAAGTTTATATTGTTGTTAAATTAAATTTAATATTTCATTTACGAGAGACATATGGGAGGGGTAGACTATCATAATTAACTGCAAAAAGGCATAACATTACAATTAGCGGTAAAAATTAGTAAAGGAGTTTATTAACACGAGTTTATTGATATGACATATTTGTCAGTTTAAGTATCTTGAATAGAAATACCGTCATTGAATATATTTTAACAGATATTATTCTATGACGATAAAAGGTTTTCGAAGAGTTGTTGCTGTGAAATATCTCAAATTGGAGCTTGAAAAAAAAAGTTTTTAAAAGTCGTATTTTTTTCAACCTCAAAAATTAATGTTACGGCAGAATAAGCACAGGGTGTTTCAAAAAGTCCGCCCAAACTCTTAACAGCCAGATTCCTTGCGTTGAGTACATAAAAAATGCCTTGAGAATTATACTTCTACGACCCATAGTTTTTGAGAAAATTGCGACAGAAAAGATATGACTTCATTCCGGTTTACATTATGAAAAACATAAACATAGTTTCAATAAGTTGTTATCGGATATGACGTCACAATTTTCGAAAAAAAAAATGCCTCTTCGTGGTGTAGTTCTTGGGCATTTTTTATGTACTACTCTACGGCTAGGAATCTAAAAGTGCAGAGTAGGGTCCCTTTATTGCGGCATTCTGGTGGATATAATGGTTTTTCCTGCTGTGTTCTAAACTTGCACTGATTGAAGCACTGCTGCTCTTGGGCTCTGCTCGTGAGTGATCATACTAATTAAACTGAATGACTTTTCCTGTCGATCTTCTGGGATCACCTATACTTGCCGGAATTTTTGGATAAACTTTTGTTCCCTTGTTCAAATTGTTCCCTTGATGCATTTTTGAAAAGGAATTTAATTTTAACATGTATGATCTGCATATACTTAAGTTGTTTTTAAGAAATTCTTTTAATGTTTTAAATATTTAAAATACTTTTAACTGCAAATTTATCCCCGATGTTGGGTTTTGATGGGCTAAAGCCCCTATTCTGTGAACTGTTTTTAGTGTATTTTCTTTCTTCTTTTTCGTCTCTTGGGTTTATACAGGAGATCTATGAACGGGCGTATAGCCTATGTTTGTATTATTTTTGGCAAATTTTAAGCATACCTAACTTTGTTCGGTCATAAACTTTTATACCATGAAATAGGGGTTCAAATTTTAAGAACCCAGGTGCTCTCACAGTCAAGGTCAAGTAAAAAAAAGTGCAGAGTTTGGGCGGACTTGTTGAAACACCCTCCTGTATAATCTACATTTCTGTACTTAATTACAAAATGTACACAAAATTGAAACTAATACATTTTATATTACTTTGGTGTAAGTTTAAGTCGTGTTTCTTTCCGAATTTTACTTATAGTTTCAAAGTTCTTTATTTTTCCCTTTTAGCCCGCTTTTTCATAAAAGAGCTCTAAGAAAGTTAGAATTCATCATTTTCAAATAATTTTTATGCTAACACTGTCAGTATACTTTCAGGAAGAGGTTCCCTTGGTAAAACTAAAAATATTTCATATTAATATTAATATCGCATCAAGTCAGCTGGGCCAACCTGCCCCAATAGTGGGGTAGGTTAGCCTACATCAATTTTTCAATATTCCGATAGGGTAGATGTAACAGAATTGTAATTAACCTAGCATTAATTGGGTTCGAATATATTTTGATTGGAAAAATGTTAAATCATATGGATAATTTTGGATTTTAATAACGAAACCAATTAAATTTTTAAAAATTACAGTATTAATAAATGATATTTTAAATTGGTTAAAAGATACGGGGTATTTGCCAATAATTGCTTATAAACACAAATGTCTTAAATACGTATTAAATCAGAATAAAAAAAATAATAAGAGAGGATGTTCACCATCTGCTCAACTAACCTCATGTCACCATTTTTACTTTTTATGAGTGGGAAAAATTATTATGCAATCAGTTCAATAAACAAGCATGCCCCAAAATAACTAAAAACAATCATCTTTCTGAGTAATGATTATCATGGACGACATGGATCGATTGAACAGAATTAGTTATTGATTGGCCTTCAGTATGCATCAAACTCAATAAAAAAAGGATTACACCGGTTCGATACCAGGTTCCGCATTGAGTTTTCCTTTAAGGCGAAATTATCTGGTTAAAATACGATTCCCTCTTCACTTGATGGCGACTGGGCATTAGAATGAGAGATGCGAAACACTGCGCAACACCCCGGCGCTTACTTTACATCATTTTCTCCATCACTTGTCCTGCAGTCCAGACAGATTAATTTCAACTAGAAAGCGAAGGGTTTGATAGGTTTCTTTGCTTTTTAAAAAGTGGTCTCGTTCCCAAACTATCTGCCTTGGCGCCAAAGTCCATCCCGACCAAAGTGTTCACTAGTGAAATACTGGATGGAATTTTATAAAGGCTCATTTTGACTTTTCACTTTCAATCTTCATTTCGGAGGAATCGTCCAAATTGATGAGTGTAAAATGTCGTTTTACTCTTCAGTCCTCCGATTTCCTATGCAAATGAGTGATTTCTCGGTGAGGATCACTCATGATGAACATTGAAAGTTACGGCTCATTCACACTGTTTTACTTTTAATGTTCATCTTGAGTGATTCACTCCTGTGAATTACTAATTTCCATTGAAAAGTGAAGGAGTAGAGAGTGAAACGAACGCCAATTTACACTTTTCACTTAGAATGATTCCTCCAAAATGAACGCAAAAACTGGTAAGTCTGAATGAGCCTTTGAACAGTGTAAATGAGCCTTTAACGATACTGGAGGGACCTAAAAAGTATTGTTAAAGACAGCGTATCATTATAGACAGTTTACTTGAAAGTATATTTCTGACTTTTACCTGGGACAATGAAGAAATATTGTTATAGACAGTTTATCTTTAGAAAATATTGTTAAACAAAGGTACTTTATATGTATCATGTTGTGATGTTGAATTTTTAATATAAAAGGTATCATATCCATAAAAAGAATATGTTGAGGTAATTTTTTTTTCTAAAACAAAACATGGTTTTTGAGATATTGGGAGTTTTTCATATCCAGGGTCATTATTATTTGGAGTATCAGTACACTATTTAAAACAAAGAGACTTACAAGACTTTACTTTTATTTTTTTTTGCAAATGAAACATGTTATTGGGTTGGGCGCTTTTGGAAAATCTAATAAAGAGACACACACCTCTAAACGAATAAGTTTGAACATTTAACCAGAAAAATAAAGTTAGATAACATGTTTTATAAAATCAAGCATAGATTTTAAACGAAATGTTGCTTGAGGATTTCATTCAAAAATTTGCAGCCACGTATTTCTCCTGCTCTAAATAGCAAATTGAGCTGATTGTTTCATTACACACTCATTGTAATGTCAACTTAAATTAGACCTATGTTTAAGTTTGTGTTAAGTTTGTTGACAAACCTTTTGTCTAGTGCAGTAAAAATAAACAAGGGTGTGATTGAAGCTGCCATCATTACGAGGATAAAGAGAAAGGACTGGAGATAGAATAGATACTAGAGATAGGTCTTTGGCTTAGGTGCTCCCTTCTCAACAAATAAATCTTTCTCAAAATAGGGAGAGCAAAATCTTGTTAGTTAAATAGAAAAAAAATTTTCTTTTTAAAGGTTAGGCTTTGTCGCCACAAAGTTTTCTCATGAGAAAATGTTAACTTCGGTTACCTATTTGTAGTTTGGGTGATGAATTTGACGAATTGAAGTTTAAGTTATAAACTTAATTAGGCTAATCAAAACTTTTGGTAAAGCTAATATATAATATTAACAAATAATAAAAATCACTTCCGAACAATCCGAACAAAGTGCATGAAAAGATCTCTCTATATCAAAAAGTTAGTATTCTAAATTGTATTTGAAACGTTTAAAGAATTAAGTTCATAGAGTAACTTAATTATCTTCGTTCAGATGATTTTAAAATTGCGTCTAAGCGTTTACTCCCTAGAAAGTTAATTAATATATTTACTTTGGTAAAAAATGATAACTCAATCAAATAAAATATAAATATAAGCATGATTTTTTTACCTTTAAAATTATTTCAACTTTTTAGTTCCATTAATTGTTAAAAGATAATAAAAGTAAAGAAAAGAATAGCATAGAGACAAATAAAGAAGAATATGCATATATAGACATAGAATTATAGTCCTTTAATATTTTATTAATTTTTTTTTGGCAAATAGAGTTCATCATCCAAAATATGCTCCTTTAACCCGTTTTTCATATATTCGGGGCGTTGATCTCTGTAATTACTGAACTGATTAAAGGAGTAATTCAGTGTCGTAAAGAATACACTACTGTAATAAAATTCAAAACTTTAGCTCATTAACAACCAACACACTAAATTTAACCACTTATCTCATAAAGGACAAATTTACTAAAATATTTTAACACTTTAGCTCATTAAGAGTGAATTTTTTCATAAACATATTAGTTAAACTCTCATGTAAATCTTAGCAGAGAAATTAATCACTTACCACTCTTCACTGATGCCCACACTAAATGAACTGAGGGCATTACGAGATCTCGTCTCAGACGAATTGTATGTTCAGCTGTTAGCCATACATTCGTGAAAACCGTGAATGAAAGTGCAACTTGTGCATCATCCAATTGAGGGTACGAATAGTAATAAGGATCAAGTAGTAATAGACATAATCTCATATTACATTTATGAAAAAGTGACCCATAACTCCCTAAGTTTTGTATTACACTCTTGAGAATTCTTATCAAATTGAGTGTTACTTTTAGAAGAGGGATTAATATTTAGTTAGTCTACAGGGTGGAGGTTACGCGGGGTATCCCCAACGTTTTCAGTATATTCCGTTTTTTAAAGGTAAAAGATTTTAGCAATGCATTTGGAAAGCATGCCCTTCTCCTTATCTCTGTCTTCTCCAGAGTATTTCTTCTAAATTCGCCAAGTAGCATATAGTTGTATTTTTGTAAATAATATAAAAATGCTCTTTACTTTTGATCAAGGAGATCAATTAGGGAAGTATTGTAGGGATTTCTTATTTCTTAAGAGTTTAGGAGGTTAGGGGAAAGAAGGGTAACTGTACGCACAAAAAAAAAAAAATATTTCTGGCTATAAAATTGAGAATTAAAAAGCCAGAGCCTCAAAAATTTACTGAACGTAAGTTTATTGACTCACAAATCAACCTACAAAAGATGAAACTCTTAGCTTTATATATATAAAATATCACAAACAAAATTAAAAACTGATTGCGTACTTTTACCCGACATCACAACAATTTATATGGTTTCAATCTGTGCCGTAAGTATCGATATAAAAATTTAAATTTTAGTTTGAAATTTTAACGTTGTTTAAATGATAAATAATAAACTTTAAAATTGAATAAAAATGTGATTATGAAGGACGAGAAATAAGTGAACGTAGTAAATAATAAATTTGAAATAGTAAAATTTACTTGTTTTAATTGGTTGAAGTATTATTAGTTTGTTTAATAAGGAAGGTAAAATTTAAAAACATTTTAAATTTAGTAAAAATATACATACAGTTTTTTACATTTGTAGAGTATTAATCCCATTCTGTGATACTCCAAATCTTAAGATCCATAATTGAATTCCGATTTTGTTGTGAAAATCAACATTTGGGAAAGGTGTTCATGACACGACTGCTGGCAAAACATTGCATTAGTTTTTATGCATACGATTACTCCAAGGTGTGTTTAGCTGTGCTGTTTCTGAAGCACCTACAGTTTCAGTGAAGGCAGCAATGTCCGAGTGATAAAACAATGTACAAAGCTGGGTAATTCCATTCATTAAGTATTTCTTCGCATGTGTACTATCAGAGTAAAGAACTATTAAGAATTTTGCTGACATCAGTTACTACGATACTTGTATCCCTCATAGAGAGAATTATACGATACAGGAAGTTAGTTCTTATATTAAACATCGTGAAATTTCCTTTAAAATGATAATAATTATTATTATATAAAAAATATATATTATTTCGTAGATAGTCAAATTTAGTTTGAAATTAAATATCGTAAAATTTCCTTTAAAACGAGTGATTACATTAATATTTTAGTTTTTTTTTAATAAAAATATCTTGAAATAAATAATTTCGCTGGTACCTAGTAAAATTTAGTATTAAATTAAACCTCGTAAAATAGCCTTTAAAACGAGTGGTCACACTAAAATTGTATTCTTTTAGGGTTTTTTATAAAAAAATATCTTGAAATAAATTATTTCGTTGATACTCAAATTTAATATGAAGTTAAACCTCGTAAAATTTTCTTTTAATGAGTGACTATATTGTATTTTTTTAAAGCTTTTTTTATAAAAAATATCCTGAATAATTTATTTCGTTGATAGTCAAATTTAGTATGAAATTACAGACGGATATTTTTTTTATTTAACGAAAACACGTTTTTTAAACATTAAAACTGAGATTTAGATTTTTAGAAACCCAATGCATGCTTTCGAGTTTTATAAAATTTTGTTCGTTTTTTAGATTATAAATGAGGATTTATAAATATATAAAAGCTCAAAGCTATTTTTCTATAATTCATTTAAATTCATTTTTTATGCCAAAAACACCCAGTTTGTTTAAACTATTTAGGCTCGATATTTTTAATGCTATTGCTGTATGTTCTTTGGATCAAACAATGTTACTTCTTGTGAACTTTTCCCTTACTAAAATGTTTAATTCGTATAGTTTCATGTCTTAATATTTTAATAGTCGCGTATTTTTTTTAAATACTTGGTAAATATATTTGTACAGAGTTTAATTTATTAAATAAAACTAGTTTTTTAATACACATAAAAACATTTTTATTTTAAAAATGTTAATTCATGAGTTCTTTGATTTATAATGTAAATTACTAATTAAATTAGTTCCATTATTTAATTAAAAATCAGTTGATATTTGACCTTCACATATATACACTTAATATTTTATATTTTATGTTAAGTGATAATGGAATAAAAACCAGATCTTCATGAAAAAGAAAAACCTTTCCCCCTTCTATTTTTAAAATCGTAGCTAGGAGTATTAAGTTTCCAAATAATTATTCATCAAGTCATACCATGATCTTGATTCATTTCTACATCATCGTGTCAATTTATTTGAAATGTTTCAATATGTATTTTCTGGATTTATTTAGAACGCTGAAATTTTTATACCCAAACCTTTGTAACATTTTTTTTATCTGAAACATGCATATATTTATGGATATCATTTGAAAACCGTTCACGCAATCTTTATTATTCCTGAAACTTTCGTTGTGTCTATCGTGGTTTACCTTATTAGTAAATTTATCATAAACGTTTTTAAGTCCCCTCCTAAGATAGTAAAATTAATAATAATCCATTGAGATTTATGTATATTATATTATAATATATCAACAAACTAATTTAGTTCTGTTTTTTTTTGTTAAAAAAATGTTTCTTATTGTGAACTTTTCCCTTACTAAAATGTTAAATTGTGTACTTTCATGTCTTAATGGTCGCGTATTTTTTATTTAGTTGGTGAATAAACTTATAGGGGAGATCAGGCTAATACGACATACTACTTTTTCAAAACAACCGTAAAAGACTAATTAAATAGATTTCCTGTAGTTTTCAAAACCAATGACATGTTTATTTAATTCTCTAACACTCCCTAATTGGTTCGGTATATCATAATCTTTCTATTTTCTTTCTAAAAAGAAGTAGAAAATATGTCATTTTACCCGATATAAGGATAAAATGACAGTAAATATTTAGTAGGAAAAAAAGTAGTTTCTTTGGAAAAAGAAATTTTATTTGATCCCAAATAATAACTATATTAGTAGTTAAGCACTTTGGCATAATCTATAATTATTTTTTTGGGGAAAGATAACTAGCTAATTTAAAAATACAACTGCAATGTGCTTATAAAACAAAATTTTAATTTTTTCTTTCATAGGAGGCGTTAAAGTTAACAGAGTATGCATTTTTTCTGAGTTAGCGTCGCTTAAGATTAAGTTCTGTGGAACATGAGGGATAGGACCTATTTCAGCAACTGAGGATTCAGAATGACATACTATGTCATTCTATACC
The DNA here is from genome assembly GCA_963680715.1 of Tetragnatha montana. Classification (NCBI taxonomy): domain Eukaryota; kingdom Metazoa; phylum Arthropoda; class Arachnida; order Araneae; family Tetragnathidae; genus Tetragnatha; species Tetragnatha montana. The sequence goes on from OY796684.1 coordinate 34,643,751, forward strand.
AATGAGTTTTATGTCATTTTACCCTTAAAGGTGTATTTTTATTTATTTTCAATTTATCGTAAAACAAAAAGTAAAAGCAACTACCTACTGCATGAAATATACTCTTAATTGAACACACATTCACACAAGAATCTTAGTTTAAGTGAATGAAAGGATTTGTATAAGAGAAAGCTCATTATAAAAACACAAAAAAATTTTTTGACGCTCGCTATTTTTATTTTTGTTCACCACGAGGTAAGAAATGCCTTTCAAACAATTGTTTGTATCATTTTGGAAGCAATAAAAGAAGAAAAAAATCGCCTGATACGTGCTGTCATTCTGCTAAATTTCAAGAAAATCAAAAAAGTCATTTTACCCGAGTATGTCGTATTAGCCTAATTTCCTGAGTTTACTTCAACTTCCAATGTGATGTTAAGTTTCTTCTCTGAAACATCACATCCTGTGTTTTTTTTCTGAATGATAGTTTTTTTTGAAGGTTTTGAATTCTCTCTTATGCATATTTATTTAAATTGCGTGAAATGCAATAACTAATTTAATATTATTATTTTAAAATTGTGGGAAAACTAATGAACTTCTAACATTAAAATTTGGATCTCATCGGAAAAACTTGTATTACGACGCAACTATTTGTTCGTTTGTTTAGAAAAGTTTAAGCTAAGTTAATATATGATATAGGAATGGAAACTTTTGTTGTGTTCTAACATGATTGGGAAAACCCAGAGGAAAACCACGAGAAGCTGGTCGCATTGCGTCTATGGTGGAGAACATTCATTGAAGACTCAAAAGTTTCACAGCCCATTGTTAGTTGGTGTTTGTGTGAAGTTGCACATGGAAATGTGATGTTGTTGGACTGGTATGGTTGTGTCTGATAGCTTGTGAATACTATCTAAGAATTAAGTTGTAGTCTGGAGAGTGTGGAAGTTGTTTATATTCTCTTATCTTTTGAATCAAAGCTTGTCAGTAAACAAGCGGAATTTTTTGAACTTTCAGGGATTTCCTCCCCCACCCTGTTCTTTAGTTTACCACGGTGGACGTCACCGTAGAACAAAATGGCAGCATGCAAGAGATTGGCATAAGAGTCACCCATAAGCGTTCAGGAAAGCATTTGGATGAAGGAAACAACAGATATGCCAAGAAATTTCGGGAAAGTAGAGTTTACACAAGTGCTTTTCCTCTAGAAGAAAAGGTTAAAATTGCATTCAAAAATGAGCCACCGAAGTAAAAATTGGAATTAAGAGCGCCAATTTAGAGGAGCTAAACGTAAAGTAAGAGGATTTAAGCAATGAATTTGCAGGAGTCTTAAACCACGAGGACGAAGTATTGAATCAGCAACAAAAGTTTTAAATAAAAACACAATAAAAGGGAAAGATATAGAAAGCTATATCTTCGATCACTACCCAATACATTGTCAAAGGTATACAGGGTGATTCAGATAAGTGTTTCATAACTTCTAGGGGAGGTAAGACGAACAAGAATCGGTATAGGTTAGCGTTAGGGGGTCGCAAGTGGGGTCTAAGGGGTGAAAATCACGGGTGAAAATTAGCAAAAAACCTCGCATATCTGGGCAGAAAGAGATACAATTGTTCGATTCCGGCATTTCTTACACTCAATCAATTCAAATTTTTCATGTAAAACGAGATGCAAGTGTTTATTCTAATAAAAAACAGACCAATAAATGAAACAGGCATGCGTTGTAAGTTGATAGACTGCAGTAGAAAGTGTCACGACAAAAACATCTTAATACTAGAGTTTTGTTGGTTGTTTGGTTGGTTGGAGTTATATGGCGCAAAGAACTAAAGTCTGACCAAGGGACAATTGTAACTTTAATCTACCTACAACGCATGCCTCATTCAATTATTGGTCTGTTTTTGATTAGAATGCGACGATGCGCTCTTCAGAGAAATTTTTAGGAATTTTTTGATTATTTTTCCAGTTATCAGCATGCCAAGACGCAACTTTTGAGACCTAAAGCGTTTCGATATTTGAAAATTTGTCTTTTTCGACCCAGCCTAACCAACAGTGAAACTCGAGGACGAAGCAGCTGTCATCAGTGAGCAAATGTCCGAAAAAATCCTAACTCAACTCATGATATAGTAGATAGTTTGAGAACTTATAATCTATCCCAAAATATAGTTGAGCTGAACACATTTTTACGGTACTGTTTATATTTACAACATTTTTAACTGTCCATATTTCATAAATATTATTTATAAATAATCTATATTTAGTTTTACTGAATTTTATATCTATGCATATTTATTTTCAGCTATCAATTAAAGCTACCATTACATAATATTTCATACATATTGTATATAGAAGATTTATTTTCAATAATTTAGTTAATATAGTATTTCAGGAATAATTTGCATTAAATTACTTTTAAAACCATGATAAAAGTTTATTCAACAATTCAAAGCAATTCAGAATCCTATTAATAAGTTCAATTCGAACTGATAAAATCTTGAATCAAATATTTTAAATTTGAATATTTTAAACGAAAAAATACCGGGTGCAAAATATGAAGTACCAAATAAAGTTAGGTAAGGCAATATCATTTTAAACATTTAGAAGCTAATTTAAAATACCAAACTTTAATCAAAATTCAAAATTTTAGTTACCTACAAATTGTGCTCTATTTAAGTGGTTAAAATAGAAAAGTGTATAGCGTAAATGCATTCTGGTACTTACTGAAGAAAAAATAACATTCCAAAACAGTTTTGAAGAAAAAAGTAAATTAACCCCTTCAATCGTGAATTATTGAGAGAAATATTAAGATTTTAAAAAATTAAATAAAACACGTATTAGTTGAATGGTCAGTTTTAAGAAGGTAATAAGATTGCTATTTGGATTTCAAAGTATCCTCAAGTTTTGCTCTTCAGGTTAGTGATAAAAAGAGGAAATTAACAACCATATATAGGCTGAAATAGCCCTTGAATACCTCTAGACAACAATTTTTTTTACAAAATTTATGTATTGTTCAAGAACAATAATTTTAATTTAATTTTTTCAGTCTGTATTTTATATTCTTTATATTTGTGCTGTAAGCTCGTTGAAAATACAACTTAATTCTTTATTTATATCCAGTGGGTGATTCTCTCCCTTGATATTAATGAAACTGATTTAATAACTATGTTTCATTCTATATTTAACTTAGTTTGTCTAACTCCTTCTATTGTTATCATTGGTGCTGTGAACTAAATGAAATTTTTTATTAAAAAGTTTTTTTTAACTTTATCAAGTTTTAAGATAGAAATTACCTTTAGACTTCAGAAAATTGCTGGATTTACTTTTATTTTTCAGTTTCTGTTCTGTTCCCTGAATCGTATTATGAAAATCCAGTTCAAATGTGATGACTATAAAAGGAAACCCATTTTTTATTTCTTAAAATTTGGTTCATGGATTTATTATCTCCTTATCTCTTACGATTCAATAAATAAACATCAAAATAGCAAAATCAAAAGTTCTCACACATAAAAAAAGCAAAATTCACCTTGTCATCACCATTTCCCACCTGATCTGTCCCTCTTTCGGGATTCACCTGACCACTCCGGCCGGTCCTCCGTATCTAGAGGCGGGGAACCTCTCCTAATAACCCCCCATTTGCATGCTAATGCTCCATTGAAAAAGAGCCAAATGCAGAAAGCGCAACTTACCGTGTCGCACGCCTCGTGACAGAGTGGAGCATCCCGGCGGTCGGGTCAGGCTGAGTGACGGCTGAGGAGGCGAGTACAGGGGCGCCCTACATAAATAACGGCAGGAAAGGTGAGCGCTTTCAAAATGTGGCTTCGCAAACACAGGGAAACAAATGGAAAGTTCACTGTCAGGGGCTCCGCGCGTCTGTTTTTTTTTCAAAATTGGCGAGCTTTAACGGGGAAAAGGTCTTAGGTTGTGGCCTAGTCTGATAATCGCCCTGTTTGTCATTTTTGAGAGGAGACCTTTATCTTGATCTTAAGGTGAGGCAATGTCATGAAAATGAGGAAATATAGTTTCTGTACTTTTATTACTAGACTCACATGGATTGGATTCGCTCTTATTTAGGATAGGCTGTCAATACCAAAAGTGACGGTTCTGTCGAAGACTGGAATTAATTGCTGCGTAATGATTACTTTGGAGTATGTAAATCAGGTGAAAGAAGTCTTTTTTAGGATCTTTGTTTTTTATCGTAAACAATTCACAAATTAACTTTCATATTGATGCCCGTCCGAAGAACGTATTCAACATAGGGTAGTTTTGATAAAAAAGTAAGTGCTATTTATCGCATCAGAATTTCTGAAAATATATCTATGTCAAAATATGAAGTTACTAAACGTATGTGTTTTTTAATGTGTTTGCACTTAAAACTGGATTAATTTTACGTGTAAATAAAATCCATTATATTCCGTCCTAAGCACCTCTCGGCACCCCGGACATATCTTCACGTTATCACTGGAAACCTTCACCACATCTCATTCAACACACACTACTTTAAAATTCCCTCTGCTCTCCAGTTTCTCTTTGATCCCCCATCCCTAGCATATCTTTCCTCTTTAGTATTTCATTACTTTTGAGAATATCTGTTGTACATCCCTTTGCTCTATAGTATTATCTTGATCTTAAGCATGTCTTTCCTCTCGAGTCTCTCTTTGCTTTTTGGTATTTCTTTTCTCTTCGGCATCTTTTTTCTCTTAAGCATCTCTTTACTCTTAAACTTTTTCTCTTGAGTTTATCTTTGCTCATGAACATCCTACTGGTTTTGAGCATCCCTTTACTCTGCAACATCCGTATGCTCTTTACATCTTTGATCTTCAGCTTCTTTCTGTTCTACTACATCCATTTGTTTTTAAGCATATTTCTGCTCTACCGCATTCATTTGCTTTTAAGATTATCTTTGCTCTACTGTATCCTTTTGCTTTTAAGATTATCGTTGCTCTTTCGCGTCACTTTGCTCTGAATATGCTCCTTTACATCTTTTTACTCTTTTACATATCTATGCTCTCGCACCCCTTTTACTCTTCCATATCCATTTGCTCTCCAGTATATCTTTGATCTTGAACTTCCCCTCACTCAGCAACATCTCTTTGCTCTTGAGCTTCTATCTGCAATTTCGCATCCTTTTACTTTTCAGTGTTTGCTCTTTAGCATTTTTGACCTTAAAGGCCTTTTGATTCATCTGAGTTAGAGGAGGGCAAAGAGGATAAAAAGAGGACGTAAGAAGTGAATTTATTTGATTGAAGTAGATTACATTTACCAAATATTTTCATAAAATGAAATTGAAAACTACTTTGGCAAACAGTAGTTTGTATTATGGGTTAGTAGACTGAACTTGAAATCTCTATTTAGCGGCAAAATTTTTATTTGTGATATAGGGCTTTTCTTCAGACCACTTTCAAAGTTCTCACAGACCACTAGCACCGGTTGTGAACACTTGACTTAAATATTCAATACGCACATAAGTTAAAGTACATCCTAGCTCACGCTGACCTCAATTCTTTCTGTTTTATGTTCATAATTACACCGATTTTGGTCTTAATGTTTTGATTTTCTAATGAGTTATTCTGAGTAAAGCCTTGTATTCATATACCAAGTTTCATTGAACTTCACCGACTCCTTCTTGATGTAACAATTTCTATTTTCATATCACTAGTAGTTACCAAAAGTCAGGATAGTCCATACTCCCTATTGAATTTCTTCTTTTAAGAAGGTCTCATTTAAGGAAGAATTAAACCCGGGAATTACCTCTGATGATTAATCAACCCCTTAATGCTGCCTAATTATGAGAGAATATATTTGAATGGTCGGGCCAAACGAGATGTCGGGCCAGAAGATCCCTTTCGAACTGCAAGTGCTCAAAATAGCGCCCAAGATCTTTTTATAAATAGCAAGTTGCTTTGGAGGGCACCGTCGCCCGCCGTATAATCTTACCACAGAAAGGGCGGAATTCCTCCGAAAGATTCCCGCTTGCAATTTTCCCCCATCCCCGCGCAATGCCCGCAGTGTTGATAAACACTACGCCCACACTCTGAAGCCAGCATTTCTTTCCGTTTCGGTGTTTTTAAAACGCTGTAACGCACTTTTTACGTGTCACTCTCTTTATATCCAGTTCAGAGGTCATACGGGAGAAATACTCGGGGGCCGTATATATGAGAACTAAGTAATAGTGCGAGAGTTTTGAATTTTAATAAAATTAATTGAGCGTTACTTGAAATAAACTGATTTCGAGCAAACCTCAGATTTAGGAGCAACAATTTTTGGATTAACTCGCACTATTCAGTTCAGATATCTTATTCACAGCTTACACTCATATTACACACAAAGCAAAATTCTTCCTTTAACATGAAATTTTTTTTAATTCTTCTATTATTATTATTTGCTCTTTTATTATCATGTCTGGAAATGTTGGTAAATTTAATAAGTTATAAACTTTTATTAAATGCAAAAGAATTTGACCAATATTTTAATAGATTTTTCAAAAATAAAACACGCAGAAATTCCATATCCATACCTGGAAAATATCTTTTATACACCAAAAGTTCAAAATTTGTGAGTTAACCATTAATGGTAACTCTTATCGTTCACATTGGCAATTAACTGCAATAAATTTTAATAGTTTTACTCTCAGAAAAAATGATCCATTTTTTTCGATGTGAGAAGAAGTGTTAATTTCCCCTTCGTATCTTCCATGTTGCTAAACTTACGTGTAAGCTTTTTTAAAATTATGTTTGAAAATATTTTTGTTTCGAAAATATTGAAATAGCAGACAATTCGTAAGGATCTTTCTATTGATATTCAGTGTAAATATGGGATGTTTTGATACCCTGGTATAATTTTATTTTCTTTTTTTAAAACGTGCAATTGAATTACGTAAAAATTAATTATATTAAGATACATTTTAAATTAAATATCTTAAAATTCAAACCGATCTTTATTAACTACAGTATATCTACTAAATAGGGGTTGATGGTAGGTAAGGTCTTTTTTTAATTAATTAATAATATATTAATTTATTTATTTATTTGTTCTCGTATGACCCTTTGATCATTACTTTCCTAAGCTCAACACAAATGACCTGACAGTCGTGGCGTCATCTATGCTTTCTTCTAAAAAATATTTTTATTCATTTAATGGGTGATGTGTAAATGAAAATAATCTATTAATACAAGAAGACATGAATAAAACTGAATTGCGTATTCTCTCTCTATTATACGTTCTCTTTTTTCATTTATATTTATTATATATTTGATTTTGTTTTAATCTTTGATAGCGAATTCTTGTAACATCTTGTTCCTGCTGAAATACTATTAATATTTATGTTATCCCTATGTTTATAGGGGCTGAGGAAATAAAAACGTTACTTGTGTGATATCAAAATTTTTATACGCCAAAAACTTATCCAAAGAAATCAAACTGGGCCAAAGGTAATAATATTCCTTAACTGCTATGCATCAGTTTCACTTAAAAGTTTTAGTTTAAAGTGTGATGCAAATTTTTCCTACTACTAATGTAATTAATGTTTCGTTGACACGATGAAGATCAAATTGTGCATTGATGCATTGTAATAAAGTTGTATAAACTTTCTGAGTTTCTCCTAAAATCTTTTAAAGAACATAAAAAGTTCCAAACAAAACTTTTAAATGCATAAATAAATGTCAGTAATTGGCTCATGGTTGGTGATATTATTAATTTCCGTGAAAAATCTACATTATTGTACTAAATTTCCCAACTTAATCGTATTAAAGTTCGTCTAAAAATGGGGTAGTAAAATTACAAATAATCATTGAGAAATTTATTATTGTAGCTAATTAAGCAACGTAATATACGAATTCAATGTCATCAATTTTATACAAGGTGTTTCAAAAGTTCAATTCACGGCTTTTATTTGAAACAAGAAAATGTTCGCAAATTTGCGAGTTTCTTTGATTTTTTTTATTAAAATTTATTTTTACTTAACTAAAAAAACTCAAAACTACATAATAAAACTGAAACTTTTTGTGAACTTTTTCTTTTTTGATGCGAAAAAGTGCTATTTTCAAATGCTAACACTATCTCCTCAAATATTAAAGATATTTTCATGAAACTTTTTCTGGGTGTTTTTTATGATATTACCAACAATTTCTTTGTTTAAAGTGTTTGTTCTATCTCCTTTAGTTTTTTAATTAATTTTTTAATCTTTTTTATTTCTTTAGAAGACGTTGTTTCCAAATTAAAGCCGTGAAACAGACTTTTGAAACACCATGTATATTTAGACACGAAAAATTAAGTGGTCTGTCTGAATTAGGAAATTCTGTTATTGTGTTTATAGCTGGCAATACTTCCATATTACCCAAACACTTTCTGATTTTGCGGATTTTGACCAAAAACTAATATCTTCTAATCTTTTAAAATAATGTTGCTCATTTTGCAGAATACTCCTACCGAAAATCACTCTTGCTTACCACAGATTGGTAAATTTTCTTCATACTTATTTAATGTTTTTTCTACCTTCTTTCATAAAGAACGAATTATTTAATGTGATGGAAGAGAACGTGCGGATGCGGAAAACGGCAAAGTCACCCGCTACTTTTTTTGCGTTTCGATTATGTGATGCAGGAAAAACACTTTTCAGCGGTCAAAAAAGAGTTCTCTCCATTGGATCACGCGTCTGTGTTTTAGGTGTAAACTGCTATTTTGCTTGCGAAAGGTATACCTGTGGTTGCAAAAATGTCAATCGGCTTATTTTATATTTTTGTTGAAAGCAAATTATTCCGAGGCAGTATTGATTGTTTTTGAAATGTTTGAGTTTATTGGTTTTATTTAATCTTTATCCGAATTAATTTGTACCTTTTTATTATAACGTAGCTCGCTCCCTTTCTTGTCTATCTTTTCGGGCTGAATTTAGAATTCGAACTTTAACTTCTTAACTTCCCTATGATCTAGAAGCTTGAAACTTTACATACAATTTAAATCTGGATGACAATGCCGTGTTATTTTGGTTAAATTTGCCTTCTTAGCCACCCCAGGGGGCATAAAGGGTTTTCGCGTTTTAGAGCCTAACTCGGTCAAAGACTTCACACTCACAAGACTCAAAAGCATAAAATAATTGACGCAATTAAAAAAAAACTTTTTAAAAACCACATTTTTATAACCAACTAAAAAGTTAAAATAATTTTTAAAACGAAACTCTGTGTAAAACAAAAGCGTGGAGCGAATGCAGAAGATAGGCAAATAAAGAGTGCAAGGAGTAGCTGATGACACTTTTCTATTGCATGAGCCCCACGTTTTTCGTTCTACAAAGAGTTAAGAAATATTATTTTATATCTTTTAGTCCGTTTTAAAAACGTGGTTTTTATTAAGTTTTTTATTTAATTAGTTTTTAATTAATGGTCAGTTTTAGGAACAAGGTAAATATTTTTACTTCTTAGGTCAGAAAGGTATAGGTAAGAGGTAGGTAGTCTTGCCTTAAAACAAGTTCTTTTAAAATATTATTTATTATTGAATTATAATTTCTACGTTCCACGAGTTCCTGTTTTTAACAACTTTGTAGATAATTTTTGATTGATTTACTTATAATTCAATAGCTAAAGATTCACAAATAAGGGCGTCCCAAAAAAGACTGACACATTTTAAAAATAAACAACTAATAACTCGAAAACTAAAAAATATAATATATATCGCATACTATTTTATCTTTTCTAGTTGTCGAGTTATTAGTTATTGATTTTTAAAATGGATCAGTCTTTTTTGGGACACCCTATATATATTTAAACTAATAATTTTATTTATTCATGGTTTTATAAGTTGGTTATCGATACCAATATAAAAACGTCATCATAAACAGTACTTAGATTCTAATTTAATATAGTATTATGAAGAACTGATTAGTGTTGCTTATATTTAAAGTATAATATATATATCCATGTAAATAAGTTTTCTTTAAAAGAATTTCATATTTGTTCCTTAAACTATTTTTGAGCAAATGCAAGATTTTCTAACATTGCATACAAAATTAATATTAAATTTTATTTTGGCTAGTACTACTTGTTCCAATTGTTGTTTTCCTCCTTAAAAATAATATTGACAACCCATTTTGTTACTGAAACATAAAGATCATTAGTAAAGAAACTCGTGTAACGCAAAATGTCTGTAATATTTTTTTCTGGAAGTCCATCAAGTCCTTTTTTCCACGAAGTCAAACAAGTATATGAAATTGGAAACTTCTAAAGAAATAAATAAAAAAGTGTAATACGATGAAAAAAAGATTAATCGAGAAAACCATTCTAAATTTCTAATCTGAGCTCTTACTATCAGAGATCTTTTTGGTGATCATCAATCCTTATCAAACTTATAAACTGTTTGTATAGATACTTAGTTTTTTACACTTTGTAAAGAAACATGTTTTTGATTTCTTCTGATTTAACTTATTTATATTTTCATACAGTATGAGCACACTAAAAGTGTTTTTTTTTCAATTAATGCATTTGACATTTTAAACTAACTTAATACTAATTTAATCATGTTGCACGTTTTTTATTAAATATATTTTTAAACTTAGATGGTAAGGTAATGTTAATGACAAATTTTAGTTTTTTATCTTACTAAAACATTTAAATATCAAGTAAAAACGTTTTACTGATAAAAAAACAACATAATTTACACATAATGTTAAAACCAAAGAGCTTTGCTCAATTTTTTTTTTCAAATAAACTGCTTTAATTCTTGAATTAAGATTATCTTATAAAGTGATTGATGTTTGTAAAGTGTTCATTATAAACGCTCCATTAATATAAACTATCGTGTCTTTTTGGTTTTAAGCCAAGCTGTACAATATAAGGATATGGTTGGAATCGGATTAAAGAGTTGTTTAAGCATCAGATTCGTTTACTGTTGAATTAATATTCGCAACCACGGAAATTTAATATATTTCCAAAAAATAAGATTTATTCAATTTCTCTCAATTAAAATTCTATTGTGAGGAAAACGAAATTATCTTTGCTTTCCTCAAAAAGATTTTAATTGATGAAGAATTCTTTTTTTACTCAATGCCATTACTATCCTTTTATCTCATATAAATTGCTATGATTAAGATAAAGTGATATGGATTTAAAATTTTTAATGCATAACAATGTTTATTCTTTTTTTATATTTTCATTACGTAAAAAAATATTTATTATTGACCAATGGCTTTTTGTTTTTGTTTTATAGTTAACTCAAAATTCGTTATTATTTGTTTTACAAAAAAATTATAGGTATTCCTTTTTGACAAAACAAACTTAACAAAAAATTCGGAAAAGGTTCAAACTTTCCTCAAAAAGATTTTAATTGATGAAGAATTCTTTTTTTACTCAATGCCATTACTATCCTTTTATCTCATATAAATTGCTATGATTAAGATAAAGTGATATGGATTTAAAATTTTTAATGCATAACAATGTTTATTCTTTTTTTATATTTTCATTACGTAAAAAAATATTTATTATTGACCAATGGCTTTTTGTTTTTGTTTTATAGTTAACTCAAAATTCTTTATTATTTGTTTTACAAAAAAATTATAGGTATTCCTTTTTGACAAAACACACAAACTTAACAAAAAATTCGGAAAAGGTTCAAACTTTCTTAAAAACATGTTTTCGTGGAAAAAATTATGTATATTAATATTACTATCTTCAATATACGACACATTTTGTTAAAACTTCTGTTAGCAATAACAAAAGCAACTTTATTTTTAAAAAATAAAAAGTATTAAAATAATTTTAATGCAAAAATAGGGGGTATTGTTCTAAACTCTCTTGTCGGTTACTAAGTTTTTATTAGGCTTATAGAAGTAATTATAGGAGAGTAATTATAGGACAGAGTAATTATTTATAGGAGTAATTATTTATAGGAGTAATTATTTATAGGAGTAATTATTTATAGGAGTAATTATTTATAGGAATAATTATTTATAGGAGTAATTATAGAACATACCTTAACTCTTTAACATATACAAATTCTTTATGAACCACCCAGTTTTTGAGTAAGAAAATATGTTTATGCTGTTGAAGTATTTGTATTTAAATTTCCAATTTCTTTGATTTTGATAGTTCTATTATAGATAAAAAATCAAACATAAGTGAAAACTTATAAACATTTTTACTAACGAATTATAAACATTCTCAACTGAAAACAAAAATCTTCAACAGGAAGTTTATTATTGAAAATAACTTTTATAAAAAGTTTTTGAATATTTTTTACGACTAAACGCCGGCATTTGAGATACCCCCTTCCCATGTTTTTCTGTTTCCCTCAATGATCTGTGCCTAAACACTCATGAAACTACCAACATCGACGGATCTTCACTTGTTTGATTCGCCTCAAGGCTGGTCGGCTACTGAGAAAGGTTACAAGGTTAACTTTAAGTCGTGTAAACATATTCGACGACAGGATCTAGATGACTTTGCTTGGAGCTACGACACAGGAAATAATGATTTTAGTTTTATATTTAAATAACTTTAAATTGTGTTTTAATGTGAAATAAATGACACTGGAGCATGAGGGATTCTAGCATTTTTTTTTAATTTTATAAGGCTGAAATACTTTTTATTTTATTCAAAATTCATGCATTCAACGGATTGATTTTGGTTAATTTATTTTAATGTAGGGTTGTATTACATAAAAAATGTGGGTTGTACATTTTTGGTTAATAGTATTGAAGTTTTCAAATTTTATACACATTAAAAGTTTGCATTTTGTCCAAAAAAACCTGTTATTTTAATACAATTTAATATCTTCAAGAGCAAGAATTAGCCTTTCTCAGTCAATATCAGATTACTTCTAATTTTAAATCTTTCATTCCCTTCAATGATTATTTTAATTACTCCAATGAGTATTGATAGCTTTCCTTCATTACACAGTGGAACAAAAGCTTAAATTGTAAGTAATAAATATGTTTATAAACTTTATTTACTCTAATTTTGGAGTTTAAGAATACTGTCAATGGAGGAATATTGCTAATTTCTAGTATATTCTGCTGTATTATACCTATAGTAATATTATTATTTGTGATGTTGTGAATATGGTCTATTATACTAGCTCCGTAATATAATATTTTAATAATATGGTCCTGTTACACTGTAAAATTTTTGTCTTCAAAAAAAAATATTTTATAAAAAACTTAGAACTACTTTTCTTTTATTTACTTGACTAAGTGTTTAAATTACTTTTAAACTGAAACTGCTTACTTAGTTCTTAATATGGATTTCCAACACATTTTAAAAATACTTTTTGGCGAATGTATTTATTAATTATATTAATTATAAAATAGTTTTTCTACCTCTGCTTACGTTAGATGAAAGCTGTTCTGTAGATTTTAATTGCTGTGATTTAAAAATACTTAAAATGTTAATTCACTTTTACATAATTGCAAAATTTTTTATCATTAACACTTTAACCCTGAAAAAACACTTCTGTAGTGTCAATATGAAAAGTTACAATTTTATGATAAGAATACACTGGATGAGTTTGTTAAAAATTTTACGGTAGAATTTCGTTTTCTATCTTACGGATTAATCCATGAAAAAATAACGGAAATGAATACGTAAAAAGACAAAAAAATTTTACAGTGTATACTAAATCACTACTTTTAATCATTAATATGCTACTATATACGTATATGTTTTAGGTACTATATTATTAACAATGACTAATATAGCCTGTTATAGTAAACTACTATTATTGATCATTAATATGGTCTGTTGTAGTAGATTAATAGGATCTGTTTATTTTATTATCGTAAATATAACATGTTATGTTGATGATAATTCAAATAAGAATGATCATGTTTTGAAAAGTAAAAATGATATGATTTAACATGAAGGGGTTATGATTGGGGGTTGGAGGGACGACAACAGTGCCTATAGAGTAGTAAAAGGGCAGCCCAGATTGAGAGCTGTCGTCCATACTTCCTGTCCAGCAGTTCATCCTTGCTCGCTCGGGTCCCAGAATGGACTTAATGAGGATATGATCAGGCGGAGGACGAATTAACTGCAAACCACACTCGAATTCAAAAGCTCTTGGCATCAAATACTTCAATTCAAATGCCTCGAAACTGATCCATCATCATGCAGTCAGACTATAACTTCCAATTTAGGGACTGTTTCTAAGCACTGGAAATAGGGTCAAAACCCAACTTACCGAAAAGGATTGTAAGCTGCTCAAAATTTAGGATTTGTGTATTCTATACCAAGATAGATTTCGTCCAAAGGCTTTAAAAGTAACCGTGTCCGTGACGATTATATTTTTATTACAAAATAATTTACAAATTTTAAGGACAGGAATAATAACTTATTTATCCCCAAAATTATTTATTATTCTAAAGCATATTTTAGTTTGAAAATCATCATTAATTAATAAAATATTTTTTAACCGGTGATAAGTTTTTGATCATTTTATGAGTGCTCAAGTCTTAGTTTGAATATTTTCTGTTTCAGTATGCGTACCTATAGAAAATTGCACATACATACTTAAAGCCTCAATTTCTTGAGGCATGAAACAAAAGTCCAGTGATGTGAATGAAATTATTATAAGTGAAGTTGCTGCATTATTTAAAGTTTAAATTCTCTATCCTATATTATAAGTTTCGTTGGTTTTGATTTGAGTTTTATGGCGCAAGAATAAAATAAAATCATGTTGCACTAAGCAAGACATTAACTGTAATATTAATCAGCATTAGTTATACTTGGCTTATAAATACTTATTTCTTTCACATTGACTTTTTTTGTGAAGGTAAAAACTAAAAGAATTAATAAAAACTTATAAGTGCCCATTCCTAATACTTTAAGACCATGGAATTTTAAAATAAATTGTCAGAACAATACTTTTTTATTCTAATTTATTAAAATTATTATTTTAAGTTTTTATAAAAATTAAAATTAACTAATAACTATTCCGCATCATGAACTAATACTTCGTTTTGTTATTTTCCCACGTATCCTTAAATGTTTTACACGTTTTAAGTACCTAATTTCCTCCTGTATAATAAATTAAATTGCTGTTTAAAATCAATTGTTTGTTATAAATCTATGAATATTAGGAGTTGGGATTTATAAACATAGATGTTTTTATAATATTTATCTTTAATTTGATTCAACAAATTAAAAAATGTTTAATTTTTAAAATATTACTTTTTAAAAAATTCATGGAATGTTTTGAAAACATTAATTTTAATTCTTCTTTCTTTTTATTAAATTAATATTCTTAAAAATGGTGAACCTAAATTATAATAAGTGTACATTTTTGTTTGATTTGCTGAGAATTAATTGAAAATTGAATAATAATATTTTGAGTTTTCAATTTTTACTCCCTAATGCAATTTGTACTTTTTTAAAAATTCTAAAAAAGAAAGTAATACTTTGTTACTGTTTTTTCTATTACCTAATAATTATGATTTTTATTTAAAAATTAATATGTCATTTAATCAAAATATGTCATTTAATCAATCATTTAATTTCATTTCCATTGTTTAACACTTAATGCCATAATATGAACTTTAAGCTATAAGAGTTCGAACAATTTTCGTTCGATCAAATTTCAAATTTAACAATAAAATTCTATAAAAACTTATTTATGCATTTAATTAATTCTATTTCTATTTTAAACCAAATTTTAAACAAAAAATTAGAGTAGGTTCTAAGTTTAATTTATTTAGTGATTTGAACTTTGCGGTTGCTTATGGATGAACTTATTGTTTTCTTGGAATTACATTTTATATTTGTTTTACTTAATTTTATAATTTACAATCACTGATAATCACTGATAATGATTTACTAGATAATTAATAAATTTTCTGATAAAGGGATATTTTTAATAGTTATATTCAGTTAGTTCTTTTGATAGAACACATTTGACTTTTTTTACATCCGGCAGCGTCACAGTGACTTTCTTTTGCTAAATCAAATGAAGAGCATTCAATAAATGAACTAGAACAAACTTGATGATGTATTTTTTAGTTTGCTATAAAATTGAAATAAACTCAATAATTATACCTCTAAATTTGGAAATTTATAGTAAATTGCTTAGTCTGATGAATACCCATTCTTATACCATGACAAAATTAAAAGAGTGTTCAAAATTTTTCTTGCTTTTCGTTATGAAAAATGTTTGTTAAAAATTACTATGTCTACTATGATTGTTAAAACTAACTTCCTATGCTTACTGACTAAACTATTTTTATTAATAATGAAACAATTATAACATGAGTCCATGGTAGAAAAATGATAATTCCCCGAAAGTAATTTAGGACGAAGTAATGGGACTCAAGGGGTTTAAAGGGTTTAATCTCCTACAAATTCCATTACTATTTATAGTATTCTGTTCTTTTTCCTTGAAAACTCTGTGGCGTTCAAATAGCGGTTCTCTTTGGACGTCCCCCGAATGTCCAAAACTGTGTTAAAACACTACCTTTAAGGGTAATTTTTCAAAATATTATATGAAGGTGGACCCCCTAATGTTTCCTTGGGACTCAGTATCATGCACACAATTTAAGTAATCAGAACACCAAGATTCAAATCCAATCTAAATTAATGTGGGGGGAACCCCAAGGCCCACATCTTCGTTAGGATTCAGTATCTACGAAATTTACTTATTTAGTATCCCGTTATTCAAATCCAACCTGCAAGTATACTAAAAAGTTACATTCAATTTATAATATCCGCGTGAGGGAGGGCACTGAAAATAATTTTGAGTCTGCCCCCGAGCAAAAAAAAAACTGGTTGTATGGGGGATACTGGGTCTCTTTATGAGAGGGGGCTCGACTGCCCCGGTTGTCCTTTGTTGGATTCACGTTCGTCCCTTTTCAGGTAGCTCCCTCAATTGTCACCCCAACTGCAGATTTCTTCGTGATCTCAGGCGGGCCCAAGCTCGAATGAAGAATCTTCCAGTTTCAGTATCAAAGGCCCACGAAATCCGATCCGACAGTGCTGGCAACCCTAGTCGCCAAGCGGTTAATGAGCGCAACAATGAAGGCAATTGAGATCACGAGGGCCAAAGCTGACTGCCGCCGCACCCTTACGATCACACATGTGGATATCCCAATGAACCACTCGGTAAGGCTATGTTTGGATCTATTCTTTTTGGGGGCATAACCCCATCTGCATGCTTCCCAAGGTTGGTTCAGGTTTTCTTCAATCTAGAAGAAGTGTTCCTTTTGGACACTGCGTTCGGAATTCGCGCCCCAACACTTACTTCGGAGGAAGGCGGGCCTCCCTGTGTCAAAAAGTTCCTTGTCCATGCTCCTCCGCATCAGAATTTGGACTGTCACAATTAGAGTAAACATTGCGGTTATTGATAGTCGTTACTATTTTTGGAGTATTTCTTCGTATGTCGTGTAACTGCAACCAGATGATTTTAAAATTCATTTTTTTAAGATTTAATTATATTTTTATTCAAATTAATTTTCAATGTTCGATTGCCAATAATATAGAATTTTCCATGGATTTTATGGGAAATGATAATGACCAAATATGTGAGCCTTGCGCCATAAAAATTCAAAGAACCAACCAAAACTATGGAAAGTTATTAATATAGTATTGATTCCACAATTATATTAAATCTTTCTATTTTAAGATTTATTTTACTTGCGTTAATGTAAAATATCAAATAGGGTAATTAAATATTTTTAATCTTTAAAATTTAAATACTGATCCTACATATCTTTCTACTAAAAGTTTAAAAAAGTTTCAAAGTTAAACATAAATAATATTTATGTGATAATAAAATTCCAAGTAAAAGTAGATAGTGTTTAAGTATTTTGATTAAAAGTTTCTAATGAAATAATAAATTTTTAATTAAATTAATAAAAGTTTTAATTTCAATAAATTGTAATAAATATATTTTAATGAATTTTTAAGTCTATAGGTTAATTGTAATAGATGAAAATTGACAAGTGTTTAAAAATTAGTGCTAAATATTTAATTTTTAAAAAAGACCATCTGGTCTTTTACATCTCATTCCCTAAATTTTTATTGATCCAGAAGCTGAATTTTCAGAGAAAATTATCTTTAGGCTAATTAGCGAATAGAAAAAATAAAATTTATAAAAATAAATTTTCACGAAGTTCTTGAAATGGATGAGGCAAATAAGGTTTTTATTCAATGCATTAAAAAAGGCTTCCCTAGTATTAAAATAAGAAAGTATAAAAAGAGTAATTTCATCACACCGAGTGCAGAGAAAGTTAGAAGTTACGCCAATGTTTTTTAAGTCTCTTTGACTATTCTGAGATTTTTATCTATTTTTATTATTCCAATTTTATATATTTTTCTTTAATTTATAAAAGATGTTTCAAATCAAATCATTTGAAACGTTTTATGAAGGAAGTCGTTGGTAAAATTTATTTGCGTCATTCATAACGCATCTGAACTGTATTTATTACAACATTAACTGTTCAATATTTGTCTTTATTTGATGATTTTACTCCCCATTCCAGAATCATATTCATGAAGGAATTTGGTTTGATATTTTTACTCTTTTCTGATGTGGATATCTTCAAATTAATTTGGCATTGAGTGGAGCGAAAGTTTTAGAACCTTCTGTGGAATAGTCAATTAAACGAGTAAGATTATTCATTCCTTTAATTGCTAATAAATTTAATTTTGTTATAGTTGTATAATTTTTTAATGATTATTTTTCTAATTTTGCATCGACTTAAGTTACGAAACAAACCTTAAATTACAAACAAACAATAGTATTTAACTAATTCTTAATTTAAGACCGAAAATAAACATTAAAATATTTTAAAAATAATGTTTTGGAAAATAAATATATATTTCTTCTTTTTTCAAAACTTTTTTTAATATCTCGTCTATTACATGAAACACGATCCATATAACTTTTCTTAACTTTAGTATAACATATCCTGGGTGCTTTGCGTCAAAATAATATGCATCTCTAAATTGTAGCCAATGTAAATGGTGTCAATGCCAATGTAATTGATCAGAATCAATTTAAACCAGTCAACTTATGAGGTGATATCTAGTCAAAAGATTTCAAGGACCTATTTAGAAATGTTTTGAGTCTGTACAGAGGTTGTCTTTTTCATTTTAAGTACCGTTTTGCCTCTAAAAAAATGTTAGCCAAGTACAGTACATCCCCGACAACCATTTGAAGTCGACACTGGGAAAAATTAGGATATTGTTTAACTGGTTATTGAGTTTACAAGTGCGCTCTTCTTCATTTTTTCAGGCTTCTACAGAGATTATATGCCATTAAAAATGGCTTCAAATACCATTAGAGAAACTCTTCTTCTCTGAAATTAAAAAAAAAAAGTTTGCAGTTTTTCATCAGAAAATGAAAAAGAAATGAATGAAATCAGTTTCAATGAAAACGTTTCAACAAGACTTTTATTGCACACCATCGTTAGGTGTTGGCTGTGAAAAACGGAAAGCATACTTTTAAACTCAATAACCTGTAGAAAAATCCCCTAATATTTATAGGCGACAACAACGAATGATTGTCGGGATGTGTTTACCCCTAATACTAATAGCACAACCAATTGTCGCTATGTAGTGACAATTAGTTATTTTTTTGCTACATTCTTAGGTAGTATTTGTAGTAGTAGGTTGTTTTGGTTTACATTGTTACCTTTACTGTTGCTTGCTATTAATGTGACAAATCAATGGCTTTGTTCCAGCTGTCCAAGGATGGAGGAGTCCGAGCATCAGTCCGAGAGTCCCATCAAGCTGGTGTCTTACGTGCCTGTGGAGGGCAAGGACGTCCCTCTGAAGGACGCTCCCTTGGCCACAGGTGAGGAGGAGCCCCCTGAAACGCCCTCCCCTCAACCCTCTCTGGAACCTCCACCCATCCCCCCTAGCTGCCCTAGCCCACCAATTCCCAGGTACGTCTGTCTTTTGAGCGATCCTCTTGTCAAAGTCACTGCTTCTTCGTTACATCCCCATTGTGCCTTTCAATGTAAATGAGCCGATTTTCATTAAACCTCCTTTGCGGAAATAGCCTCGTGTTTTGTTAACCTTTGTCTTCGCTTGTAATGCAAAACTCGTCGATTTTCACCCTTTTATCTTCTGTAAGTTTCTGTAACTTTTGAGTTTGGATCGGAAGTACTTTTCTCTGAAGTATTAGTCATTGGTTTTAATTGCATGGCCGTTGTTGTATGCATTTCTTGTAGTGTCCAGTGTTAGGCCCATTCTACACGAGTGGTTTTATTGTATGACGGAATCGCTTATATTGGATAAAAAACTTATGACGACAATACCTAACACTCTAATAACACGTTAGTCCCCTTGCACAGTAACGTGATTTTAGCCTAGTTTTGTAATTATTTACATTCGATTTTAATCACGTAGGATGCTGTGTCGATTCTATCACATGATAAAGCCGCTTGTGTAGTAAGGCAAAAAATTGGCTTTAAAAACTGGCAATCTGTTTCAGAGCCAAGGAAGGCACAACTCGTGCTTTGAGCAGCCTCTATGCTAAACTCCTCGTAGCCTCTTCAGCAATCTTAATTACAACTGAAGTATTACCAAACAGTGTGCCTTTATTCTTTTTCCATGTAAGTGCAAGTTCTGGCAGAACGTAAGACTTTTCATTTTAGTAGTGTGTAGAGAACTTTTGACTATAGAATATTTAAAAATGTACAATTATGTGTATGCAAGATAACGAAGTGAAATATTTTGATTTTGTTAGGTTTGATGATGGTTTGGTTTAGTTTAAAAAAAAGCACTATTTTACTTAGTTTTGTAATGGATCTTTTTGATTTATTTTCACTCTTTATAACATTTTTTGCATTAAAAAATAATTCATTTTGAATAGAAAACAACAAAATTAACGAAAGATACAGCAAAAGAAATTGGGGAATTAATTTGGGGAATACAACTAATAATATTATTTACATTATGGGAGAAAATGTTCCATGCCTTATGGCAACAATCTCCTTAATAATTTAAAGGGATCTGTTTCTTCTTACCTCTTTTCCTGAAAATGTGGAAAATCTTCAAGCTAATTTTTGAACTAAATTTTAGGTTAATGAAACGCGTATTAAAATTATGTACCCGGTGTATATTTTTATCCAAAAGGTTAACCTAGCCACAGCCTTAAATAGATTCTATTTGGGGCCCATTTTTGTGGAAAAGAAATTATTTTTGGAAAAAACTTAAGTCAAATTATTTTTTAATTTTTCAAATTATCGTAAAAAAAATTGTGAATTTTTCTTGCGAATAATCATTAAAGCTAATTTGAATTTTGTGAAAGGGTCGTTTTTATGAACTTGCATTTTGTGAAGGGGCAGTTATTATGAATTTGAAATTTGTGAAGGGGGCGTTTTTAGGAGGTGGAACTTTGTGAAGGGGCAGCAAAAGGGCCCAAATTTTCAGCTGGATAGACCCCTGTCTAAATATTGCAGAAAAAGTTATGCATAAAAAACCTATGCCAACTAACCCCGGTCTCTCTTAAGCTTCAAAATCTTAAAGGCATTCCTGTGGAATTCTTGTGTGTTTCTTACCATCCCATTCACATCTTACTATTCCGTTCTGCCCTTTTTAAAATATTGACCCAGGTGGCTTAGTCTGTTCATTTAGAATTGGCGCCTGAAACAGGATCAAAAACGCTCAATAATGCTTCATAACGGTCATCACACAACTTCAGTGACCGATTTTTTTTTACAGTATTTTAACTACTTCTGTTTCGGCTGCCTTGTCATAGCAGAAGAAAATGCTTTCGATGATAATTACAATAGTAACTGCTTCTAATACATTTCGTCTCAGGCGCCAGTTCTAAATGAACAGACTATAATCCTTAACTGCTGTGTCAAAAACTGTCGTTCCAAAAGAAAAGCTTGAATTCCCCGTGCTTCCATTTCTGAATGTCTCTCTAGGGTTACTTGTTCACCTTCCTCTTCGGTGCCGCAATCCTGTGTTTCTTGTGCATTTACATGAGCCTCCTTCTCCAAAAATGTCCAGGAATGGAAGAACTCAGCAACGAGCAGAGTGATCTGGTGCTGCACAAAAAATCCGAGACTCCAGATGTAAGCGTTTTCTTCCGAGTGGGTGCTCTCGGTAAGCCAGTCTCTTGATTCTGTCGAAAAAATGACTAATTGGAGGCTGCTCTGTGTCCGATTCTGGACCTTGAGTCGCAAAAACTCCAAATCTCATCCATCAAAGACACACTGGGAATCCTCTATATAAAAGATGATGGGTGGATAAAAACGTTTATCGAAATTCAAAACGCGTATAGTCTGACCGCCACGCAAAAAACTTAGTACGTCGTAACAATATTGTGGCGGTTGTTATGGAAACGAATTATTCCACTAAATTTTGGGGGTGATGATAACTCAAAAACGCTGAAAAAATGTTTTGTTCTAAGTTTGTGTGGCTGTCATTTAGTTTTGTACGTCTTTTCAAAGTTGAGTTTTTCTGTCAAAGTCATTCTCGTGGTGGTCAGACTATAGTTGCTTAATACAGTAAAAAGAAAAACTGTGGAAGATATTTATTTCCTTCGTTAGTAATGAACCTTGAGCTTTACTTAATTTAATACAAATAGAAATTCTTTAAATTGTCTAAGCTGGGAAGACCAATATGATAAAAACACACAGAAATTTATTTAGTTACTTTAAATACTAATAAAATTTTTTCTAAAAAATCTTCCAATGATAAATTGATGAGTTATTTAAATCGATAAGAAAAATGTGTTAAATGAGAAGTCAATAGACTTCTTTGACCGATTTCACCAACAATTTCTCACCGATTCATTTACTTTCATGAAAATTTTGTAAATGCACGTTTTGGCCTGAGAGGCACTGAGCAAGTTTCCAAGAATTATGCATCATCTGGATTCAGTGTCAATCAAAATATGACAGTCCACATGTTTTACAGCTTGAAATGAGTGTTTAAATATAAGTTGAATAAATAAAAAATTAATGAATGGTTCTAGCAGCAACAACAAGCTAACTCCAACAGCTTTATACAGGGTTAGTTCATAAATGCTGAAATACGCCTCAATTTTATTTCCTACTCATTTAAAGAGTCAAAAATAAAAAAATAAGAATCTAGTTATCAATTAATCAACCATCGCTTCTCTACTTTACAAAAAAAAACCCCTAATAATTAAAGAGGTAATGTAATTCCTTCCACACTTCGGCGAGTTTACAGGGACGAGGAAATTTCAAAAAATACCTTTTATTTTTTTCTCTCTAGGCATGTTCTCTGTTTACTATTCAAAGCTGTATCATTTCACGAGTATGTTTAGCAGCTTAAAAATGAAGACCTCCCGAAACTTAGTTCTCCGTTATTTTCAGTATTTGGACTAGGCACTTTAATAGCGATTGGCCTGGAGGTCGCTACTTTGTTTACATCCGAGAAGTCTTGCGTGGATGACTTGAACTTCGTCCAGCCCGTTATCCATGCTATCTTCACCTTCATGCAGATGCATTTCCTCTCTCTTAACTCTCAGGTAATAAATGAATTTCCTTAATTTTCCACTTTTATAGTTGTAATAGATTCTGACCTTATATGTTGGTTAGGTATAAGTTTGAGCTTTGCCATTAGATGAGCAAGTATTTAACCCGTAACAGGGGAGGTGAAAAAATGGAACATACCAGGGGACGTGGGGTCTCACAGACCGCGCAACATTATATTTTTTTAAAAAAAATCTAATTAAGATATGATTCTGATATTTCAGTACATTGTTCTTGGAACATTTATCTCTTCATAGAAAAATATTTGTTAACTTTATGATAGAATAAAAGTTTTCACAGACATTTTTCCAACAGCCTTAAATTTTTCAATAGAAACCACATAGTGCAGTAAATTCTTTATAATTTAAAATAAAACGCATCTATAATGAATTAACCGTTTTGTTCTTATTATTTAATATGTAATGCAAGTTTTAATTGGAAAAAATTCATTGTAGAACAATACAAAAAAATTTTGACACTGCCTGAAGTATCAGTTTTTTACCAGTGTTTTAGAAGCTAAAAATTTAGAATTTTTCACAGAAATCTTATTCACAGTTACCTTTACCACTCTAAAATCACTCCCAACTTCATATAATTTTTTTCAACTCTTCCGCATAACCAGGATTAAAAGGATAAATTAATCTCCGCGGACCGAGCTTCAAAGCCATGCGTACTAACTCTGGACGAAAACCGTTACACTGAGTGGGACCTGAGGTCTGCTGGACCGCGTGGGAAAGAATTTGTGGAATTTCGTACGGATGCACTTGGAAAAACTTGCTGATAAGAAGGGGTCAGTCTCAAGGTCACGTAAGGGGAAGGTACTAGAAAATTCTATTCAATTCGACCCAGCATGTGGTAGGGGGAAGGGGAGGAAAATGTTGCGCGGTCTGTGAGACGTCACGTCCCCTGCTACGGGTTAAGCAAGAATAATTTTCTGATCAGAGCTTTGAAAGTATCTTGCACTGGTTTCAAAGTTGTGGAAGATTGGCGGACTCGAACTGAAAAATAAATTCATTATTTAAATGTTTAATCGTCGGCTTACAGGAGAAAGGCACTTAGTTACTTCTGGCTCAACTAACTCTGTACGTGGTTATGCCAAATTAGGCGATATTCGATCGCTTTCTTTGGCACCATGCAATTTTACCAAATAACTGATCCCTTTTGAGCTTGGCGGTATTTAGGAATTCGCATGTTCGTTGGCGCCGATCTACCGCTTTCAAAAGATTATTGAAAAGTGACTTAGTGCCTTTCTCCTGTAAACCGATGAAATAATTTTTTCAGAGCACTAAATGACAGCAATCCCCCAAAGTATCTAGCTATCCCCCTCCAAATGCCTTCCTCCTAAACTATATATTTTTAGGTACAAAAGAAACATTGTTCAAAATTACTTTATTCAATGCCATTTCTTTTAATCTCACTAAAGTGGCTTTGTTTTGTTTTCAGCGTGCCATTCGGTATTTGGGTTGGTGCCGGCACATCGTCCTGATGCATCTCATGGTCACCAACATAGTAATTTGGCTGCGTCTGGTTCTATGGGAGACCACCAAGAGTTGGTTCAACTCAATGCACACCACCCTGAACACTTCGGAGCGATTCCCTCCCGACGGCTTCGAAGTGACCGCTCACTCCATCACCCTAGACGGAAAACACGAAGCATACGGTAAGCGCCACTGCACTGATTACAAAACTTGTTTTGGCACACTCTTTTAAAACATCATTTCTTTCTAGTATCTCCCAACTGTGTGTGGATGAAAGAAGAAAAGAAGATGGAGGACATGCTAGCGCTGCAGCAATGCTACCTGAACACGACCATCGGCGTGGTCTGGAGCAAAGCCCAGCCCTTCATCCTACCCTTCTTGCTCCAGTTCTGCCTGATCGGATTGGCGGTCACCTACTCCCTGTGGGCCGAGACCCCTGCCCCTAAACACAGACCCCGAAGGTCCTCCCAGAAGGTGGACTGCAAGGGCTCCAGCAAGGGCCTCTTCCTGGGTCTACTCGTCCTGGCCGTGGGCATCGTGGTCCTCATCCTCTTCTTCGTTCTCACCAACAATCCCAATCTGAAGGAGGAGACCCTCTTCATCATGATCACCGTGCACTGCGCCATCTTAGGGGTGTCCCTACTGGGCATCCTGCTAGCCATCTGCCGAGTGGGTGGCATGTGTTCCGCCTTCAGCAAGACCTCCTCCCCACTCCACGACTTCCTGCAGAACTTTGGGGTGTTCGCCGTGTATATCCATGGAGTGTGTTCGCTGGTGGTGGGATCGTCGCAACTGGCCAATGTCCGGCACCTCATCTTGTTCGTAGACGGTGCTCTGATGCTCGGCCAGTCCATAGCCCAGTCGCTCCTGTTCCACAAGCTGAGTCATAAGTGCTGTTCCACCAAGTGCAAGCATGAAGACTCGCGGCCGGGACGACAAGTCATCACCTTCCTCGCCTTCACGAATCTGGTGTTATGGGTGACCGAGTCCTTTACCAACCATGACCACATTTCCAGTCAGCTGCAGCTGCACTTCTTCGGTTTCCTCCCTTGGGACATAATTTCCAGATTAGTGCTTCCCATAGTCATGTTTTATAGGTTCCACTCGTCGGTTTATTTGATGGAAATGTGGAAAACCGGGTACTGCATGGAACCCTAAGTGCCAAAAGTTGGGGAGTTTTTCAAGAGCTACGGATCAAATAGACAAACTTTAAATTATCTTGTCCGGGCATTTTAAAATTTGTGTTCTAAGTTAACCTTATGAAAAGCCCTGCAACGTTTTTCGTTCGAGACAATGTATCTATTCTCTGCATATTTGCAGATCTCGTTTTCCTATTCGTTTCGCAGACATTTAAAGGTGTTCTAGCTTTATTCCTTTTCATATGCGAATGCCTGTATTTATGAGATTCCTACGTTTGAAAACTTTAGCATTAGAAGAAAAAATGCTAACTTCGCATCTCTTTCTCTGTTGATAATTTCGATTTCTAATTATAGTCAACTACCAGTGTTCATCTTCTGAGATTGAAATTTCGTGATAATAATTCATTACTTTCATTTTATCACTCACTATATTTTATGTATTTTTATATTGTAGAATTCCACAAAATACTAGCATTGTCTGAACTACCATACAACTTGTGGATTCGATAGAGTATTTAAAAAGTATTTTCTATTATGAGATGTAATATATTAGTGGATTTTCCCATTGTTTTCGGGATAAAGAGTTTTACTGACCAATTTTCTTTTTTTCTGTAAAACCTACATATCTCTCGCACACATAGTTTATATCCTCGGAACTAATTATTTGATTTTATTGGTTATATTGTTGATGAAAAATTATATTTTGATGGGTTTCGAAATGGAACTCGTCAACTGAAAGATAGAAAAGATAATGATATTACTCACACAAAAAAATTGATATATCTGAGTTTTTCTTACTTTTAAGAGTGTTAGTGATATATGTTTATGGGAGATTTGATGGATCAAAGATCTCGATCCATCAAATCTCCCATAAATGCCGATTATGAGACATTATGGTAAAATTTTATGGGGTAAAGTGGAAATATTACTTATTGTTAGGGGTAAACAATCGTATAGCCCAACATGCCCACGGGGAATGTAAGAATTCAATTGGTACATGTATTTTTTCCTTACATGTCCGATTTTCAAACGACGAAATGTATTTTATATGCATTTTCTGCATGCACGATGAGGCATGTAAAAATTTTGAATTTGATAATCCCTCTCGCTTTTTATAGACTTAAAAGTAGTCCATTGCCGGTACAACTCCAATGGTGAAAGTTGTGAAATGTGCTTGTAAACATGCATATATAATTTTAAGACTTTGGTAAATTTTGAAAGATCAAAATTTATAACTATCCATAAGACATTAAAATTTCTGTGGGGAGAAAGCAAAGCATTGTCCTTATAAATGAATGAAAGATAAAACCCCTTCAAAATTGTCCTCTAGAGAGGGAAACATGTTCTGGTAGACCCTCTACATCCGGAAATATCATAATTGGCCAAATGAGGACTGATGACTTGCTTCATCAATTATTTAGTAGTTCACTCATTTACACGGGCTGTCTTATGAGTGGTATATCGGCTGACTGTAAAAAATTTGCAGAATGGTTCTTATACATGTATTAAACCACGAATTACGCATAGATGTGCGTGGGAAAATGTTCATAACGCAGGGTGAAAATTTTTCTTATACTGAAAATATTTCAAGAAAAAGTATAAATTGAGATTTTACCATTAAAAAGTTGGTAACTTCAAATTCCTTTTTTCTCCCCTCTCATTTAACTTATGGGTTTTCTTTTCACACTTTTTTCCAGTGGTAGATTCTTGTATTTCAATCCTTTACCCATGAATCGCCGTTATACTACCAACTTTGCGTTTTCCATAGAACACCTGTAAACAAAGTCACTGACTTGAACTTGAACCCGTTGGCTCAAGAGCCCATGGGGGCCAAGTCCTACGATGTCCATATTCGTTTAAGTAAGGGAGGACTCAATCAAGAGTTCAAGGCAGTATATGTTATGGTTAGGTGGTTAGCCTAACTCGAAACCCCTACTGTTTAGTTCCCGACCATGCTATGGCTCTTAATTTATTGACCCATAGCCAACGCACTGTTCTGGTGATTAGGGAGGTTCAAATCCCCATTCAGTCATGGATGTTAGTTTCTGTCCTTGTGCGTGATGAATGAACGTGCCCCCCTGTAGTAGGGTTTGTGTGAGGGAATGTGTGTGTGACATGGATAGGAGTACCTCACCTCTGTGGCTTTGGTCCACAGATGCCCGCTGGGAATAGTAGATTAGATACTTCTTTCGGCGTTTCATAGGTCGAAGATTAATAATCCAATCCAGTTACCCAACATTGGTGAAAAAATTATCGACCCATTGAAGAGATGAAAAGCTGAGTCGGCCTAGCCCAGCTTGAGGAATCAACCATGGGCCTTGTGGCATGAGAGGGCAAAGCACTAACACACTACGCCAATGTTAATGTCAATTTTAATTAAACACTTGCGACTTATTAAGCCATTAAAGATTGGTTACATGCTATTTTATTTTAAGGTGCAAATGCATTAAGAAGGGTCGAATAGGGCAATACAACAAGTTTAAGGTAAAAGTATCTACCTGATATATGAACCCATTGGAGGGAAAGAGAAACATGAACCAAATTTTGCACAGAAAATCTCAACTTACCCTTATCTTTGAAGAATGGAATATTTTTTTCATGAAAATAATCGCTGCTAAGTAAATCTTTTCGATTGAATTCGGGGAAGTAGCCTCTTTATGAGGTCCAAGGCAGGGTTAGTTGGGATCGATGATCCTCAGAATCGTTTTCATCCTAGACCCTCCCTGCCTAGTTTTCCTGCAAGGAAGGACAGGCTCCTTAGACCCTTCCTGCCTAGGGAACTATCCCCACATGGCATGGCAGGGAAGAAGTATTTCCTCATTGAATGACGGGCGGGCAGCCTAGAGGACTACTGTGGACGCCTCTTGCCAAGAGCACCTGTTGGCCCGGAAAGTTTTGTTTAGGTGAGCACTTTCGCTCACAAGTGGGTGAATGTCTCCACCGACACTGCACCTTCCACCTACGTGCGCCCCTCTAAGTGCGCGCCTGCCACTGACTTTCCACCCGTCTATTTTCAGTCGGAGCTTGTGAAGGGGGAAAACGACACCGCCATGTCTCAGCGCAAATGGATTTACATTCTGCTCTTCGGTGGACTCTTTTTCATTGGAATGCCAAATGCAGGTAAGGACCTCCCCGGCCAGTGTCCGAGGAGCCACTCTTGACCACTCCGCCGCCCGTCCCCCACGCGAGTTACCCGGATGAAGGTGCCCTTCATCCGTAAACAGGAAGGGAATGCAAGTGGTCTCCGGGTTGAAATTCAAATGATCCTTCGTTTTCCCCATTTGTTGATTGTTTCTGCCGTAACCGTCCTTAATCAACTATAAAAGAGTTAAATCATATCCATTTCTATAAACACTGCTTATGGATGAGCATATTTTCTTCATTCAGGAAATTTCTAGCGTAATCATAATTCAGTAACACTTAAAAGATACATGTGTATTGTGCCTTCCTTTATTTAGAAATGAATATCAATATTTCAGTAATTTGAAACTACATATATTTAATGCATACTATTCTAAAATACATTAAAATACAATGAAATAAAACTGTTTTGTTTTCATCTGCCCCTGGATTAAATTTCAAAAAATAAAATTAAACCTTAACTAAAAAGGTAACATGTTTTAATCCCTTAAAACGTAAAATGTTTCTAAACAGTTATTTTTGTAATGAATAGGAAATTCTGGTTTAGATTTGATGTTCGAGAACTAGAATAGTTTTAAAGCTATAGATTTGAGTTCACAAGAGCTTTATTGACAAGAGAATAAAAACCTTGGAAATGGGGACGCCGGTTCTGATCTCTACTTGACCTAACCCCAACAGTTTACTAAAATTAACTCCGTGAGGGGAATTAATGCTTAAATTAAACACTATCCAGCAACTTGTGTGGAAAGTTTTTTATTCAATATTTCAAACACCTTTGACTTTGCACACTTCTCATGCTTAGTCTTGCTAGATCCAAAAGCACAACGGTAAATATTTCTCTTGAATCCGCGGGATGAATATGAACACAATTATTGATACCTGTTATTGTTATCGGAACTTTATTGAATCTTGTTGAAGCAGAAGAGCTTTAAATCTTAAGTTTCTTCCTTTTTCTTTTATAATTTTATAGCTATGTATTTATTTTAGTATTATTTTTTTGTATAGAGGAAATATGGTAATGTTTAACTTTTCCAAAAGATTAATGAAAAGGGGGGCTAAATTATGTACCACGTGTCTCATTGCTCTTGTGAATGAAGCAGAAACAAATTTTGATGAATACACTTTATTGGTAAAACGTTACTTTTTCATTTCCTTGATGTACTTCGAAGTTTAGGGAAAGTTACGTGACTATCAACAATATTCTTATTTTTAAATAAGAAAAAACAAGACATTTTTTTCACAAAGTCAATAGAAATGCTAATAAATGTCCCAGAAGAAATTATTCAAAAGTTCCAGTTTGTTTTGGTATGGAGAAACAGTTTCAGTTTGGAGTATTTACCTTGAGTTTGGCTAAATACCAAACAAGACCCAGATTTTTTTTACCCATCTGATTGAATCTGACAGAAGTTTATCGGAGTCACTCCATTCTCTTGGCAGTTGACAATTATATCATTAGTTCGACACTTCTTAGCATTTGAATTGTTTTCCTCCCATACCATTTGACTTTTTGTTTAGGTTAGTGATACTTTAAACCTTACACATAATTTCGCTCTTTTAATAAACAAATAATGTTTCTAATATTTCTTTTTAAGCTTATGAATGTATAGAATCTTTTATAATATTACAATTAACATTAAATTTGTTTTCTTGGTGTAATTTATGTAAGGTTGCAAGGGTAAGGTCTTGTACCTCGGACCTAACTGTACCTCCAGTCCTACTATGTTTTTAGAGCTTAACTTTTTGTAGTATGACAATAATACACATGTAGTTAGCATCCTTACAACTAGAGCTTTCAGTCTAGCTAAATTACTTTTAAAAAAGTCAACAATTTGAGATTGACCCTTCAAAAGTAAATATTCTAAGTTTGGTTTCTAAGTTATAGTTTAAAAAATATAGATTCTATTTTGCAGTGATTTTTACATCTTAAAGTGTATTATTTCAACTATGGATCTGGTTCGAAATCCCGACAAGTACATTTGCCAGATATCATCATCGCCAATGCGATACAACGGGAAGGAAGGAGAATTGTCGGGCAAATGCACGGACCCCATTTAGTTTCATGACTGAAACTAATTTTAAGTGAAATCGATAATATCGTGATAAAAAAACTATGTTTTAATTTTAAAACGTTTATGCTGAAAAATGCTCCAACTAAATCTCGAAGCTTTTACAACTGAGTGGTTCAATGATCACTTGTTCCATGTGTTTTTCCATTTCCATAAACATTTTACTAAGTTTAGTGGCGCAACTAAAGATGCTTCATCAATACGTGACTAATGACCATGAAAGTAATATCTTTGTGAAAATAATTCATTTTGCTAAACAAAATGATGTCACTGGTAATAGTTCATCCCTTCACTATCTACAAGAAAGCGACCCCTCGACAAAGAGGTTTTAAACCATTATTCAAAACTGGCTACTACTACCCGCTTCCACTTCGGGCATTATTAATAATGTCCGATTAATCACTTTGCCCGTAACATATACATTATTTTAACTTTTCGCTAATTATATACTGAAATACTTCATTTAAAAATCCGAGAAAACATATGTTGTGTATGAAAGGCTAAAGTATCGAGGGAAAGTTGTTTCATCAGTTTATTTTCCATAAATAAAAAGTTACAGGGTAAAAAATAATTGATTCGAGGTACACAACCTTCCCCTTTATTTCAAAAAAACCGCATCGAAAAGCCAAATTTTTCAAGGCAATTAACGTTTAAAAACATTGTCTGTAAATATGAAATATACATAACATTAATCTCTGAATAAAGTTTACTTACTTTAATGAATATAAATTGCAGTTGTGCTTAGTTATAAATAGCCAATTTTAAATACTTTTTAAACTTAAAAATGCGATTTAAACTTTATTTAAGATTTCATCTAAATAAATCACAATTCCGTTTTTGTGTTTTTAGATAGATTTTTAAAACTTTACAATAATTTAATAATTTTCTTGCGTATTATGGTGAAAAATGTTTCATATTTATAGATTAATAAAACCATGCTCAAAATACGTTATAGGATATGAATTCAAATAAACTAATTGAGTATACCGGTTTAATGAAAAAAAAAAATCCTTAGTTTATTTTACAAAGTAAAATTCTGAAAAACAATAAAAAATGCTCTTTAAACTGACTGCAAAATGTTTAAAAGATTTATACAGAAAATTGTTCTTTAAAAGCAAATTATACGGAACTATGATAACGGATTGCTATATTATTAGTGTAAAAATGCATATACTACATAAATACTAAAAAAATCATTTTAGAGTAGTTCATAATAAATCATAACATATCTGTACGTTTTCTTGAAAAACCCCTAAAAAAAGAGATCTTGTCATCTTTATTATGAAGAATATTTAATATTTATTTTTTACTGGGTAACAATACTATTCTAATTTATCTCCTGCATTTTATATGCGGTTATAGGAAACGATGTAACCTAGTTTCTTATTATACTTGTATTTTGGACTACCTCCAAAACATTCCCATTTTTTAACAATGCGAAACCAAACCTTGTGAACTTTCTCATGTCTTTTCCTTTGACAGGGGAATACATCTAATTTTTATTAGATTTACTCAGTTTTTTGCTGATAAAAGTATTATTATATATAAATGTACTTAAATTAATTTTAGGAAACAAGTGTTTTATAAAATGACATTAACGGAACGTTGTAGTTCGATAATTTTACAATCAAAACAAGTTTTGACTAGTGGCTAGGTTTGATTTAACAGTAATAACAGAGTTATTTATTCTTAATTATCAAGTTATGAAAATAAAATAATGTTTTGAATATGTTAAATTTGGTTTAATTGTGCTTTAAAAAGTAACATGTTGACAAACCCGAATATCATATTTTCCCCCAAGCGCTCAGAAGTACTATGGTGAAACATTTTTACAGTTGGGTAAATCACGCAAGAAAGTCGTCACCCAATAAGTCTAGTTTGTAAAATCTTATTTAAAAATGGTCTAAAATTTTACAACAGGGACAAGTTTATTAAGAGACATAATTTTGTAGACACATTTAACAATGAATAATACTTTTTGTTTTATTGTTCACACAACTTCATCAATGATTATTGAATTGATTATTCTAAATGACATAAAAAGTTAGTATATTAATGAACATTTATAGGTTAACTTTTACATATTTCAAGCTATTAAGATATATAGACGAAATACAAAATATTGACCACTAATGATATACCAATGTTACTTGTTAGCCTGCTCTAGAGTTGTCTCCAATAATATATTTTTTAACTATCAAAAGTATTTTAAGAGCTATAAAGATATTTTCAAAGCAAAAACTTCATTTTTCAGAGCTTATTTGTCACTTTCCTACTATTACTCTAGAGCAGAGGTTCCAAAACTTTTGGTCACAGATTCTATACTAAATTTTGAATATGTGACTTTTTATAATTTTTACTAGAGTGATGTTGGCTCTACCAGATAGTAAAAAGGTTAAATAAAGCAATAAGTAAAAAACAACTTGGTATCTAAAGC
The DNA here is from genome assembly GCA_963680715.1 of Tetragnatha montana. NCBI lineage: Eukaryota > Metazoa > Arthropoda > Arachnida > Araneae > Tetragnathidae > Tetragnatha > Tetragnatha montana. The sequence continues at coordinate 34,677,401 of OY796684.1, forward strand.
AAAAGATAAGTAAAGAAACACTTATGTAACTTTAATATGCTTGTGATGCAAAATATACATTCAAAAATATAAATTTAAAAAACTTAATTTAAATCAGTGTTTCTATAAACTTGGGATACCAGTGAGAATTAATATTGCATAAAATTTAAAACTTTGATGCGCCTATACTAAAACGCTATGTTTATACTTTTTTGTTTATCAATAGTATAATGTTTAACCTCACCTCTAATTCTTGAGTGTAATTATCGTAAAAATAGTTGTGGACCGAACCTTAACTTGTAAGTCTTGTTGCGACTTTGTAAGGGGACGTGGAAAAATTAAGTTGACTTGGGGGCAAAACTTAAAAATAGTATAACACACTGATTTGAATTTCCTGCGCTATTCAAGTTAGTATCTGAAAAAAATAAATACCTTAACTGAAGATGAGGTGGTTTGCGTAAATTCTGTTTATAAAACGTGGGTCGCAATGTTCAAAAGTTTGGGAACCTCTGCTCTAGAGTAATTGTGAAATAGTAATTTGTGAGATGATAAATGTATCCTTTTTTAATAGATATTTATAAGTAAAATATCATCCTCGCAAATTCAATTAATTTGTCTTAACAATATTGAACATTTCTTAGCATCTCTTTTTCGGGAAATATTTATATTTTTAAATAAAGAATAGATTATTTTGTTCATATTATAATATGGACAAATTGAAAGTATATTTAGACGCAAAAGTAGGAAATTAAACATGAATTGAAACAAAATGAACATGAAAGGTCATGATGCACGAAGTTTTCATGCCAACCCTTCCGTCCCCAACAAGGTTGGTCCTGTGAGTAATCTGCTCCCGGAAATTCATCCCCATCAGGTGACATTGGCGTACTTGGCAGCTATGCGAGTTCTCCCCGTTACCGTTTGTTTTTTTATTGTTTTCTGGCGTTATAATTTAGTAGTATCTAAAAATTTTACTTTGTTCATAAATTTTAACGAACGCTGATTATTTTAATTATGTCTTTCCATCTATTATGATTTAAAATGGTATATAAATCTTAATCTAATTTTCCTAAACTAATAATACACTATTAAAACTCTAGTTATTTAAAAAAAAAATTAAAACTCTCTCTAAAGTTTTCAATTACAAGCATTTTTTTTTTATTGAAGTAAAACTATGTCAATCTAACTACTCACCTTAAACTTTTAAACTTCTTTTTCTTTTTTGCTTTATATGTCAAAGATATACTAATATTTATCTTATAAATTTACACAAGAAAATACAAAATAATGAAACTTATCAAACTACAACTATATAAAAAATATTATAAATTTAAACTACCATAACATTTTGATTAAAGACTATCTAAGAGTTAGTAAGCAATACTCTAAAATATAATTATTTCCAACAATGTATTGTCAAAAGAAATAAAATCTAATTTAATCGCTCAGGTTTCTCACTTTCTTGGGAATAATTGGGGAAACGAAGCTACCGGATGCTAGTGAAGCAGTGCTGACTATACAGTATTGTGAGTTAAGATTTTTATACATCTCACATTATTTTTTTGTTTCTTAATCGCCAATGACAAAAGGCTTTATTGGATTTTTTCTAAAAAGATTTTACATTGAAATTTTTTGAATTTATAACATTGGGTGAATAAAGATAAAGAAGTACTTTGTGCAAACTAAATGTAATGGAGAAACAACGTCTAAATTGCACAAATATAAATGTTAAGTTAAAACAGGCATACAGCTGTTTCGGAGATACTTGGATCTCCTTCATCATTGCCTAGATAGAAAGCGTAAATGTGTAACTACCTTAAAAATATTTAACAAAACTAATATTGTTGAATCTGTTATTTTCTTTTAAACGAAAGAACAGTTCAAAAGTGATTTTGCAGAATGTTAACGCACTTAGTTTTAAATCTGCTGCAGCTGGAAATTGATGCAAAACGAAGATATGTACTAGAATGGGGAATTCCAGCATTTTTATTTTTTTATGCGATAGAGATATAGGCGCACTATGTACCCTGTTTTTGAGTCTTGCGCCATTAAAACCTAACCAATTAATCGGTAGAGATATCCAAGAGAAGAAATATACGCGCAAATTTTTTTCAATTGCGATGCTTATATACTTTTTTCTTAATTTCAAATTCCTTAATTTTTAACTTAATTTCAAAGTTTGACTTTTAAAAGGAGGCACGAAAACAACATGTGGCATCATTCAATCCGAAAATTTGGTTTTAACAATGGTTTAGGATTCAAATTTTGATTTTTACTTTAGAGTAGGGACAAAACAGATCTGACGTCATTCAATCCGAAACAAGAGCAAAGCGATTGTCAATTTTTATTTTAAAATATTGAATTAAATAAATTTTTTAAAAACTTTTCGTGTCAATTTTTGAATTTAAACCATTTTGTTTCTTAAAAAAAAAGCCTTTTTTTCTGTTTTCAAAAAATGCTGGTATTGCCCATTACGCACGAGACTGACTATACCGTGGCTACAGTTTTATACAGGGTATTTCAAAATTTCACTTAGTTATGAAAACTGTGTGTAGAGTTTTTTTTTCCTTAAAGGTGCGTCTTCAATAATAATTTCGTTATTGTTAACTTATTTATTATCGCAACCCCTTAAGGAAAAAAATATACAGTTTTTATAAATAAGCTAACCGTTTGCCCACAATAACCCAGCATTTCCCTATTGGAAAAATTTTCCCAGTGTTTCATAAACCAGTATCAAATCATACTGGATCCAGTATAATTTGATACTGGTTTATGAAACACTGGGAAAATTTTTCCAATAGGGTTTGCATTGCTTTAAGTAACTTTTGTCCGAGCTCTAGCTTCCCAGGATTGCTTCGCCACCCCTCAAACAAGGGTGATTCTGAATTGTTGTAGGGTAGTTTACACCCCCTATCACTTTTGCCCATTAGTTTTGAATCACCCGCTACTCAAAGACGCTTTACTTAAAGTATCCTACGTAATTATTAGTTCTCAATCATTAGATAAGGAGTTCATTAAAATTTTATGAGAACAATTCGAAGATAAAAGTTATGTGTTAAAACATAGGAAACGGGCTGAAATCTCATTAACGGGTGCAAAAATGAAGTATTAGATTTTTATTTTAATGTTGTTAAAGAAACCCTTATTAAAACAGTATAACTGTAGAAAAAAAATCAATTATAAACATATAGTTGTAAAAATATGCTCTCAAATATGTAAATAATATGCAATTAACTTAGTAAGAATTTCTGTAATTTATGCGTCAGATATTTTACTGGATGTGAGTAAGCCCCCGAATTCGCCTCATTTTCTTTAATGAAATACGTAAAAGTGAAAGGACGAGTGTCGAGTCAATTTGTTGATTTGTTTGTTCCCCCAAGCGATGCTGTGAATAGGTCACTAACAAAAACTCACCCTTTCACATTGTTGTCTACTGTTTTCTTGGCGACAACTGCTCCCTAGACTCATTTTCTACTCATTTGTTTCAGCTGGTAAATCTGTCTAACAATGAAGTACCGTGTTTGAATTTTCTTCAATAGAAATACCTCTATAAAAAAGTTTCAGGATAAGGATAACGAGGATCTGAAAGACAAAGCATCTATTTCATTAATTGTGTCATTTAGATTTCTTTGTATTGTGTCGATACGATAACCAGATTTAGTTCCATAATGTTAAAGAAGTACTTTTAATACTCCAAAAACCTGCATTAATAATAGCATCGAGTTTGAATGAAATAAGAAGGTAAATATATATTTTGAAGCACATAACTGAATAGACTAATACTCATGGAGTTTGAATAAACTAAGATTTTAAGTTTTATTTGGATTAGATACATGCTCAAAATTCGAAAACAAACATACTACGAACTGTTTAGATGTTAAATGGTGACAAAGAGTCAATATCCAGGAAAAAGAAGGGATAAGATGCACTTTTATTCTCTAACCTTTTCATTTAAGTATATTTCATTAAAAGTTTTTCAAATTAGTTTGATTTCTTTACACTATTTGTTAAAATTTGTTACTTTAAAAGTGTTAACAAAATTTTATTTCTCTTTATGAAAATTATTGAGCACTAATAAAATGACGATAAGTATATTTAACTGATTACTTTTGAAGCTGCACTTCGTTGCAAACTGGATTTGATTTTTTTACATGATCGTTAAAAACATAAGTTTTCTTCAATTTCATGTGATCAATTTAAACGACAATACTAAAATTCTTGAATACAAAGTATGTAAAAATGCTGTATCCAGGATATTGGCCCCAAAGCATCGGAAAGTTTTCTATTCCATTTGCAAGTGTACTTGGAGTTCTTAAGCCTTTGTTGTTCTAGCTCCAAAACAATTTTATTAACTTTTGTATAACTCGTAAATGAAAATATCAACCGTTTGCTATGGTGAAATTCCTTCAAAAATCCAAGTGTATCTAATTTTACGGTGATTCTGAAAATGTTAATGACCACTTGGGATTATGCGTTTGCATTTCTTAAAAACGTCTTTCTAAAATCAAAACATAGCAATTCTCTAACACATTTAGATACTTTAGAGAACTAGATTACAATATTCTTTTCTTTATTTAAAGATGTTTAGTGAAAGCTATGTAAATATAAAATATATTGTAATAAAATATGTATCTCAAGAAGTAGACATTGTTGAGTCATGTGTTAAGAATTAGTTCTGGGTTTAGCATCTTTGCTGACGTCTTCCCTGTGCTCGTGCCAAAAGAGGGAAGCGTCGACTGGCTCAAGTTGAAGAGTTTTTGGCATCAAATTAATATTGAATTTTCTTAATATTCAAATAATATTGAAATTCCCTTGATTTAAAGATAGAAATTGTTTATTTTCAACTAAATACTTATATATTTCATTTTCACTTCTTGATTATTAATAAATCCAACACACCGTACCACAGTTTTCGAATGATTGAATTTCACGCTTTCAAAATTGACTGCATTGATGGATGATATGAATCGACAGTATTAAAAAGGTAATCAATTCAAATACAAGTTGTGAAAAAATAGGAGAAAGCCTTATAAATGATAGAATGTTAAATTCTATAACTACCAAATTTTTACTGGAACTTTTGAATCATATTTAAATCACAGATTAGTAATTGAAAATAAAAATTAATAAAAGTATCGTTCCTAGAGTTTAAAAAGGTATATTTATTTCCTTCTTATATCTTATAAAAGACTAAGACAATTTAAATTACAAAACAGAAATCAGAAACTGCGACATCCAGTCATTATTAGAATGCCAATGGAAGTCATGCACTTGATATAAATTAGGAATTAAGTTACATTTTCGCTTAGTTTATCACAAAAACGTGAAAATTTGAATAGTGATTATATAATAATAAAGACTAAGACGAATTAAGTAAAAACTTTCACCTCCAGTGCTTAAACTTTACGAAAAATTTCTGGAGCTTAATAGAAGGGGAAGGGGCTATATTTGTCTACTCCAGAGTTCTCAACTCTTTTAGACATAGCGCAGCAACCCCTTGATTATTTTACCGATGCCCTCTGAACTATAATGGTGAAAAAATTAAAAAATCTACTATAGTTGTAATTTTACTCGTAACAACCATGTGTAACTTTTTTAAAGTGATGTGTATTTAGGTTTTTAATAGGAAAAGTAGTAGTAATTCCAAAGATTTCATACTGTCACGATACTTTATTAAAATTTTCCTATTTGTTTATTCCCTTTTTAACTATGACGATTCCTTTCATCCATCTTTCTTTTTATTCGCATTTATTTATAACTTTATTATAAATAAAAATTAGGTACCCGAGACACAGGGGGACACTTAGGCTGTAAAAAAAAGATACTCGCAAAGTGATCGAAACTAAAATTTTAGTTTGTAAACAAATCCTTGTTCCCTAAAGCTACTTTTTAAGACTAAACAGCCATAAGAAAATCGTTAAACTTTAAAAAGAGCAAATTTTATGTGCATTTTGGTATTAAATTTATTTGAATTTTTCTTTCCATCTCCAGCTAACTGTGATGAAGAAAATCCTTCTACTGTAAAAGACTGCCGTGTTCACATCGAGAAAGCGCTAGAACAATACTGGGATGCAAAGGAACCCAGCGAAAGGACTAATGTAAAACAGGAAGCTCTGACCACCTCAGATGAACTTGATACGAACGAACAACCAAATCTCGCTGAGGTAGACTCTGACGATGATGATGACGACGATGAAGATCTTGCGCAAGTTGAAGGAGGCGGTGAAAAGCAGGTGATAAAAGATAGCAACGAGGAAGCTGACGAAGACGACAATGATGATGATGATAACGAAACCGATGATACCGAAGATGACGACGACAATGATCCTGATGAAAAGCCGATAGAAAAATCTGAAACAGGTGACGCTGAAGAGGACGACGACGATGATGACGATGAAGATGAAACGTCTAATGATGTGCAACAAGATTCAGTCGAAACTGATGATAAAAGAAAAGCTGAGGTCCAGGAAGGAGCTGAGAGTGCGGATGATGAAGATGATGACGAGGACAAGGATTCAGAAATAAAAACAGATGATGGAAAAGGTGATGACGATGACGATGGAGAGGAGGATGATGATGATGATGATGAAGAAGAAGGGAAGAACGGAGATGAAAAAGATGATGGAAAAGACGATGACGATGGAGAGGATGATGATGAAGAAGGGGAAGGTGTTGCGGCAGCAGAGAATGACATTAAAAATGTCGATGTTAAAACAGAAGATGTTAAAGTTGAAAGCAGTAAAGTGGAGGTTAAAACAGAGGATGTAAAAGTTGAAAGTAGTACAGTGGACGTTAAAACAGAGGAAGCAAAGGATGGTGATAAAGTGAAGAATGTTGATGCGGTGAAGGATGAAGTCAGATCCTCTGGGGAAAGTGTGGTAGTGGATTCAAAAGAAGAAATTTCGGAAAGCAAAACTGAATCAAGTGAAACATTAAAAGAAAGTACCCAGGTAACATTAAACTTATTATTTAGTTCTTCTATGAGTTTCGCATGTTTTTCTTGATGACTGTGCGTATATTTATTGAAACAATGAAAATTGAATTTTGACTCATTAACATGTTTAAAATATTTTTATTGACTCTGATTAAAAGCACAAGAATAGTATCTAAAATAAAAAAAAGAATCTAATAAAGGAATCTATAAATAGATCTCTAAATTACTATCATAAATTTTTATCTTGCTAGTGTTTTTAGCATACTTAAATGTATTTTAGTTCTTCATATTATATTTTTTTTTGCATTGAAGAGTCTATAAAAACCAACTTGTGTAAAATGAGATAATTTTGATTATAACAGATACACCAATTAAGTATAGTTTCACGACTTTTGACAATTTATCATATACAAGATGTTTCAAAAGTCCCTTTCACGGCTTTTATTTGGAAGCAACGTCTACTAGGTCTACACCCCTAGGTAAGTGACCATGGAGAAAAAATTAATCAAAAAACCTAAAGGTGATGGAGCAAAAACTTCAATACAAATATAGTTGCTAATATTATGAGAAACCCACTGGGAAAAATTTCATGAAAATATCGTGAATATAATCGCGGAGATATTAGCATGTAAAAATAGCACTTTTCAGGCCTCAAAAAAGAAAACGTTCCCAATTTTGCCCATTTTTCAAATTTTTTGATTCAATTTTGTCTGCATTTATTTAACTAAAAAAACACAAAACTGCGTAATAACACTGAAAAACTTGTAAATTTGCGAAAAAGTGGAAAAAGTACTATTTTCACATGCTAATATCTCCTCAAATATTCACGTTACTTTCATGAAATTTTTTCTAGTGAGTTTTCTATAATATTGGCAACAATATTCACATTGAAGTTTTTGCTCTATCTCCTTCAGTTTTTTAATATAATTTTTAAACTTTTTTATTTCGCCGCTAGGGTCGCTGTAAGTCATATGAATGAATTCTCCAGTTACACTTACCTAGGGGTAGACCTTACTTCCATGACCCTGGGAGACGTTGCTTCCAAATAAAAGCATAAAAGGGCTTATGAATCCCTGTATGTAGGAGTGAGTATACACACAGGTTGATTGAACCCCTTATGCATTGGTCTTTTAGACACATAATCCCGATCGCAAAATTACAAGAAATGACAAATTAGATAATGTAAAATGAAACTCCATGGGGTCTATTCTATTTAAAAAATGTATAAGATAAATTTTTTAAAAGTCTATATACACAAAATTTGCGGTAAAAAACTATCACTTAGTCAAATATTAAAAGTCGAAATAAGCTGAAAATTTCTAATTTACACCATTTGACCACCACTCTGGGAGGCAGAATATGCAATGCATATTCTTTACAGATGCATAAGTGGTGCTTATGTACAATAGGGTGTTTCAAAAAAAATTTTTTTTTGAATTTCCCAGATGCCCCCCCCTCAAGTTGTTACAAATACTAAAACATTATTACCTGCAAATTTTCAGGTCTCTAGGACGTTTTTTGACCCCCGCGCCCTTCAAAAGTAGGTTTCCCATGTTAAAGTATAGGGAAAATATTGAAAATATCGTCATTTTTGGTTCTTTTCAATTTTACGAGCCTGAACGCGGTCAATATCGAATTAAAACCTATACATCATCTTTGGGACATCATTGCCTCAAGATCCTATCGGAAAAATATTCCATGGCACCTACTGGGGGATAGTTACACGGGGGTGAAAAGCGAGCATTCACCGAAAAACGAGGATGCTTGCGGGCGCTAGCGGCGGGAGCTAACTAATGGGTTTTTACTAATAGAAACAGAATAGAACGAGGTACCTTAGGAAAAATGTTCAATAAACACTTAAATAGGCTTTTATCCAGGTCCCTCCGCAAACGCCGGCGAGCATAACCAGCACCCGCGGCAAGCTTCCTCTGTTTCGGTGAAAGCTCGCTTTTCACCCCCGTGTAACTACCCCCCAGTAGGTGCCATGGAATG